>CM075066.1:65480227-66698352 GCA_037428765.1 Rubia yunnanensis
ATATCCTCGAGTTCTGCCACAGTTCAAAATTGTGCGTAAACTTCCATCCCTTAAAACTTTTCAGAAAAATGCGCAACACCTTATCCTCCATTTTTGTTTCCAACAAACCACACAGTCCAACTCTATTCGTGGAGATGATATTTTTCACCCACCTCCTTCGTACAGGGGCCGATAGACCCCTGACATTCATTGCTGGTGTATTCATTGGGAAACAGAGGTCCCTTGTGGCTTCGGACCGCCGCCTTCAGTTGATTTACTTCCAGAACTGTCTGAGTGACTCCTTGTAGCTGATAGTATTCGCTGAAAAGGTTTCTGGATACCCTTCCCTTGCTCATTTAATCGAGTCCTACTCTTGCTTCTAGACCTAGTCAAAACCCCTGATGCGGAGGGAGGTCTACTCTTACTCTTACTCCTATGCAATCTTGGTATTTTAGAGCCCCGAGCATCCGGATGAATCATCTGCTTAGGCAATTTTCCCGCCCCTTCAATCGGATTATCATCATCTCCAAACGCTTGCTGTTTTCTATCGGGTTCCTTGGCCGAACGAGTGCTGGATTGCATGCGCTCAGTGCTTCTACCGCGCGCAATTTGTGCTTGTTTTCCAACGCCAGCAGCTCCAGACGGTGCTTGGGCAGACTTAGTGCCAACGCCGTGTCCAGCGCCAGCATCTCCAGGCGCTGTTTGGCTTGATTTTGCACCCGCGCCACGAATTCCAGCGCCTGTGCTTGCCGCGCCAGTGCTTATAGCCACGGGCGTTGGTGCTGCAGGCAGCACAACAACGGCCCGATGATCTTCATCCTGCACTCCCCGAATGGTTATTCCTGGCCCTTTTCTTGCACTTCCAACTCTCTCGATATTCTTGACTATGCTTTCAACCACTTTTCCTTTCCCTTTCCTTTGCCTTTCTACCTCCTCATTGTCCGAAGAGGCGTCCTCGATGGTCACATTCTCATTGCCTCCAACCGAATTTGAGTTCTGATTATCTCCAATGGTTTCAGCTTGCATCTTCCGAACCCAAACATAATCATTGTACCGAGTTCTCATGCTTTTCTTGCCCTTTTCCTTCACAACTTTGTTCTCGGCCATAGGTTTCTTTTGTTGTGTCTCCTTGGCATTCCAATAGTCATCGCACTCTTCCATGAGATGATTGTTTTCACCACAATTAGTGCACCAAGGTCTGCAATAATCATAGATGATCTTTTGCACAAACAAATCACCAGATGGAATACGAAAAGTCACCTCCTCCTTAAGCTTTCTTGATGTATCAATCCATACCAAGAGACGTGCATAATAGCCCCTTAACTCAAGAGTACCATTGTCCATAAGGATAGGTTCTCCTAGTGAAGTAGCAATTTTCTCTAACGACTTCTTGTGCCAGTACGCCTTTGGCAAGTGCTCCATCCTTAACCAAACTGGTTTAGTGGCTTGGATGGTCGCATCATATTGCCCAGATTCATCAACTAGCATCATGAACAACTTCTTTCCATGGAGATAATGGTCAGGACCATTCATCACCTTGTCTCTATCCTCTGCACTGTTGAACTTGAACATGACGTATCCATTTTGCTTGGTCTGAACATTACACTACACCTCCCACTTCGCTACCAACAATGTACGAATGGCATACATACCTGGAAAGAAACCCGGAAACACACCCAAGAATCCAAAGAATGGCTTATGTAGATCCTTATGAATTTCTTCATCAGTGAGCACAAAATCGACACTATCTCCATTGTTTGCAACAACTTCAATGTCCGACTTATTCATTAGAATTTCAGGATCATCCCATCTCCTTCTCCTCTCTAATTTCGGATCATTCCAATCTCTTGGATGCACTTGCTGATTCTTCTTCTGATTAACATTCAAGTCGGCCGTAACATTGTTGTTCTTTTAACCCGAATTATTCCCCACATTCATCACCATTGTTATGGATGAATTCCGATAAAACAGATCGGATTCACCAAAACAACCAAGATCACAGAACAAGTAAGTAAAATTTCAATCCCGCAAATCACCAAACACTAAATCGATTTCAAGAACAAGCAAAACAACTTGATCTCAAAATCGAACTACACCAGCAACAAATCAATTAACAAAACCGTAATCCACCAATCACCAAGCCGGATTCAAAATCAAGCAATAGCAAAACTTGAATCAAAACCGATGAAAACCTATGTGAAATCAAATTCAAGACTTAAACTTAAAACCGAATTCGTTTAAGCACTAAATTGGATGCACACACACATAGAATCATGCTCCAAATCGAAAAACAAACAAGACTGAAGAAGATGGATCGAATAAACCTGGAAACCGTGGAAACCTCAATCGCCAAGCAATCCGAATTCAAATCTTGCGTCCGAATTTGTATTCCAATCGAATCCTCCAATCTTTGTGCTAAATCCGATCCAAAGTGCAGGACTTTGATTATAATTCGTGCTAAAAATTATAATTAAAACCTTTTATACTCCTTTGCACAACCAAATCCCAATCCAAATCGAAGAAAGATTGAGTTTTTCAATCAAATCTCCTTCTCGAACTAGGATTCAAATGAAGAACAATTGCGATATCCCTCCCAAATCGTGATCCGAAACCGAATCCACACTCCAAGTCCAGATCACGATCAAGATCCACCAAGAACCCTCTTTGCCGAATTCAAACCCTACTCCAAAGCCGATTTAGATCAAAAACTCACCACGAATTGCATATAGTTTTGTGCGGAATCCAGAGTAGAGTCCGTTAAACCATAATTCATCGGTGGATTGTTAATGAAATTGAAGAAATCGGCTTCCAGAAGATGGAAGAAAGGCTGCGCCTTTTTTCTTCTATTTTTCGCCCCAGAGCTAGAGAGAGAATATGAGAGCTCTTTCGAGATTCTATTATGAGTGTTAATCGGGATTTGCATAGTGGTGGCTTCGTAGTGGATGGATCAAAGTTGCATATTGGGCGGAGTTCGAGAACATGGAGGAGAGAACATTCATTGAGGAGTGAGAATCTGGAAGGACCTACAAGGTCCTAGTTGTGAGTATTTTTTTTCTTTCTCCCTTATTTCTTTATCTTGTCCTTTTCACATTGAGGACAATGTGTGTTTCAAGTGTGGGGAGGTAAAGAGGAATATAAATCATTGTATTGTATTGTCCTCAATGTGAAAAGTGTACATATGCTCCACTTTGATGTGTTTTGTTTGGAAAAAAAATGAAAAATGAAAAAAAAGAAAAAGAAAAATTTTTCCCGCTAAGTTGAAAACCCGAGAGGGAAACTTAGGCAAAAGTGGGAGGCCCGCATAGGTTAAAAACCTGAAAGGGTGACCTATGCAAAAATGAGAAGCCAAATGGCGTGGAAACAAGTGAGGGTGAGCTTTGAAAAAGAAAATTGTGTGAAGCTAGGATGAAAACCCGAGAGGGCTCCTAGGAAAAATGAGAGAAAATGAGAGAAATTAAAAAAATTATGCTTCTCTTGATTTGTCTATTGGGTGGCTTTTTCGGTAGTGTAAGTTGACATTTTATGTATACCTCTCTTTTGTTATAGTTTGTTGGTTTAGATTATCTTAGGCTTTGGGATGTGAGAGTGTGAGAGATTCTTATATCTTGAGGGCTAGGGTAGTCTACGAATACGATGTTGGATGTTTTAGGAAAACTTTTGCATGCTACTTTACGCTTTGATATTTGCTTGTTCTTTTTTACTCGTGGACGAGTAAAGGGTTAAGTGTGGGGAGATTTGATGAGATGTCAAATGCATGTATTTTCCGGAGCATTTAACATCTCTTTTGTCATCTTTTTGTTGTAAGATTTCTATATTTAGCTATGTTTACATCATAAGGGGTTCAGATGACCATTTTTGGTTTTCAAATCTAAATCCTTCATTTTGTAACATATGTTTAGTCTAATGGATTTTTGGTCCTTATGAACATCTAGATTCCATTTTGTGAGCTTAATTTATTGATTGCTTGTGAGCCCTTTGGAGTGGTTTAGTGAAGGTAACGAGCCAAAACGTGGTAGAAGATAGAAGGGTCGAAGAAGGAAGGCAAAGAAGCGGATAAATTGTCACCCGAAAGTTTGGACAAAGTTCTTAAAATGATCCGAGAAGAATCGGCCTACAAGGGTGGCACCATTGGAATTGTCTTCTCAAGCTCTATAAAATCAACTACAAGAACTCCAAAATCGGACCAACGGTTCACTCAAAATGATGCAAAGACCGACCGGGTGAAGAAAACCGTGGCGCGGGCTTCACCCTTAACAGCGCACCAGCTCGAGAGAAAACCGAGGTGCAGCCTCTTAGATTAAAAATGCACACCCAGCGCCTAATTGCGCGCGGCCGCATTCTCCAGTGCCCAAGAGTCCCACGCCAGTTCCCAGCGACCCGCACCACGGACATAGCTCTGGCCCAAGAGTCCCGTGCCACCGACATAGCTGCCTCGCGCCAGTGGCCAGATGTCTCACACCAAGCGCATGGTCAGTGCACCCACACACTTTGATTCATCATTTGACTTCTTTTTTATCCATGTGGGCTATAAATAGCCCCCTTTTCTTCCTCATTCTCTAAGCCCGACTCTGGGGCACCAAAACCCTAGTTTTCCCCTTTTTCTTCCGTTTTCTTCGTCTTTCTTTGTAGATTTATGTTCTATGTTATGGGTTTTGATTATCTAGTAAGTTTTTTGTTTGGGAGCAATTGATCAAGGCTTCTAAGCCATATCTTGAGAACTCTATTTATCTATTTATTGCTTTTGTTGTTGTGCATTTATTGTGCTTTGAATGTGGATTGTTAATGGCATCAATGTTGTTGGTTGTTTAGGTATATGAATTGCTTGTATGATTGCTTGTTAGGGTTGGGAGAAAATAGCTAAGTTTCCCCCCTTTTAATATGAAATCCAAGAGCATGAGTTAGAGCTTCTAATGATGTTGATGTGTTGATAATTGCTAGATGAATGTGACGATGCTGAACTTGTTGTCATGTTTGTTTTAGGTAGCAAATGAGAAAAATCTATGAATGTCGATCGTTCTTGATTAATCTTGTGTAAATGCATAAATTGGTTCAATGCTTAGACACAATGTAGTGTTTATAAGTGTTACCAAGCTTGTTGATTCTTTGTGCTCGACGCCATTAATGGGATACTTTTATCCATTATCAACTAAAGAAGTCATTAGTGAGGTTTGACTAGAGATGTCGAATTCACTCTTGTAAACTACTATCTAAGAATGATAGACGATTTATCTTCACAACAAGTAGTTAAAGTAATGAATGGGTTGTAAATTCAAGGATAAATGAGAGGTTAGGAAGTGGAAATCAGTTGCCCCAAGGCTTTGTCTTTTGTAGTTTTAAACCCCTTTTCTTAGTTTGTTTGATGATTAGCATAGTTACTTGACTTTGTTAGTTATTTTGTATTTTAATTTCATAACTTAGGACCAAAACCAACCAACCCCCCCCCATTTACTTGCTTTTATATATCTATATATATATATATATATATATCTACTTCTAGCCTAATATCAACCTTATATGTTTAAACACTTAAGAAAATACCTCTTCGTGGACTACCCCGACTCGGCATTATCTACTTAGTTGCAGATAGGAAAAATTGAGGGCTTATAAATTTAACTTTGTGAGGTATGATGACGACTTCCCAGTAAACTTCCTACTAATTCAGCTCGAACCACCAGAAGTCGATCACAGAAATCAAATATCAACCACCAACTCACACAACTTTCAATACACTATCCTAATCAACCTCTACAGCGACCAAAATAAAAATGAAACAGCTCCAGAAGTGAGAGATCCGGTTCATCTCTATTAAATTACGTCCTTTATAGAAAGTAGGAGATGATCCCGATCATTTTAGTCATCATAAAAGTCTTTTGTAAATGTAAGTAAACTCAGTAGAAGGTAAGAAAGTCTCTAACACAACACAAGATGATCAATTGAAAATTTTCAACTTTCTCGGTCTACAAATATAGACTGTAAACTATAAACGAGATCGCCAAAGGTAAGTTGTTGTAACTTCCATGACTCAGATTTTTCCTATACTGACATATAGACCATATCAGAAGCCGATTAGGTTTAACTAAGCAAAAGGAGCCTTCAGAAAAACTTAGAATTGGAAGAGACAACCGCGACAAAATATTCCAGCAAAAGACCTAATTTTAAACACTACCCCATTAATGATAAAAAAGAAAATAAAAACTGAAAGAAAATAAAAATAAATTTAAAAACTAGCCTCCCACCTGAAAATAAAAAATAAAAGTAGAAAAATAAATTTAAAGTGGAGAAGTACCTCTCTGTAGCCTTGATTTTGCCGGAGATATACTCATAAATGGTTTACCCGCTGTTGACTCGTTCTGGCTGAGTTGACCCGCTGTTGACTCGTCACTGATTTGAATTTGGAAACTGAGTTGGCCGACTCAGATCTAAGTATACTCGGAAACCCTCTGAACTCGTCACTTTCCCACAGTGATATGGAGAGAAAAATGAGAAACGACCACGTCGCCTCCGGAAAGCGCTAGTCTCCATCGCCTTCCCTCGGCCGTCGCCAGAGAAATCTGTTGCCGGAGAGTGCTGTCACTAGAGAACACTGGCATCTCCCAAGCTTGAGATATCAACTAGCCAAAAAATTATTTCCAAATTTAATTCATCTTTTTACAATAAAACGTTATTTAATGCTGGATTGGGATTCTCAAAGATTTAAAATGCATCAATTAATATATATTCCTTCCTTGATTTACTCATTTGATGTAAATCTATTTATTTGAATAGTCCAACTTTTCCATAAGATTTGCTGCCTTTAATATCATGATGTTTTTTCCAAAATATTCAAATGCATAAACGAGGAATATACAATCAATGTGGATTGTTTCCATGTCCTTTCTTTTCTTTCATCTTTTTTCCTCTCATTTCTAGAGAATTGCTCCAAAAAATGACAATCTGTACAAGCAACATCCACTCAGATCTTCTTGCTAAATTTTGGACACAAGAATTTTCATCTTTTCTTTAGAAAATTACTAGGTTTAAATATCACTTCTAATCCTCTCTAATATTCTACAAATACTTATATAGACTATTCCACAACGCAATTTTTTTTGTAAATGTGCTCTCAATTGCTACTTTCTTTGTGGTTTGGGGTGCCAGTGTAAGGAAGTTCCCCCAACACTGCTTGGGCGGTTTTGGAATTAGAAAAAAAATCAGTTGTATTCTATAAAAAAACAACATACACTAGTATAAAACCCTCTACTAAAGGCGGTTATATCGTATCATGAAAGACACTTTCATTGTGCTTTCTCTGGCCCAGCCTTCCATTGTCCATCAATAGAAAGCGGTTCTAAGAACCACCTTAAAACCACCTTTATATAGTTTCCAAGTTTGGAAACTATGTCTTAGCTTTAAAAAAAAAGCTGCCGAAAACCGATTGATTTCTGGCAGCGAGAAAACCCAGATCCCAGATCGAGAAAACCCAGACCAGAATAGAAACAACAAACACTAATACTAGCATAATGAACAATAATAGCAAACAGAACAGATTGACAATACTAAAACAATTAACAACAATAGCAAACAGAAATGAAACACAATAACAAACACTAATAGATACTAAAGAAGAATAGAAAAAAGTCACAACTTCGGTGGCCTTCGGCAGTATGCGGCGAAGGCAATATCGAGCGAGGAGCAATAGTGCTGTGCATCGGGGTTGTGTGGCGAGCGCCAGAACCTGGAGGCAGGGCTAGCAGCGGCCGAGAGAACCCTAGGCGAGCTTCGTTTGGTGAGCTTCGGAGCTTGGAGGTGGAGGCGAGGCTAGCGACGATAACTATAACTCTAAGCGGAGAATAGTCGAGATGGAAGCTGGAGGGCTGGGTGGCGTGGGCTGAAGGTGGGTGGAGGGCTGAGAGGTGGAGAGAGAGTGAGGCGGCGGAGAGGGGGTGAGGCGGTGGAGAAAGGGTGAGGGGTGGGGAAAGAGGTGGCAAAAATAGGGTTTCAAGAAAGTTAAAGGTGAGGAGAAATTAAAGTGGGGGAGAGAGTAATTAAAAGCTAGCCTGAGAGAAAGGAAAATTGGTTTGACTAACTTAAAATGCCTAAGTATGGTTTTGAGCCAATTAAAGGCGGTTTCCCCTTTAGAACCGCCTTTAAAATGAACAGGAGGGCTAAGAAAACATTTTCAAACTCGGAAATAATTTTATTAAAGGCAGAATCGCCTTTAATTAATTTGAACCGCCTTTAAAATGACACAGGAGGAGTTTCCGAACTCTAAAATGGTTCCGGACCTCAATTAGAGACTGTTTTAAAAGATCGCCTAATAATGCTGCCTTTATTAGAGGGTTTTCTACTAATGATAAAACTCATATATTTTTTTAAAAAATTGAGTCCGTCTCTTGAAAGACGGTCTTTCCATAAGTCATGGAAAAACCAAGGTTTCAACGCTAAACCAGAAGAAATGAAAATAAAATTTTTGAGTTGCATTAATCGAGTCATAAACTTTATAACTACTATACGTCGCATAATAAATTTATAATATTACAACTAAAGGCCTTTACCTTTTCATTATTCTAATTAAACCCCGACTTTCCATTAACCAATGGAAAGACGGTCTTTCCCAAAACTTTGCCAAAAAAATTAATAATCATCAAATATTTTAATCCATAATGATCAATAAAATTTTCATGTGATATATAAACTTTAAAATGTACAAGATTGTTTATATTTCTTCATTTTGAAATATGAAATGCTTTAATTAATTTTATTTAATTAAGTTGTTTGGAAGATACATATTGTAATTTCTATTTGTAGTTTTCTTTTTTGATTGAATAAAATAATTTGTAGTGAGCATACAATTGTAATAATGTAGACATAATCTATTTTCACTCATACTTCCCTAGGTACAATTCCATTCATACATTGATGAACAATAATATCTATCTGTCATTTTTTTTTACTTTCCTATTTTTAAATACATCATTCTTTATCTATTTCCTTTTACTAAAATATTTCTATTTTCTAATGTTAATTATCCCTCAACTTTGTGTACATTTACTACAAACATAATGTAATAGAGTTATTATTTTAATTAAATATACAATAAAAAAATTTAACTCACAAATACCAATTAGTAAATAAATAATTATTTATTTGAATAGAAGAAATATATAGTATAGTTTAAATAATTTATAGAGTTATCCTTTATTCTTCCCTGAGATCGTCTTCTGACATATGACCTCTCATTAAGTTATGAACTACGCACCATATATTTTCACTTATGTGCTGTATTACTTAAATTATACACTAAAATTTTAAAGTTAGTTAATATATTTTTTTTTCAATGCACCCTAGGGTGGGGGATATTTATTAGGTTCCCCAAGCCTATTTAGAAACCAAATAGATACACAACGATGTTTTGAAAATTTTACATCGGTAAGGCAACATCGTTGCCTTCAAAAGAAAGATCTAAACTAGTAGACTAGTGGTTCAAAAGGAGAGGTTTTATTAGTTAAGATGTCGAGGTCTCGAGGGCGCCAAGATCGATGGTTCCAGGTTCGAGTGATTGTGTGGTATTTGGTTTGAGTGTCAGGTGTCTCGAAGGTGTCTGGGCTGGAGATGTCTGAGGTATCCAGTGAGACGGCAAATCCACAAAACTCGATGTATCATTGCTTGAGGGGGTCCAGTTCTTGATGGCCCGAGAGCACGAGGGCTCCGGTGCACGAGAGCTCCAGTATCTCCAATGCTCAAAATGTTCCAGTGTGGCCAGAGCTCGAGGGCATGCATGCTCGAGGGGCTCGAGGCCTCCCATGTTCGATGTTTCCAGTTCTCGGGGGCACTTATGCTCAATGTCTTCAGAAGCTCGAGGGCTCCAATACTCGAGGGATTCAGTGGCTTCAATGCTCGATGGCTCCAGAGCTCAAGGTCTCTAGTGCTCGAGGGGTCTAGTGACTTCATTGCTCAAGGGATCCAAAGTCTTCACAGTTCGAGGACTTCCGAGCTCGAGGGTTCCAGTGCCCAAGGGCTCCGGTGCTCGTGGACTCCATTGTTCCTCCGGTACTCGAGGGCTCAGGTGCTCGAGGACTCCGGTGCTCGAGGGCTCTGGTGCTCGAGGGCTTCAGTGCTTGAGTGTTCCGTTGCTGGAGTGCTCAGGTGCACGAGGGCTCTGATGCTCGAGGGCTCCGGTGCTCAAGGGTTCTGATGCTCGAGGGCTCCGATGCTCGAGGGCTCCAGTTAAAGTTAGTTAATATATTTTAAAAATTAGATTTAGTTTTTTCTATATGTTATATGTCATTTTATAACTATATTTATAACTAAGAATAATTTTTCTATTTCCCTTTAAAAGACACATAATTTATAAATTTTATGTAACCCAAATGTTGAAGAAAGTGCAGATATAACCTTAAGTTATTTTTTAGTGCAAAAACAACCTTGATTATTAAATGAAAGTGCAAATATAACCTCTCCAACCATGACTCCGGCGTTGACAAATGAATTCCAGCCACTGACCCACTTGAAAAAATTAAATACCTTTCTGCCCCAAGCCTTAAATGAGAAGGACAATTCTGCCCTCTCCGCCAACCACCACTACCACCACCACCCCCACCCGCCTGGTTCCACCTCCACCGCCAGGCCACCACCACCACCCACCAGGCCACCACAACCACCCACCAGGCCACCACAACCACCCGCCAGTTCACCACCACCACCCGCTCGTCAATTCCCCCAATCTCACCTACGAAGACGGTGCCGCTCAGCCACCACTGTTATTAGCCCCGCCTCACCGAAAAATTGAGACGCCGGGCCAAGCAACGAAACCTACTTGAGCCCAACACCACCACCAAAGCGCTTCCACCACCTGACCTCTGTTCAACCCCGCCCCGCCACCTAAGCCCCGCCAGTACCAAGCCCACCACCACCTGAGCCTCACCTACACCATTCTTCCCTCCTCCGCCACCTAAACCCACCTCCACCACCATTCTTCCCTCCTCCGCAACCAAACCCACCACCATTCTTCCCTCCTACGCCACCAAACCCACCATCATTCTTCCCTTCTCCGCCACCATCGATCACCCTTTCCAACGCCGCTTAGCATAGCGCTAGGAATTGAGACCCACCACCCCCGTAGATCACTGGCGACAAGGCCATAAAATGGAGAAGATGAGAAGAAACGCCAAATGGAAGAATGAAAACAAAGAAGAGAAGAAGATAAGATCGGAGAATAAATGGTCGCCAATTGTTGCCAGTATTTGAAAGCTTTGTGACGATCTTCACTTTGGGTCCAATATTTTGGCAAATATTTTGATGAAGGAAATGAAAATGTGTGTGGCTGAAGATGAGGAGAAGAGAAACGATGGGGAGAAAAGGATTTGGGAAAAGAGAGAAACGAAGAAGAGGGCTTTAGGGGTAAGAATGTAATTAAATGTTTTTTTTTATTTTTTTAACAGACGGGAAAAATAGTCTTTCATAGAATTCCGACTTTAAACTGTCGGAAAATGTTATATTTGCACATAACCTAAATATCTAGGGTTATATTTGCACTTTCAATTATCGATGGGTTATATCTGTACTTTCGTCAATTATATAGGATTATATACGCACTTTACTCAATTTTACTAAATAATAAATCATTCATTATCACGAACATATCATATTCTTAATAATATATTTTTTTGTAAAGTAAAGTATTTCTATACACCGGTTAATATTTTTCTATATAAAACGCATATATTATTTTCGTTTAAATATGACTAATTATTATATATCAAAAAATATCGAGTCAAAATTTTTAATTAACTATATTATCATATTAATAAATATTTTAATTTATTTTGAATACATCGTGTGTATTTTTTTTATATAGATATGAAATTTTTTGTTGCTTATTTAAATTACAAATTATATATATATATATATATATATATATATATATATATATATATGTATACGTACATATCATTTTCTTTCATCAATTGGTGCTACGGCACGAGTGTTTTTTAGTAGTATTATTGTATGAGATATTGTTAGATTCATTGTAATATATAGTTTTGAATATTAAGTTTATATGTGTCTTTATTATACATAATTATTTATATATACAGACCATAAAAAATATGTACAATTTAACTTTAGACAGAGGACTATTTATTTTTGGTAAGTACCTAGAATTGAAATTTCTGTCACCAGCACTATGTGTAACTATATCTATAGTATTAACAAATAATTCCAGTCCAAGGACACTCATATCTGCTTAGATAATGTCTAAAGTGGTTGATAGGGTAATGATAATTTGAGTAGCAAAATGAAAAAAAAAGAGAGTAGCAGAATGATTATTCTTCAAGAAATTTATCATCAGATACACTATAACCATCATTGACTTGTTTTACTTCTTCAGATACCCTCCTGATCTGCACTGCAGACTGCAGAGTCAATATTGATGGACCATTTTGTTTTGACATGGAAAAGAAATCAATGTTTGGGGACAAAGACAACGCCACACTTCACTGTCAGTCCATCACATGACCGAACCTAACAAATGTTACCTCTCACTTATCCCAACACTCCCAATCTGTTTCTTCCCAAAGAAATGGCCATTCTTCAGGCTCTCGTTATCCTCCTCTCTTTCTCATTTCCCTTCTTTGTGCTGAGCTCTGCTGCATCCGAGACAGATGTTCTTCTCACATTCAAGAACACCATGGAGGATGTCATGAATGCACTTTCAGAATGGTCCAATACTTCATCCATTCATCACTGTAACTGGACTGGAGTGGCTTGTACTACCACATTCCCTCAAAATGTCTACTCTGTTGATCTCCAGGGTTTGAATCTTTCTGGTGAAATCTCACCTTCAATATGCCAGCTCCCTAACCTCACAAGCCTTAACCTTGCTGACAACTTGTTTAACCAAGCCATCCCTTTGCATCTCTCACAATGTGTGTCTTTGGAGTACTTGAATATCAGCAGCAACCTCATCTGGGGCACAATCCCAGATCAGATTTCTCAGTTTGAATCCCTTAAAGTTCTTGATATCAGCAGAAACCATGTTGAGGGCAAAATCCCAGATAGCATTGGCTCATTTAGGGGTCTCCAAGTTCTCAACTTGGGTGGAAACTTTCTCTCAGGCAGTGTTCCTTTGGTTTTTGGGAACTGCAGTGAACTTGTGGTTCTTGACATTTCTCAGAATCCATTCTTGCTAAGTGAAATACCAGCTGATATTGGTCACCTGGATAAGCTTGAGAAGCTTTTTCTCCAAAGTTCTGGTTTTTATGGCCAAATACCCAATATTTTTGAGGGTTTGGAAAGCTTGTCAGCTCTAGACTTCTCACAAAATAATCTCACAGGGAAATTGCCTCCATTTGGTATGTCTCAGCAAAACTTGGTTTCCTTTGATGTGTCTCAGAATAGGCTATTTGGGCCAATCCCAAGAGGGATATGCGAGCCTAAAGGCCTCACAAATTTGGTTCTGCATACAAATTATTTCAATGGCTCATTGTCCGATGACATTTTCAAGGATTGCATTAACCTGGAGAGGTTTCAGGTTCAGGACAACATGTTTACAGGGAACTTTCCTTCCAGGTTATGGTCTTTGCCTAAAATTAAGCTTATTAGAGCTGAAAGCAACAATTTTTCTGGAGAAATACCAGATGCAATATCTCAAGCTGTGCAGTTGGAGCAGGTTCAGATTGATAACAACAGCTTTGTAAGTAAAGTTCCACAAAGTCTCGGGTTGATACGCAGTTTGTATAGATTTTCGGCTTCCCAGAATCATTTGTACGGTGAACTTCCTCCTAACTTCTGTGATTCCCCTGCAATGAGTATCATCAATTTCTCTCATAATTCTCTCTCTGGTAGTATTCCTGAACTTAGAAATTGTAGAAAGCTGGTTTCTTTGTCTCTGGCTGACAACAAATATGTGGGTTCAATACCAAATTCATTGTCTGATTTGCCTGTGCTAACTTATCTGGATCTTTCTCGAAATAATCTCACTGGTTCAATCCCTGAGAAGCTTCAGAACTTGAAACTAGCTTTGTTTAATGTCTCCTTCAATAGGCTCTCCGGTAGAGTTCCACTGTCGTTGATATCTGGCCTTCCTGCATCATTTCTACAAGGAAATCCTGATCTTTGTGGACCCGGATTGCCGAATCCTTGTTTAGGTGACATGTCTGGCCACAGGATATCTAGTGTTTCCAAGTTTCTTGTTGCCATTGTCTTCATGGTATTGGTTGTTGTCACTGCAGCTTGTTTTGGAGCTTTCATGTTGAGAAAATCTCAGAAACAGAATTCTCAAGCAGGTTCTTGGAAGATGGTTTTCTTCTATCCCTTAAGGATATCTGAGCATGAACTGATGATTGCAATGGATGAGAAGGCTGCCAAAGGAAACGGTGGAGCTTTTGGAAAAGTTTACATTGTAAACCTACCAAGTGGTGAAAGTGTTGCAATCAAGAAGATGGAGAACTTTGGACATCTGTCTTTGAAATCTTTGAAGGAAGAGGTCAAGAACTTAGCCAAGATCAGGCACATAAACATTGTTAGAATCTTAGGTTTCTGCTGCAGTAATGATTCCATCCTGTTGATATATGAGCATCTAGGGAGAGGCAGCCTTGGTGATCTGATTGGGAAACCAGAATTTGACTTACCTTGGAGAGTTCGAATGAGGATCGCCATCGGAGTTGCTCAGGGGCTGGCATATCTTCATGAGGACTATCTCCAAGTCTTGCTCCACAGGAACATCAAGTCAAACAATATTCTTCTTGATGGTGGTCATGAACCTAAACTCACAGACTTTGCTCTGGATAGGATTGTCGGAGAATCTGCATTTCGTTTGTCCTTGGTCTCAGAATCTGAAACGTGTCCATACTTTCCACCAGGTACACATTAGATATGTTTGATTTAGGTACTATTTTCTTGTAAAACTTCCTTTCTTATGCATCCCTATTGAATATGATTGTTGACCACATCATTAGCTGAGGCTGACTTTTTGTAAGAATTTTGTGCATTGATTGTTGATAATTGCATACTCAAAGTAGCTTATATCTGCTATATTGGATCAGGACAAGAGGTACATAAACATTAGACATATATGTTAGATTCATGTTCAGTTATTTTAGATGTTTCACACTTTTCATGTTTCCAAACCATAATTGCTGGGCTTCTTTTAGTCACATAATCTATATATCCATCCATAGTACTGATTATGGTAATACTATTACTGTTGATGTCTAACCATTATTACCTGCACTAAAGAGAACTTCAAACTATGCAGAATATGGGTATGCCAAGAAAGCAACAACACAGATGGAAACATACAGTTTTGGTGTTGTTCTTTTGGAGCTGGTGACAGGGCGGCAAGCAGCGCAGCAGCCAGCCTCAATGGAGTCCTCCCACGACGTTGTGAAGTGGGTTAGAAGAAAGATTAACATCAAAGATGGTGCGGCAAAAGTTCTGGATCCGAAGATCCCTCATGAATTTCACCAAGAAATGCTCGATGCTCTTGAGGTTGCTGTGAAATGCACGAATGTAATGCCGGAGAAACGGCCCTCCATGTCTGAAACTTTGAGATATCTTCAGTCCATCAACCTTAAAACAACTAACATGGCACCAATTAAAGGTTGAGAGGGGAGAAATGGGTTCAACTTCTCGGTTAAACATGCATGGGACTCTAGATCTTGTAAATAATAATAATGCCTGATTTCCCTTCTTTTGCATGTGATGGAATGCATGTTAAAACAGAAACCCTAACTGAGTAGAGATGTGAGTAGAGATGTGTATTGCGTAAAGTACGTATAGAGTACAATAGGTTTACAAAGGTAATGCCATAATACGTGTTAGAACTATGAACTTGTATCATAAAATTAATTGGTGCTATTACAATTGGAAAATATGAACATAGGCACCGGTAAAAAATTCCGAGGAACCAATACCGGTGTACGTCACAACATATGCACCGGTAAAACAATGTAATTGTGACAATACCGGTGCCATTGTTAACGAAAGCATCGGTAAATTTTATACCCGTGCACAAACCGGAGTATGAGATGCCAAAAAAAGGGGAAAAAATTCTTAACCGGCCATTGATATCTAGAGTACCAGTAAATTTTGTACCGGTGCTCGAAATAGCAAAAAAAAAAATGTAAATTGATGCTGAAGTAGCACTGGTATACAAAATACCGGTATATATGTCCGGATCCTTTATAAAAAATGGCGTAAAAAATATGTTCCAGGCACCGATTTCTGTCTTACCGGGGCCTATGTTATTAAAAAAACGGGAAAGGAAAATAGTATTAGCACTGGTACTGTATGTAGGACAAGGTACCAGTGTAAGAATAGAACTATTTGATTGAAAATATGTAATTGCACCGGTATATGAGCTACTATACCAGTGTAGGTATATGTGCCAGTGTTACTTCCAATTCATTTTATTGAAAAATTACAATTGAAATTTGCTAAATACCAGTGTAAGATGTGCATTTAATGCTCACCTACACATTTTTTCGACAGGTAAAAAATGTGTAATTGGGGATGATGAGTTCATTAATGGCTTTTTTGGGTGGATGAAAGCATTGAATGCTCTACTATGAATACCCAATTATTTTTGTGTATGTTGATTGCTATTAATGATGGATAGTGTTGATTTTCATTTGTAGACATATATATTTTGTGTGTTTGATCATGTTAAGGTCATTTTGGTAGAATTGTTGATATTAGTTTGTGATGTGTTTTCAAGGTTGAGGTAGTTAATGCCATGACTATTGGTTGTCATATTGCAGGTCATATTTTGAATGCAATAATTGTATTGTTGAATGGTATATATAGTGCATTGATCTTGCATGATTTGAATGTGGTAAGTAAATTGGATTGTAAATTGTGTGAAACTTTGATTGTTGCACATTTATTAATGTGTAGAGTTGTATTGTGCCATTATGAGGCGTAAGCATGTGTATGCCAACGTTAGTAGGGTGAGCGAAGAATTTATTGGTTTCGTGGACAATTTTTTGGAGCATGCTTTTAGTCGTGAGAAGCGAATATTATGTTCTTGTCGTGATTGTAGAATAGAAATCGCACTGACAATAAGGACATGTTGAGACTTCATTTGTACAGCACGGAGTTTGCAAAACGTTATGTGGTGTGGACGTTTCTGGTGAGCGTCGTTTTACTCGCCAAATAAACTGCAAACTAGCACACAGATTAGTATAGTAGAAGCAGGTCGTATCCACAGAGAACGGTGTAATTTCTATCAATTTCAAACTACCAACAAAGTTTGGTTTAGCAACCACGCCTAAGATTTGAGATTTGTTTAATAAACTAATGAATTACTGAGCTAAAAATAGGGCCAAAAAAATGCAGAAAAATGCAGAGATAAATTACGAACAAATGTATGTATAACAAAGGATCGGCATAGGTTAATCTTGGTTCATTCCTTGATCATCGACTACTCAAAAGTCATTTAACCCCCATGAATTAATTGGTTATAAGCAGGAACAGTATTTGCTATTTCCCCTTAATTCCCCTTAAATTTCCAATCGCGAGCAAGTATTTGCTAAACCCGTGATCTTCCTAATTAAGATATTCCTAGCAAGTATTTGCTAAACTAGTTATATCTTAATGATCTTAAGAACTAGGGAACCCAATTTAGACAACAAGCACGTATTTGCATGCAGTTCATCCAATTAATTGTTTATCATCCTGTTATTACAGTCATAATTGTTATCTGTTTTTCACAGGAGGTGCTACTTAACTAGCCATAGCCTAACAAGATTGAGGTGATCAAACTCAAACAAGCAAGCATAGATTTTAGGCATAAACAATTAAAAAACTCATAGGATTAAATCTCTGAAAACCCGAATCCTCACAATTCATGAACCATCGGATTAACCTAGCCGATTAAGAATCTAGCTACTCATGATTAAATTAAATATAACAAACAATTCAAAATTAAACATGTTAACAATTGAAAATAATAAAAAGAAAAATTACCAATGAAATTAATGCTCTGCTTTGCTTTTTCGCCCCCGGAAAAAAAACAAAAAACAATATGAATCAATGTTGCTGCTTTTGTTTTTTTCGCCCAGCAAACCAAAAACCATATGAAATATTCCCCTTCCCTCCTCTGTTTTCGTCCAAACCCAAAAACCAACCAAGTCCGAACTCCCAGATTTTCTTCCTCCTTTTCCTCCTCTCACGATTATACTTATACTAAAATTAAAACTCAAATCCTAACTAATTTTGGAAAATTAGAATTCTTATCAAAAAAGAAATATTCTTCAACTTAATTTCAGCCTAATTACAATTAAATTCTAACTTGGAATAAATAATTAATCCAAGTCTTGGGCTTCATAACTTCATAACGGCCCAATCACAGTGCTGAATTTTCTGGACTGATTTTCTTCTGGACTCCAACTCCGTAAACTCCCTAACGAGGGATCGGGATCGTTACCTCATTAAAAACCCTTTCGGGAAAAAAGAGTATAACAATCCCCCATTCATCAGCTTCACCTTAATCGGGTCGACTTCACGGAGCAACTTAGTGATCGTTAAACGAAGCACAATTCTGCCACATGAAGGATTCCGACTAAGGATAGCTGGAACAGCATCATAATGCTCCAAAAATAGTTCTTCCGCTCCAATACAGCTTTGCTCCAAAAATAGTGATCTATCAACAAAATAAATCAATTAAATACCAGAAATCACATAAAAGAGCACTAAATTCTTCCAAAAATGAACAACTAAATATCACACATCAAATCCTCGCACTTGAGTCATACTTGCCCTCAAGTATGAGATGAGCAATTCCAAAGCAGGTTGTTCATTCAAAATCCCATTCCCAAACTGACTCTGACTCAACAGAAAAAAGAAAATAAAAATAACAGAACAACTATATACATGACACACTTAAGACTCTATTACCCAGACTTTGGTCAAACAATTCAGCATTAAATTTTCATTTCATGGCTCATCAACAAACATCCACCTTCCAAGTTCAAGTTTCAGTTCGCAAACAAGTGGTGGTCTCATCCCCCTTTAGTACTCAATTCAATCCCCCCTACATTGCTCTTTACCCGGCTATCAACTGATCAAAAGGAGACAAGCATGAATTCCTCACGTTTTTCACTCAATCACACAATAAGTAAGGATAGCCACTCAATTATAATCATGCGGTAGCCTTAGCCAATACAGAACAAGCCAAAGAGGTCTTTAAAGGTTGTAACGGGGCTAGGGGTTGTAATGTTGGTGAGATCCTAGGGGCTCTAAGGTTCATACAAACATGCACATATGCTCAAGAACAAATCAGTAGAAAATTCCAGCAAATACACATCATCAAAACCAATTTTCTGGACTGATTACAAGACTAATTCAGGTCTGGAATTTTTTTCTTTCTCTTTTTTTTCTTTTTCATTTTTTTCTGGGCAAAACAGCTCCCTTTTTCCTTTTCTTTTCTTTTTTTTTTCCTTTTTTTTTCAGGACCAGAATTTTTTTCAAATTACATGCTCATTTATCTCTACAGTGCCATAAGACTATTTTTCAATGAGAACCGGCACTCGAATCATGAATATGCAATATCAAGCAAGAGCAGAAATTTTCATTTCAAGAACATACATGCATGGGGCAAGAATAGTATAAAGAGAAAAGGCTATGGTTTTTATAGTGGTTACACAAAGAAAAGGTCAAGGCTCAAAAGAGTTTACTAGAGGATATAAAAGGTAGGCTATATACGATGTGTGGTTAATCCTAATTTGCCTCTTTTTTTACTCATTATGCATCAACCTTAGTTACCACAACTCTCAGAAAAAAAACTTGATGTAGAGAGTGCTCTACTCTAGGCTCAAACCTCACTTTATACTAGGCTTTTTCATGCAAATCCTGTTCGTCATCCCATGTATCATTTAGCCAAGTTCAGGTTAATTTCAAAGGTTTATCACTAAGCATTTCAAGGGAGATATCAACCAACAAAAGTTTGCTAATATGATTCTTTTACCAGCAAGGTTAATCCATTTTAAAGCCAATTCATTACTCACTGTCATGCTGAAAATTTGACCGACTCGATAAAATAAAATAAAAACATTTTTTTTTCTTTTTCATAATTATTTATTCACAAAAACACACAAAAAACAGCAAACAAAGCATATAAAACGTCACACAAACAAGACACTAAAATGTAAAAACGACACCTAAACCTCCTCACACTTAAGCCTTGCTTGCCCTCAAGCAAGCTCGGATTAAAAGCGAGAAGATTCCTAGAGACAATATACATGAAAGGAACAGAAAAGAAAAGAAAAGCCATAAAAGAGAAGGGATAGGGGAACTCATGCGGGGGGGTTGTTCATGGGGGGAACTTCCAAAAATGACATTAGACGCTCAATCTGGGCAGCCTGAAGATCCAGCTTTTGTTGCAAGGATTGCACCTCTGCACGGATGGACAACACCTCAGCTTGTACCGAAAAAGCACTGCTGCCTGCATGAGAAGAAGTGGTGCTCGGGCAAGGAATGCCCGGCGCAGAAAACCGAGGTACATTGTTATCCAAATAAATCAAGTTGCTAGTCCGCAAATAGTCCAAATCACAAAGGGTTGGCTCAGGCACTTTGGGAAGGGAAGGGGGAACACGCAATTGCATACCTTTGTCAAGTAAAACACCAACCAAATTGCATAGGGTCATATGACGAGTAGACTGAATTGCAATTTCATTCAAAGAATCAGCTAAGAAAAATCCCAGATTCAATTTCTCCCCATGATGCATACACCACAACACAAATAATACATTCTGACTGACTCTCGTAAATGTGGTGAAGCGCCCAAAAACATTTCGCAACAGAAAATGGCAACACACTCTCAATACAGGATCGGCAATCCAATGAACATTAGAGCAATTAGCATCATACAAATCAGGGCAAGAAGGAGCCAATTCTTTCCAAGCATCAATGGGACTAAAATTGGGAAAATCTTTATAGGTACCCACAAAAGCATTAGCATAACCTTCCGAAGATAAATCATCAACAGACACCAAGCCCAAAGCCACATTCCACTCATTCAAACTCATAGAAACATGGTGCAAACCCAACCGAAAGGATATGCAAGCATCAATCAGGGAAACAGGTTTCTTTAAGCAAAAACTAACCACAAACTCTTCACATAGGGGCGTATACATGGTCACAGAATGCAAGTCAAATAGCAAAGACCAACCAATATCCGCAAAGTATTTCAGAAACTGATCATAAATGCCCAAAGTCCTAAAAGAAGAGATACTTAGTCGCAAACCTGACAAACACTGTTTCTTACCCTTTTTCAAAGCTCTGGCCTGCAGCTTCGGGTCATCAAATTGGAGGAGGTCCTCCCTGGAATCGACAACAATCTCCGGAGGCAAACCATGGAATTCAGCGGCATTTGGCTCCTCCTCGTCGGTTGAAACGGTGGAAGCCTGTGTCACCCGTCTCCTAGCACATTTCGCAGTGGGCTGGGCGTCGGCAATGTCATCACTGGAATGATCAATTACTGGATCACGTCGGCGCTTTGGAGCTGAGGGTGTCTTGGACTTGCGTTTCGGCGGCTTCGTCGGCTTGGGCCCGGAAGGTGGTGGCAGTTCCTCGGTCACCGGAGAAGATGGCGGTGAAGAAGGTTGCTCCAGCGGTGCTTCAATGAGGATTGACTGTGTGATTTTTTGCTGCTGGGACAACGCCAATGCCGAAGTCGGTGGCAGCGGTTTGATGGATTTTCTCATAGTTTTCTTCGTGAAGAATTTCGGCACCTCATGGACGGGGAATGGCGGTGACGGGATGGATGATTGCAGGCCGGCCGGAGCAGATTCAATGGCAGGCTCAAGGTGGTGGCAGGCGGCGCGTGGGCGGCGAGTGGGAGGTGCTTGGGAGGCGCGTGGGAGCGCGTGGGAGCGGCGGCTTCGTCTTCGGCGCCATCTCCGAGGACGGATGGTTGCCCAGGCTGGCGGCGGAGACTCGCGGCGGCAGGCGCAGCGGCGGAGGAACTCGGCGAGAGGCGGAGATCTGGGCGCACGCCGGAGGGAGCTGAGGTCCGAGCGGCGGAGCGGCTGAGGAAACTCTGAAATTTGGTCGGTGCAACGGCGGAGGAAGCAGCTCGGCGGCAATGTCTTCAGCGGCGGAGCAGCTCGGGACTCGCCGGAGAGAGGCGGAGGAGCTCGGCGGCGCAGCTCTTGGAGGAAGAAACTTGGCGGCGCAGCTTTTGGAGGAAGAAGGAAGTCTGATTTTGAAAACTTGGAAGAATGAATAAGGTTTTATACCCATATTTCATTAAAGTCCCTCAAATCTATTCCTTTTCCCAATTGTAACCCACAATATCCATAACCACTCCAAGCCTTGCTTATTTTCAGATTGGCCCCAGAACTTTTTGTCTCGCCACATTATATCCCTGCAAAAAAAAGCAAAAACAAAAACACATTAAAAAAACTTTATTTTTATTTTTTTTTTCGTTTTTAAATTTTTTTTTTCTGAAACAAAAACGAAAATTTGAAAGAAATAAAAAGAAAAAAAAATAAAAATAAAAAAATTCTGGGTTGCCTCCCAGTAGCGCCTTAGTTTACAGTCTTTGGCTAGACTTTCCGATATGGTCAATCAGAGTGGGGTGGGCATAATGGAATTTCTTCCACTATTGCCACCTGAGAAGCATCATAAAATGGCTTGAGGCGATGACCATTTACGAGGAATGTCTTTTCCGTGTCCAAGCTTTTAATCTGTACAGCTCCGTTCGGCCTAACAGAAATCACCACAAAAGGTCCTATCCACTTTGTTTAAAGTTTTCCTGGCATCAACCGAAGCTTGGACTGAAAAAGTAACACCTTCTGCCCAACCATGAACTCCTTAGACCTTAGATTCTTATCATGCCACATCTTTGTTCGCTCCTTGTACCACATAGCATGATCATATGCCTCCAATCGCAGTTCTTCCAACTCTTGAAGCTGAAATTTTCGCTCTTCCTCACACTTGCTTGTTGTCATGTTCATTTCTTTGACAGCCCAGTATGCCTTGTGCTCGAGCTCCACTGGTAGATGGCACATCTTTCCAAAGATAAGTCTGTAAGGAGACATTCCAATAGGCGTCTTGTAAGCGGTGCGATATGCCCACAGAGCATCCTCCAACCTCTTGCTCCAATCCTTCCTCGAAGGATTAACTGTCTTCTCCAACACTTGCTTTATCTCCCTGTTAGATACTTCTGCTTGGCCATTAGACTGCGGGTGGTAAGTGGTAGCAAGCCGATGATGAACACCATATTTCTTCATGAGGGCCTCAATAGTGCGGTTTTTGAAATGAGTTCCTTGATCACTAATGATCGCTCGTGGCACTCCGAATCTGCTGAATATGTTAGATTTCAAAAACCCTGCCACAACTTGAGAATCATTAGTTCGGGTGGCTTTTGCTTCCACCCACTTCGATACATAATCAACCGCAAGTAAAATATACAAATTACCACAAGAACTAGGAAAAGGACCCATAAAATCCATGCCCCACACATCAAATATTTCACAGACAATTATGGGTACTTGAGGCATTTCATCACGTTTAGATATGTTTCCTGTCTTTTGGCAATTTTCACAACTCTTGCAAAAAAGATAAGCATCTCTATGAAGAGTTAACCAAAAGAAACCACTATCAAGCACCTTACGAGCAGTGCGTTTAGGACCAAAATGACCACCGCAAGCAAAAGAATGACAATGTAAAAGAATTGTACCTTGTTCTTCTTCAGAAATGCATCGTCGAATGATTTGATCGGAGCCTATCTTCCAAAGGTAAGGCTCATCCCAAATATAATGCTTGCTATCACTCTTTAACTTCAACTTCTGAGCAGGACAGAAAGTAACCGGCATCTCTCCAGTGGTAATGTAGTTCACAATATTGGCAAACCATGGATCTGTCGCCGATTTACCATGCAGGGGTTCCGTCCGGGGCCTCTGTTTGGCCAAATCGAGGCCTGTCACAGCATACAGGTATTCTTCGGGAAAGGGCCTCTGTTTGGCCAAATCGAGGCCTGTCGCAGCATACAGGTATTCTTCGGGAAAGGGCCTCTGTTTGTCCAAATCGAGGCCTGTCGCAGCATACAGGTATTCTTCGGGAAAGTATTCCTGAATAGGGACTTCATCCTCAGGTTTCACCAAGCGACTTAGGTGATCTGCAACATGATTCTCAGCACCCTTCTTGTCTCGTATTTCCCAATCGAACTCTTGTAACAACAAGATCCATCTAATAAGCCTTGGTTTCGACTCCTTCTTCGTGAACAAGTACTTCAAGGCTGAGTGATCGGTATAGACGATGATCTTTGATCCAAGCAAGTAGGACCTGAACTTCTCAAGAGCAAACACCACTGCCAACAACTCTTTTTCAGTGGTGGTGTAGTTGCATTGAGCTGGGTTCAATGTCTTTGATGCATAATAAATCGCATGGCTCTCTTTCCCTACCTTTTGTCCCAAGACTGCTCCAACTGCATAATCGCTTGCATCACACATCAACTCAAATGGCAGATCCCAATTCGGTGGTTGCATTACAGGGGCTGAGATGAGCTTCTCCTTCAGTATATCAAAAGAACGTCTGCGCTCCTCGGTCATCTCAAAAGGAACATCATCTTGAAGGAGCTTTGTTAAGGGTTGTGCAACCTTTGCAAAGTCCTTAATAAACCTTCTGTAAAATCCAGCATGCCCCAAAAAACCACGTATCTCACGAACATTGGTAGGATATGGAAGTTGCTCTGTGTTCTCAACCTTAGCCTTGTCCACTTGAATTCCTCTTTCCGAAACCACATGTCCCAAGACTATGCCTTCATTCACCATAAAGTGGCATTTCTCATAATTCAGCACAAGGTTCCGCTTCACACATCGAATCAAGACCTGTTCCAAATGACCCAAGCATACCTCAAACGAATTCCCATAAACTGTAAAGTCATCCATGAATACCTCAATGCTCTTCTCAATCAAGTCGGAGAAAATGCTCATCATGCATCTCTGGAAGGTGCCTGGAGCATTGCATAATCCGAAAGGCATTCTCCTATATGCATAAGTGCCAAAGGGACATGTAAAGGTGGTCTTTTCTTGGTCCTCCGGGTTCACGCAAATCTGAAAGTACCCACTGTATCCATCCAAGAAACAGAAGAAATTGTTCCCGGCCAATCTTTCCAGCATTTGATCGATGAAGGGAAGTGGAAAGTGATCCTTGCGAGTCGCGGCATTCAACTTCCGATAGTCAATGCACATCCTCCATCCAGTGACCAAACGAGTAGGCACCAACTCATTCTTTTCGTTCTTTACCACTTGAAAACCAGATTTCTTTGGCACCACATGAACCGGGCTCACCCATTTGCTGTCTGAGATGGGGTAGATAATTCCCAAGGAAAGGAGTTTGAGGACCTCCTTGAGAACAACTTCTCTCATGTTGGGGTTCAGCTTCCTCTGAGCATCTCGAGCAGGCTTAGCATCATCTTCCATTAAAATATGATGTGTACAAATGTCGGGGCTGATCCCTGTAATGTCTGCGAGGGTCCACCCAATCACTTTTTTGAACTTTCTTAACAGTGCAATCAACTGCTCCTCTTGAGAATCTGACAACCTTGCACTAATAATCACCGGGAGAGTCTCATCATCCCCTAGGTAGACATACTTCAGATTCGGGGGAAGATTCTTCAACTCCAGTATAGGTGGTGAAATATCGGATGGAATGGGCTTTTCAAATTCGAATTCACCCCCTGATAGCCTCTGTTTGGCCAAATCGAGGCCTGTTGCAGCATACAAGTATTCTTCAGGAAATTCGAATTCACCCCCTGATAGCCTCTGTTTGGCCAAATCGAGGCCTGCGTCAGTACTCAGGTATTCTTCAGGAAATTCGATTGCACCCCCTGATAGCCTCTGTTTGGCCAAACAGAGGCCTGCGTCAGTACTCTTCACTTCTTCCTGCGAGCTGATTGAGTACAACCATTCATCTATTTCCTCATCACTCAGATTCTGTGTCTTCTCGTTGTTTGAATCAGTGGGTGGTAGCATGTCAATCTCATCCTGCAAGAATTCAGTCTCAAGGTATTCTTGGACGAGAGGGTCAATGACATCAATGACATAAATATTTTCAGCATCTATGGGTTTTTTCATTGCATCATCAATACTGAAAGTATATTTTTCACCATAATAATCAAGACAAATAGTTCCCTTTCCCACATTAATTATTGTATTAGCCGTTCTTAAGAAAGGCCGACCTAACAACACTCCTGAGGTTCCTTTACCACTAGTATGATTCATCTTCACCACATAAAAATCCGCAGGGTAAACAAAATCATTAACTCTTACGAGAAAATTTTCTAACAACCCTTCAGGATATACACATGATCTATCTGCCAATTGGATTATTACTCTAGTATTTACCATTTCTGCTCCACTCAAAGAATTGTAAACAGATAATGGCATCACATTGATAGATGCTCCTAAGTCACACATGGCAGAATCAATCTTAACATTTCCAATAAAACATGGCAAAGAGAACATACCAGGGTCCTTGCACTTCTGAGGCAAATCTCTTTGAATTACAGCTGAAACCGACTCGCCCATTATGACCTTGCTTGAGTCTTTAGGTTTCCCTGCAATAAAATCTTTCAAAAACTTGCTCACAAGCGGGAGCCTTACAGCCTGCAAGAAAGGTAGGTTAATCTCCATTTTTCCAAAGATAGATAAGAAATCAACAGGATCCTCTTTCTTTCTAGCTAAACTACGTGGAAAAGGAGGAAGAATTTTAACTGGAGGATCATTCTGACCCAACCTTGGATTTGACTCCTTGGTTTGGTCAAAATGCCCTTGTACCTCACTTTCTTTTTCTGCCGGGAGCCTCTGTTTGGCCAAATCGAGGCCTCCTGCAGACTGCTCTGACTGCTCCTTAGCTCCTTTTGCTGCGGTCTTCGGAGGTAGTGGCGCAAGCTCCTTTCCACTTCTTAACGTGATCTGATTGGCCGTCTCTCTGGGGTTGAGTTGCACTGGAGATGGTAATCCAGGTTGCTTCATTCGGAGCTCATTCATCGAGTTTGACAGCTGTGAAATCTGACGTGTGTGCTCCTCCAAGGTGGCCTCAGTCTTTTTCGAACTTTGGATCTGGTTTTGAAGCATGCCCATCATCATGTCTAGCTTTTCATCCATAGACTTCCCTTGAGGAGGTGGTGGATTCTGAGCATATGGAGGGGGAGGAGCTCGATGGGGTGGAACATATGGTTGTTGTACTGGATTTCCCGGATCTCGCCATCGAAAGTTGGGATGATCTCTCCATCCCGGATTATAGGTAGCTGAGTACGGGTCCCTCTTTGGCTGCCTTTCATTCCAATTCCCCTTTGCATTGGCCTGGACAGTTTGCTCATCCATCGCGAAATGACACTGCAGGGTGACGTGGTCGAAGGTGCCACAAATTTCACAAGGTTTCTCTTGAGGACCGGCTGTGGTGCTAGCGACTGTAACCTTATCCACCACCTTAGATAGTACCCTTTCCATCCTGTCCATCCTCTCCTTAAAATCATCTTGGCTCGAGGGCTCTGTTTGTGCCACTTTTTTCAGGATTCGGATCTCATCAGTGTCATACTCCTTCTTGGAATTTATCAACTTTTTCACTATCTCCTTTGCTTCATTGACTCTGATTTCCGAAAATCCACCATTGCTTGCGGTATTCAGCAAATCCTTGTTTGCAGCTGTGGATCCTTGATAGAAATACTGTAGCAGTTGCCCCTCCGTGTATCGATGGTTAGGGCAACGATCTACCAATCGTCTGAACCTTAGCCAAAATGTACTCAGTGGCTCATCATACTCCTGCTTGATGCTCGAAATTTCTTTCCTCAGGGCATCCGTCTTAGTGGCTGGAAAGAAATAGTCCAAAAATAGCTTCTTGAGCGCATTCCAGGAAGTGACGGAGTTAGGAGCCAAGCTTGAAAACCACTGGTTCGCTGGCCCTGACATGCTGAACGGAAAAGCCACCAACTTGAATTGATCTTCTGTGACACCAGCTGGTCTTTTCTGAACCTTACAAATCTTGATGGACTCGTTCAAGAAATTGTAAGGGTCTTCGTTACTCTTCCCATAGAACTTCGGAAGAACATTCAGCAGTGCAAGCTTTATCTCCACAGGGGTCGCAGCATCTGGCAAAGAAATAGGTGTGGGAGGGTCTTCTTCGCTGTGCCCCGTTAATTCCCACATGTACGGATTGTCAGCATTGGGATCTGCCTCTCCTCTGTCCCCCATTACAGTGTCAAGAACGGATTTAATTTCTGATTCGGATTCTGTCTCGGAAACAGCCTCTGTTTGGCCAAACAGAGGGTCTGCGGCAGCTTTCAGCTTCCTCTCCCTGGCGAGTTTGTAATTCTTCCTAGCTGTCTTTTCAACTTCAGAATCAAATATCAATTCCTGCTCCTGGGACCTGGTCATATACCAATAACTAAAAAAAACAAAAAATTAGTAGCAAAATAAATAGAAATTAACTACCGTTCCCCGGCAACGGCGCCATTTTGGTGAGCGTCGTTTTACTCGCCAAATAAACTGCAAACTAGCACACAGATTAGTATAGTAGAAGCAGGTCGTATCCACAGAGAACGGTGTAATTTCTATCAATTTCAAACTACCAACAAAGTTTGGTTTAGCAACCACGCCTAAGATTTGAGATTTGTTTAATAAACTAATGAATTACTGAGCTAAAAATAGGGCAAAAAAAATGCAGAAAAATGCAGAGATAAATTACGAACAAATGTATGTATAACAAAGGATCGGCATAGGTTAATCTTGGTTCATTCCTTGATCATCGACTACTCAAAAGTCATTTAACCCCCATGAATTAATTGGTTATAAGCAGGAACAGTATTTGCTATTTCCCCTTAATTCCCCTTAAATTTCCAATCGCAAGCAAGTATTTGCTAAACCCGTGATCTTCCTAATTAAGATATTCCTAGCAAGTATTTGCTAAACTAGTTATATCTTAATGATCTTAAGAACTAGGGAACCCAATTTAGACAACAAGCACGTATTTGCATGCAGTTCATCCAATTAATTGTTTATCATCCTGTTATTACAGTCATAATTGTTATCTGTTTTTCACAGGAGGTGCTACTTAACTAGCCATAGCCTAACAAGATTGAGGTGATCAAACTCAAACAAGCAAGCATAGATTTTAGGCATAAACAATTAAAAAACTCATAGGATTAAATCTCTGAAAACCCGAAACCTCACAATTCATGAACCATCGGATTAACCTAGCCGATTAAGAATCTAGCTACTCATGATTAAATTAAATATAACAAGCAATTCAAAATTAAACATGTTAACAATTAAAAATAATAAAAAGAAAAATTACCAATGAAATTAATGCTCTGCTTTGCTTTTTCGCCCCAGGAAAAAAAACAAAAAACAATATGAATCAATGTTGCTGCTTTTGTTTTTTTCGCCCAGCAAACCAAAAACCATATGAAATATTCCCCTTCCCTCCTCTGTTTTCGTCCAAACCCAAAAACCAACCAAGTCCGAACTCCCAGATTTTCTTCCTCCTTTTCCTCCTCTCACGATTATACTTATACTAAAATTAAAACCCAAATCCTAACTAATTTTGGAAAATTAGAATTCTTATCCAAAAAGAAATATTCTTCCACTTAATTTCAGCCTAATTACAATTAAATTCTAACTTGGAATAAATAATTAATCCAAGTCTTGGGCTTCATAACTTCATAACGGCCCAATCACAGTGCTGAATTTTCTGGACTGATTTTCTTCTGGACTCCAACTCCGTAAACTCCCTAACGAGGGATCAGGATCGTTACCTCATTAAAAACCCTTTCGGGAAAAAAGAGTATAACAATCCCCCATTCATCAGCTTCACCTTAATCGGGTCGACTTCACGGAGCAACTTAGTGATCGTTAAACGAAGCACAATTCTGCCACATGAAGGATTCCGACTAAGGATAGCTGGAACAGCATCATAATGCTCCAAAAATAGTTCTTCCGCTCCAATACAGCTTTGCTCCAAAAATAGTGATCTATCAACAAAATAAATCAATTAAATACCAGAAATCACATAAAAGAGCACTAAATTCTTCCAAAAATGAACAACTAAATATCACACATCAGTTTCATGGGAAAAATCACTCCCGGAGGTGGTAGTTAGTAGTGAGGGAGAGTGTTTTGGAGATGTAAAATTGGATGACATGTATGAGGAGTTAGTTGATGAATGTAGAGGGAGGCTCGAGGTTTTGGCTAACTTTTTTGGTGAGAAGGATATACCATTGTATATCGGTTGCAAGAAGAAAGACACGGTCATGTCATGTTTGATGAAGTTGTTTAATTTGAAAGGTGTTGGTTTGTGGAGCGATACTAGCATGAATAAATTGCTTAAGTTTTTGAATGAGAAGCTTCCGTCCTGTAATGATTTACCGGACAACATTTATGAGGCTAAGAGAATTTTGTGTCCGATGAGAATGGAGTATGAAAAGATACATGTTTGTCCAAATGATTGTGTCTTGTATATGGATGACTTAAAGGATAAGATTGCTTGCTCCGTATGTAATGTGTCCTGTTATAAGAAAAGGAGAAAAATGGTTGTCGATGGAGAGCATGTTGTGTTGGTAAGGAAGCAGGTGCCCGCCAAATGTGTGTGGTGCCTTCCAATTATTCCGAGGTTGAAAAGGTTGTTTAAGAATGCTAAAGATGAGAAAAACTTGATATGGTACATGGATAGGGGAGATTCTAAAGATGATGATATGATTTGGCATCTGGAGGATGCAAATCAGTGGAATAATTTTGATAAGATGTATCCGAAGTTTGCTTCCAAACCTAGAAATTTGAGAATTTCTTTGTGTACTGATGGTATGAACCTGTTTGGTAATATGTCCTCAAAACACAGTTTATGGTCGGTTATTCTTGCCCTTTACAATCTCCCCATGTACTTGTGCATGAAGAGGAAATATGTGTTAATGTCCATGATGATTTCAGGGCCCAGACAGCCTGAAAATGACACTGACACTTATCTTGCCCCTTTGATAGAAGATTTGAAAGTGATGTGGTCCAAGGGCACTTTAGTGTTTCCTGGTTTTCGTGGAAAGAAGTTTACCTTGAAGGCCATGCTTTTTTGTACCATAAATGATTTTCTAGTACATGGTAACCTTTCGGGTTATGTAGTGAAGAGCCACAAGGCTTGTCCCATTTGCGAGGATGGGACCAATTACCATCAGTATAAAAATGGTTGGAAGACTGTGTATTTGGGTCACCAAAAATTCCTCCCGTTGAAGCACAAGTTGCGAGAAAACATGGTGGCATTTGTTGGTGGGAAGGAGAGGACAAAGGTACCTAAACCATTGACTGGTGTTGTCATTCACAACAAGGTGAATAAATTGAATGTCGTACTTGGTAAGAAGTTATCTAAGGTCGATGAGGCAATAAAATAGATTGTGGAAGAAAATGTCGATTTTGTTTGATTTGCCTTACTGGGAGAATTTGGAGGTTCGACATTGTTTTGATGGCATGCATACTAATGTTTGTGAGAGTATAATTGGCACACTACTTAACATTCCCGGGAGACTAAGGATAGCTTAAATGCGAGAAAGGATTTGGTAGAGCTTGGTATTCGGTTGGATCTAGCACCGGAGGTTAGAGGTAAGCAAACCCACCTCCACTCGGGGTCGTTAAAATGAGTAGTAGCTAACCCAAGCGAAGGCGTTGCAAATAGGATGAATGGGATGGTCAAAGATAAAATTTTATAGTTCTGCACCCAACTCACTACTAAGCTACCTATGGGGTAGTTAATAGCCAATTAAACACAACCACGTATGGGTAGTCAATCTGTACATGTGCTAGGAATAGCTAACATAGTAAAATGTGGGGGGGGGGGTTGGGTTTTTTCAATTAATAACTATGAACATAAAGGATAAAACGAGATTAAACTATATAATCACGCACTTGGGGCTATTTGTGTAACATGATTGATAATGGATTCTATCCTTGATTCATTCACATATAGACATATAAACTTATCTTATGCCTATGTCACACAGTGTGGAGATAGCCAGGTATTTCCCCCCATCTGTCACATGTGGTACTTACCACAATGTTGTATCTCACTGGCGCCACAATTAGGGAGTGCTCTTTGTCCAATGACGTTGAAGACCATTCCCTGTCACTTCAATCCTAATGGTAACGCGCCCCACTTAGAGGAATACAAAGCCCGCCTAAAAGGGCAATGCCTCGCATAGGTCGCAACCGTTAGATATGTAGTGAGTGCATTACATCCCGGGCACTCCACTGTGGGTCTCAATCCCTAGGCATAGAGAGGCAAAGTAAAAGATACCTTGTGATGACTCTAGATTCAGCACAACTCTAGTCGCTACAAACAATCACGCTAATATATTAGGGTAGGCTAGGGAATTCTCCCCACCGAGATTTTCCAAATTGACCACCTAAGATGTTGATTTCTCACACAACTCACCAATTAGAATCATGGTATAACACATATAAGGATTTCTCTCAAAGGACATGAATGCACTCATCTCCCCGGTGCTCTTTACCTACTCCACAATTCTAACACTCCCAAGATAACAATGAAGCCTAGCACAATTTTATACTACCATACATGCATGAGTGCATCACCATAATGACATATCATAGATCTCACAATCTTAGAAAGCACAAATATTTATAGGACAATAAGATAGGAAAATCTATATCTCAAAAAGCCAATTTCAAACCATGAATACAAATAACTCCAAGCTATTAAATTACTCCCTACACATGGAATTCAAGTATTGCATTAAATTCCACATTTTTGGGAAAATCAAAATAAAGAAAAGAAATTGAAAGAACCTAGAGAGAATGGAGAGTGTTTTCTCTCTCTAAGCTACTCTTGAAACCCAAAATATGATCTTCAATCTAAACCCTAGAAGATTAAAGGCTATATATATAGTAGAAGGGCATTGGGCCTAAAAATAAGCCAAAAACCCTAGCAGCCACCACTGACATGAGGCGCTGCGATTAGCACCACCCATGCTGCCGACGTGGCCTTGTGCTGGAGCAGCCCATCAGTCTTGGCATTGGTTGTGTTGCTCGTTCTTGTGCGGGGCACCGGTCTTGGCATTGCCGTACTGGCACTGTCCGTGTTAACCGGTGCGGGCCATCATCTGGAACTCCATTTTTGCACTTCTGATCCGCACCTTGTGTCATTTTGTGGGCCCCATCAATTGGATCTTTATCAATTCCTTGGCATGGGCCACACTGTTCTTCACACCACGTGGGCTGGTCTTGACATTTGTGACTTGAAACGATGCCGATGTGTGAAACAGAACGTTCCGTGCCCATACTTTGCCAAATTTGGAGTGTAAAATATAACTTAAGGACACAGCCAGCCGAGCTTGGCACGACCCATGTTGCTTGGCATGACTTTTGCCAAAGGTCCCTGAAACGGGTTGTGTATGGTTGATCCTCGTGCTGGCCATGAACGGTCTGTGCTACCCGTGACTGGTTCGGGCGGCTAACTTCTTTGCTCTGCTACAGATGAAGCGTTGGTCCGATTTCAGAGTTCTTATAGTTGATTTCATAGCTCTCGAGAAGTAGAATCCAATGGTACCATCTTCATGGGATGATTCTTCTTGGATATTTCCTTGAACTTTGTGAAACTCCCTGAAAACAATCCTCTGTTTCTTCCTCTGCCTCTTCAAACTTCAAAACTGCCTATATTTAGCTCTATCCTTCTATAACCATGCTTTAGAGTCTGTGGCATACTTTTAATACCATTTCTTTGAATGTCCTTTGATATCTTCTACCATCCTTTCGAACGACCTCCTATATAAAAATGATGAAAAGTACCCACGAACGACATACTAGTGATGATCACAAAGGAAAATCTAGGTGCTCGTCGATACAAGGTATCTATTAGTATCAATTAAGTCTACAAAACTCAGGATTTAGACAAAAAAAATCAAACATGGCCGTCTAAACCCTTTGTCATGTGAACCTAACAAATACTAGCAATCCAACAAGTAAAACAAGCTAATTATTATGCTGAATGCATTGGTTAACGCATGCATAATGATGCACATCAGAAGCAAATGTACCTGCCTCCCGCTCCTTACAATTTTTCAAGTTTCCCAAAGGCTTATCTAAGCAAATGTACCTGCCGCATGGCACGGGTTTTCAACCTATTCGGGCCTCCCACTTTTACCTAAGTTGCCTTAAGGCTTTTAGTTTGAAGGCTTACATCAAGTTGCCCGAAGGCTTACATCAAGTTTCCCAAAACCTTACACCAGTTTCCCAAAAAGAGTATCATAAAGGCACTAGAAATCAAATTACAAATTTGTAGCCTTTACGCATCATAAGATAAATGGTCAATAACTGTGTAAATGATGAGACGTCAAATGCATGTATTTTCTGGAGAATTTAACATCTCTTTTATCATATTTTTGTTGAAAGATTGCTAGATTTAGCTAGGTTTACATCATAAGGGGTTTAGATAACCATATTCGGTTTTCATATCTAAATCCTTCATTTTGTAACCTATGTTTAGTCTAATGGATTTTTGGTCCTTACAAGCATCTAGATTCCATTTTATGAGCTTAATTTTTAGATTTCTCGCGAGCTCTTTTGAGTGGTTTCAAAGAAGGAAGGCAAAGAAACAGATGAATTGTCACCCGGAAGTTTGGAAAAAGTTCTTAAAATATTCCAAGAAGAATCATCCTACAAGGGTGGCACCATCGGATTTAAATTTTCGAGCCCTATAAAATCAACTACAAGAACTCCTAAATCATAGCATCGGTTCACCCGAAATGACGCAAAGATTGGTTAGCAGACTGACCGGCCTGGTGAAGAAAATCATGGTGCATGATAAATCATGCCTTGATTTTTCAGAGGTACGTCATTGAGGAGATCATTGAGTACTGTACTTCCAACTTGGTTGGAAAAAGAGTGGTTGGTGTTCCTAGTTGAGCACATTGTGGCAGAAAGAATGGGACTCCAAAGTCTAAGGGCACTAAGCTTCATACATCCTTGGATGCTGAGTTAATGATAGTTCACCTGAATGTTTTACGAAATAGTAGTGAGACCGAAATGTAAATTCAAAAGCATGTGTCCATGTTGTAAGAGATTAATCCAGACTGGCCATCGAATAAAATATAGGTGGAGCATTCTTCAATGTTTGTTAACTAGTTTTACAAGCTATGCAATGTGGACGACATGCCTAGTAAGCTACGTGTGTTTAATAGGACACCAAACTGCACCGTCATATGATGCCAAGTTTATGACATCAATGGCTTTAGTTTCTCAATGTTGGAGAAGGATGAGAAGAGCATGACGTAAAACAATGGTGTATATTGAATCTGAATCCATGTGGCAGGCTAGCAAGAGGGACAAACATCTTGCTGTTTCTGTGATGCCATTTTATGGGATGATTGAGGAAATTTGGGAGTTGGATTATGTAGAGTTCAAAGTTGTTGTGTTCAAGTGCCGTTGGGTAGAACATGGTTCCAGTTTTGTGCTACAAAAACCTATGGGTTTTACATTGGTGGATTTGAATCGAGTAGGATACAAAGATGAAAAGTTCATCTTAGCAGCCCAGGCACGACATGTTTTATATCAAAGACCCTTACAATGAGAAGTTCCATGTGGTACTTCATGGGAAGAAGTTTTACTTTGAAGAGGAAACTGATCAGCCAATGAAAATTGAAAGTCCAGAGTTTCCATCAGTATTTCATGGTTTGGAGGATGTTGGGGGAGCTGTAGTAGGACAGTGTTCTCATGGTGATGGGTTGTGGGTTAATGAGAGCTGTGAAATCGTGGGTGGCGACAAATGATATGAATCTCCTTGCGAATACTCTGGATTGTGGAATTTAAATCTTTGACCAAATGAAGGGACCTACAAACCCTCACTAGATTACACGAATTGATGAATAACTAGCCCTTGGGATTACTCTCAACTTGAAATTTGTTCACTAACTAGCCCACATGATTAGTTCACAAATAAAGGGTTTTGATACTTAACTAACCCGCAGTATTAAGCAACAATGAAAATGCTCACAAGCAAAGAGTATGGACTCGAAATTGATATTTTTGATCAATAAAAGTGTGAAAAGAAACTCGGCCAAGCCCCCTATTATAGGACTTGGTTGGGCCAAACCTTAATCCCAATCAGAACAAGATTTAGTAATTTCTGTTAGAAACTAAATAGACTTATGGCATCTTGAAGAAGCTAAAACCATATCTAACTCAAATACCTAAAATAAATTGAACCGTGGCTGAATTCTTCCAAGACACACTTTGGATGAATATTGTCTTATCTAATTTTACCAAATCTAATTATAGTCAAATTAAAACTAAATATTCTTAAACCCTAATTGAATGATTTTGAAATTAAGCCTTTTCAAAGCCCACATGGCCAAAACTTAATTCAAAACTCAAAATGAAATAATTTTACAATTGTTTATAATGATCACACTACCTCATTAAAAATCCAATGGGAAAAAGAATATCGTGTTCTTCATGATGCCTTCAGTTCCTCGACACTCTTGAACAATTAATCCAAGATGACGATGATGATTTGTTCTTCAATTCTTCATCACGAAGTTGATCCATCAAAGCATTTAAAGCCGCATCTCTAAGCTTCATTCTTTCCCTAGTAATAGGACTTGCCATGTCACTTAGAGGTCTCCGAACATATCCTTTGAATGTCTGATCAAGCTTTGGCATGGCGTCATCTGTAGTGCTAGTAGTGTTGACATTTTCGTATTTAGAGCATTCTTCTTTTTATCATTACTCATTCGATATAGCTTCGATTCAAGCCATTCAAATTGCTTTTTGTTCCTTATTCTCTTGAGAATCTGGAATTCCAATTCATAGAGCCTAATTTGAGTTCATAGATTTTAAAAATTAGAATTAAATTCTGCTGTACTCAGCTACTGTTTTGCTTTTAAACTGCGGTAAATTGATCGATTGCCCTCATTGTAGCCTTTGCCTTGTTATTTGTGAGTGTTAAAAACTTGGTGAGTGACCTTACCAAACAAAGGAGAAGGGGGGGGGGGGGGGCTTTTCTACTAATCATTATTTTTCTTAGCAGCTTAGCGGATATGGCAGACGATAATTCTCTTGACCCGCCACCTTTTGTTGGCGATCCCAAAAATTTACCATTGATGAACACTTATGATGGTAGACATGATCCTCAATCACATGAAGATCATCTAGATAGTTAGGAGTGAAAACAGATTAAACCAAATGAACCGCTTGATCCAAATCGGTTTGCTATTGCAATAAATACACTCATGAGTGAAGTGCAACGATTTGTGAGGAAAGATGACAACATGGAAAAAATGACACCACCCTCTCCAGCCAAGAAACATGAATTCCAAGGGCTTGTCCGTGGATTTCATGGTTATGGTAGTTCAGGGGAAGAATCCGATGATGCTTCAGAGAGACGATCGCACCGGGGGTTTTCTAGAAAGCATCGCCACAACAAACACCATTCCCAGGGAAAAACTAGTTTAGAATCTAGTGAGAGCTCAGATTCAGCTTGAGATATCTATGTTTTAAATATGATATCCCTTAATTTGATGGTCAACACAATCCGGAAAAGTATCTTAATTGGGAGCGATAGATTATCTCAACAATTATCGGGACAGAAAAAGTGAAAGTGATGCAGTATTCCTTCACCTATTATGCGTCACAGTGGTGGAAGAATTTGAGAGAATCAAGATAGATTGCTGTGAAGAGATCTATCTCCACCTGAAAGAGATTGAAGTCCGAGCTTTGACAATATCATGTTCTGCTTACATATTTGATGGAATAACATTCTTATTTGAGACATATGAAGCAAGGAATTCGACCCGTTGATGAATACTGGCAAGATCTTGAGTTGAACATGAGAAGGGTTAGAATGAAAGAAGACAATGCATTCATCAAGAACCGATTCATAGAAGGCTTACGGGAAAATCTTCAAGTACCGGTTAAGCTTCAACATCATGTGTTGATGAGAGATTTATTGGTGAAAAAATGATTAGTTGAGAACACCTTGCGGCCAAGGAAATCTCAGTTTGGAATTCCCAGTAAAAAATTGGGGGTTGACTCGGGAAACCCTAGTTTAGGCCGTGGTAGAGAATCAACCATGGTCGGCCGTGGGTTGGTGCAATCCTATTCAAATCTGACTTATAATCCCAGTGAAAGAAAGATAGAACCCTTTGCTCAAAAGTCTTCAAAAATTGCAAGTAAGTCTACTACTTCTTCATCAAATTCAGTTTCTACTAACAATCCTATTGTTTCCATTGTATAGAAAGAGGATATGTCTGTAGTAACTGTCCTCGGCTTGAATTTTAACCAAAAATAGAGGAGGAAGATGATAAAGATGAACATGATGATATGCCGGCTTTATATGAAATCAAGGAAGAACAGATAGATGAAGAGATCATCATAAATGATCCTGGTGAACAAGGTCCGGAAACACAAGGTACCTTCATGTCATTGAGACTTATAAACTCTCAAATGTCTGAATCTCTGGTACAATGTGTCAATATTTTCCATACTTGTTACCTTGTTAAAGATAAGAATTGTTTACTGATTATTGACGGTGGTTCTTGTGCTAATACTGTTTCTAATCTTCTTGTGAAATCACTGTCATTTCCTGTTACTACTCATCCATCTCCATATAAACCTATTTGGCTAAATGGAAGTTGTGAAATTAGGGTTAACAAACAATGCATGATTAACTTTAAGATTGGAAAATACCATGATTCTATCTTGTGTGATGTTATACCTATAGAAGCCAGTCATATTTTGTTAGGAAGACCTTGGCAGTTTAATCAAAAATCTTTGCATAATGGTTACAGTAAAAAAAATCACTGTGATTAACGATAAAACCAGATATGCTTTGACACCATTATCTCCTGTGGAAGTCCTTGAGGCTCAAAGGCACATGAAAGTCGACATAGAGAAGTTTGCGACTGAGGCAGAAATGGCCGAATTAAACCCTTCCCTGGGTTTGAAGGATTTCGGCCAAAAGGTGAAAAAAGGAGGATAAAACCCTGATAATTTCGACCAAAAATCAAGGAAGGCCGATCTAGGTAAGCCAAGTAAGTCGCAGAATGATTCTGATAAGTCATGTAAAGTCTTATCTTCACATCTTAGTCCTTTACCATCGATTTACATGATGAGACTTGAACTTCCTACTGAATCTGGTAAATTTTTTGTATGCTTCAATAAGGGATATGAATTGTGCTTTTTCTAATCATTCTTATGTTCTTGTCTTACTTTTTAAAGAAATTTATTTTGCCAAGGATGATATACTTATACATGTTCCTCCATGGTTTGCTGAGATGTTACAGGAATTTGAAGATGTCTTTCTGGATGCACTACCTCATGGTTTACCACCATTGCAAGGTATTAAACAACAAATTGAACTACTTCTGGGTTTGGTTATTCAAAATCATCGGGCGTATAAAGAAAACCCTAAGGAGATAAAGGAACTACAACGACAAGTTGAGGATTTACTTCAAAAAGGTTATGTGTGTGAATCTTTAAGTCCTTGTGTTGTACCTGTTATTTTAGTTCCTAAGAAAGATGAAAATTGGCGTACGTTCTTGATTGTCATGTTATAAACTAGATATCCATTAAGTACCGTCATCCTATACCTAGATTAGATGATATGCTTGAAGATTTTCATGAATCAGTGATTTATACTGAGATTGATTTGACTTAGGGTTATCATCAAATTTGAATTAGGGAGGGCAATGAATGGAAAACTAATTTAAGAATAAGTTTGGATTGTATGAATAAATTGTTATGCCTTTCGGTTTAACTATGCACATAGTACTTTTATGCGGTTGATGTATCATGTCTTGAGAAATTTTATTGGTTGATTTGTTGTGGTTTAATTTGATGATATATTGATCTATTCTAAGTCAACTAATGAGCATATTGACCATGTTAAAATGGTTCTTGTTGCACTCCGTGAGTCTATATTGCATGCGAACATCAAGAAGTGTACTTTTTGCACTTCGGAGGTTGTTTTTCTTGGTTTTGTGGTGTCTAGGGATGGCATCAAAGTCAATGAAACCAAGATAGATGCAATCAAATCCTATCCAAAACCTACAAATTCCAATCAGGTGGGATCTTTTCATAGTTTAACTAGTTTTTATAGAAGGTTTGTGCGATATTTTTCATCTATTGCTGCACCTTTAAATGAACTAGATAAAAAGGATGTGAAATTTTGTGGGGCGATAGCAAAGTGAATGCATTTAAAAGTATGGTTATGTAATGCTCCTGTTCTTGCTTTACCTGATTTTAATGGTACTTTGGAGATTCATTGTGATGCTTTTGGTGTTGGAGTTGGTGTTGTTTTGATGCAAGAGAATCGACCTATAGCTTACTTCAGTGAAAAGTTAAAGGGTGGTGCTCTTAATTATCCTGTTTATGATAAAGAATTTTATGCCATTGTGAGAGCTTTAGAGACTTGGTGACATTATTTATTGCATAAAGAATTTGTCATTCACAGTGATCACTGAAATATTTGAAAAGTCAGATGGAGTTGAATAAGCGTCATGGTAAATGGTATAGTTTTATTGAATCTTTTCCTTATGTGTTTCAATATAAGAAGGGTAAAGCGAATGTTGTTATTGATGCTTTGAGTCGTAGGCATGTTTTAATTACACGATTGAATTGTATCATGTTAGTGTTTTCATTTGTTAAAGAATTATATGCCACTAATTTTGATTTTTCATCTGTTTATGCTGCATGCGAGAATGGGGCTTATGAGAAATATTTTCGGCATGATGGGTTATTATATTGAGATAGTAGGTTATGTGTTCCTCAATGTTCTATGCGTGAGTTACTTGTTAGGGAAGCTCATTTAGGTGGTCTTATGGGACATTTTGGCGTGCTTAAAACTATTAGTTTGTTGTGAGAAAACTTCTTTTGGCTGAAAATGACACTCTCTGTTCACATGGTTTGTAGAAATTTTATCGATTTCTTGAAGGCTTAGTCTAAAATTAAGCCTCATGGAATTTATACTCCATTACTTGTTCCTACACATCTTTGGGTTAATGTCTCTATGGATTTTGTCCTAGGTTTACCGTGATCCCAGTCAAGTAATGATTCTATCTTTCTTTTGGTTGATAGATTTTCAAAAATGGCACATTTTATTCCTTGTAGGAAGACAGATGATGTAAAGCATGTTGCAAATTTATTTCTTAAGAAAGTAGTTTGGCAACATGGTAGTCCCGCAAGCATAATGTCTGATCGTGTTGTTAAGTTCTTATCCTACTTTTGGAATACACTGTGGCACAAGTTAGGGACGAAATTACTATTTTCCACAGCCAATGATCCTCAAACTGATGGACAGACAAGGTCACCAACCGAACTTTATGGGCTATTTTGCGTGCCCTAGTTCTAAAAAATTGAAGAATTGGGAGGCGTGCATTCCAATTGCAGAGGTTTCTTACAATCACACTGTTCATTCTACTACTTCTTTATCTCCATTTGAAGTTATTTATGGTATCCAACCTATTACTCCTCTTGATCTAATTCCGTTGAATATTAAAAAAATGTTAGGAACCTTAATGGAGAAAAGAAGGCTGATTTTGTGAAGCAATTGCATAAAAAGGTGCAATTGAGGATTGAACATGCAAATGCTCAGATGGCTAACAGAGCCAGTCATGGCCGCAGGATTATGCGGTTTCAGGAAGGAGATTAGGTCTGTGTGCATCTAAAAAAGAGAGATTTCCAAATGCTCAGAAATCTAAGTTGAGTTCGCGTGGTGATGGTCATTTTAAAGTGTTGGAATGTGTGAATGACAATGCTTACAAGATTTATGTACCTGGCGAATGTGGTGTTAGTACTACTTTCGATGTGTTGATTTATCTCCATTCACATTTGAAGATAATTCAGTTTTGAGGGCAAAACCTTCCAACCTTGGAAGGAATGGTGCAAATGCCAAGACTACTAGCACTATATATGACGCCATGCCAAAGCTTGATCAGACATTCAAAGGATATGTTTGGGATCCTCTGAGTGACATGGCATGTCCTATGACTAGGGAAAGAATGAAAGAGATACGACTTTGAATGCTTTGATGGATCAAATTCATGATGAATAATTAAAGAACAAGTCATCATCGGCATCTTGGATCAGTTGTTAAAGAGTGTCGAGAAACTGAAGATATCATGAAGAACACTATACTCTTTTTTCCACTGGGCTTTTAATAAGATATTGTGATGATTATAAACTATTGTAAAATTATTTCATTTTGAGTTTTGAATTAAGTTTTGGCCATGTGGGCTTTGAAGAGGCTTAATTTCGAAATCAATCCATTAGGGTTTAATAATATTCAGTTTTATGATCGTCTTGAATTGAATTGCATTTTAGCGCTGCTAATTTTATATTTTGATGCTTCCAAGATTCTTGGAAATACCAAAGTGCAAAAAGTAAAAAATTTTATTTGTAGATCAAAATTGAAATCCGCTTGAACTGGATGGTACTCCAAACATCCTCGATGTAATTCCAAGTTACACGAGTGGGGAAATGGTTGGGTTTGGGAACTAAAGTAACGGCCATAAGATATTTGGATTATACATTGTAACTTCAAAGAAAACCATTACAAGTTACTCCAGAACATGTACTAGCGCTTTGGGTTTTTTTACCACCGGAACACAAATATTTTCTAATTTGAATATAAGGCTAGAATATTGTTTTTTAAAAATTTTTCATATTTATGGAAACTATCGTAATCGCATCGCACATTTCAAGGACCTAACTGCAACAAACAAAGATCAATGATTTCTAGAGTCGTATTAACCCCCAGGGTCCGACCATTCTACTTATATAATATGGTGTATTGTAAGGTCCCATTCGGGTGCGTGGGATTAGTGATCGACGGGGTGAATGGAAATGTTTGGGAATTCCATATCGTAAAGTCCAATTTTTAGTTTATATATTTTTAAATTTTGACATAAGTTCTGCAGTACCCATCTCCATATTTTGCTTGAATTGCAGTGAATTGATTAATTTCCCTTCCATTAGCCTCTGGCTTGTGAGTTGTGAGGTTATACACTTGGTGAGTGATCTTACTATACAAAGGGAGGGGGGGTGATTTTTATACTAGCCGTTTATTTTTCTTAGCAGTTTAGCAGAGATGGTAGACGAAAATCCATTTGTCCCACATTTTGTTAGCGATCCTAACAATTTTCCATTAAAAAAAACCTCCGATGGCAGACGTGGTGAGCATCCCCGAGATGAGGCTCCAGACAGTTGGAGCAACATCAATTAAACCTAATGAAGTCACTGATCAAGATATGTTTACTGTCGGAATAAATGCACTCATGAGTGAGGTGCGAAGATTGGCGAGAAAAGTTGACAGCATGACACCCCCTATACCTACATCATCGGCCAAGAGGGAAGAATCCCAGAGATTTGTCCGCAAATTACATGGTTCTGGCAGTTCACATGAATATTCTAATAATGGTTCAGAAATGTGATCACACCGAGGATATTCTAGAAGGTATCGTCACAGTAAACATCATTCCCAAAGGAGAGTGAGGACCAACTCAGGATCCAGTTCAAGTTTAGATTGTTTTCGAGACAACAAGGGATTGAAGTATGGCATCCCTTGATTTGATAGTCAACACAATCCAGTGAAGTGTCCTGATTGGGAGTGAGAGATTGAGATTCTTTTTTATCTCAACAATTATTGGGAGAAAGAAAAAGTTAAGCTGTCGGAGTATTCCATCACTCATTATGAGGCTGAATGGTGGAAAAATATAAGAGAGCCGAGACATCTTGCTAGGAAGCAACTTATCTCCACCTGGGAGCGATTGAGGTCTGAGCTTCGGCAATATCATGCTCCACCCACTTACTTGATGGAAAACATTCTTATCTGGCCGATATGAAGCAAGGAAATCGAATAGTTGATAAATATTGGCAAGATCTTGATTTGACCATGAGAAGGGTCGGGATGAAAGAAGATGATACATTCATAAAAAATTGATTCATTGAAGGCTTGTGTGAGAACCTCCAAACTCCATTTAAGATTCAACATCACATATCAATGGGAAATTCATTTGTGAAAGCATGATTGGCGGAGAGCACCCTACAGCCAAAGAAACCACAGTTTGGATTTCCCAGTCAAAGATTAGGGTTTGACTATGGAAACTCTAATTCTGGCCTAGGTAGGGAGACGTCCATTAGAGGCTGTGGGTCAGTTCAGATATATTCAAATCCAACTTATAATTCAAATGATAGAAGGATGACGCCATTCACTCAGTAATCTTCAAAAATGCAGGTAAGTCCTCTACTTCTTTATCAAATTTGGTTTATGTTAACTCTCCTATGTGTTTTCATTGTAAAGAAAGAGGACAAGTCCATAGTAACTAACCTCATGCTTGAGTATAAACAAAAATTGTGGAAGGAGATGAAGAATAAGAATATAGTGATATGCCAACTTTGTATGAAAGTGGTGAAGAACAGGTAGATAAAGAGATCATAAAAAATGATCACGGTGAACAAGGTCTTGAAACACAAGGTAACTTCGTGTCATTGAGACTCCTAAACTCTCAAATGGCCAAAACAAAGGTAAAAAAAATAAATATTTTTCATACACATTGCCTTGCGAAGGATAAGAATCGTTTGCTGATTATTGATGGTGGTTCTTGTGCCAATACTATATCTAATCTTCTTGTTAAATCATTGTCTTTGCCCATGACTAGTCATCCATCACCATATAAACTTATTTGGTTAAATGGTGGTGGTGAAATTAGAGTAAAAAAACAATGCATGATTAACTTTAATATTGGAAAATATCATGATTCTATCTTATGTGATGTTATACTTATGGAAGCTAGTCATATTATTTTAGGGAGACCTTGGCAGTTGATCGTAAATCTATGCATAACGGTTACACTAGAAAAATTACTGTGATTAAGGATAGAACAAGGTATATTTTGACTCCATTATCTCCAGTGGTTGTTTAAGAGGCATAGAGACGCATGGAATTCGACAAAGAGAAGTTTGCGACTGATGTAAAAGTGATCGAACAAAACCCTAGCCAGGGTTTGAGGAAGCTCGGCCACAAGGTGAAAATATGAGGCAAAAACCTTGACAATTTCGGCCAAAGCTCAGGAAAGGCCAATCCAGGTAAGCCAGGAACTTCCAAGAATGATTCAAATAGGTCGTGTAAAATTTTATCTCACTACCACAGAGACCCCCCTTTAGATCCAGCTTTTTAGCATCGGTTTTGAAAACCGGTGCCCAAATTGTAATAGCACCAGTTTTAAAAACCGGTGTTAATTTAACACCATTTTTTAAAAATTGGTGCCAAAACCGGTGTTGGAAAAAAATAGCACCGGTATTGGGAGGTCGTCGCCATACCTCTAAAAGTTATATTTTTAACCCCTAATGCTTCCTATCTACAATTAAGTAGATAATGGCAAGTCGGGGTCATCCACGAGAAGAGGAATTTTTCCAAGTGTTTACAAATATATAGCGAATAACATACTAGATATAAGTGTATATATATAAGTATATATATATATAAGTATGTTAATTGGGGGGGGTGGTTGGTATTTCATCAATGACATTTCACATGGACCATAGATTTGATAACAAGTCTTCTACCAAAGACATAGTCATTTAACCAAATGAAAAATTCATTAGGCTAACCCTAGAACAAACCACATTCAAGGTTTAACCTTTCTTTGAATCTATATGATAAATATGAGAACAATCCACATTAACACACTTATCTAGAAAGAATTTCAAGACATTATACACTAGAAGTTCTAAGTTCATGTCCTTAGATTTTCATACCAAAAGAGTCAAGAACTTTGCAACTTTCCTAACACCATAACACTTCAATCATATAAATACTTCCTATTCTCAAACAAACCATGATATAAATTAGGCAAAACATAGCATTAATGACACAATAAATGCTTTCCCGTAAATGTTCATAAATGAGCAAAATCAAGAATCTCACTACATAACTTTGGAAGATTCAATCAATTTCTCCCAAGAGATTAGTTTAGCTACTAAAATCCATCCTAATTATCAACAACAATTCAAACATAAATCAAAGATGAAAACAAGATGAAAAAGAGAGAAAACCTAGGGTTTTGCTGTGAAAATCGCGGAAAAGAAGAAGTGAGGAAAGAGAAAAGATAGAATGCTATTTATAGTACAAAAAAGACAAATCTTTTCTGGCCACAAGTTCATCGTGAGCAGCGACGGGTTCATCATGGCTTGCTACGGGTGCCCAGAAACAGTTCTTTTTCTTCCCTTAGTCTCAAACTCTCTTTGTTCATAACAAGTTTCTTCCATTCTTCAAGTATTCAAATCTTCAAAGCGAATTTTCAAAATCTTCAAAAGGTTTTCTTCAATGGCCTTCCGTCTTCAAGTTTTGATGTTGTTTCCTTATCACACAAAATCCGCTTAGCAAAGGTAAACTAGCGCAAAAGCCTCTTTTATCTCCCCTAAGAGAATTTCAAGATAAAACACAAGTTCTTGATAATAAAAGAGCGCAAAAGTGATCCCAAAAAGTCCCAAAATATGCACATAAAATGGACACATCAAACCTCCCCGCACTTAAACTTTACTCGTCCTCGAGTAAGAAAAGATTCAAGTACACACAAAGGAATTCATGTATCCACATCCTAAACTACTATTCCCCAAATCCATACCTCACAAAACTATCAATATCATACATTCCAAAGTTAAGATCAAATTAGAAGTTACCCACAACCCTCATTCCTAAATGTACCCAAACCATATCAACCTATCAATTCATTGATATTCATGAAAACATTTCTAAGTCCCGAATTGACAATCCCAAATCCAATGACACAAAGTGAAGCCAAGGGAGTGCATGAAGTTCAAACACATACTTCGCTTTACACCAATGTATCATCCTAAAAATAAAGTATATCATTTCACAACGTACTTCGTTTTCCCCGCTAAATTTCCCAATCCCAAGAGGTCTAAAAAATGTTTAGCTACCCGATCCATCCATGTGGCAACCGCAACCTTATGACTCCAACGTCGGAAAATGAGTGAAATCGTAGAATTTGTTTTTCTGTTTTCTCTCTATTTCTCTCATTTTGCCTAGGAGCCCTTCCGGGCTTTCATCCTAGCCACACATCATGTTTCTTTGGGTCACATCTCACCCTTTTCTGTACATTTAGCCTCTCATTTTTGCCTAGGTCACCCTTTCAGATTTTTGACCTATTTGGGCCCCCAATGTTGTCTAAGTTTCCCTCTCGGGTATTCAACTTAGCGGGTTTCTTTTTATATTTGTTCTTTTTCATTTTTTTTCAATTTTTAAAAAATTTTTACAAGTTTTTCCAATCAAAAGTAGCAATAGCTTTCACATGTCAAATCAAAGAGAATCCAAATACATCCAATGTGAAAAACATCCATCATCCAAATCTGGGGAAAAAAATCCAAACGCAAAACAGTGAAAGCAGTATTACCTCTCCCCACACTTAAAATGCTACATTGCCCTCAATGTAGTCAAAACATGGAAAAGAATACAAAGAAAAGTATTGGGGGGGGGGGTGCAAGAAGATATAGCTCACAATCACTGTTGTGATGATGAACAACCATCACCAAAGTAGCGCTACTGATAACGGGCAAGCCAGTTGGTGCACGCCTCTCCACTCCTAGATCAGGGCCCTAGGTACCACTAGACTGAGACTGCATTTCATAAATGTGGGCTGACAGATGGTCAATCTCCTCATACATATCTATCAAGCTCTGGGAAAGAAAAACATTATGCTCCAATATTATGTTTTCCTAGCGACGGAATCCATCCTGCATAGTCTACATCATACGCTGATAAAAGTCGGGAGGAGGGTGAGGGAAATGAGGTAGCACATGATCATCCCGCATAGGCTCAATCTCTTATGGAGGTGGTGGAGAATGCTACTCGACCTGCTACTTAGTGGATGGTAAGGCACCCTCGTAAGTCAGAGCTGGAGGTGTAGGTATGTTCTGGAGCACTCACTCAAACTCCTCCCTACAAGAAGCGTTGGCCTGGATAGCTAAATCCTCCAAAGGTGTATCAAGCTCAAACTTGGTCATGTTGTGCTGAGGCAATGCCATAAAGATTGCATTCCCCACCCCACATTTCCAGTGGTATAATCCTGGGACCTGTGTGGTGCCGACCATACCGAATCATCCCAACCTCTCAATAGTGATGAGGTATGAGGTATGTTTCCCTAAGCGTGGGAAGCTAGCTGGTGTAACTAATCCCAAGTGCTCCGCTAAGAGTGTAATCATATCTCCTACACTGCTCTTACCCTTTGGCTTCTCGGCCAAATCGACAACCCTCTTCATCCATAACTCAGCCCAGACTCCATATCCTAACCCCCTCACTCGTCAGATGCCATAGGAAATAAATATCACTGTCTGGCACGTTCATCGGCTCTAACGAACATAAGAATGTGCCTGCTAAGAACTGTGGATGAAACAGAGTGAGGGATGGATGATGACACTACTCTTGTCATGGGAGTTATTCTTTCTCATGTTAATTCTCTTCCAGAACATGTCCTCCTTGATTGGGCACTCCTGATCCTTGACATCCGGATCCCTGCTGTCGCCCACCCAAATGCTGCCTTGACATCCGAGTCTGTCATCTCCCAAGATACATCATCAAGATGGAAATGAATGTACTTCTTGTAGGCGTCACCATTTCTCACACTGCATATCCTGAATGTGGATAGGAATTCCAGCGAGTAGCATCGGTAAGTGGGGGCACTCTTGCTCATAAAACCCGCAAACCCTTCTTTAGCGAGGAGGCAGTGAATCAGATCTAGTAGCACGAGAGTATCAAGTGTTGTCTAGTCAATAAAGCTCATCTCCATCAGCTTGTGGGTAACTAGGACGTCCCACCTATCCACGTAAGACCCGGTGGCGGAGGTGGAGGTGGAGCAATAACGCGTGCAGCTCGGGGAGGAGCCCCAGGTCTCTTAGTAGGGGCCATGTCTAACAACCACAACAAACATGTCAAATTCACAATAATATATGTCATATGTTGGAATCACCAGTATTTTGAAACTAGTTTAGCTAATCTCAACATTTCCAAAATGCTAACACTTAGGTCTAAGTGAAACTAGTTTAAGCATCATCCATAATTACCTACAGAGTTCATGTCACTTTTAACATGTCAACACTTTCAAGAATATAAGCATATGCAATATTTGAAAATCAAAATAAACCCTAAACTAGTCTAACCAATATTACAAGTTCCAAAACCATAATATAAGCACATGCATATGCTATACTAGTTTGCGTATGGTCCATAATTGTATTGCATATCTAACAAAAACCAGGCCATAATCGCTCGTGCCAACATTTTCCACTCATTAAGGTTGTCACATAGCTAAACATCTTATATGCTATATCCAATGATCACAATTATGCCTAACTAGGTTATCTACCATTCGTACGTTCAAAATGTTAATATTTAAGTTCCAAATCTAAGCTACCTTAGCATGATAACATTGCATACAACTATCAACTAAATTCAACAAGCCTATATGTCTAATTTATAACACAAGCTCCAATCAAATACTCAACTTAAGCACAATACAAGCACTGTGTGAGCACATCACCAACATGAGCGAATCACTATGAGCATAATGTTATAACATATCCAAAGTCTCATATCAACATAAGCCCTTAATCACAAAAATTTAAAAAGTTTCAACAATCCCAATTCAATAAATATACATACAATCGACACAATATCCACAAGAAAAAATTTTATAACATAATCTCAATTCAAGCACAAGAAAGTGAGCGAATGAACCACTTAGAAGCTTAGGGAGGAGAAACAATGAAGCTCACGATCTAATTCACCCAAATTTTAGAAATCCCTAAAAACTAGAGTTCGGGATTTTCATAAATTTGGTTGATTTGTGGGTGTTTGTAGAGGATTAGGAGGATAAGAATGATGGGTTATGGATGAGCGATGGATTTGGGGTGCGGGGAGGTTTGATGGATGGGGTTGTGTAGAGGCGGATTGTTGAGGGAGGGGAAATAGTGGCAATGGTGTAGAGAAATGAAGGGGTTTAAAAGAAGAATTGGTAGTCATTGCGAGTTTCAATGCACACATCGTGACTCGCAATGGGGGGGGGGGGGGGTCAACAGGGCACTTGAAGTCAACTCTATCGTAGCGAGCTGCGATGGGTCTATTGTGCCTCATAACATCTGAACCTTGAGAAGCCATAATTTTCAAAAATCTTCCTGACTTGGTTGCATGTCGCGACTAAATGGTCATGGCTCGCGATGGTCCATCGCGAGTCGTGACAGGACTATCGCGATTCGTGACATCTTGAGCCCGAGAGCTCCCATATTGTAAGAAACCCCTGATCTCTTCGTGAGTCGCGATGTAACGGTTACGACTCATGATGGATACACATGCTTTGTACTTATAATATTATTTTTACAATGTTACCAATTTTCCAAGCTTTTTCACCTTTCTCCATGCCCTTTTTTATTGACCAATCGAGCTTCTTGCACCTCAATTTGCTACAAAATCATGGAAAAACACACCGTGAATAGAACAAAGCAAAGTAGAGAAATTAACTACAAAAACATAAAATCAAACAACATCAATGGAAAGTCACAAATAACGATCTGAATGATCAAAACCAAGTTTATTTAACATCATCGGCACGACTTACTCCCTTTCTTGGAGCTTACTCACATACCAAATCAAAGAGATCAACATCCTCTTCCTTTTCGGCACAAAACTCTCGTGGTAAGGTTTCAAACGTTGTCCATTGACCTTGAAGGTATTGAACTTAGCTCAATCTAGGATTTCCACCACACCATGCGCAAATACCTTCATCATCTCAAAAGGACCAATCCATCGAGACCTCAACTTACTAGGAAATAGGCGAAGGCGGGATTGAAATAGGAGGACCTTTTGACCCACATCAAATTCCTTCCTAATGATCATCTTGTCGTGCCACACTTTTTTCGTCTCCTTATAGTTTTTAGCGTTCTCATAAAAATCCATTCGGATCATATCTAGTTCTTACAATTGTAGCTTCCTATGCAAACTGGCCTTATCTATATCAAGGTTGAATTCTTTGACCGCCCAATAAGCCTTGTGTTGAATTTCCACTGGTTATTGACATGGCTTACCAATCAGTGTTTTTTAAGCCATCCTATACGCTCACAAGGTGCCATTCAGCCGAGAACTCTAATCCTTTCAATTAGGGTTAACCGTTTTCTCAAGGATGAACTTGATTTCCCTATTGGAAACTTTGGCTTGGCCATTGGTCTGAGGGTGATAGGTGGTTGATGCCTCTATGGTCTAGTCGTAAAAGTGGGTGCCACAGTCACTAATCAAGGCTCGGGGAATCCCAAACCTAGAGAAGATGTTATCTTTCAGGAATTCTGCAACCACTTTAGAATTATCAGTCCTAGTGGGTTTTGCTTCAACCCACTTTTGACACATAATCAACGGCAAGAAGAATATATGTAAAGCCACAAGAATTAGGGAAAGGTCCCATAAGTCAATACCCCAAACATTATTGATTTCACAATATAGCATGGCTTTTTGGGGCATCTCATTTCTAGACGAGATATTTCCTACTCTCTCACACTTGTCACAAGCCTTACAGAATATTTATGCATGTTTATTCAAAGTAGGCCAATAAAAAACACTTACTAGGACTTTCCTAACGGTCCTTTTGGCTCCAAAATGACCACCTCATGTATAAGATTGACAAAAAGTGAGAATGGATTGCACTTCGTTATTGAGGATGCATCTCCTAAAACTTGATCTACAAAATGTTTCCACACAAAGGGATTATCCCACACATAATATTTGGCATCGCTTCTTAGCTTTTCTTTTTGAGCCTTAGAAAAATGAGGAGGAAATTTACTAGAGACAAGAAAATTCACAATGTCGGTGTACCCTAGTTGGAGGTCCCTGATTGCGAACAATTTTTCATCGGGGAACTCCACCCGTAGTTGCTCCTTCATTGATAAATTTATCTCACTATTATGGCATGGAGGCAACCGGCTCAGATGATTGGCCATAAGATTCTCCATGCCTTTCTTGTCTTGCACCTCCAACTCAAATTCGCTCAAAAGCAGGATCCACCTAATCAATCTTGGCTTGGCCTCTTTCTTTGTCCTCAAGTAACGAAGTGCTGTATGGCCAGTGTATATAATAGCTTCTGTACCAAGAAAGGAAGATCAAAATTTTTCCAAAGAAATTACCACCGTTAGAACCTCCTTTTCTGTGGTGGAGTAGTTTCTTTGGGTATCATTGAGAGAGATAAATGTGTAGTATATGGTGTGGGGCACTCTCCCCACCTTTTGACCAAGCACCGTTCCAATGACATAATCGCTAGCATCGCACATGGTCTCAAAAGGCAAAGACAAATTTGGGGGTTGTATGATAGGGGCCAAGACTAACTTTCCTTCAATGTATCGAAGGCCCCTTTACAACCCTTATCCATCACAAATTCCACCTCCTTTTGCAACAACTTTCACAGAGGAGATGCTATCTTTGAATAGTTCTTGATGAACCAATGGTAAAATCCTGCACGGCTAAGAAAATAGCGCACCTTGCGCACATTCGTAGGATAAGGCAACGTTTGAATCGTGTCTATCTTTGCCTTGTCAACCTCAATACCCTTAGAGGAGACAACATGGCCTAAGACAATGCCTTGCTCTACCATAAAATGACACTTCTCCAAATTTAACACAAGATTAGTATCAATGCAACGTTTAAGAACTTGTGCAAAATTCGCTAAACAGTTGTCAAAAGAATTACCATGAATGGTGAAATAATCCATGAATACCTCAACAAAGTTTTCAAAAAATTCAGAGAAAATGCTTACCATACACCTTTGGAAAGTAGCGGGGGCGTTACAAAGCCCAAAAGGCATACGGCGGTAAGCAAACGTACCAAAGGGTCACGTGAATGTTGTCTTTTCTTGATCTTCCGGTGCAATGGCTGCTTGAAAGTATCCTGAGTATCCATCCAAAAAGACATAAAATGGGTGACCTGCTAGCCTTTCGAGAATTTGGTCAATGAATGGCAACGAAAAGTGATCTTTTGAGTTTCCACATTTAGCCTCTAGTAGTCAATGCATATACGCCACCCATTTTTTACTCGGGTGGGCACCATTTCACCTTTCTCATTCTTGAATATCATCACTCCACTTTTCTTGGGCACCACTTGAGTTGGGCTCACCCACTTGCTATCCAAGATTGGATAGATCATGCCCGCTTGGAGCAACTTGAGGATTTCAGCCCTTACCACCTCCATTATAGGTGGTTCAATCGGCATTAGGGTTATCGAACGGGTATCACATCTTCCTCTAACAAAATTTGATGCATGAAAGTGAATGGACTTATGCCTTTGATGTCGGCAATAGTCCATCCAATTTATTCCTTATTCTCCTGTAATACAACCATCAACTTTTCTTCCTGCTCTTGGGTGAGTTTGCTTGAAATGATAACCGGGAGTGTTTCCCCTTCCTCGAGAAATGAATGCTTAAGGTCACTTAGGAAAGGTTTAAGCTCTATCATCGGAGCTTTCAGAAGTGATGGAAGGAATTCCAGTTCTTTGGGTTCCACTAAAACTAGAGGAGTAGGGATTAGTACCACTTCCTCTAGAATGCTTAACTCCTCAATGCTTTCCTTCCAGTTAGTACTTATGGAATATACAAGACATACATCTTCAACATCATTTTCCAAAGCAACTAACAAGAAATCATCACCATTCAATTTAAAAACATCTTGCACAACATCGTCAACAATATCAATAGCATGGGAAGAATATTCTTCAAGAGGATATTTCCTAGAGTCATTTATGTTACACTCTACTTTAATCCCATCAAATTCCATGGTGAGGGTATCATTATGCACATCCGGTCCTGGGAGTTTTAAAAAATGTCCTTCCCAATGAGATTGGGGCAGCATGTTTATCATGTTCCATGTCAAGGACATAAAAATCCTCGGGGAATATTAAGGAATCCACCCTAACCAACACATCCTTGACAATACCCTTAGGGTATGCACTAGAAAGATCAGCTAGTTGGATCACCACCTTGGTTTTGTGCAAAGTACCAAGATTGAGGCTTTCATACAAAGAGTAAGGAATCACATTTATTGATACACCTAGGTCAATAATTTCTTTTTCAAAATGTGTATTTCTTATCATGCAAGGGATTGTGAACATGCTGGGATTGCTACATTTTAGGGTTAACTCCCTTTGGCAGAAAGCAGAGACATGTTCATTTTCCCCATTTTAAAGCTTATTCTTTGCTCTTTCTTTCCTATTTACAACACATAATTCCTTTAAAAATTTAGCATAGCTAAGAATTTGTTCAATATCTTTCAAGAGAGAGATATTTACCTCACATCTACGAAAGACTTCGTAGATGTCCTTATTGGACTCCTTCCTCCGTTTATCCTTCAAAGCTTCTGGGAACATTGGTTCCGCCATATATGGAGGAAATTCCACCACCCTTGCCTTCTTGCAAGTAGGGGATGAAGGTTCAGGAATGGAGGTTGATTTCTTAATGATGATCTTCCCTTCCTTCTCCTTCCTCTTCCTTGCTTGCTCATTGGCCAATTTCTCGGTCTCTTCTTCTACCTCTTTCTCAAACATTTCAAGCGTTACAGGTTCACCTTCAAAAAATTCATCACCCAGGGGAGAGAAAACCTCTTTACCACTTCTCAAAGTGATAGCACTAGCATTTTGGCGGGGATTCAACTCCGGCTAGGAAGGGAGTTTACCCTTTTCCCGCGCTTCCATCCGATTCATGGCTTCTGCTATTTGGCTCACTTTAGTTTCCAAGTTTTTAATGTTCTCCTTGGCTTCATCTTGGAATTTTTCTCCTTTTTCTGCACACATACTCAACTAGTGAATGGCTTACATCACCCCATATTTTGTCAAACCCGAGCTCTCTCCTTGGTCTCGGGGCTTATCTTGAAGCCTAAGATATTGTTGTTGAGGTTGTCGATATTGTTGTTGAGGAGGGAGATATGATTGACTATTTTGACCTCCTTAAGGGTTTCTATACCTGAGATTCGGGTTATCACGATTACCCAAATTATACGGCTGGTTTTGGTACCCTTGATTCCCTTGATATCCTTGATAACCTTGATAGCTTTAGTTTCCTTGATAGCCTTGCCCACCTTGATACCCCATGTCACTCACCTCCTTGACATAATCATCTTGCAAAGTAGGGCAAGCGTCCGTAGGATGTGCCAAGTAACAAATTTCACAAGATTTAACATGTGGCACATTTTTGAGCTTGGTCATCAAGAATTTCACCATAGAAGTAAGGGTAGAGACTTGGTCCTCAAGCTTTCCACTGTTGGAATGGTCACTTGTGAGCATTGGATTTCTTCTTTTCAAATTGGCCTTCGAGTTAAAGTTCCTTGACTCCTCTGCCAGCTCCTCATATAATTGCATAACCTCCATTAAAGTCTTGTTCCCAGGGGTACAACCACAAGAACTCCTCACTAGTCTTTGGTCCTCATCAAGAAGACCATTGTAGAAATAGTAGGACAAGTCTCCCTCCGAATAGCCTTGGTAAGAATAACTCACGAGAAGCTTCTTGAACCTTTCCCAACAGTAAAAAAAGGCTTTTCATGCCATTGGAGGATGCTTCTTATGTCCTTCTTCAAAGCGGCAGATTTCGAGGCTGTGAAGTACTTGGCTAGAAATTTCATCTTCATGTCAAGCCTACTTTTGATGCTCTTGGGTGGTAGGTAGTGGAGCCTATCCCTTCCACCATCTCGTTATGTGAATGGGAATACTCTTCCTTGGAAAGGAGGATAATGAGGCCGTCCTCCCAGATTCTCATCTTTATGCTCGAGTTGATACTCTATGGAAGTAGAAGTATCCACAAAATGGTCACTAGGAGGGTGTTGTTCACACTTTCCAAAGAAAGCCTCCAAGCCTGTTTGAAATTCAACTCTAACTCGGGGTCGTAGTGTAGGGGTTCTTGTGTAGAGGATCGTGTATAAACCATACACCAAGAACTCAAAAAATACGTCTCCAAGCCAAGAAAAAATGGAAAGTCAACAAAGAATACAAAATAAAAGCAAACTAACAAATATTAACAACTAGCACATAATCACACATAATATGCCCAAACACTTAAAAATAAATGCCTCTTCCTCGGCAGCGGCGCCGAAATTTGAGAGGTCATCATTGTACCTCTCAAAGCTATATTTTTAAGCCCTAATGCTTCCTATCTACAATTAAGTAGATAATGACAAGTCAGGGTCGTTCACGAGAAGAGGGATTCTTCCAAGTGTTTACACGTATATAGCGAATAACATACTAGATATAAGCACACACACACACACATATAAGTATATAAATTGGGGGGGTTTGGTTGGTTTTGATCCTAAATTATGAATTGAAAGACAATAACTAGCAAATAAAGAGAACAATGCTAATCATGCAACAACAACTAAAAATATGAATAAATAAACAATTAACAGAGCCCTGGGGCAGTCGACTTCCACTTCCAAACTTCTTATAGATCTTAGATTCATCTACTCATTCATTAACATTTATCACCTACGGGGAATGCTATCACTTCCCAATCGAAGATCCACATAGTAATTTGCAAACGCAAACAACAACATTTTGCAAACCTCATTAACAATCACTTTAGGCAAACTACACCATAAAGGTGTTTCATCAATGGCATTTCACATGAAGGACCATAGATTTGATAACAACAAGTTTTCTACCAAAGACATAGTCATTTAACCAAAAAAAGCATTTGTTAAGCTAACCCTAGAAAAAAACTCAACTTTTTTTGCATCTATATGATAAATATGAGAACAATCCACATTAACATACCTATCTAAGAATTTCAACACATTATACACTAGAAGTTCTAAGTTCATGTCCTTAGATTTTCATGCCAAAAGAGTCAAGAAATTTGCAACTTTCCTAACACCCTAACACTTCAATCATATAAACACTTCCTATTCTCAAACAACCCATGATATAAATGAAGCAAAACGTAGCATTAATGGCACAATAAATGCTTTCCCATAAATGTTCATAAATGAGCAAAATCAAGAATCTCACTACATAAGTTTGGAAGATTCAATCAATTTCTCCCAGGAGATTAGTTTAACTACTAAAACCCATACTAATTATCAACAACAATTCAAACATAAATCAAAGATGAAAACAAGATGAAAAAGAGAGAAAACCTAGGGTTTTGCTGTGAAAATCGCAGAAGAGAAGAAGTGAGGAAAGAGAAAAATAGAATGCTATTTATAGTACAAAAAAAGACAAATCGGTTATGACCACATGTTCATCGCGACTCGCGACGGGTTCATCGCCGCTCGCGACGGGAGCCCAGAAAAAAGAATTTGTCTTCCTTTTCTTCTCCTAGTCTCAAACTCTATTTCTTAATAACAAGTTTCTTCCATTCTTTAAGTCTTCAGATCTTCAAAGAAAGTTTTAAAAGTCTTCAAAGGTGATCTTCAACTGGCTTCGGTCTTAAAGTCTTGATGTTGTTTCCTTGTTACATAAAATACACTTAGAAATGGTAAAATGGTGCAAAATTATCTCCCCAAAGAGAATTTCAAGGTAAAACACAAGATCTTGACAACAAAAGAGCGTAAAAGTGATCCCAAAAAGTCCCAAAATATGCACATAAAATTGACACATCAGGTTTTCAAAAGTTAGTGCTAAAAAATTTAAAAATTCAATCTTCCCGTCAAAAAATTCAAAAAATCCGTCAAAAATTTAAAAAATTTTGGAACATTTAAAAAAAAAGTCAATCTTCTTGCCAAATATTTTTAAAAATATTGGAAAAAATTTCAGAAAATTTGCTTAATATTTCAAAAATGTTGCTAGAAATTTCATGGGCTGGGCACAGCTGAGCGCAATCGCTTTAAGCTAAATTCTTTTTTCTGAACTTTCAAAATCGTTCACTTCTTTTGTTGAATTTAACTAACCACTAAGATGACTTAAATTAATCAACATTCAACCTTTATTGACCTAATATATAAATACGAATAAAAATGTTTGACATTAACTTATTAACGTTCAACCCTTAATTGACTTAGTATATATAAATACAAATAAAAATGTTTGACTTTCACTAATCAACGGTTAACCCTTATTCAACTTTCTAAATGTAAATACTAATAACTAAGGTTACTTTAACTAATCACTGGTCGCCTCTTACTTAACCTAGTATGTATAACTAAGAATATAAATGTTTTACTTTAACTAATCAAAGATCAACCCTTACTTGACTTTGCATATACAAACATTAATAACTAAGTTAACTTTAACTAATCACGGTCAATCCTTATTTGAATTAGTATATATAAATACGAATAAAAATGTTTGACTTTAACTAATCAATGCTCAACCTTATTTGACTTTCTATGTACAAATAGAAATAACAAAGTTGACTTTATAAATTGTCAATTCTTATGTGATTTAGTATATATATGAACACTAATAACTAAGTTGACTTTAAAAAATCAATACTCAACTCTTACTTGACTTCCTATACGTTAACAAACACTAAAAACTCTTACTTGACTTCTATATACAAACACTAAAAAACTGAGTTGAGTTTAACTAATAAACAGTCAAACCTTACTTAACTTTCCACATATATACACTAATAATTAGGTTGACTTTCACTAATAAATGTTCTAGCCTTACTCGACCTTCTGTATATAAACACTAAGAACTAGATTGACTTTCACTAATCAACGATCAACCCTTACATGACTTTCTATAGATAGACACTAATAGCTAAATTGACTTTTATTGATCAACGATCAACTCTTACCAGCCATTCTACATATAAGCAACAATAATTAAGTTTATTTTAGTTAACAACCAGTCAACCCTGCCTTAAATTTCTATATGTAAATAGTAATAACTAGTTTTAAACTAACTACTTAACGATAAACTCTTCTTTGACTTTCTATATATATACACGAATAGCTAGGTTGACTTTAATTAATCGACTATCAAATCTTACTTGACATTCATATATAAACACCAATAACTAAGTTTACTTTAATTAATAATCGATCAACCCTTACTTGACTTTCTATATATACAAACAGTAGTAACTAGGTTGGCTTTAACTACTTGACGGTCAACCCTTACTTAGCTTTCTATACATAAACACTAATAACTAAGTTGACTTTAGCTAAATGACGGTCAACCCTTACTTGGCTTTCTATATACAAACACTAATAACTAAGTTGACTTTAACTAGTCAACGGTTAACCGTTACTCGGCTTTCTATATACAAACGCTAATAACTATGATAACTTTAACTAATCAACGATCAACCCTTACTTGACTTTCAATATACAAACACTAATAACTAAATTGACTTTAACTAATCCACGTTCAACCCTTACTTGGATTTTTATATACAAATACTCATACCAAAGTTGACTTTAACTGATCGACGATTAACCCTTACTTTTCTTTTTATATACAAACACTACTAACTAAGTTGACTTTAACTAATTAAAAATCAACCCTTACTTGAACTTATATACACAAACACTAATAACTAAGTTGACTTTAACTAATCGACAGTCAACTCTTACTAGGCTTTCTATATACAAACGTTAATAACTAAGTTGACTTTAACTAATCAAAGGTCAACCCTTACTTGACTTTCTATGTACAAACACTAATAACTAAGTTGACTTTAACTAATCAACGGTCAATCCGTACTTAACTTTCTATATAATAGCACTAGTAACAAAGTTGACTTTAACTAATCAACAATCAACCCTTACTTGACTTTCTGTATAATAACACTAATAACTAAGTTGAATTTAAATAATCAATGGTCAGCCCTTGCTTGACTTTCTGTATAATAACACTAATAACTAAGTTGAATTTAACTGATCAATGGTCAACTTTAACTTTAACTTGATCTTATTTAATAGAAAAAATTGATCTTAACAATTTAATGGTGAACTTTAACTTGACTATCAGTAGGAATACCAATAACTAACACTTGACTTTAGATAGTCAAATGTCAATCCTTATTTAACTTTCTATACACAACCAATAAAGAGGTTAGGATTGAACTAATCAACATTCAACATTACTTGACTTTCTATATAAGCACTTATAAATAAGTCTTGACTTTAACTAATCAACGACAAACCCTTAACTTTCTCTACGACTTTTGATAAAAAATTATTAAATTTTGATAAAAACTAATAATTTTGTTAAGTTACTTATCAAATTTGATAGTAAAGATTTTTTATATCCATACATCTAAAAAATATACAAAATATTAAAAGGAGAAAAAGATAATTAAAATATTACAAGAAGGAATAAATTTTAAATAAAAAGTTAAATATAAAAGTGTGTTGTGTTAATCTAAACCATTCAATTCTTTCAAGAATCGAATCTTCATCATTAAATCCATCACCGTATAAACAAATCTAACCTTGATCTCTGGCCCAAATGCTTCCTCTCTAATCTAACCCTATGAAACATGTCCACTGCGGCCATGACACCACTACTTCTCTTCCTCGGGAATTGGGATAAACAGCACCGACCACGACGACGAGGAGGTGTTTGATGGTGTTCTGGAGATGTTGGCCTACATCAGACTTTTCAGATCAGACTTCTCTCCCTCACATTAACACACCTCCACTAACGCCACCTCCACCCCATCTCCCGCCTCATAATTTGACGCCGCCAGCTCCCGCTGAAGTTGATGCCCTCCGCCACTACAGATCTGTCAACTACCGGATCGATTATCCTCCAGCCCCACTTCCCCATCTCCAGGATGCCACCCTCCTTCCGCCATTCGTCACTCCTCCACTGCCCTCTGTTTGCCGTTCGTCCCTCCTCCACCGTTCTCCTTTCATTCCTCCTCCACCGTTCACCGTGTGCCACCCCTGAAGCTCCTCCTTTTTCAATTTGGTAATGTTTAGTTTTAATTGGATGGTTTTGTTGGGGGATTATAGATGAAACTATCCTAAATGTGGAATTGCATGAGCTCAATTGTTGTTTACGAATGATGGTGGTGTATAAAAGGTGTCGGCTAGGGGTTACTCACTATTCCGAGAGAGTGTGACTTTTATCTCGATGCTGTGGGTCAGGTGATTGTGATTAGATCTGATAAACATGTCTTTTTAAATTGGGCTTGGATCACACGCATTTACATTCGGGTATGATTCAAGTATAGATGTTATTGGATTTACTTTGTCTTTAATAGCATGTGTAGCTTGGATCGTAATCGAGTAAAAGTTTCTTTGTATAACTTGAGTTTAAGTTTGGATTGATTTGACTCCTTTTTTTTTCTAAAGTGAGAACTTGTTGCTATTGATTTGTATGTTGACTTCCATGTCTGAAATGTTAGAATTTGATAGTTTTGATGAAGATTTCTAATTTGATGTTTATTGTTACTGGTTGCTAAATTGACGTTCATTGATGTCGTGATTAATTGGAATTGAATCATATGATAATATTTTTTTTTGTAATCTACTTCTAGAATATTACTGCAGCTGCAAGGAGGCTTGCAATGAACGTTGTTCTCATTTGATTTTTCCGCTCGCAATAAAGTAAAGAAGTGGAGAAGATTTTTCACAGGATTTGATAAAGTTGAGGTTAAGGCTCTTGAGAAGATACTGGATCAAAAACTAAGGTACAATATTGATGGCCACATATTATATCTAGTAGTTTCCACATGATGCTCATAACTATCCTCCCCCTTTTTTTCAATAAGTGAGATGTGGCGGATAACATTAGTATGTGGTCATGTTTAATTCCAGGTTACAACAAGAGATGCAGAGGCACCTTTCTTTGAGGCAAATATAGTAGGTTGGATTCTTTTCACTCTAAGACAGGATGAAGAAAATGTGATTGACATGTCAGTGATGATCTGGACTAAGCCTTTTATCGTAATGCAAGATGGTGATGTTAAAGAGTTTCAAAATAAAGTTCAGCATTTCTTCCGTGTGACAAAGCAAGATATCAAGCTTATTTTTCTTCGTTTCTTTGCAGACAAAGCTTTTGGGACAGATGCTTTATTTTGCATTAACAACGTGTACTGGGCTGCAGAAACTATGAGAAGAATATTGTGACATCATCTAGGTTTTATATGTTTAAATATTTACATCTTTGAAGTTCGAGCATAATGAGCAATTTAGCTTTACTTTCATATTTGGAAATGCTATCTTTGCTAATCAATCTGGTATTGGCATGCTATATAGACATACTTTTGTGTTTAGTTTGAGGCTGTGGAGACCAAATGTGTTATGCTTAGATGAAGTACATTTAGCACTGACTTTATCCAATTGCAAATGTCTCGAGACATGAAAATAGTAAAAAGCAATCTCATTCTAAACTTAAGATACATGTCATTAGTTTAATAATACCCTTTTAATTGTTCACCCAACTAGATATTCCTTGTAGTAATGGCAATTAAGTAAGTGTGTGTATACTGGTTTTGCATGGATCACTTTAGCTCTTGCACTTTTTCATGTTTAAAGGGGAGTGGTGTGATTTATATAAGTCAAACATGTTTCCATGGTAGATATACTCTTTAGTTTATTTCCACACTATCAGTGATTTGTTAGACCCTCTAATGCTTCTTGGTTAAATAGGTTATGTTTACATGCTTAGTAGTGAAGAGTTAGTTTTCATTGGGTGTTGCCATTCCTAATATAGACTTTGAAAAATTTAACTTGAGAATTGCATGTGATTGTGTTTATGTATAGTTAATTGGAGTATGATGATAATGATCTTATTTGGACTAGTGAAGAAATTTTTCTTTCTTTCCATGACTTGCATCTGCTTGATGATTATATCTTACTTTTTCATTGATGAAGATATTTGTCTAGATGAGTTTGACATGCAGTTTATCTTCCCATTATCATTGAATGTGTGTGGAGGAACATAAGTGAAAGAGAAGAGAGTGTTCTTCCCATTACTGGTCTAGGTTGTCGAATGTGGGGCTTAATTCATTTGTTTGAAACCTTAACAATCTAAAATCAATTTTGAGCTCTATTTAGAACCTGCCAAAGTATTCTTCCATTTTGGAAAACTATTTGCTAAATTGTGATAATCTTTACCTCATCTAAGGAGATATGCTTGAATCCAAAAAATGAAGGCGAAGTGCTTTAATATAATTGTTGGATGCTATTCTTTTCATAGGATTCCATGTTAAGTTAGCTAAGTAATTTCTTGATGATGTTTTGTTTGTGGCTTACAATTGTCTTAAGAGCATCAAGAAGTATTAACAAATGTGATAAAGAAGGTGTTCTTGGCAACCCAAGACGACTTCATTTCTGAAGTGAAGCAGCAATAGGGGAGTATGGGTTCTTGTGATCATTAATTTTTTATCATATATGTTTTTGTTTTATTTCTATATTATTAATTTTGCGAAGTTAATTTGATTATTAAAGTAATACACTAAATTAATAATTTTGGGTATTTTTCCCTTCTTCTAGAAGCAGTTGCGCGTAGCTGCTTTCAGAAGAAGGGGTTTTTTTTTCAATCGTTGTAAAAAATTTTGCACCAATTTTTTGAAAACTGGTGCCATAAAAACCGGTGCTGAAATTAATACCAGTTAAAAAAACCAGTGCTAACAAAAATATTGTTGCTAAATTAACACCGGTTTTTTGAAAACCGGTGAAACCATTTCACCACCTACTTAGGCACCAGTTTTTTGGGTTAAAAAACCGGTGCTAGAACAAGAAAAAATGGGTGCAAGAGGGGGGTTCCTATGATAGTGTCTTCACATCTTAGTTCTTTGCCATCGACTGACATGATGAGACGTTAACTTCCTATTGATTCTAGTAGATCGTTTTATGCTTCGATTAGGGATGTGAATCATGCTTTTGCTAATCATTCTTATGTTCTTATTCTGGATTTTAAAGAGAGCTATTTTGCAGTGATGAGATTTCTATGCATGTTCCTCAGCAGTTTGCTAAGATATTACAAGAATATGAGGACTCCTTTTGGAAACTTTACCCATGGGCTTACCCCCATTATGAGGTATTGAACACTAGATTGACTTAGTTTCAGGTCCGATTTATCCAAACCATCCGACATATAAAGCAAACCCCGAGGAGACAAAGGAACTACAATGACAAATCGAGGAGTTACTTCAAAAAGGTTATGTGCAAGAATCCCTTAATCCTTGTGTTGTGCCTATTATTTTAGTTCCTAAGAAAGATAAAAATTGGCATATGTGCATGGATTGTCATGCTATTAACAATATTACCATTAAGTATCGCCATCCTATCCCTAGGTTAGATAATATGCTTGAAGATTTACATGGATCTGTGATTTATACTAAGATTGATTTGACTCAAGGTTATTAATAGATTCAAATAAATGAAGGGGATGAATGGAGAACTGCATTTAAGACTAAGTTCGGGTTGTATGAATGGATTGTTTTGCCTTTTGGTTTAACTAATTCACCTAGTATTTTTATGCGGTTGATGAATCATGTCTTAAGAAAGTTTATTGGTCAATTTCTTGTGGTCTATTTTGATGATATCTTGATTTATTCTAAGTCGACTGATGAACATATTGAGCATGTTAAAATGGTTCTTGTTATACTCCGTGAGTCTTATTTATATACGAACATCAAGAAGTGCACATTTTGCACATTAAAAGTGGTGTGTCTCTGTTTTGTGGTCTCTAAGAAGAGCATAAAAGTCAACGAATCCAAAATTGAGGCCATTGAGACTTGGCCGAGACCTACTAATGCCATTCAAGTGCATTATTTTTATGGTTTAGCTAGTGTTTATAGATGGTTTGTTGTGATTTCTCATCTATTGTTGCATCTCTAAATGAACTGCTTAAAAGGGATGTGAAATTTGTTTGGACTAAGAGTCAAGAGAATGCATTTAATGAATTTAAAGTACGATTATGTAATGCTTTTGTTCTTGCTTTACCTTATTTTATTGGTACTTTTTAAGATTCATTGTGAGGCTTCTGGTGTTTGTATTGGTGTTGTTTTGATGCAATGGAATCAAACTATAGCTTACTTCAGTGAAAAGCTAAAGGGTGGTGCTCTAAACTATCATGTTTACAATAAAGAGTTTTATGTAATTGTGCGTGCATTAGAAATTTGGCAACATTATTTATTGCATTAAGAATTTGTCATTTATAGTGATCATTAATCATTGAAATATATGAAGAGTCGGATGAAGTTGAATAAGCGTCATGATAAATAGTTTAGTTTCATTGAGTCTTTTCCTTATGTGCCGCGTTACAAAAAGGGTAAAGAAACTATTGTTGCTGATGCTTTAAGTCGTAGATATGTTTTACTTACACGATTGTAATGTATTATGTTAGGGTTTTCATTCGTGGGAGATTTATATGTGTCTGTTCCTGATTTTTCATATGTTTATGTTGCATGCGAAACTGGTTCTAATGAGAAGTTTTTTCAGCATGATGGTTTCTTGTTTATGAATAATAAGTTATGTATTACTCAGTGTTCTATGCGTGAGTTACTTGTTAGAGGAGCTCATTCAGGTGTTTTAATGGGACATGTTGATGCATTTAAAACTTATAATTTGTTGCAAGAACATTTTTATTGGCAAAAAATGGCACTAGCTATTGACATGGATTGTAGGAATTGTCTTGATTGCTTGAAGGCTAAGTAAAAAACTAAGCCCCACGGTCCTTATACTCCATTACCTCTTCTTACACATCCTTGGGTTGATATTTCCATGGATTTTGTCCTCGGTTTACCATGATCCCAGTCAAGTAATGATTCTATCTTTGTGGTTGTCGATAAATTTTAAAAAATGGCATACTTTATTCCATGTAGGAAAACAGATGATGCAAAGCATGTCGCAGATCTATTTTTGAGAGAAGTAGTCCGGCTACATGGCATTCCTACATCCATTGTCTCTGATCACGATGTTAAAATTTTATCCTACTTTTAGAATACCCTGTGGCACAAGTTAGGGACAAAGTTGTTTTCTAGTGCAAGTCATCCTCAAACTGATGGACAAACATAGGATACAAATAAAATCCTAGGGGCTTTCCTGCGTGCCCTAGTTCAGAAAAACATGAAGAAATGGGAAAAATGCATTCCAATAGCAGAGTTTGCTTATAAGTTCACTATTCATGCTACTACTTCTTTACCTCCATTTGAGATTGTTTATGGTTTTTTACCTACTACAACTCTTGATTCACTTCCTTTGAGTTTTAAACTGGTTAAAAATCTTGATGGAGAAAATAAAGCTGATTTTGTGAGGTAAATACATGAAATGATGGGCATGAAAGTTAAATGGGAAAATGCACAAAATGCTGACAGAGCTAATCAGGGCCGCAAATTGATGAGGTTCCAGGAAGGAGATTATGTCTGGGTGAATCTGTGAAAAGAGAGGTTTCCAAATGTTCGGAAATCTAAGTCTAGTATATGTGGAGATGGTCCTTTTAAAGTATTGGCACATGTGAACGACAATGCTTGTTACCAGATGATTATGGTGTTAGTGTGACCTTCAATTTTGCTAATTTATCTCCATGTACCTTTGAAGATGATTTTGTTGTGAGGGTGAAACCTTTCGACCACGTAGGGAATGATGGAGATGCCAAGACTACTACCACCATAAATGAAGACATTCCACGACTTGATCAAACATTGAAAGGTTAAGTTCGGGATCCTCTAAGTGACATGGCGGGACCTGTGACTAGGTCAAGGACAAAGCTCAGAGATGCTGCTTAAAATGCTTTGATTGATCGACCTTATGATGAAGAATTGAAGGAGTCATCATTAACATTTTAGATTTATTGTTCAAGACTGCCGAAGAATTGAAGACATCATGAAGAACATTGTACTCTTTTTTCCCACCGGGTTTTTAATGAGGTAGCGTGATCAGTGTAAACTATATTAAAATTATTTCATTTTGGATTTTGGACTGATGATCTCGGCCATGTGGGCTTTGAAGAGCATAATTTTGAAAATACAGTCTATTAGGGTTTAGAATATTCAGTTTTATTATGAGTAGAATTAGATGTGGTAAGATTAGATAAGGAAATATTCATCCAAGGTGTGACAAGGATGTATTCAGCCATAAATAGTTTTATATTAGGTATTTTAGCTAGATATGATTTTAGCTTTTGTTTGTGATTGGGGTTTGTGATTATGGTTTGGCGGAAACTCTTCCTATAAATTAAGGGGTTTGGCCGAGAGTAATACTACACTTTTATCATTCAAATATATCAATTTTTGAGTTATACTCATTGCTTGTGAGCTATCTTCATTGTTTCTTAATCCTGAGTGTTAATTAAGTACCAGTAAACCTTGTAATCTAATCTCGTGGGTTAGTTAGAGATCAAGTCGAGATTGAGAGCATCCCAAGGGCTAGGTTCTTGAATTTCGTGCAACTTGGTGAGGGTTTGCAAATCCCTTCATTCGTTCAAATATTTTAATTCCGCTAGCCAGAAGTTTCGCAAGGGGATTCATATCAAGTCATAGTGTAATTTTAATATAATATGGAAATACTTCTTATTTTTAGTTTATGGGGCCCGGCGTTTGCCCAAATAAGTTTAAAATAGCTAAATTCATGGTTAATTAAATTATGAAATCATCAAGTTGTTTATTTAGATGGCCAAAAAAATACGAGGGGAAAACTGCGAGAATCATAAAATGTAATGTATGAAAAAAATAGTCATATACACCGGCAATAATATTTGGGAATACCGGTGTAAAGATTAATTATTTTGGTGGGATAAACCAAAAATTTAAAATTTCATATTTCGAAAATGTGGGAAAGCAATTACACCGGTATATTAAACAATGGAACCGATTTCTTGTACCGGTGCTAGGTACTTAACAAAAAAAAATTAACATTAGCTCTCGGGTGAGGCATCATTTTTAGAAAGTATTTAAAGCAGCCCTAGGCAGCTTCTTCCGTATAAAATTTGCACCGATAATATTTTCATAGGCATCGGTAAACTTACCGGTGCTAGGTCTTAGGCAAAAATTTTCAATTTCCTCTCGGGTTCTAAAAAAATTTAACAAAAACTAATTAAAGCAGTGTACATCAGCTTCTTTTAATCTACATAACCATTGCATACGGGTGCTAGGGCGGTCTTTCCATAAGTTTAAGGACAATCCTCAGGGGCATTTGCCTTAAATGTTATAATTTTTTATAAAATTTAAATATTACATTTTATAAGTTAAAATAAGTAATAATATGTATTATAAGGTGAAAACATAAAAATATATGATATAAAAAATTATTTTCAAAAATTTTAAATTTTGTATGTAATTTAAGAAATGCAATATATAATGTAAAAAATAAGTGTCATGTCCATCATCTTATGAACATGCCGCCTGTCAGGAGACCCACTCATTCTATAAAAATACTGGTGTAAGCCGAATCAGCATATAATTTATTTTTTTTGAAGAAACATACCATGACCTCCCTCATCTTAACTTTCCTCCCCTTCCCATTCTCCCTTCATCTTCCACGAAATTTAACCATCAATACCCCCAAAATTAACTTCCAAAAACTCCTCTTCAATCCCAATAACTACCCATAAGTCCATCCTTCATCCTTTATTGCTATAAGAGGGCCAAGAAGCCCCATTTTCTACTACATCCTTCATTGCTTCAAATTCCTTCAAGGTGGGAGTAAATTGACGGATAGTGTTCAAGCATGCCCAATTCGTTCTTTCCCTCAAGGTTAATCATCTAAGTGTCCTTTTCAATGGTTTTTCTTCTTCAATTTTGGCTAGGAATCACTACTAATATTTTGCACATAACATGTTCGATAAAATGCCTCAAAGAAAAAAACTATCATTTATAGGCTTACTTGATATGAATTCGAATCCTTAAGCAAATTGTGTTCAAGTGTGTTGTATTTATCATTAATTTGTGATATATATCTTTGTTTGGAATTTATTTGTGTATGATTCAAGTGCTCTACGTTGGTGTTTGAGATATATATCTATGTTGGTGGTGTTGTTGTTCGGTTCGTAATAATGACATAGTTTCTGTGGTAGCAATGGGAAAGTTTGTGATGGAAGGGGTTGTGTAAGGGTACTTGTAATGGCATAGTTTTATTGTACGTGTTGTATCAATGTCGTAATTTGTGAAGTATCAATTATGTACTTCACATACTTGTAATTGCATCATTTTTTGTTCGTGTTGTATTAATGGCGTATTTTGTGTTGTATTAATGGCGTATTTTGTGTTGTATTAATGGCGTTTGTTGTGATGGAAATAAGGATTGTTCTATGAGTAATTTGGTTTCTTTACTATATTTTTGTAGATGCCGCCTAAATGGGGGAAGTTAACCACCAAAAGGAAGCGTGCTGCACCACAAAAAAGGTGGATGTTGTCGCCAATGACGTAGATGTGGCTGAACCAAAACCACCACAGAAAAAGATTCCATTGCAAATACAGTTCGAGGAAAAGAGAACGACCAAAGATAAAGGAGGGAGCTAAGGCAAGGAAGAACATGACAAAGAAGAAATGGAGAATGAGAGGGATGTGGAGCCCGACGATGCTACAAGGGGGGTGGACCCCCGAACAACAGAAGGAGAGAGAAAGAACACCCACAAGGGGATGAAAATCAATAAAGGGAACACTGACTTGTCCAAGGCCGGGGGGCCAATTGGGTGAAGCATTAATTCAACAATTTTGAGATCAATACCTGATACAGGAAATGTGGAATTGCTATGTGTCAGTCCCGTCGTGCTAACAACGAAGAGCAATCCCGTCCCTGTGGTATTTGAGTTTCACGAGAAAGACATGGTTTGCACAAAGATATGGACTGCGTACGACAATTATGCATTCCAGCACCAGATTAAATTTGGATCCTAGGAACATTGGTGCAATGTTCCAAATGATGTAACACAAGAGGCATGGAAGGATGTATTGGTGAGCTCTTAATTTTTTAGTACTAGTGATGTTTACTTCTTTAATAATCAACACACATTCAATGTCTTTCTATCTACATGTTTCATTACAGGCAAGCTTTAAAATTAAAAACAATTTGACCAAAGGTAAAACTAAAATATTGAAAAAGGATGCTTTCAAGAAGACAAGAGACCAACATCGGAATTGGAAGACAGGTGGAAAACAAGTACATACATGATGTTGATAGTAGAGATAATAAATCAAATGTCAAAGAATGGGAGGAGTACAAGTGGATGGATGAGAAAGAGTGGCATTTGTTTGAGCGTAGGCGTCGGACCCTCGGATATAAGGTATGATTTACTACAATTAACATTACAAAACTATCTTGCTAATTACTTGCTTTACTATCATTCTAAAACCATTTGACGACTAACCAATTTATTTCTTTAGGTGATTCGAGAACATGCAATAACCTAAGCATCGACAAAGGATTACACCCACCACACTAGAAGAAAAGGGAACCGATATATCCAGGAGAAACTAAGTGAGTAGCTAGGGGAAAAAGAAAGGAAGAAGTTGTCCGATCAGGGTTTCTATGAAGAAGAGACTGAGCAACAACTCAATGAAAAATAATTCAAACTAGATAGATCACTTTTTTACCCGGAGTCGAACAAGGGCAAGGGAGGGGACTACACATTAAAAGAGGTTTAGAAAATTTCTAAGGACATTGTAAGTTTAGAATATTGCTTGCACTTAAATTCATTTCTGTATATTTTTTCTGCATTTTTCCTATATAAATTTGCATTTCCATATCAATACATTTGAGGATTTATGAGGAGAAGGAACAAGGGACCTTGATATTGCAGTCGAGTGAGGGCATTCTAATCAAGGTTACGAACGAGAAGAATCACCTTGGCAAGTACAAAGGGAGTCAAACTGTTCTACCCACATCTATGGGTGTTCCTCATCTAACTTGCAACAAGTGCGAAAACAGCTCCTTAACCAAGAAAACCACATTGAGGAGAGCATCCAATGAACAACCGATCGTCAAAGCCATAGTGTCATACCTTGACTTGTTGGTCAAGGGTATCGCAGCTGCAGAAGCTATTAATATCCCGACAGGGCTTGAAAATCCAAAGAAGTTCATCGAGAAAGCCATGGCTGACTTTGCTGCATGTGTTACAAAGTCAGGTGGAGAGCTCAGCGATGGAGAAGGTGATGAGCAAGTATGCCTAAATAAATAAATATAGTTTCCTTTAAATATATTTCAAATCTTATACGCAGGAATATAAAAGTTAACATTTTCCTCAACTTTCAAACTACCAGGATGGAGCAGATGTTACATGTACATCAAAGACATTGATGGTAAGAAGATCATGGTCGCACATGGGGTTCGACAAATCGCTTGTACGTCTTCAAGCAAGCAATCCCACCCAAGGACCAAGTACGGGCCTTTTGCGAGAGTAAAAATCATCCCAAAGCCACCCAAATAGGTCCTTTACTGTACCACAACCATTCATATTCCTTACACATGACCAAAATTTCAAGTTGGATAAAATTCCATTTTGTATAGCTTTGCCCCTGTAGATTCCTAACAACTAAAACTTGAAAGATTACCCGGTTATGGAGAAATACATCATGGATTGCAATGCAGCTATCCTGGAATGATAAAGAAAAATGATTGTATGTTCTTTCTGGTTTTCTGACCATCGACCTTTGCAATCAAGTATACCAGCTGTGTGGGTATAGATCAACTGGTCGAGTTCGGTAATAAGCTCAAAAAATTCCACTCGATGACCTGGATCGATAATGCACAAATGGATGTGTGGATGGAGTGAGTTTTGAACCTTACATGCTTACTTGTATTTTTAATCATTTAAGATTCAATTATTTAACTGTCTTTACTCTAACATGCACTTCTGGGATAAAGTGTATGAAACTAATGTGGGCCGCATCCAATTCTGTCCTTCAAATGTGGGAACCTTGATAGACATCGATATGGAAGTCGAAAAGCATTTTGGCAATACATGGAAAACAATGAAGCAATCGGAAGTTGAGTTCTACCTTGTGCCATACATTAGAATGTAAGACACAATTCCCAGTTTAACAATTACATTTCTAACCTCTTCCATTTCATTAATAAACTAGTGTTATTTTTCCGCAGCGATCATTGGTACCTCATCATTATTCATCCTAGCAAGGATGAGGTTTTTATGCTGGACACATTGTTGGGGGATATTAAACCAACCAGCTTGATTGAACAAAGTGTGATTTCTAGGTATTACTATCAATCAAACTAAAATACATTAATGTAATCTACTCGAAGAACGTAACATTTTAATTTACTTCATTCAAAAGCTTTCCAGCACGTAAGAAAGGGAGAAGAGAAAGATGGAACCAGAATGTGACTACACAAGGAAATCAAAAACATAAAAGTAAGTCATTCAATCCTAAAGATCCATTCCAACATCATTTATAACTTAGTAAATGGGTACAAATAATTCTACTTCCGTGGTATTCTTGCACCCATTTGATCCATAGAGCACCCTTCTTCAAGTGTAAATCCCATAAGTGTTTACATAAGACTGCCCTATTGCAGATACTTGAGTCTCTAAGCCCATACCACTTTTTTTCTTGCTCTTAAAGAGTAAATCCCAAGCTACTGCTGTAAAACCCGTCTCCCCTTCTTCTCTTCCCCACAAAAAGCGGGTACAAATCTAATCAATTATAGCATGAATACTTTCTGGTATACTAAGAACATTTCCCCCAATATCTAGTCATACTCATCAACACTCCATATATTAATTGCACCATTCCAGTATGGGATAAATGCTTGGAACTCTAGCTTTGTATTTTTTCTCTGACCTTTTCAATTAACTCCTCACAATCCTCCTTGCCCCATTTAATAGAAGACAATGACATGCCTAGGCATTTCATTGGGAAGACACCCCTGGTTACTTGTAGCACAGATGCCATCACAACTTTTGCAACTTCATCCATTCTTGAGAAGTAAACTTTTTATTTACTCTCATTAATGGCCAACCATGTCACTTCTATAAATTTTACTAGCACATTTCTCACACCAGTCAAAGATTTTTTATTGGCACCACAAAAAAAAGTAGGCCATCAGCAAAAAGAAGGGTATGGATCCCAGCTTTCTTACATCTGATGATAATCAACCATTCCCCTTTTAATCTCCATTTTCATCATCCTAGTAAATTATTCCATGCTAAGAACAAAAGGAAAAGGTGAAATTGGATCACCTTACTTAACCCCCCCCCCCTTTTAGCAGCAAAAGACTTAGAGTATCTACCATGATTGAGAGACAAAATTCATATTTCAAAGAAATATTCTATATCCATTCAATTACCCTACCAAGGAATTTCAATTCTTCAAGCCATCTGACTAAGAATCTCCAATCAATACTATCAAATGCTTTACTTATATCAATTTGTGCCATACATCTAGGTTTCATAGTTTCTACATTGTACCTATGTAGTAACTCTTGAGCTAACAACATATTATGTGCAATATATATGCCTTTCAAAAGTGCCCACTGGTTATCACTTATCACATCAAGAAAGACTTCCCCAATCCTAGTACTTAAAACTTTTGTGATGATTTTGTAAGCCACAGAACAACAAGCAATGGGTTTGAAATCAGAGGGCACCTGGGGTTGAGTTTTTTTTTGGAATGATGGTAAGTACTACATTCCTGAAAATACATGGTATTTGTTCTCCATAAAAAATCTATGGACTTCCATAGTTGAGTCCTCTCCAACTGTTTCCCATTCTTCATAGAAAAAGTGACTTGAATAACCATCCTTTCCCGGGTCTTTTCTTTTCCTGATTCCATTTAGAGCTTTTCTGATTTCCTCACTGCTTACCTTTTTTATCAGATTTGCCTGTTGTTCCAAACTGAGCACAACACCAAATTCCACCACTTTTTTGTCCAGATGTATTACCCTATTCTCCACTCCTAAACTATTTCTTGAAGTAATCCAACAAACCTTCTTCAATTTTTTGTTGATAAGTTTCGAAAACTCCATCCAGTTTCAGTGCTATTATGTGATTCTGATACTGCCTCATCTTCACTGAGTCATAAAAGACCTTTGTAGGTCTGTCTCCTTCCAGCATCCAATTCAGTTTTTCTTTCTGTGGTAAGAAACAAAACTCAGCTTCATTCAGCCAATCAGCCACCTTCCTGAATTTGTGTTCCACTTTTTGCAGGGGACTTGGATCTTTGTTTAGGTTTTCCTAAAAAACCTGCCACTTTTCCTGTGCATGATCTAAATGTTCCCAATCTTATTGAACTCCCTCTTGTGTAGCAGTTTCAGGGGTTTCTCCAACCTTTTCAGACTTTCTGCCAGATCTTCCAAATTCTCAACCTTCTTCATTCCCAAAAATGTCCCAACTAGATTTTGAAACTGTGGAGCTAATGACTACATGTTAAAATATCTAAAGGGTTTTACAGTTTTATCCATTAGCATACAAAATTTACCACTAAAAGCATATGATCAAAAATGAAATTATCTTTTACTTCACTAAACCCCTCCTGCATATTCTCCATCCACAATCTGTTCACCACCCCCATATCAATTCTGCTCATAACCCAACTTTTAGCTTCAACCATTTTCAACTCAACCAGATAAAGTTCTTCCTCAATTTCCTTGAAATCACCAAAACCACTTTCTTCTATCTGCACACCCCCTATTCTGTCATTAGACCCCAATGGTGAGTTGAAGTCTCCAATTATCAGCCATGGTTTGTCCCTTTGATTCACTCCTTTCAGAAACTACCACATAGGCAACCTTTTACTAGTTGTATTGAACCCATAGATGAGAGTACAATAAAACTGTTATCCATTTTCCTCCTACAGTGCAAGTCCATCCATTTCTCATCCATACAAACCTGTTGAATATCAAAACAATCTGATCTCCAAGACAGCCACATTCAGCTTCTTCTTTCATCACTGCTAGTTGTCAATAGGTTTTCCTCCAAATCTCCATTTCCTTCTCTTTTTTTGTTTTTAGTTTCTAATAGAGCCATAATCCCAGCTTGATTTTCAGACAGAACTTCCTAATCTTACTATGCTTGGATCCTTCATTTAACCCCCTGATATTCCAAACAATAAAGTTACTTCCCATCTGGGGGCTTATCCCTTCATATCCCCTTTCTCCCACTACTTTCCCCAATCTCATTTCTAGCTCTATTCTCCCAGGCACTTCTCCCCTGATATGCAAATTGTTCTTAGTAGTTTCCATTTTCCAGACCGACTGTTCCTGATGATTTATCCCAATAGTTTTAATTACTTCCTCCCGTTTCTCATTTCCAAACCCTTTACTTACTGGCACATAAACCTGTATTGGCTGCTTTTTTATCTCCTGAACCAATGACTTCCTGCATTCTACCTTCATATGGTTATATATACAACATTCTTTACACAAGAATGCTTCCACTCAAATTCAATCCTTTGCTGCATGATCACCTTTCTCTCACTTATAAATGACACTATATCAAGCACAATTTCCCCTACCTTTATATGAATTTGGACCCTATCATAAGCCAGTCTTTCTTCGGACTTAGTGGCCTTATCTAAATAGATTGATTTTCCTAGTGAGCTCACTGCCTTACATATAGTTTTTGGCTTCCAATAAACTAATGGTAAGTTAGGTAATTTGATCCAAATAGTACTTCCATGGGTTCATTAAGATCTAGATCATGTTCCCACTTTTTCACAATCACGGGTTTCCCATCAAATAATATCACACCGCTTTCTACAATATCATCACAACAATGAACACAAATTAATTTCACCATGAAAGCTTCTTTGTTAAGTTTCCATACCTTATCAACACTTTCCCCCCAGATTCTGAACAGGAACCCTTCCATAACTTAGAAGGGGGGGATTGCATCCCATAGTTTTACAAACCACGTAAGTATTACATTGTTAATATCTTTCTCCGACATCTTCCACCGTGATTTCAGCCAACTCTATCCCCTCGATGTTAATCGTTTCATAGTATTTTACTTCATTTGAGTACAGAGAACTCCAAGATTGAGCTTACTCAACTTCAACTCTTTTTCCTCATGATAAACGTTTTCCTCTCTCTTTTGTTTCTGGGATTTTTTTTTGGATCTGTTAGCACAACTACTGGAGGAGTGATTTCAAGATTCCCTTTCTCCAACATCCCTGCTTCCTCCAAGCTCGACATAGCCTCCTTTTGTTTCCCCAATTTCACCTCAGACTTCAACATCCCATCTTTTATTGACAAGCTCGACACAACCTCCTTTTGTTTCCCCAATTTCACCTTAGATTTCAATGCCCCATCTTTGATTGACAAGATCGACATAGCCTCCTTTTGTTTCCCGAATTTCATCTCAGACTTCAATGCCCCATCTTCGATTGATTTCTTCTCCAGCTCTGATTTTGACTCCAAAAATATGTTTTGTTTTTTCAATTTTCATCCTCTCACCAATTGTAAGGTGACCTTTTTCCTCCCACGATTTTCTCCTAATTTGTCCATGGTGGGGCTCCGGCCCATTCGCTCACAGTTGGCCATGGAGGGCCTTAATGAGGATAAAGATCGAAAATTTTCTTGATATGAAAAAATGCACAAACATTAAGGGAAAACTACTAATTGCTAAGGTTTATGACTAGTTAAAGAAGGTGATAATGACAGATACAAGTGTCAAATAGTTTGGCATAAGAGAATCCAACCAAAACACAGATTTTTTCTGAGGTTGCTCCTGAATGGTAAGCTTGCAACTAGGGAAAACTTGAGGAGATTTGGGATGGTGAAATATGTTATCAGTTGTTCACTATGTGATCAAACTAAGTCAATCCACCATCTGTTTGTTCATTGTGAATATGGTAAGAAGTTGAGGACAAAATGGGAGTTCAGGAATGCATAAGTTTGAGGGCATTGAAAAATGTTTGTTCCAACTGTTAAGAAGGAAGAAGCCCATGCTGTTAATATGAATAGTTACTGGTTTATATGAAATCTGGGTGGAAAGAAACATGTAGGTATTTGATGGGAAGGAACTTAAAGCTGAAACAATTGCTTTGGTGGTTTGCACAGAGGTAGAACCATACTTAAATAGACATATTGTGAGAAAGTATATATATGGGATTGTTTATAAGGTTGATTTGTTTCTTTAATTAGACTGAATCTTTGGGTGTATTAGGTTTGGAGAGAAGGCAAACATTTTGCAATGTTTTAGCTTTTCATGATTATAGAAAATCTTTACCAAAAAGGTATTTCTTTGTAGTACCGATCTTAGAATGGTTCATGGCCATGCGGGTACTCTGTCATGCTCTTCATGGAAGAATTAATGCTTCATGCAAAGTCAAACAATATCATGGACGTAAAACTCACATTTCACAAATAAATATTCATAATTTCTATTACAAACAATATTCTTCACTAATATTGTAAGTGTAAAAATTCGCACATCTTCCAAGAAAGCCAAGGGACATACCATGTTTATGAAATTCAGGGTGTCGCCAAGAGATGGTTAGATGAGTACCAGCAATAAGCGAGTAAGGATGGTAAGAACGACGTAGTAGGTTGATTATTGGGCCCTTGATAGGGTGATATTGAGTTTGTGTGGTTCTATGATTTAATTGCATTCGTGGTGATATATTTTCTCTTTTTCATTTCAATAAAATTTTTACCTTGGCATTTTAAATTTTCATACCTTCATAATTTCTTACATTTTCTTACTTTAAATTTCTTATAGTTTTGATTCAATATTACCACCTGTAATTGCCTCAGAAATGATCTGAGAGGGCACACCATAAATCAAACTGCGCATTGCATAAATAACATTAAACTTACACCAGTAACTTGATCTACCAGTGTAACACCAACAAGCATCGGAATTAAAATTACCTGTGCATATAATAAGGCAAGGGCTAACAAATTAGAACTACTGGTGTGATTGACATACACCGGTGTACATAACCAGTGTGAAGGACATCGGTTTCAATCAACAAATTAAATAATTGTTTAAACAAGTATCCATAACTATACCAGTGCAAATGTAGTTGTGCCCCTCAATAATATGGTACATTCGTGCACCGATATTTAAATTCAACACCGGTAAAAAATTTTTGGGGTGCCTCAAATATATATTGGTATATTATTAGTTGCACTGGTACTAAGAACCAGTGCATAAGAGATACTACACTGGTATCATGTATCGGTGCCCATGTAGCCACACGTACACCGCTGTACTTATGCACCAATATTTTGGGAGGCTAAATTACTGGTGCAACTGTGGGAAAATATTGGTGTTAATGACCATGTCCTGCAATAGTGTATATAGGGGTAAAAATCTTATACACCGAGTTATAATTTTGTTAAACACCAATGTGAAACTCCAACATCCTCACGTGCCACAATATTAATCATTGCACAAAAAGGTATAGAAAGGCATCACGGGCCTACCTTGGGCTCTGATACCATATTATAATCACCGGCTCCTATCATAAAACCAATTGGTGCTATGTAGGGGTAACCCATGATTTTACATATTGAGTTATGACTCTCTCAACCACCAATGTGAGACTCTAAAAATACCCAAACCCTGGAGATACATTGTGCCTAGTCCTCCTCAATCCTAACAACCCCCTCAAGTGAAGCGTCAGATGAATTGAAACGTAAAGGTTGGACCTAAAAAACTTAAACAAAGGGTGAGAATAACCCTTAGTAAAAATATCGATAACTTGAAGAGAGGTAGGTCCTCTCAGAGGCACCTAGCTCCGAAACAAAATGGTAGTCAATATCAATTTGCTTCGCATTCTTGTAAGCCACCGGATTTTAAGAAAGAAAAATGGTGCTATTATTGTCACATTGCAAAAGACGCGACTCAAAAAGTTGAAAGTGTAGATCACAAAGCAGGTGAGAAAGCCAAACAACCTTTGCCACAATGTTGGTCAAGTCACAGTACTCTGACTTTGACCTTGAATGGGAAACTATGGGCTGCATCTTGGCACTCCAAGAAAAGGAAATTTCCATCAAGGAAAACTGCACAACTATATTTTGAATGATGAGTCTCAAGACAATGATCCCAGTTAGCATAAGAGTATCCTAACACCTCATTCGAAGTAGAAGAGCGAAAACAAAGCCTATAATGAAAGGTACCACTAACATAATGAAGAATCCCTTTCATAGCCGCAAAGTGGTTATCACGAGGGTCCTAAAGAAACTGGAAAACATAGTTCACCGTGAATGCCAAATTTGATCGAGTGATGGTAAGATACTGCTGGGAACCTATCGAAGACTAATATAAGGTAAGATCGGTGAAGGGCTCACTAAAACTGCTGAGAAGTTGAGAACCAGGAACTAAAGGTGTGGAAACTACCACAGTATTAAACATACATGCACGACGGAGAATATCTTGTGCATACTTTTCCTGACCCAAAAGAGGCCTGGCGCAGTGGTAAAGACCTCTAGGCCAATGAAGTAGCTCAAGGAACGACAAACTCTTAATGGGTACAAAAGATAAACTGGCGAATGGCGGTGGGATCATTACCAGTAAGAATGATGTCGCCCACATATGTTGCTGACGAAGAGCGAACATCTCATCATCCATCGCAATGACCCACTGGGGATCACAAAGGGCTACCTGATAATCCTGAGGCTTAGAGAGGGTAAGCAGGGTAACAATAATACTAGTAACAAGATAATTATCAAGATGGCAGGGGTGTAGGATACCATCAGGAGGCTAAGTAGTAATAGAATGTGTTTGAGGAGGCGACAGAATGGAAAAGCCATTAGAAGAAAAAAACCTAGATGTGGAAGACCCCGAATGCACCAAGGAGAAATTGGGACAGAGACAAGGTTGAGATCATTGACAAAAGGAACAGTTGAGGTGGACAATGATGAATCAGTCAAGCAAATTAAGCAAGGCGCATGATGAATGGAGAGGCAAATGCGCAAGAAGAATTAGGATTCACCAAATCAATAAAATAAGAAACATCCAGTCAAGTGAAATCAGAGGAGCTCGAGTCTGTAGTGGTATGGGGATAGTTGGATTCATCAAAGCGGACGTGTCGAGTAAGATAGACTTGACCAGAAGCAGGATGAAGACATCAAAAGCCCTTGTATTAAGAGCTATAACCTATGAACACACATGGAATGCTCTGAGGGGACATCTTGTGCTCAACATAAGGATGAACGAAATGGTAAACTCTACAACCAAATGGATGGAAGTTAGAGTATATGGTTGCCCGATCAAACAACACACCATAAGGCAAAGATCCACATAGAATTGGCGTAGAAAGATAATTGACGGTATAGATGGCAATCGCAAAAGTGTAATTTGAAAAAGAAAGGGGCAAGTGTGAGTGAAACAACATAGTAAAGCCCATCTCGACCACATGACGATGCTTACGCCCAACACGGTAGTTCTGCTTCGGTGTGTAGGGATAGGAAACCTGATGGTGAATTCCTTTTGTGTCAAAGTGAGCACAAAGATAATTGTTGAGAAACTCAGTGCAACCATCACTCTAAAATACATTAACTTGAAAAGAAAATTGGTTCTCCACAATAGCCTCAAATTTAAAATAAATGGCAAAAAAATCAGATTTATGACTAAGAGGATAAAGCCATGTAAATCTTGAGAAGTCATCTAAAAATAGAGCATAATAAGAAAAACCATGTCCTGACCAAAAAAAGGTGGTTGACCCCACAAATCACAATGATTAAAATCCAAAACATGCTTAACTCTCTTAGAGTTCTGTAAAAAAAATAATTTATGACCTTTTGCCATAATACATGGGGCACTGGTATTCGGTTTTTACAACAAAGAAAAACTGATAACTTTCAAGATTTGGCTAACAACGAAATAATACTTAGGGATACATGATTAAGAGGATAAAGCCATGTAAATCTTGAGAAGTCATCTAAAAATAGAGCATAATAAGAAAAACCATGTCCATACAAAAAAAGGGGCTGCAATGATTAAAATCCAAAACATGCTTAACTCTCTTAGAGTTCTTTAAAAAATACAATTTATGACCTTTCTCCATAATACATGAGGCACATGTATTCGGTTTGTGCAACAAAGAAGAAATTGATAACTTTCAAGATTCGGCTAACAACAAAATAGTGCTTAGGGACACATGTCACAAGAGGGCATGCCACAACTCAAATGAAGCCCGGTTCTTGATATTCTTAATAAGGGAAACATACGCCTCTTTGCTTTATCCATCACATATAAGCCATCCTCATTATGGCCTCTACCCATGACAGCCCTGGTTACTTTTTGCTATATAACGAAAGAACGATCATCAAACGTAATTAGTACACCAAGATCTCTAGTAGGCTTTTTCATCAACAATAAATACTTGGTTATATATCATGGACGACCAAAACATCTAACAAATGCAGAGAAGGTGTAACTTGTGAATCACTAGTAGCAATAATTGAGATAGCATTGCCATTACATAAAAAAAGATAAGATTTAACAGTATATGGAGAGACACTCTCAAGAGTTGAGGTTGAAGAGCTCATATGGTTCGAAGCCCCTGAATCAAGGTACCTGTCAGAAGTAACAACTTCCGGCTCAATCTTCAAAGAAGGCTGAAACTGCTGTGCAAGATGTGAAGACTCGGATGTGCACTGAATCAGAAAATAGCAATGCGAAACATCATTACTCATCTTGCAAATCCACTAGCACTGAAGCCCACAATCGCGACCACCAGAAGAGTGCCTAGCACCCCCGTCACAGCCATTACTAGGAAATCGGTCACCACTTAATGTGCGACTGCCACCGACACGTGGCCCCACTCCAGCCTCCAGAGGGTAAGTATGACACCTCAAAAGCAAATAACATGGAACTAGGCCCTCCTTAAAGTTAGTTCCCCCTGCAAATTTGTTTAAATAGCCTCATGGTCCTTCGTACGAGCAACAATATCGACATACAAAGGAGTTGGCAAATCAGTAATTAAAGGAGCCAAAAATATTTATAATCAGCACCAAGAGCAGTAAAAAATCCCTTAAATATGATCATCATTCATAGTGGGAGATCCGGTCGCATACAATTATTCAAAAATTCCCTTAAGCTAAAGGTGTAAATCATGAACTCTACAAGTCTTACGAATAGTAAAAGCATGGTCGTACACGGCTTCAATTAATTTGATTCTCATACACGGTTGCAATATCATCCCATATTTGCTAAGAAGTGGAATAGTCGTTAATCCTTGACAAAGCCTCCTGAGTGAGCGATGAAAATAGCAGGTTGCTAATGCGTTGATCTTCCGCAATTCAAACCTCCTGGTAAGCCACGACTTGTTTGTACGCTACCTTGGGATCAATCTTGGTGCCACCATGGGAGGAACCTGCTACCGCTGCATAAGAGAGGGATGAAGAGGACTCGGATGGAGAACTAGGCAGTATCGGGCACGACTTGGAGCCGTTGTTAAAATCGTAGAGCCCATGTGGGTTCAAGATGTGAGCAACCTGCCTTTTACAAAGTAGATAATTCGTAGGGATCAGTTTGATAATGAACATGTGAAGACGGGTATTGTATGGAAACGTTTGATCGACCATGGTGAGGGATGAATGAATGATTAGCACCGGAAAAAGTAGAGGTCGGTAAAGGTGGAAGAAAACTGGAAGGAAAATATAGGGTGGTTGAAGAAAAGTTGACATATATGTTGTGTGGAGAGGATCAGGTAACCCATTGTGATACCATGTGAATACGGAAAACCTAAATGAGTAGGGATGTGTATTATTTGAAGTACATATAGAATATAAGTGGGTTAGAAAAGTAAAATCATAATAGCTTTACCCTAGAGATACATCGTACCTAGACCTTCTCAATCCTAACAATGCATTTCAATAGATTCTTCACAAATGACTAAGAATATGTTTGTAACTAGTTCAATGCAGGGGAAAAATGAGAGAACTAAAGATCCCTCATATTTATTTTCAAAAATGGCGAAACAACACCAAATTCTTCAAAAGGGCCAAAATGACTTTGAACTCGTTTATAAATGTCAAAATGACCCTGAATTCACCAAAATTGCTGGAAATAACCAAAATACCCTTCTAATTTTTAAAAATGTAAAATGTGAAATGCCTAATTTACTCCTTTCACATTCCATATATTTTCTAACCATAAAAATATCATCTCATTTCCCATTCCAAAATTGTTCCCTCTTTGGTTTGCTCTGCCGCCCATCCTTCTAGGAGAGATCCACTCTCAATTCATCGCTTTTCACCCCTCTTCCGTCTTCCACCACTACCACAACGGTTGCCCCCACTCTGCCTCCTCGCTTCACCCTGGCTTCCCTCTCATCCTCATATCTCAGACCATTAAACAATGTGTTCATGGCCTACTCCCCTTCTCAATTTTCAGGTATTCAAACTTAAAAAGTCCTCCATTTCTTTTTGCATTTGAAGGAACCCTCTATTTTCCATTTTTAAACCTTACCAATGCCGCTACAACCATTTCCTTAATCATCGATAATGATAAAGCATCCTTCAACAATCTCTCCTCCTTATCATATTCTGCTATCGCCGCCATCTAAACTATGCTACCACCTTCACTCTCGCTCACCCGCCAGCCCAGAAAAATAGTCTCTTTCAGGGTATGATCCAAGTTATGTGCTGTATTTTTTATCACCGAAGTATTTGTGAGATTCACATTGAAGTGGCATGTGGGGCGTTGAGCTTCCAGATTCCTTAGAAGATTGAAGAATGAATAGTTAGATATTAATATATGGCCATCATGTTCAGGGTTTAGGAGGCCCAAATTGTATTTATATTGGGGCAATTTGAAAGTACTTAGAAATGGATTTTGTTGTGTTTGGTGCTTTGTAGAGATTGTACATGTTATCCATCCTTTTATGGAATTCTTAATGCTCATTGATGCTACTATTGTTTTAAAAAAAATTGGCTGGTGACGAATTTACAGAATGTACCCTCGAAGACGAAAGGGGATGTTGGTATTATTTTATAAAAATTCTTGATCCAACCCCAAATTTCCAAAATGGTGCTAATATAAACTGAGAAATCAAAATTAAGGGTTGATACAACTCTATAATTCTTGTTAGGTTCTGACGGTGGAGGATACTTTAGGAGGGTAAAATTGTCCATTTTTTAGAAAACTAAGCAGGGGTAATTTGGTCATTTCTTGAATAGTCAACGTCAGATTTTGCCCAGTCAATCTTGGTTTTAGGTCAGATGGGCATAGTGGTAACATTCAACGAATACTTAGAGTTGTTTCAACACTTTTGAAGAATTCAAAGTTAGTCCAACACACTAGTTAAAAGATGACTATTAACATCGCCATTAGACAAAGGTTCTGTAAAAAAATCATTAGAACGTATTCTAATATAGTTCGAACTTTGAACATGCATTTTAGTAGTTGGGTTACGATAGGCGGTTCTAAAACTATGTTAGTCGGCGATTAGAGCCTAACTGCAGTTTAACATAGTATGATCAATGACAGTTGAGCTTGAACCGTTGTTGAAAATGTTGTACGATGGGATCGTTGTTTACTTTTGTGCACTTCCAATTCCGAAGTCGGAATATGTGTCTAGAGTGCAATAAATTAGACAAAGATGGTTGAACCCTTGTCTAAGAAACCCTACAAAAATATGCTCCAAAAGCTACTATTTTAAGGCATTTCTGAAGTGCCTTTGAAATTTCACTTCCTATGTCAGTAGCTATTTCTAAAATCCTCTAGACTGCATAAAAAAAGACAATAATGGTTGAACCACCATCTAATAAAATCCACAAAACAATTCACTAAGATACTACTTTAAGGAATGTCTAAGGCCTTTCTGGAAGAGGTTAAGTAAAAAAACCTAAAAAATATTCCACCTTTACAATGGAATGCAGCTGTTTTTTTTCATTCTTCCATATTTTCTTTTAATATTGTTCAATATTCCCTTTCATTCTTCCATCTTTCCTTTTATTCCTCCTTCTCTTTCTTCCTTCCTTCTTCTCCCCCTCCTTCCCCAAATCTAACACTTCCTCCTTTTAGTTTTAAGTGTTAATCAACGACAGAGACTTCAAAAAAGAAAAGGGTGTGGTAATGAACATCATATTATCATGATATGGTTTCTTCTCTACCACCCATCAATTTTGATGTACGTTATTTGATGCAGGGGACTCCTTTCAGACCAACATAATAATTGGAATTGGAACGATGCTTCATGCTGACATGACAAATATGCAAAATAGGGTCTCGTGGAAGTCCCCGTGATCTACATGCAATGTCTAAGTCAATGTTTAGTCAATATATAGTATATCTGGAAAAATGCTATTACATGTCCTGTTGCTCAGAATCTCTATTTATAGTTAATAATCAGTCAGATCTTCGCTGATCATAGTCCTTGTTCCTAATGGTAGTTTCTTTGGTATGTTCATGAGTGCCAACACTAAAACAGATAGTCACCTATTACTTTAGTTTTTTAGGGCTTTTACCTCGGCTTTTAGCCATTAAAAACCGAGGTAATATGGATGAAGTAAAAAGTATACTCTTTACCTCAGTTCAAAACTGAGGGAAAAAGTATCTTTTACCTCAGTTTTTCTAGCTACGTCGGCAGATGCTATGTGTGACGTTGTTCCTAGCACTAAGACTGGCATTGGATATGATATTTGTGCATCGTTCATATTGATGTCGGGATAAAAATGAACAGCGCCGGCCATACCAATAAGACACGCGATTTGAGAGAAAAGTATGCAACATCGTTCTAAAGAACAGCGACATCGCAGAAATGATGCACCGATGTCGTGTGTATGCTGATGTGGAATGGTAAATAATACGACATGGTTTTCAAAGGCCAAAGTTGCAAAACAAATTACACGTTGATTCTACATGCGACGTCGCTTTTGTGTCGCATGAGCACCGATAAGTACGACGTCGCAGATCAGTCGTGGAGAGAATTTTTTTGTTAAATATTATAATATTAAATATTTGATGAAACAAACAATCGTTCTTTGATAACCATTACATGTTATTTAGTATTGGATTACTCTAGAAACATCATACGAAAAATCAATTGTCATTAAATTCATAGAGGAAAATTAACAATAACATGTTAAAATCCACAAAACTTGCTATAACATACTATATTACAAATACATGTTACAATATATAATAATACATAAGGTTGATATTTAATTTAAACATTAAAGGTATTAAACCTCCTTACTGTCTACGTTGTAAGGCATTAACACTGTTACGACGAGTTGTGAAATGACAAGTCATCCATCTACAATCCATCGATAATTCTCGTTGTCCTATTACACCCAATACACAAGAAAGAAAAGTTATGTTAGAACTATGCATTCCCAAATTTGAAAAACACATAATATAGTCATACATAGACGACATGAGTGTCAAATTGAAAAAAAAAATCATATATGGGTAGAAGCAACGTCACACATTATAGTGATTGATGTTGCTAAGGCTGACCTAAGTGCGACGTCGGACATTCAAGATATTTCATGCTTTTTATTGACATGTGCGCCGTCGGTCTGAATTTGGTTTTAAATTGTAAAGGACGACTAACAGTGACCGGCGTCGTACATTCATATCGTGTTCATACGAATAAGTAATTATTGTACACAATCAGTCCTAATCTAAGCTTTTTTTATCATTCCTTACAAACATGGCATCATCTTGGAAACAAAAACAATATACACTTATAACATGTACCACAATCATCATACATTATGAAAATATACAAGCTTTGATCAATGAGAAAAATAACATGTAGAAGGTATGTTAATTAAATTTCTAAATTAGCATTGAATGTATGGAAAACGACCTCAATTACTTTGAACCCAGAGATGCTCCATCATCAGACACTTGTTCATATGTGGGAAATAATTGATTGAGCTCCTGAATTGTTGTATTAATGGTGTGGATGGAGAGGATGATGTGCTGTAACTAAAGTTTGGAGAAAGTGTGTTATAGATGAGAAATGGGCTATGGTGTTGGTATTAATGACTTGAAATTTTGGTTGGGGAAACTTTTGAGTTGAACAATTTCTTCTACACTGAGTTGAATAATAACCTAAATTTAGGCAGGAGAAACATTATTGAGGCTTGGATTCATAGGAAATATTGTACCATTTATTTTAGCTATTGAACCAAGCCTAATTCTCTCTGGATGTTTAACTCTCAAATCTACTTCCACACATATCCTAATATTAGAAGGCCTAGTCAAGTTTTCGGTGGGAGCATGTGCATGAGTAAAATTCCCAAAGGAACTACCTATAGCTACTAATGCTTTAGGATGAAAGTAATGAGTGGGGGGTATTATATATTCAACCATATAGAAACAAAAAGGGGTTCCTCCTCAGCATCGAAATCCACAGTTCATTTGACAATACGCATATAAAACCGACCGAGATTCCAATCTGGTTTTCTCCAGCATCGTTGTCTATCCTCATGTAGGTTGAAATTGAGCCTCTCATGTCTCAAGTCCATCCCTGTAAATTGGAATTCTGATTTCATGTGCTTGCGGATGAAATCAAGAGAGGGTCTTCCTTTTGAGAACTTCCCTATAAGTGCGTGGTTGAAAGGCTGAGCAATTTCTTTGGTTTCATCCCAAGGAAAGAATCATACGGCTTATCTGATGTATTGAACAAGAGGATGGAGATTAGGTTTGGACAAAAGGCTTGATTTCTGTTGGAATGAGTCAGCCAGTAGGGTTTGGGCAAACGTGGGTAAACTATCACCATGATGTGGAGCCGTCACTGGGGCTGAGTAGGTTAGGTTTCAGGCGAGGATTAGTGAGCTAGTTATCCGTTATCGGTGGGATAAAGAAGATGAAAAGTAATGATTAAGATAGGGAGGAGAGAGAAAAGAGCATTGAGGTTTTTCTTTTTTGTTCCAATAACGCTTATCTTAAGGGTATTAATGGAAATAAAATACAAATGACGGACGATTACCTACCCCATTCCATTCATCCGGTCATGCCTAAATCGGAACATCTTAGTCCTTATAATGTGAATTAGATTAAGGTATTTCCAAATTTGCATTTCCACTTCTCCCACCTTCGTGGAGAGATCTAAGTGAAAAATTTAAAAGTTGCACAATAGAGGTAAAATCAATTCCGATTGAAACAGGCATTAATAGAGTTCATAGACATTATAAAGCTCAGTAAGTATTTCTAATATACTATAGAGCGCTATAAAGGTCAATTATATTTGTTTTGGTCAAATGCGGGCCAATTCGATATGCTAGTGGGCGGAAATGGTGAGGCCCAAAGTCACACTTATTGACGTCGGTCATATGCCGACAATTATGTTGGAATGATCGATTATATTGTGACGTCGCACTAGCCGAGCGGATTTCACATGGGCTCTTCACAACTTTATATATGGAGCCCAGCACATAAATCATTTTAAACTTTTAACTTTCCCTCGAATTCCAACATTCTTTCAACCACTTTTCTCAAAGGTATGGTTTCTCGATTATTTAAATTTCTTTCAATTTTGTTTTTTTCTTAGACAATATTTTTATGTATATGGTGTGTGAATTATGTGTTCTCTATGTTGTTTATTTCGAAGTTCCTACGAGGTTTAGGTCTAGGGTTTATAACCTGTAAATTCTCTGGTTTTCTAATTTTTTTAATGTTACTGCCCAGTTTTTATGTGACATCGCTTGTCAGTAGTTTACACTTTGGTCTATACGATTGTTGTGCGATGTCGTACTTTCATATTTTTTTATCCTCATCTTTTAATGAGACGTCACACTCATCTCGGTTAACAAATCAGATATGTCGATTGGTCTGCGACTTCGTATTTACATTTTGACTCAAACGATTAATTAAACTGATTTGAATTAGACCAATTTCTATCTATCACTATACATTTCATTCGTGATAATATGATTTTCAGGAATTATGGCTGGTGGTGAAGGTTCTAGTAGTCGCGTACGAATTGAGGTGCTATCGATATTTGGTGTAGAACGCAAATTCTTTAATAATCTTATTTAATTATTACTAATTCCATTTACTAATGAATATCCGTAGTAATAAAGATAAGGACAATGTGTGGACTCCATTTGGAGATATCATATTGCATTTTGTACGTAAGTTAACCCAGATGAACTTCGGTTCAATTTCGATTTTGGTAAGTCCTTTCGTTTTACACATGTATTTTATTTTAAATTATAATTTTCTCAAATTAATTTTCATGTATACTAACCGTGGTTTTATGTTTATAATTTAGTACATCCCCAGCCAAATCGAGCCACTCCTACCAAATTTGAAGACTCTTGTTGTCTTGAGGGTGTCGCGAAAGAAAGTATCACATGCACTACTCTGGGAACAGGCGGCTAAAAACCCTTACCCCAAAGGGTTTTAGCGAGCTCTTTCATAGAGAGAACCTAGAGGTTGTGGGCACACTCTACTTCGAGCCAGTTGATGGTTTGCGCCCATAGTTTTCAATGTCATCATCTTACCCTATTAGTATTTAGAATTTGTAACAAATTATGACAAACATCTGTAACATTAAGACTATTTTTCTGAATGCCATGTTTGTCTAAATTAATCTTTAATCTATTTGTTGATTTTTTTTATGTTATTGGATCATTAATATTTAACCTACCATATGAAACCAAAATTTTATGTTACGATCATACATAATACTATAAAATACTTGTGTTTAATGATTATTTTGTTTCAACCATTCTTAAAATAGAAAATATTTGTCATCGTCAATATTTTTTAATATATTAAAAATATTTTTTTAATATATTTGCTTGCCCACTTAATCCTGTGGCGTCACTATAAAGTAAGCCGCTCGTCGACTCAAGTGATATCGGTGTGATGTCTCACTAACCACGGCGAACAACACAAGGTCCCAAAACGACAGTGTTTCAAAATGGCTACAAATAAAGGGTCCCTCAGAATCAGTTTAAGCTCTTCATTTCCAAGTTTTCCGCAAACACCAAGAGTCTCTCTACCCCTTTCCTCTTCTCATTTGACAAAGGTATGAATTTCTACTCTTGTAGTGCCTATGTTTTTGCAATTGTTACGTGACCTTGTTTATTTAATCTACATTTTGTATGGGTTGTATTTTTGGTTTTCTTGCTATTACTTAAATTTGTTAGAGTTTTAACTTTTCTTACATGTTAACATAGGTATTATGTTCTTGTTTTTTTAGGACGTTTTTGTGTAATTTTGTCTCCTTAATGCCTGTTTTTTGCTAGGTTTCTGTGTTTTCTACCGTTGCTGTCTCTGACGCATGTGAAACTGGTCTCTAGTCACATGTTATTCAGTTTTGCATGAGATGTCACACATTCTTATTTCAAGTTATACATAAGCCGTCACTGTAGTCTCAATTTATACACTGACATAACCGATGTTTAAGCGACGTCGCATGTAAAATATAAGTTAAGTTAATGTTATTTTTGCGACCTTGTTTATTGTCGGTCATAATATCGGTCTTGCGAACTCATCATCGATGTCGCTGGTACATGTTGACTTAGCCACTGGTTCAGACTGATATGTTCCTGCGACACTTGATCGACGTCACACGTTGTCTTATAAGGATAGTTTGCCATAAATATATTGTTCACTTCATATATAGAACTAATGGCTGGTGAAGAATCCTCTAGGCGCCCCTTTTTTCAGGTATTTTTACCATTTTACATATATATTTACTAAAACATATACACACTTTATCAAATTTAACTTTTATTTGTATTAATTATTCAATTCTCCGCACAAAAGAGAAACCCTCAACCGGTTGTGTTTGAGCTTGAACACCGTACAATGGCCCCAGAAAGCACGTGTTTCCACTGCGCTTTGAAGCAACAAAACTTTGTGAAAAAAACCCAACTTTGGTAAGGACTAAAACTAGCAAATAATTAAAAGCATGATATTATTTGATTGTCAGTTAATACTGTTTGTTTATAATTGCATGTATATAAGTATATATATATATATATATATATATTCATAATGATTTTTTTTCTGATTAGTACATCCTGATTGAAATTGTACCACTTCTGCCGAATGAGAAAACCCCCATAGTGCTGAGTTGCTATGGAAAGAGTGGCACATGATTTACTCAGGGCAAGGGAAGATCAAGTCCCTATCCCCGAAGGGTTTTTTCGAGTTCCTTTCCAACAACAACCTGCGCATTGTATTCAAGGTTATCATAATTTGAACGGCTTGAGTTTATTGTAATTTCCACTCAAATATTGAGAGTGAGACATTTATCATTGATATTCAAACTATTATGTACTAATTAATTTGTAAGGACATTTTTCATGATTAATTTCTAATAATTTTACTACCTTTTTTGAACAATGTGTAATTGACTATATGTGGGATTTGATCTGTGTGTGATTTTTAAAAACATTTCAAATCGTACCATTCATCAACATTTTCTACAATCTTTTAATTCAAAAACGTTGAACAAATACTTTTACACAACTGGGAGCTTGACATGGGATTACCTTGATAAGCTCTTTAAGTTATGTGTGTTTAATGTCTATATTCTAGTAATAAAAGAATTTGTCCCGAAGATAAGTGAAGTGTTTGGTTTCAATGTTAAATATCTTAATAATTTCCAAACTTGTTTGATTTTTGTACATTCATTGAAGCTGTGATGAATAGATTTGTATTATGATAAACAAAAGCAGCATCCGGAAGGCATATTGAAAAGTCTTCTAATACATCTGGAAAAGGAAACAGTCGATTTAATAGGCTCCCCTTCATGAAGCTCAATTTTTTGGGATAATCATGGATCAGAGAAAAGTAAAGGAAGGGACTTTCTGTTTCTTTTAACGTATTAGTTCATATGTATATTATTTAAGACTAAAGCTGTCCTATTCAGTTGCCTTCTAGATCATGACATCATCTTACTCTCGGAAGAGTTGATGGTGTTTCTCCTGTGTTTTAATCACATGATTATGAATTCTATGTCTTAGTATCTGAATACACCCGGCTTGATTATGTAAGAATTCTGACACTCAAAAATATAGGAAAGGGATTTCTAAGTTTGGGTTCCAAATGTTGATTATTGGTCCACACTCTTTCCAGTTGGCATCCCAAAATGATACACTGCCCTTACCTAGTTTGATTTTGGCGTTACTTATGGCTATGTCATGAACTTCTCTGATTTGATTCCATGTTTTTGATTTTGCATGTTGATCTGGTTCGGACCACATAAACTTGGCCCATAAGGAATTTCCATATTTTAGTTTCCACTATAGTTTTTGTAAAAAAACTTTTAGTACTCCCTCCGTCCCAGCCGAATCTGCACACTTTTTGATCAATTTTCTCAAGACACGTTTGACCATAAATTTCAACTAGTATATAGATACCAATATCATCATGTGAGATATTGTTGGATTCTCTGCATGCTGTATTTTCTAAATATCAAATTTTAACACACCGTTAATATACGTAACTAAAGTTACCGTTGGTCAAACATGACCTGAGAAAGTTGACCAAAAAGTGTGCACATTCGGCTGGGACGGAGTAATATGACATTTCAATCCTTAATTTCCCGCCCATTTTCATCCTTGAGATAGTATAGATTAGAATATAATTTCCAAACACTTTTATTCTGTCATTGATGTTGGGTTCCTTAGGAATTTAGATAATAGTTTATGAATTTGATAAATGATATGTTTAGTTGACTTCAAGAAAGTGATAAAATGGAGAGGGATTATTGAGAGAATGTGCTTGATTAATATTTATTTTCCCGAGGTTGAAATTAATTTGTAATTCCATGTATTATTTCTTGATTTAACACAGATGATCATGTGAGTGAAGTGGGTGTTTTTGGCTCTGCCAGTAAAAACTAAACAACCCAGATGTTTAAAATGTAGAGATCCTGCCACCATACTAGATTCATGTTTTATCTAAGTAATTAGATTTTCCGGAGAATGTTTGAAGATGTAAAATATTGATTTTTTGAAGTTTATACTTTGGCCTGAGGCCACTTATACGATTTGAGGAAGGTTAACACCGTTTTTATACCTGCTTTAATATATTTCATAAATATGGTTATGTCATCAGCAAAGGATAGGTGAGTAACTTTTAACATGGGTTCAGGAAATTTGAAGAAATTTGAATTAGCATATTGAAATAAGAAATTCACATTTCTTGTAAATGCTTTTGCCATAGGAATAAATAGCAAGGGGGATAATGGATCCCCATTCTTTAGACCACTTGACTTTACAATCTCTCCCTTTGGCATTTGTGGACCCAATCATTTTGGAAATAAGAGCCCAATGAAAAACTTCAAATCTCACAATCTAAGTATTCTAGAAGTCTACTTGTGTTGGTACATATATAAGTAATGAATCTTATTATATAAGAATGCCAAGAAAACCACAAATTCAGAACACAGAAATAATTCAGATTACACAAATTATAGCACTATCAAAAATAATATCCAAAATACTCAAAATATTCTCCCCTTGGGCCACGAACTGTTAAAGGCAAAAACAAAACACAGACAAATCCAAACGTAACAATAAAATATGCTCCCCCTGAATTCAACACCTGACATATGTTGGAACATAGTCAGTACAAAACCTTCTATCTTGTTTAGGAGCAGCATCATGTGCTTCCAACCGAGCCTTCTCCCCCTCAATCTTAGCTTTTTTCTGCTTCAAGAGAAGCCATGTGGATGGCTATAGGCCCCAACCTTGCATTCAGAACACCAACTTGGCCTTTCTCTCCGTACCTTCAGAAGTAGATGCCTCCGAATTCCAAGAGAGATCATGCACCTATCTTAACCCAAAATACTTCTTGTTGGGCCGAAGAAACTCTAGCTCTACAATCCCATCTTTGGCCTCGACCTTCAAATTTTCACTTCTAGCCAACTCGGATATCATGCACGAATAGACTAGCGCAAGTCTGGTCTTTGGGGCAAGTGCCTATAAGCAATCCCATATTTACTGCCTTTTGTGTTCCAACACAGTATATCAATTTCGCCATTTCCCTTGTAAGGGTTATGGTGTTGGAAGAGGGCATCCAACAGTTTACTGCTACCTGATAGAGGCAAAAAATCTGGATGACAGGCAGGATGCGTGAGAATATCCAGTTTCAGGCCACTCAGTATTGTATCCTCCAGATGTCACTTCGAAAATCTCATCACCAGTCTTATCCAACTCATCAGAAAATACTCCATTAAAGCTTGGAGTTTTAGATCCAAAATATTGTTTATTATCTCAGCAGAGAAACTAATTATTTTACTCTTCACATAAATCCTATCACACCAAGGGGAATCAGCCTCCAAGTTCCTAACCATTAGGTTTGAGTAAATATTAGCCACAATCTATTTGATGTATTCTAATTGAACAGTGATAGCCTTCTTCATGAGAATCAACTTCAGAAAATCAAAAAATCCACTAATAATGTATGCAGGTAAATCTACTTGCCCCTCAGAGATAAGTTTCCTTTCATCAAAAAATGTTCCCATCTACTCACAGTCATCATCACAGTAAATTTCAAAAATTTCATCTTTACCAGAGGTGCAGGAAGAGCTGTCTTCTTCTTGGGTTGTACATTAACTTTCTTTTTGGACTTCTTGGCAGGTGGAGAAGTCTCAGTAGCAGGAATCTTCCTCTTAGCCCTTATGGTTTGAATAAACTCATCACTGGAGTGATTCAAATTTGGCTCCTATGTTGGAACATGCTTAGCCTGATCAACCTCTTCATCATGCTTAGCATCTACATAGCTTCACTCTGTGTTCCAACATGCTGCTCATTTCCTGACTCCTCCTACATCAGATTAAAATCCCCCTGTCTTTCCTCCTTATGAGTATTCCAGATCATCATAAGCATTCCCAGTAAACTCAAACTGATCTTGGTTACCCATATCAGCATCATCAATCCCAACAACAGGTTAATAAACCTGCATGTCTTCAGCAGCCTCTGACTCTTCCCTCTGTGTTGGAACATACCTAAAAATCTCTTCTCCTTCTTTGTTTGTAACCTTAATGATCACATTCCTTCTCAGTTTTGCAATCCTCTTAGTAGCATCAACATCATATAATCCTAATGGCGTCCAATCAGTAGATTTAACCAGTTCTAATCCCTCAGCCTCAACATTATTAATCTTCTCAATCCTAACATTATTAGGGCCAAGAGTATACGAATAAACATGGAATCTATCTTTCCCATTGTATACACCATATGCACCTCTCAACAACTTAGTATTATGATCTTCCATATCATCAAGATCTCCTATATCCCCAATAAACAGTTCTTTGACATCCACATCACGAACTTCCCCTTTCATGTTTCTAAACTTAGACAAGTCTATAGAAATCCTATTTGATTGAACCCATTCAAAAAATTCATCCATCAAATTAAAATCCATTCCATGCAACTTAAAGGTTGGAGGATCTGGACCAGTTACCTTTTGGTAGGGAGATTTACCCTTGGCCATGGTTTCATCCCTCTGTTCATTGCCGCCATTAGTGTTCTCTAGAAGGTGAGAGTTTTCTTGAGTCTTGTTTTCGGCCATGGTGGTTTTTCGAGCTTGAAGGGTTTTGCGGCAAGAGGATTTTAAGGCTAAGAAAAATAGAGTTTCTCCACAACACAATCTCTCAAGAAGTGATAAGATCAATATCTCAAGATTTTTGGTAGGAGTAGAGAGTATAGAACCGAAAATAGGGGGGAGATGGAAGGAAAAATATTTTCAAAACAAGGAAATAACTTCTTACTCCCCTTTTTAACTCTACTGTCGCGCCACCTTTTTTCCTTCCTGAGTCAAATCATTACCTTTCTCCACTTGTCAACTCAAGTCACAAACTCTTTGAATTCAAACTTACCATATCTTCACAACTTCAATTTTGTAGGTTTTTCTTCTTTCTAATTTTTTTTTTGCGTTTTTCTAATTTTTGACACAAAAATAAAATTGAAAAAATATTTACAGCTAAATAAAAAGCTTCTATAAGGAAGTACCTCAAATTTGACATACACCTAAGTGCTTTCTAAGGAGCTCAAACTAGTAGCAATATCTTTGTGAAGATATCACAAATTGCCTAGATGTTGGAACATAGGGGACCACAACATCCTTCCTTTCAACAAGATCTCGAATAAATGATGCCTTATGTCAATATGCTTGATTTGAGAGCGTTGGACTAGATTTTTAGAAACATCAATATCACTTGTGTTGTCACATAAGATCTTCAAAGGCATCAATTCCATAATCTTTCAACATTTGCTTCATCCACAATAGTTGTGCACAACAACTTCCAGCAGCAAGATATTCAGCTTATGCAGTAGACAGAGAGATCCAATTTTGTTTCTTTCTATACCAAGAAACTAGATTCATGCCAATACCTATAGTGTTTTTACGGTAATTTGGATTACCAGCCCAATCAGGGTCACTGTACCCAATCATATTAAAGTCTTGATTCTTAGAATGCCAGACACCATACTCAGAAGTCTCACTCACATATCTAATAATTCTTTTGACTGCAGTTAAATGGGATTCCATCGGATCAGCCTGAAATCTTGCACATATTCCTACGCTAAAGCATATATCTGGTCTACTAGCTATCAAATACAATTGACTCCCAATCAGGCCCCTGTATAATTTCTGATCAACTCCAACTCCTTTCTCATCCCTTACCAGTTTGTCAGAAACTCCTATAGGTGTTCGGACAACACGAGAAATGCTTAGTCTGAATCTCTTCACTAAGTTCAGGGCATGCTTACTCTGGTTTATAGATAGGCCATTCTTTTCTTGATTGACTTACAGCCCTAGAAAGTACGTGATTTTTCCAACCATAATCATCTCAAATGCAGCCTGCATTATAGTGATGAAATCCTGCACCATAGATGATGAAGTGGAACCAAACACAATATCATCAACATAGATTTGAGCAATCAAAATCTTTGAAGCCTTTTTGAGCACAAATAATATGCGATCTACTCCCCCTTGAAAATAACATTTTAAAATTAGAAAGTTAGTAAGTCATTCATACCATGCCTTAGGTGCTTGTTTCAGACCATACAATGCCTTCTTGAGTCGAAACACATGGTGAGGGTAATGAGGATCCTCAAATCCTTTAGGTCGTTCAACATATACTTATTTATTTACCACACCATTTAGAAAAAGCACGTTTGACATCCATTTGATATAGAGTAAAATTCACAGAGAAAGAAATAGCAAGTAAAACCTGAATATACTCTAACCTGGAAACAGGTGCAAATGCCTCATCAAAATCCACTCCTTCAACCTAAGTATATCCTTGAGAAACCATTTTAGTCTTGTTTTGAGTGATTTGTCCATCAGCATCTGATTTGTTTTTTAAGATCTAGTCTGTACCAATGGTCATTAGCTGGCTCATCAGGTTAATTGTGGTGTGTTGGAACATGTTCATTATCCGGTTCATCTTCTCTATCACCTGGTACTTTTTGTTTGTCGCAATCATCCACAATGACATTTATGGATTCCATGAGAGTATTTGTCCGAAGATTGTAAACATGATAAGCTTGGTTGTTCACAGAATAACCAAGAAAAATCCCAACATCACTACGATTGTCGAATTTTGCTAATTGCTCTCTATCTCTAAGAATGTAGCCCTTGCTTCCAAACACATGAAAGTATGAGACATTTGGCTTCCTACCCTTCCGAACCTCGTAGGATGTTTTGCTTGTGAATGGACGCAGATACACTCAGTTGATTGAATAACAAGTCGTATTAACGTCTTCTGCCCACCATCTTTTGTGAATTTATTTCTCGGCTAACATGACTTGAGCCATTTCCTCAAGAGTCATGTTCTTTCTTTCCATAACGCTATTCTGTTGAGGAGTGATTGGTGCAGAGAATTCATACTGAATTTCAAGTTCATCAAAGAAGCCACTAAATTAATAGTTTTCCAATTCCCCGCATGATCACTGTGAATTCTTAAAATTTTCCCAACTGGACATCCATTTTATGTCTATAATTTTATCACGAGACTTCTAAACACATCCACAGTATTGGATTTTTCTTTTATAAATGCTACCCGAGTAAATCTAGATAAATTATCAACACAAACAAAGATATATTGCTTGCCACTCATACTAGGTGTATTGACTGGACCCATCAAATCTATATGTAGTAATTCTAGATTTTTTGAGGTAGTTATACACTGAACTGAAGAGTGAGGAGATTGAATTTGTTTACCTTGTTGACATGGTCCACAAACAATGCCACTTTTACTTGTCAATGTAAGCATACCTCGTATTGCCATTGCATTTGCAATTTTCACCAAGGTTTTGTAGTTGATGTGACCGAGCTTTCTGTGTCATGAAATCCTTCATCTTGTTTTGAACTCATACACTTCACTTCATGCTCCAGCAAGTAGCAATTATCTTATGATCGAATGCCTGAGAGAACTTTGACTTCACTGTGTTTCATTATACATTTTTCTTTCTTAAATTCCACGGTCATATTGTCCTCACACAGTTGGCTAATGCTTAATAGATTTTCCTTTAAATGTTCAACGAACAAAAAGCTAGTGAATACTAGAAATCCTTCAATCTGTAGTTCTCATTTTCCAACTACTCTACTATTTTTTCCATCACCAAAGGTAACAAAACCACCATCATATGGTTTGATGTTTGTCAGAAATTCTTGAGTGTCAGTCATGTGGTGAGAACAACCACTATCAAAGTACCACGAATCTCTTGAATGTGCTTTAGGATAAGTATGTGCAACAGGGCAAGTGCTACAGCTTTTAACAACCCATACCTTTCTTACCATTTTTTATTGCTAGACCTCGTCCATATTGGAACATGCTGAGGGTTATCATCCTATCATGATGTCACTGAGAGTTTTTTGGCATTGTTCCTCTATATGACCTTGATATGTACAGTGCTGCAGATGGGGGGTTTTCTTTGACGGGGTTTGCCAAACTTTCTCTTTACCCCTTGGATCTTTGTCTTGAGCGTGTCTGTGCTCCTAGGTGGGTTGTCATACCCAATTTCGTGTTGATCTCCAAAGCTTTATCCCATGATCAGAATGTTAATAAGTTTATCCTTTCCAGTGTTCAACTTTCTAATAGCTAAATTAGGCGTCTTAGCTATCTTAGTTGCTGAAATTACTTTTAAATTTAACTCATTATTCTCTTTATTGAGTCAACAACTAAAACTCGCAACTCCTTCTCTATCTCAGCCAGATGGTTTTTCTCTTCCTTCATACTTTGTTTGTATCAACAACTTGAAGCACATGGCATACATCTTCTTGTATGTACTGTACATTTCTTCATCACTCACAACCAGTCCGTCATCATCACTAGACACATCATCAGAATCTATGTTGGAACATAAAAATTCATCTTTCACTGACATGTTGGAACATTCATCATCTGATCCACCATGAATTTTTTCTCCAAATGCCACATAGTTTCTCGTAAGTTCCTCCTCGTCTTTCTCAACTTCTTCATCTTCACTCAATGATATGACATACGATTTTCCCTGTTTTTTTGGGTATTTGCACATTCAGCCTGAATATGACTCTATCTTCACATTTTCTGCATTGAATTCGTCCATGCTGTTTTGATTCACCACGTTGAGTTCTAGGGAACTACTGATTTCCTTGTTCAAACAGTGTCCCACAGTTATTGCTAGATTCTTCCGCCCTTGCTTTATTTCCACCAAATCTTTCTTGCAATTTCTTGTTAGCACCCTCTTTAGCATTCTTGAGAAATTCTTCATGATACGTGTAAGTTTTTCAAATTCATCATTACTGTCAGATTAATGATTTTTTTGATGATGATGTTCTGAACGCCTACTCCTTTTAGACCTTTTTTTTTGTAGTCCGTTGGAATATCATCTCATAAGTCTATAATGATCCCATTAATTCATCTAATCTCATGGTAGCTACATCTCTTGCTTCTTCTATTGTTGCAACTTTCATTGAAAACCTTTAAGGAAGTGATCTCGAAGTTTTCTACTGATTTTGCTTCTTTGTAAACTTTTCCAAGTTGATACGCCATATTGGGGATGTCTATGAGTTTCCCGTTAAATATAGAATTCTTGACCATGACTAGTGTCATTCTCCTCCATCTTTAGTTCCTCGAACTTTGTAGCCAATATTTGTAATTTGGATTCTTGACCATGACTGGTTTCTTCATGAACAGTTTGCAGAAAATATCCCAAGCTTTCTTGGCCTGATGGCATGTTGAGATGAGTTTTAATAGATTTTCATCAATGGTCATGAAGATAGCATTCAATGCTTTTGAATTTACCAATGAGGCCTTGAGTTCATCAGGGGACCAAGTAGATTTGTCCTTGAGTTTCTGCTCCCTCTGACTTGGCTCTCCTTCTTTCACCTTAGAGCTTGTTTCAACATCCTCAGTAGGGAGATTCCATTTAGTTTCAACAAAGTGCAATGCTAGTTCATCCAGTGAGTTGATGAAGACTCTCAAGTGTGCCTTCCAGTAATTGTAGTTGTTGCCTTCTAGCAGAGGTGACTGAGACACTGAAGCTCCTTCTTTGGTTGCCATGGTAAAACCGGATCACACTTTCATTGAAACAACCAAGGAAAAAATAAGTGACCAAACTCTAATACCAAATGAAAATTAGTTTTTACCGAATTATCTTAATTATTACTACTATGTTCCAACATAACATATCTAACTAAGTATGCAATAAAGTAAAGCATAAAGACATGGGACATGGTTATGCAGTTCGGTGAAATCTACCTACATCTGCAGGGTCTGGCCTAGTTAAGAATGAATCCACTAATCAAAAAGATATATTACAAAGTACACCATATAAATATACTTATCTATCTAATTATGTCGCGTGGATTCTGCAAGCTCCCCTTGCTATTGATCTACCTTGATCAGACCCCCCCTGACCTCGAAACCCATCGACACTGGATTTCTTCTTCTTGAGGAATTAAGGTATAAGATTATGAACTTTGAACAATAGGTTACGTATATTTGAACATATATTTGCTGGCTCTCGTAGTGCTCTCGGAAAGATAGAAAATTTGTGTTCAGATTTTTGCAATTAAGTTCGTGAGTATAATGTAGTCGTGATGTCCCCTTTATAGTACATGAGCAGATTGGAATTTTCCATGATTATCTCCATAATATTAATATTCCTTATCTTCTTTGGAAGCATATATCCAAATCTCATAAATAAAGGGATTTTCCTTATCTTAATATATCTTATACATATCATAAATTATTTTCCATATTTGTAGGGATTTTCCATAAACTCTGTTTGCTTCTAACACCGCCTAAAATAATATTTCTGAACATACAATTTTCCATAAAATAATAGAACACAATATTCTTTCAACAATTTTTTTATAAAAAAAATCAACATTTAAAATAATTATAATAAACATTAAACGCCTGGACTAAAAATATTCTGTCAACGAGTAAATGCTTTTAGTCTGTTGCTATTGTACGTGTGTTCCAACATGAAACATTTTTCTTTTCCAAATAAGTTCACAAATAGCCAATTAAATAATTAATGCAAACCACTTGACTTTACAAAAATGAACTCTTGTTCTCCATTTCATAGGGTGCGCGAGGGAGGGTTTCTGCTCCCAATGTAATTAATCCTTCAAACCAAGCAATATAATTGTAGCCGCCAAACTCAATTCCGTAAAACAATAACTAATAAATTATTTAAAACTCAAACTCAATGAATTCCATAATGAAGCTTCTCTCTGTATGCATATATTTTATTTTCCGATGCCCTAGGTATAGATATATATCTGCGCGGATCCAAAATTACAAAACGATTACAAACTTTATTCGGAATGTTCTTGCGGAATAAAATATAACAATACCGATTTTAACTCTAATTAACTAATTTCTAAAATTAAGGATTTTCAATTGTAAAGAGATAATAAAATTCTCATCAATATGGAAAGTAAATATCTTTAATTTTTTCAAGTTCACATTTGTTCAATAATTCAATTTTCACCTCATAAATTCAGTTATTTTGCTTTTGCACTCTTTCCTTCATCCTTGGAATAAGGTCTTATAAAATAAGAACATTTTCCATTGGAGCACATCGTCTCATTTAAAACCTTAACCAGGAAAATCAAGTCGGAAAAAACTGTTGGCCAAGGGAAAAAGAGTACGATGTATAGCTCCCTCTTAAATTCTTCATAACCTATGAATTTCTGCACCAAAAATACCTAAAGTGCGAATTATATCTCAATAAAATCATAATAATCCCACAAAATATGAACACAATATAACACATCATGATTTAATTAGGTAAAACCAAATTTCAATTGGTATCAAAACTGAGTTACTTATTCTTACCTTGGTTGTGTCAAGGAAAGTGTTGATCCGGTTTTACCATGGCGACCAAAGAAGGAGCTTCAGTGTCTCGGCCTCCATTGCTAGAAGGAAAAAATTACACCTATAGCAAGGCACACATGAGAGTCCTCATCAGCTCACTTGATGAACTTGCCTGGTATTTCATTGAAATGGAATGGAGTCATCCTATGGAAGATGTCAAATCTAGCTCAAACGATAAGGAAGGAGAAACAAGTGCAAAGAAACGAAGACTTGAAGATAAGTCAACATGGACTCAAGATGAGCTGAAGGCCTTAATGGCAAACTCCTAAGCTCTAAATGATATCTTCACAGTAGTGGATGAAAACCAGTTCAAACTCATATCAACTTGTTACCAAGCAAAGAAAGCATGGTATATACTGCAAGTTGTGCATGAAGGAAAAAGTTGTGTGTGCGATTCAAAGTTAAAAATGTTAGCCACAAAATTTTAGGAGTTGAAGATGGAGGAAGATGAAACGATTGCTATGTTCAACTGAAAGCTAAAAGATATCTCCAATATGGCTTACCAACTAGGGAAAACTTACAAGGAAGAAATATTGGTCAAGAAAAATCTGAGATATCTTCCTAAAATATTTTCTACGAAGGTTGCTACCATTAAAGAAGCAAGAGACATGGAAAACATGACACTAGACGAGTCCATGGGATCATTGCATACATATGAGATAACACTTGAAAAACTATCAAAGAAAACGCATAAAGAGTTAGCGTTCAATGCCCCAGCCTCAAGGAATGGTCATGAAGGTGATAGTGAAAGTGAAGTAGAAGAACTTGCTTTTATAAATAAATTTTTTTCAAGAATGTGGAAAAAGGCGGTGAATAAAAAATCGCAACAGATCTTGTACAAGTAGACTCACTCACACGAGTTAGGTAACTCTCGAGGACCCCAAATGGAACGAAACAATCAGCAGTTTTTGAGAAATTAGAACAGCAGCCACAAAGGATTGGATGCAGAGAATTTGAATCCTTGGTCACATCCAAGCTGGATGTGCTAATACACGATATAAGCAAGGGAGATTAAATGTTATCTCATGGAGTGAAGATAAAGAAGATCAGGAAGAAGAAGAAGGACTCATTAGCAATTATGTGGCATTTGGAGCAAAGGTTAGTGATATGGCTTAATTTGGAAGCTCATGTTTGAACACTGAAAAAATTGAGAAGTCCGTATGTTCCAACACAGAAATCCCAAGTAAAAATTCTTCAGGAAATGATGGTCAAGAGGTAAACGATAATGATATCTACCAGGAGGATGAGAATATGTATGCAATGTGGCTCAAAGTGGTTAAGGTTAACAAAGTTCTAAAATCAGAAAAACACCAGCTTGTGGAAAGAAAGACATAATTGGTAGATTTGGTTGAAAAATTGGAAAATGAGATTGATCTGCTGAAATAGAATCTAAAATCAGTAATAGTCAGAACTGAGATGACTGAAGCTGCAATCATATAGTCGAACAATGGAAAGGCAAAGCTTGATGATATACTGGCAATGGGAAATAACATTGGAGATATATAAGGTATTGGATATGAAAAGGATGAAAAGGGCCCGATTGATTCCAAAATAGAGGTTAAGGCTATGAAAAAAAAATGAAGGTACGTTATCGTAAGCCTATTCTATGCCATTACTATTCCCATCAAGGTCACATACAGGAACAATGTCTCAGGTTTCTTAGTGACATTATGAATGGGCGACAACTGTCAGCATGTTCAAACTTGAACGATGCTCAATGATTGAAATTGGTTAAAAAGGTATGGATTTCTAAACAAAGTACTATGTGTCTTGCTACTCACACATATTTCATTTCACATTCTAGAGATTCTTGGTACCTTGATAGCAGTTGCTCTAGGCATATGATTAGAACTCAGGAGTACATGAACAACATCAAATCATACAATGGTAGTTTTGTGCGATGATAATATTGAGGGATTTCCCAGTTTTACAAGTGTTCTACTGGTAGAAGATCTGAAAGCTAATCTATTGAGTATCGGTGAGTTGTAAGATGATAATATGACTGTTGAGTTTCAAAAAGACAACTGCATTGTAAAACATGGTGAAAATAAATTAATGTCCAGCATTCTCTCTTCAGGCAATTTTTACTTTCTGGAACAAGAAGTAATGTGTCTAATCTCAAAATAAGATGAAAGAACTATGTAGCATAGGAAGCTTGGTCATATCAACTACAAAATGCTGGTGAAGATTGCAAATGCTAAGGCAGTACGAGATATGCCTACTCTCACTAACAAAAAGGGAATTGTGTGTGGTCAATGCCAACAAGGTAAACGAATTCAATCTCCTCATTCATATGTTCAGTATATTACAACCTTTAACAATCTCGAATTACTACACACTGATTTGATAAGTCCAGTCAATACTCCTAGTATGACTGGAAAAAAATATATTTTTGTATGTGTTGATGATTTTTCCAGATACACTTGGGTGGCATTTCTCAAAGAAAAATCAGATACGGTGGATGTTTTAAGAAGTCTGGTGATCAAGTTACAAACATAAAAAGGGAGTCCAGTTGGGATAATTGTAAGAATCAATGGTGATCATGGAAGAGAATTTCAAAACTCTCAGTTCAGGGAATTCTATGATGAAATTGGCGTCCAACATGAATATTTAGCACCTATTACACCTCAGCAGAATAGGATTGTTGAAAGAAATAATAGGACTCTGCAGAAGATGGCTCAAGTTATATTGGCAGCAAAAGGAATTCCCAAGAAATGGTGAGCAGAAGCAATCAACACAACGTGCTATACCATAAATGTGGTGTATCTACGACCATTCACAATAAAAACTTCTTATGTGATCTAGAAGGGAAGAAATCCTAATGTTTCCTATTTTCATGTGTTTGGAAGCAAGTGCTACATTCTCAGGGATAGAGAACAGTTGGGCAAGTTTGACAACCACAGTGATGGGGAATCTTTCTGGACTATTCAGTGAACAGTTGTGCATACAGAGTGTATAATCTCTATACTAATAGTCTTATGAAGTCTATTAATGCGATTGTTGATGATTCAAATGACAAGCAAGTATCAGGAAACGGAATTGATGAACCAGTTCCCGTCTATGTTCTAACGCAAAATAATTCGACCAGCTAGAAAGTTGATGTAGGAATACCACATCCTTCTACAAATCCTGACCCTGAAGACATCGATGTTTGATCATCGACTCCTAGTTCTCCACCCCATGTTCCAGCACAAGTTGAACCAGAGCCGAGTGAACAACCAAAAGGATTTGAAGATCCTCACCATCCACATCACGTGTATCGGCTAAAAAAGGCACTATATGGTTTGAAACAAGCGCCAACGCATGGTATGAGCAACTTACTAACTTTCTTATTAAGAAAGGTTATAGTCGAGGATGAGTAGATCACACTTTATTTGTCCTCAGCAGGTTAAAATTTTGATTGCTCAAATTTATGTAGATGATATTGTTTTTTTCTCTACTTCACCATCTATGGGACATGATTTTGTCAATCTCATGCTGGATGAATTCGTGATGAGTAAGGTTAGTGATTTTACTTATTTTCTAGGACTTCTGATTTAGCAACAAAATAATGGCTTGTTAATAAATCAGAGTAAGTATGCCATGAATCTTGTGAAACGATTTGGCTTGAGCAATTCTCAATCAGTTCGAACTCCAATGGGGGCTACATATAAGTTGGTAAAGGATGAGAAAGGTATTATGTGGATCAAAAATTATACATGAGTATGATTGGGTGTCCATTATATCTTACAGTCGGCTGACCAGATATATGTTTCCGTGTTGGGGTATGTGCAAGATTTCAGGCTAGTACAAAGGAAACTCACTTGACTGTAATAAAGCAGATTATTTGATATGTTAGTTGGACTTCTGAGTATGGTATCTGCCATTGTAAAGATTAAAACTCGGATCTATTTGGCTACAGTGATTCTGATTGGGCTGAGAATGAAGATGATCCCAAAAGTACTACTGGTGGGTGTTTCTTTATTTGCACGAATTTGGTATCTTGGTACAACATAAAGAAAAATTCTCTCTCTGTATCATCTACTGAAGTTGAATATCTTGCTGTTGGAAGTTGTTATGCACAATTATTATGGATAAAACAAATGCTGAAAGATTATGGAATTCATCAAGGGACTCTGAAGATTATATGTGACAACAAAAGTACTATACACATATCCAAGTATCCAATCCAGCATTCTCGAACAAAGCAAATTGATATAGGGTATCATTTTATTCGAGATCTAGTGGAGAGAATAGAAGTTATAGTGGTACATTTCAACATCGGAGAAATTTGCTAATATTTTTACAAAGCCACTGGATTCAGCCACATTTGAGCTCCTCGGACAACACCTAGGCGTGTGTCACATTTGAGGATTTTTTGTTAAAATGTTTATTAGTTGTGGAATTTTTTGCTTCTGATTTTTTTGTACAGAAAAATGGAAAACACAAAAAATTGAAAAAAGAAAATAGGACACAAATTTGGAAGTGGTATGTGCATGTTGGAATATGGAAGACTAATCAATTAGAGGACAGATAATTGGATTTGATGGTTGGACGATACAAGGAAGTAATTATGGCCCAAGAAAGGGAAAAAACTAGTGCAATTACTGAGAAAAGGAAAGTGAATGTTTAAAACTTTTAACTTTTTGTCTCCTTCTCATATTCCTCTTTCCCGCAACCTCTATCTGATATTCTTTCCATCTTCTTGAGATTGTGCTCGAAATTCTTATCCATTAACCTTATTGCTCGGAGAAGTATTAGCTAACCCTATTCAAGAGCTACTCTTGTGCAAAAATCCCCTCTGCATCGCCATGGAAATTAGCAAAACCTTCAAGAAACTTTTTGGGGAACCAGAGAAAGTGTTCAATCTTACAGAGGACACCATGCTGGAAGAATGGAATGGTGTTTAAGAATTCTGCCACCTGTCCAACCACTACAAAACCTTCCTCTCCAGTTAAAGTCAAGGTATTTCAGGACAAATCCTTTACCTTTAATGGTCAGTGTTTCAAATGCTTGGATGAATGCATTGAATATTATATAGAGTATAATAAGAGGGTAGAGTTAAGGGGCTTTATATTTATGTCTGGGATAATCAATGGGTGGGATCTAAGTCAATTGCTTGAAGGGATTATCGGTGATATTCAATACATGGAAGATTGGAATCCTAGATTGACTGAGTTGGCATGTATAGAGTATGAAGGAAAGAAAGTGACGTGTGTCTATACTAGATCCTCTGGAAGGAGAAGGCACAAATTGAAGAGAGTGAATGAGTTACCTGAAGGATTTAGTGTACCGAGCTCTGCTAACTTCAAAGCCTTGCAAATATATAACCCTAATTTGGCAAAGAATTCTGAGAGGGTTAGGGAGATACCCCCTACTGTTATTGCGATTGATAATGATGACGAGGAAAATGTAGAGGATATGGAAATGATGAAGTAGAGGTTGTTGGAGAAACTTGTGTTCAAACATCAGTCAATGATGAGGATTATGATCTGGGAGGTGAGCATGTCCTAGAAAATGAGGAGAATGTGGAAGTTGAATATGTGCAGATTTTGACCCTAGAGATGGAAATAGGGGGAGAAGAGAGTGATGTTGATGATGTTCCAACATCAGATAAGCATATGGAAAAAGAAGTTGAGACACCTGAACCTGGTCGTGATGATATTCCAACATTAAGCTAGTTGGAAGCTGAGATTGAAGTGATTGAGGATGATGATGTTCCAACACAAGAACATTCAGTGGATGGTCAAGCCTACACAAGTGATGAGGTACTGGAAGAGTTTGTTAAGACCAGGAGAACCAAGAGAATGCTAACTAAGACAGAATCAAAGACAGTCCAACCCGAGAAGGAGAAGAAAAGAGTGAAGAAAGAAGTTGGGCAGAGTTCAACACTACAACGGAGACCCCCCTCTAGTCCAATGCCTTAAATGTAATAGCATCATTTTTTTAAGTTTAACACCAGTTTTTAAAACCTGTGTTAATTTAACATCAGTTTTTTTTAATTTTAACACTTTTTTTATAAAAAAAAACCAGTTTTAAATTTTAAAATAGCATCGGTTTTGGAAAAAATAGCACCAGCTTTTAAAAAGCGGTGCTAAAAATTTTAAAAATAGAACCAATTTTGGAAACAATAGCACCGGTTTTGGAAAAAATAGCATTGATTTTTAGAAATCTGTGCTACAAAAATTTCAAAATTTATTTTTCCCGCCAAAGAAATAGCCAAAAATTTTAAAATAGCATCGGTTTTGGAAAAATTAGCACCGGTTTTATAAAAACAGGTGCTAAATATTTTAAAATTTCTATCTTCCCTCCAAAAAATTGCCAAAAAATTCAAAATAGCACCGCTTTTGGAAAAAATAGTACCGGTTTTAAAAGCGGTGCTAAATATAAAAAAATAGCACCGGTTTTGGAAAATATAGCACCAGTTTAAAAAACTAGTAAAAAAATTCTATCTTCCCTCCAAAAAATCGCCAAAAATTCAAAATAGCACCGTTTTTGGGAAAAATAGCACCGGTTTTAAAATGTGGTGCTAAAAATAAAAAAATAGCACCGGTTTTAAAAACTAGTGCTAAAATTCTATCTCCCCACCAAAAAATTCAAAATACCACTGATTTTAAAAATTGGTGATAAAAAATTAAAAATAGCATCGGTTTTTAAAAATCTGTGCTAAATATTTTAAAATTTCATTTTTCCTGGCAAAGAAATTTCCATAAATTTTAAAAATTCAATCTTCCTGCCAAAGAATTCAAAAAAATTGCCAAAAAATGTTAAAAGAATTTGCCAAAAGTTTCAAATAATCTTACTAGAAATTTTATGGGCAGGGAGCAGCTCTTAGCTAATTTTTTTTAACTTTCAAAATTATTCAATTCTTTTGTTGACAATAACTAATGACTAAGTTAAGTTAAATTAATCAACGATCAACCTTTATTGACCCAATATATAAAAATAAGAATAAAATTTGTTTACATTAGCCAATTAACGTTTAAACCTTAGTTGATTTAGTATACATAAATACAACTTTAAATAGTCAATGGTTAATCCATATTTGACATTCAATATATAAACACTAATGATTAGGATGACTTTGACTAATCAATGGTCAACGGTCATTTACTTTTAATATATAAACATTAATAACTAAGTTGGCTTCAACTAATAAACGTCCAACCCTTACTTTACTTTCAATATATGAACACTAATAACTTGGTTGAATTTGACTAATGAATGGAAGAACTTTACTTGACTTTCAATTAAACACTAATAACTAAGATGAATTTAGCTAATTAACGGTCAGATTGTACTTAACTTTCTATATGTAAACACTAGTGACTAAGCTGACTTTAACTAATCATTGGTCAAACTTTACTCGACTTTCAATATATAAACACTAATAACTAGGTTGACTTTGATTAATCAATGGTCTAACCTTACTTGACTTTCTATATATAAATACTAGTGACTAAGCTGACTTTAACTAATCAACGGTCAAACTTTACTTGAATATCTCTATATAGAAACACTAGTGACTAAGCTGACTTTAACTAATCAATGGTCAAACTTTACTCGACTTTCAATATATAATCACTAATAACTAGGTTGAATTTTTCTAATCAACGGTCAAACTTTACTTGAATTTATATATGTAAACACTAGTAACTAAGTTGACTTTAACTAATGAACGACCAACCCTTACTTGACTTTCAATATATAAACACCAATAACAAAGTTGACTTAAACTAATTAATGGTCAAAATTAATTTGAATTAGTATATAATAAATACTAATAAAAATGTTTGACTTTGACTAATCAACGGTCAAACCTTACTTGACTTTCTATATATAAATACTAGTGACTAAGTTGACTTTAACTAATCAATGGTCAAACTTTACTTGACACTCTCTATATAGAAACACTAGTGACTAACTGACTTTAACCAATCAACGGTCAAACTTTACTCGACTTTCAATATATAAACACTAATAACTAGGTTGACTTTGTCTAATCAACGATCAAACATTACTTGACTTTCAAAATATAAACACTAATAACTAGGTTGACTTTCTTTGATCAACGATCAAACTTTACTAGACTTTCAATATATAAACACTAATAACTGAGTTGACTTTAACTAATTCACGGTCAACTCTTACTTGGCTTTCTACATAAAAATACTAATAACAAAGTTGACTTTAACTAATCCACGATCAACCCTTACTTGGCTTTCTACATACAAATACAAAGAAAAAAAATTTGAATTTAACTAATCGACGGTCAACCCTTTCTCGACTTTCAATATATAAACACTAATAACTAAGTTGACTTTAACTAATCTGCAATCAACCCTTACTTGACTTTCAATATATTAAAACTAAAACAAAGTTGACTTTAACTAATTAACTGTCAAACTTTATTTGAATTAGTATATAATAAAAACAAATAAAAATGTTTGATTTTGACTAATCAATGGTCAACCCTTACTTGACTTTCAATATCTAAACACTAATAACTAAGTTACTTAAACTAATTAAAGGTTATTGTTGTTTATTAAAGGTCGTGGATTGTTGCTTAAACTAATCCACGATCGAACCATCTCGTATGTGTCGTTGTTTATTGTAACTCTCTCCTCTCTCTCTTCTCTCTCCTCCGATTCTGAGCCCAACGGTTTTCTCTACGCTGGTAACGGCTTCTTCCGCCGCTAACAGCTCCTCTTGGCCGACAAGCGATGGCGCTGGCTTCGATTCCCCTGCGGCCGACCACCATGGTAGAGAATAGAAACTCCATCCACAACCAAAAATCCTTCCTCTCTGTCCTTCAATCAAAATCACCACCCCTTTGCCAATCGCTCCCGGATAACCCTGAATTGTCCCCAAAATCGGAGCACCTTGGTGAACCCGCATGCTTATACTTTGAGGATGAAATCACAAAACTCTCAGCTCACTACGCCAACGCACTTGTGGGCAAATTTACCAAAGGCAGGCTCACAATGGAATAGCTGGAGTCATCTTTCAAAACTGTGGGTTTTGTCGGTAAATATCAATTGGGATCTCTGGACTTCAAGCATGTCCTCATCGGGTTCGACCACATTAATGACTATCAGCGGTGTTAGATCAAAGGGAGCTGGAGCTTCAATGGTGTCCTGATGAAAATCCTAAAATGGTCGCCAGATTTCTCAACGCACAAGGAATTCCCAATCGTTCCTGTCTGGTGCACGATCAGGGAAGTTCCCCTATACTATTATAATACTTCATCAATTGAGGCTATTGGTAATAGTATAGGTAATTTCATCAAAAATGATTTGGCTACTGAGAAGTTAACCAGGCCTTCTGCCATCAAATTGTGTGTTGAAGTAGACTTACAGAAACCACTTCACACCTCTATTAGATTAGGATCAGAAAGTACCAACAGGAAGCATAACATTGAGTATGAAGATGTTCTCCTGTACTGTGATCACTGTGCCAAACTAGGACACTCGCTTAGTCAATGTAAAGCTATCCATTATAATAATGCCGATCCAATGCCAAAATGGAATGCTACAGGGCATAAGTTTGATAGAGCTCCTGTGAGATTTGCTAATAATCAGCCTCCCTCTAAGATGCCCAACTTAGGAACCATCCCTCATCAGTTAGCTAATACTAATCCTGGCTCTGATCCCCTTTCATATGGCCCTAAGATAACAGAAGCAATCCCTAACATCAACATATCTCAGTTACCTCACCCCTTCTCCCCACACCAAACTCCTGCAATACAAGAAGTAGATAAGTTCCAATCATCTCTTAGGGAACTAATAAATCAAACTGAGGCCACTACTCCTATTAGAGCCCCTAGATTTTATGCTAAGGGTGATAGTGCGATTGATTCCCATAGCTTGACACTCTCCAAACTCTCTCCTACTAACCCCTCGCGTTCACACCAAGGAAAGATGGAAAATAGATTTTCTGTTTTGCAGGAAATGGAAGATCATTCTAGCACTGACGAATGTGTGGCTCAGGACCCCGAGCCTGTTGAGGACTCTCTCCCACTGCTTGATCCTCAGGAAGGTTCAAGCAAACTATCAGGTAACATTAATGGCCAAGGTAAGGCTAGGATAAAAAAACTCTTACATTAGTCAATTAAATAAGATGATGCTCAGATCTACCACCAAAAGCCATAAATCGGGTGGACAATGACGCACAGTCTCAAGTTTAATTTCCTGATATGAAAACTGAGAGGAATTGATGCCTCAATGCTAAGGCTGAAACATTTGATTCTTCATAAGAAAATTCAGCTTCTATGTATTATAGAACCTATGCATGATAATTCTCAATGGCAAACATATATAGAGAAGTTGCATTTCTCACATAATCTCCCTCTTCATAATGGAAAAATTTGGCTTATGTGGAATGACTCAATGACTGTTAATCTTGTATGCCATCATGAGCAATTTTTAAATGTAAAAATCACCCATTTAGGATCTAACTCTCAAATGAAAATGGTCTTTATTTATGCACTTAGGAATAGAGAAGGTAGGAAGAAACTATGGCATGACCTAACCCTTCTCCCACCAAATGAAACTATTTTCATAGGGGATTTCAATACAATTATCACACCTGATGAATATAGACGCCCTAGTTCTCCTAATCTAGGCAGTATTAGGGATTTTCATAATTGGACTAATAACCAGGGACTTCAGGAGATTAATACAGTAGGGAATTTGTTTACATGGACTAATTCTAGACTTAGAAAGCCTACTTCTAAAAGCTTAGATAGAGGTTTGTGTACTGTTCAATGGAGTAATAAATTCTCAGCCTCTTCTATTCAGATCCTGAATAGGCAATCATCAGATCATTCACCCATCCTCCTACAAATTGCTTCCCAGACCTCATCACGCCCAAAACCATTTAGGTTTCTTAATTGCTGGTTTAATAGATCAGAATTCCCAGACTTGATCAAACATAATTGGACCATCCCTGTGCCCCAAACAGGAATGATGGGACTATACCTTAAGCTTATTAGAGTTAAGAAAGTGATTAAGATGTGGAATAAAGAAATTTTTGGTGACATAGATGCCAATGTAATTAATGCTGAAGAAAATCCGAGGAGACAAGAAGCTGTTTATGATTTAACACATTCAGAAACTGATTGTATCAATCTTAATGAAAAAAAGGCTCTACTTCTTAGAGCTTTAAAAGAAAAAGAAAAGTTCTGGGAACATAAATCTAGGTTGAACTGGTTTAAGAGTGGAGATAACAACACCAAATTTTTTCACAAGTCCGTTCAGGAGAAAAATTGTAAATTGCATATATCCAAGATCAAAAATTCTCTTGGGCAATGGCTTGATAACCCTGTACACATGCAAGAGGAAGCTGTTTCCAGAAATTCTCTGACCTATTTACCAAGCCCAGAAATTCAGTAGATTCTACCTACTACCCACATTTCATCAGCCAAATTCCTGCCATCGTTACTGAACAAGATAATCTTAGATTATCCCAGCCTGTAACTAAAACTGAGCTCAAATTTGTGGTTATGAGTCTAAATAAGAATAGCAGCCCAGGACCTGATGGTTTTTCAAGAAAAGTTTACATTAAATGCTGGGATTTCATAAAAGATGACCTCATAATTGGAGTAAATGATTTCCTTTCTGGATCTAACATGCCAAGAGGTATTACAAGCACTTGGATAACTTTGATTCCTAAAAAATCCACTCCATATTCTTTTGATGATTTCAGACCTATTAGTCTCTCTAATGTAGCTAACAAAATCTGCTCTAAGGTCCTGATGGAAAGATTGAAACCTCATATGGAGAAACTAATTTCAAATAATCAAACAGCCTTTATGAAGAACAGAGATATCTCTGACAATATCCTATACCTACAGGAGATGGTTAGATTCCTAGACAAAAAAAATAGAACCCCAAACTGTATGCTCAAATTGGACTTAAAAAAAGCCTTCGATAGGGTTAGCTGGGATTTTTTGTAAAATATTATGTGTAAATTTGGCTTTTCAGGTAAATTCCTCAAGGCTGTTATGAACAATCTTGCTCAGGCCTATTTCTCAGTGCTTATTAATGGTAATCCTGTTGGTTTTTTTAAAATCAAGCAGAGGAATCAAAGAAGGTGATCCACTCTCTCCTCTCCTTTTTAATATCTTCACTGAATCTTTTTCTAGGAGCCTTGCATTCATTTTTTAAAATAACAGTCTGCCATTTGTCTCATTGCCCTCCAATATTTCCCCAGTCACTCATTTAAGCTATGCGGACGATACCATTATTTTCATGCAAGCTTCTAAACCTGGTCTGATTAGGATTAAAGCTTTCCTGCATTTATTTGAGTTAACATCAGGCCAGAAAATTAGTTATGAAAATCTGAGTTCTACATCAGTAAGAGGGCTACAGTTACAAAGAATCATCAGATTAGAGCTATCCTAGGTATGAGAAAGGGCACACTCCCCTTCAAGTATTTGGGCTGCCCTATTTTAAAGGTAGAACTCTATCTAGATACTTCCATCCCATCCTTGAAATCATGGATAAATTATTAAAAAAATTGGAAGAACAGATGGTTAAGCCTTGGAGGGAAGATGATACTGATCCAATCATGTCTATATTCTATCCATCACCACATTTGGACTGTCCTTAAACCCCCTATTTCTATTGTTCACTCCATGGAAAAAAGAATGTCTAGATTCTTTTGGGGAGAAACTGAGGATAGAAAGCACAGGGTATGGAGAAAATGGGCTGATATTGCTATTCCTAAATCCCATTATGGATTAGGTTTTAGATCCATCCAGTCAATTGTTGAAGCCTGTTCACTTAAATTATGTTGGAAAAGCCAATTAGGTAACACTATGTGGGCCAAATTACTATGGTCCATTCCCCAATCTCATAGGAATTCAAAAACATGGAAGAGAATCTGTAATATTAACCTTACTGCTGAAAGGAATTCTCTAATTATTCATGGACAGGGTAAGTGTGATTTCTGGTCTGCTAACTAGTGTCCAAATGGTCCTCTGATAAACTGTATTCCTTCCTACATCATTTCTATGTTCTACCCTTGCTTAGTTGCTGAATTTATAAACAACAAAGTATCAATTCAATCTCAGATAGCTCCCCTCTTGGAAAATGATACTCTTATTTTCTTGCAGGATGCTGAAATTGAGCATGGTAGAGAGGATAAACTGATTTGGAAACCTGAAATGACTGGTAGATTCTCATTCAAATCTGCTTACAAAATGCTAACATATAAATTAGGTAATTTCCCAGCTAGGTAGCTCATATGGAATCCAAGGTTACCTAAGAAGATTTCCATTTTTACCTGGAAACTGCTTAACTCCTTCTTACCATTTGATGATATTCTCATAAAATGTGGTTATAGTTTGGCCTCTAAATGTCCTCTGTGCAATCAATCTGACTCCATGGAACATTTCTTTATAAAGTGTCATCTTGCTAAATCTATTTGGATTCACATTGCTGCTATAGTGAATTTAAATTTGCAGAATGTGCAGAATATAGTGGATACTTTTTTTTTCATTTTCTAGAACTGTACTGACCTTACTGGAGTGCAGAGAATGCTATGTCATCTGATTCCTTCTTTGATCTGTTGAGCTCTATGGAAGGCTAGGAATGCCTATTTTTTCGATGACACACCTTTTTCTATCTCCCATATTAGCAAAGAAGTTACAGATACTCTCTACCTTTCCATTACCTCCTCTCCCTGCTTCCCAACTATATCTCCTAACCTAAGATTTCAGTTCCCTTCTCTGATGTTTCCCCCCAGGCCACTGCCAAAGACAACTATTTCCATGGTATATTAGGAATCCCTAGATCACAGTTTCGTCAAGGTTAACGTGGATGTATCTTGGTCTCATTCCTCTGTTTCAATTGGCTTAATTTCTCGCAATCACCAAGGTTTACCAATCCTTATTAGAGCAGAGACCATAACAGCCTCGTCTCCACTGGAAGCTAAAGTTAAGGTAATTATTATGGCTTGTCAGATCTATCTGGACAGATATCCCAACCTCATCATTGAATCTGACTCGCTACAGGCAGTAAATATGATCAATAATCCTTCAGTTTCCAAATGGACCCTATGCCCTCTAGTTTTCCGAGTTCACACTCTTTTATCCCATGCTACCCTCAAGCACACATAAGAGAATGTAACTCAATAGTGGATGCCATTGTGAAATATCAAGCATCCTCTGTAATGGTTTCTCCTTTGCATGTGACCAACATTCTCGCACATATTAACGGCTTAATCTATATGGAGAGTATTCATACACCTTATATTAGAGTTCATAGGCAAGCCTTTCAATAAGATTGATACTGCAGATCTTTCCTCTTTTCTGTCTCAGGTTATGGAGTACTTCCCTTCATCGAGCACTTGAGCCCGGAGCCCTCGAGCTCTGGAGCACCCGTGGACTCAAGCCTTAGACACCTCGAGTACTGGATACCTTGAATACTCAAGCCCTCAAACCTCAAGCCTAGGAGGCCTTGAGCCCTGGACCCCTCGAGCACTCAAGCTCTTGATCCCTGCCACCCTCGAACCACTCAAGCACTCGAGCCTCCGAGCACTACAGACCTCGAGCACTCGACCCTTGTAGCACTCAAGCACTGGAGTCCTTGAAACATTGAGCCTTGGAGCCCTCGAGCACTAGATACATCGAACACTAAGGAACTCGAGTCCTCGAGCCTAGGAGGTTTCGCCCTGTATCCCTCGACAACTCAAGCTCTCAAGTCCTGCCGCCCTCGAACCATCAGGCACTCAAACCATCGAGCACTCAAGCACTCGAGCCCTCGAACCTTCGAGTCTCAAACAAGAGATACCTTGGAGCCCTCGAGCACTGGAGCTCTCGAGCACTGGACCTCTCGAGCACTCAAGCACTCGAGCACTCGAACTATTGAGCCTTGGCGCCATCGAGCACTGGATACCTCGAACTATGAAGCTCTTGAGCCCTTAAGCCTAGAAGGTCTTGAGCCCTAGATCACTCCATCACTCAAGCTCTCGAGCTCTGTCTCCCACGAGCCATCAGACACTCGAACCATAGAGCACTCAAGCATTCCATCTCTCGAACCATCGAGCCTCGACCCAGGCCTTGGATCCCTCGAGCCCTCGAGACCTCGAGCTAGCAAGCACTAACTCTTCTACTTCTAAATCACTAGTCCGCTAGTATTAAATCATTCTTTTGAGGGAAACGAGGTTACCCTAACGATGTAATATTCCAAAACATCATTGTACATCTTTTGGTTTCTAAATAGGCTTGGGGAACCTAATAAATATCCCTCACCTTAGGGTGCATTTTAAAAAAAAACTAATTAAAGGTCAAGCTTTATTTGATTTTAGCTAATGAAAACTTTAATGGGCTCAAACCCATAATTTTGGCTCAAACCCCATGTCTTATTTTCATATACTTAGCCTTTCTTCTCCCTTGCCCCAATTTCATTCTCACACCCCACCGTCCCTCTGCCACCTCTGGTTTTCTCCGCCGATTAGCCACCGACCATGCATCATTAGAAGAAGTTGAAGGAAGCGGAGATGGCACTAGCGTCGGAGCTGGTGAGGGAGGCGATCTTCCCGCTCATCTTCCTGCTCAAAGCCTTGTCCCTTTTCCTTCGTTGCACAGAACCAAAGGTTCGCTAATATCTCGATTGATCGTTGCCACCTCTTGTAGGTCTCCTCAACATTGCCATTATCCCCCTATCTGAGACGAACGCCCTCGGCCGATTGCTAGCGATGAAGATTCGGAGTTGCCGACTACCAGTAAAATAGGGCTTTGCCACAAATGGTAAGAGCTCGGCATTTTCCCATGATCTTGTATCATTTTTTCTCTCTCATTGCTTGTATTTAGTTTCTCCTATTCCATCTTTAATATTTAGGGGTAAAATCTGGGGTTGGGGGGTGATTTTCCTAGGGTTTTATACTTTTTAGAATTTTTCTCGTTTTCTTGTGATTTTCGGGGTGTTGAAGATGCTAAGCTATTTTTTGTTTTCCTGTGTAAAGGTTGTGGAGGGTTCCACCGCTAGAGAAAGAGCCTTACCGCCGCTGGAGGGTTCTATCGCTGCTGGAGGAGCCCCGCCAGTAAAGGGTTCTTATGCTATGTTTTTGCTTTGCTTTTGTTATGTCCTGCTGAATGGTGAGTACTGAGTGCAATCACACACTGATCCGATGGATGCATTTTTTTTGTTCAATAATTTTAATTCCTTTTTTCTATGCCTTCTCAATTGATTTTTTTATAATTTGTTTATATGCATATACATTATGTCCCTGTATTTTGCTCAAACTAATTCAGCTGCTATGTTCAGTTTAAAGAGTATGTTAGAATGTTTATTTAATGCTTGTTTTTATATCATTAGACAACATATGTAAAAATTAATTCACCCTTTCTTTCTTGAAAGGTTCAAATTTGTGGTGTGTGGTCTAGTTTGCCTGTCTGTCCTGGTTATGAATTTAAAGGAAAATGAAAATTGGAGTATCGTTTAACTGAATCAACGCGATAGTTGTTCTATTAGACTGTAGATTGTGCTTGATGTTTCTACATGTGTATTTTACGTGTTTACGAGTAAGTATGCTATGTGATTCTTGAAATATTTGGATTCTATGAGAGCATCAGAGAGCTTTTGGTCAGTTTGGATATTTGAAGAGTCTAGCTACAAGATATTTGATTTGGAAAAGAGGCATGTTTTCTGTTTTGGGAGGTCAGATGAGAAGAAAATTTTGGAACAAATTAAGACTACTGCAAACAAGAGAAGAACACTGGAAAACAACAACAACGAGAAAGGTAAGATTTTCTTGATTCTTGTATCTTTTATAATGTGACCTTCGTTATAAGTTTTAATTTCTCCTTGTAATAATCTTTGGGTAGCATATGAGCCATTAAAGCATCTTCTATTTTCAGATATACATGTTTCCACTGATGGTGCAGTTTTGGAAGAAGTCTTGGAGGAGCCACCTAAGTGGAAGGTGTAGCATGTGATTAAGTAGGTTTACAATTTTTTCACATTGTTCAAAAGTAAATATAATAATTGTTGGTTGTCGGTTTCTTTACTAATGACAATCTTGGTTAAATCTGTTCAATTTTTGTATGATTAGTAAGATTCTCTGTTTTGTTTGTTGGTTTCGAGCATTCTTATAAAGAAACCGATTGCTATTCTCATCAATTTAGTTGAAAAGAGAATCAATTGCTGTTCTATTAGGCTGATAATTAAAGGGATCATGAACTAATAAAATCTTGATTTGATCTTGAGATCCAATCTTTTGCCTATATTTATGACATGCGATGTGTTATTTTGATAATTTGCTTTGCACATTTTGCTATCCTAAGCCATTGCTGATTTTGACCAATTGCGCCAGGTACTCATGCATACCATTCACATGCTTTACTACATCTGTCAAGGTTTGTGATGGCATAGGAACATTACTCAAAGGCACCTTGACTTCCTCCCACGAAAGGTAATTATCATCTGTTCTTGTTATTCTGAATATGAAAAGGAGAATTTGAGTTGGATTACCTAATGCACATTGTTAGTAATGTTATATTTGTAGTGTGGTAGTGTTGTACCTTTTTGGAGGTTGTGTTACCTCTAAGAAAGTAACCAACAAGGATCAAATTTTTGTTCTGCCCGAAGTTGTGTTCAATGGCGAGAAGCCTTGTGTTTGTGCTGAGTGAAATTTTGATTACTCATTTTTCTCTCCATGTTTATTTAGATCTAAACTATGTTGGCCCTTTGTGTGTATGCTTTATTTCTTTGTCTATTTGAACATACAGGGGATTTCAAGTTTGGCTTAAGTATGTTCCAGGCATTAGCTTCTGAACATACAATGAGCCTTCCAAGGTAAATTTACTGATTTAGTTACATTTACCCTTTCCCCCAACCATTTTTGAAAAGTTAATTGAAGTTTGAAGTTATATGGTCTTGTAGATGCATATGGAGTGGTACATCTGAGCATTTTTTAGGACCATAGATTCAAGATTATTTGTGTGGCTTAGCCATGTGATTTGATGATGTGTATATGCCACATGATTCAATTGCTAGTTTAAGCTAAAGTTAAGTTTAGTCCCGTAGATAGTTATGTTTGGGATAGTTATGTTTAGTCCCATTATATATTAATTTTGTCTCATCACTTTTTTGGTTTTATTTTTATATTATCAATTTTGTGAAGTTAATTTTATTATTAAATTAATATCCTAATATATTGTTATTTTGGGTCTTTTTCCCTTCCTTTAAAGAGGAAGGGATTTTTTTAGTCGTTGTAAATATTTTAGCACCGGTTAAAAAACTGGTGCTAACAAAAAAATCGGTGCTAAAATTAGCACCGGTTAAAAAATGGGTGCTTACAAAAAAACCAGTGCTAAAATTATCACCGGTTTTTCAAAACCGGTGAAACCTTTTCAGCGGGCACTTAGGCACTAGTTGTTCTGGGTAAAACATTTGATGCTAGAACAAGAAAAAACCAATTCTAGAGGGGGGGGGGGGTTCCTATGATAGTTCAAGGAAGGCCCTATTTGCTAAGGATGCATTGAATGCATATTTTTTTCAATGAAGACTGTCATAATAGCTGGAATCTCATCAATGAGAGAACCATTGTTGCAAAATGGTCTTTGGAGTTGGAGACTTACAGAACATGTGGTTTTGCAGCCTTCTTGGAGGAATTAGGGTATGCCACTGCTGCTACATTCTACAAGGACTACAATAAGGAGATGAGTTTAGAGTTTTATGCCAATGTCATGGCAGAAAACCTGAATATTATGTCTGACTGGTATGGGTTGACGTATATACGAGGAAAGATGATCAAGTTCTCTGCTGAGAAAATCAATGACATCCTTGGGTTCCACTCCTGAGTTTGATGGGCCATATGGAGAAGATCTGGAGCTGAAAAATTACCAAATTATAAATTAGATCTTAGGAGGTTTTGTGTCACAGTGGCCAGCTCAAGGGAATTCTGCCATGTCTAATCTGACTAGCAAGTATTTTTGTTTGTCTCAGGAAGCCATTAACTATTGGATTCCATCAACTAACACCTGAACCTTAAAGATGGAGATGGAAAAGTTGTTGTACGACATTGGTTTGAAGATTCAGTGAACCTGGGAAGAATTATTCAAGAGAACATCGTGTTCCAGGCTGTGTTATCCAGAAAGAAGAACTCCTCGCCACATGCTTGTGTGATCACTGCACTTACTAGAGCTTAGAAGTGGAAGGTCAAGAGTGATGATGAGATTGTAGTGCCCAAGATTGTTAAGGCAAATTCCAGGACCTTCTCTACAAGGAAGATTGGTGATCTCCCCTGGACTTCTTTTGAGACAGGTACTTCATCCACAACAACAGTAAATAAGGCTAAGGAAGTTAAGAAGCTGAATCTGAAGGCTAAGGTTGCAGCTCTTCAGGTTGGAATTGCTGCACTTGAAGAAGTGTTGAAGAGGTTGGAAGATGCTGATGGAGACCTAGAGGATGCTATTAATGATGCATGATCTTCACTCCTTTTTGATATTCTGAATTTTTGGATCTTTTGGCATGTTTTATGGCCCCAAGGGAGAGTACTTTTGGATTTGGATGTCTGGATTTCTATTTGAATATTTTTTTTGGTTTTCTTAATATTATTTTCGGTCCAGCTGGAAGCTGTGGACATTCTGGAATTCTAGAGTTTATTATGTGATTTTAGTCTCTGATTTATAGTACTTACAATTATCTTGTTGGTCATGTGTTCCAACATGATTCGTTTTTGAGAAGTTAAGTACTGAGTGTGAGTTTGATGTTCCCACATTAATGTTGAGGTTTTGTTGATTTGAAGGTGTGGTATTTAGGGAGAGCTAAAATTCTTTTGAGCTCATGTTCCAACATCCATACTGTTTAAGTTGATGTCTTTATTTGCAAATTTATTGCATTGAAAGTCCAGAAGGTTGATGAGTCTACAAAATGCCAAAGGAGGAGATTGTAAAGTCCAGATTTTGTTAAATTGCCAATTTGTGGGAATTATGCAATATGATATTATTTTATTGTAACATATCAAAGAAGGAATTTCAGTGATATAAGGAATGGTTGAAGATGAAATCCAAAAAGTATAGATCTTGTCCAAGTGTATTTGATTTGGAGAGTATATCAATTCCTATATTTTTTGTGGGATTGAATTAGATTTATGAAATTGGAAATGATATAGTGTTTTGGCTATGATATGGCTAAGGACGAAATATTCTAGTTCCTTAAAGAGATTAGATTGATAATTCCTATCTACAATGGATTTGATTGAGATCAGAATATTTTGTGGAGATAAAATTACATTCGCACAAAAAAAAACTAATACATGTGATCGGGCTATATATTGTGGACATTCTAGCTAAGCTACTTACTGATTTATTTTGAGAAAAACTGCATTTAGGTTTTCAATATTCAGAAGTATCCGAGAGCTTTACATTTGTGTTCCAACATGATCAAAACCTTTTGATTCAAAGTTCAGAATCGTATGCCTTAATTCATCGGGAGGAGGAGATCCAACGTTGACGAGTTTTGGGGTCAGAGGGAGTCTGATCAAGGTGGATCGACAACTAGGGAAGCTAGTAGAATTCACACATTTAATTAGAAAAGATAAGTATTTTGCATGGTGTACTTTGTACTATCTTTCAGATTATTGGATTCATTCTAAAGTGAGCATGGCGCCGCAGATGTAGGTGACATTCACCAAATTGTGTAACCAAGTCATGTGTTTTTGAGATTTTACTTTATTACGTTCTTAGTTAATTAGGTTACGTTGGAACATGGTAACATAATTGATTTAATTAGGTAAAACCAAATTTCAGGACGTATGTTCCATTTGGATTCATGTCTACGGGATTCCTACCTCCTTGATGAACGAAGAAGTGGTGGTACGTCTTGGGGACAGACTGGGAAAATTCATCAATGTGAAGATGCTCCAACCGACCTAAATTTCATTTTGCAGACAGGGAAAGCCAACTCAAGGGTGAATACCTTGGGAGGTGAAGATCGACATCACTAAGCCATTGAAAAGGGTTCTGGTAATAGCTAACTCTGGTGGCTCACTCTCCAGCTATTGTTGAAATAAGAGAAATTTCCAGGATTTTGTAAATTATGTGGATGAATTGACATATGCCGAGCGAGATTGGGAAAATTACAACTTCCGTATTGTGGCATAAATTTGAGCTTGTCCTTTCCGGAAGCAATCCCAAACTAACAACGATGATAATAGTAAAAGGGAATCATTTGAAGAAGAATATGAGGATCACCATAATGGTCATATAGTTGTTTTTGAAAATAATGATGCTAAAAAAGACAAAGGAAACTGGTCCCAGTTTTGCGAATCTAAACCAAGATTTGAAGAAATGACGATCCATAAGAGAAACAAGGTACACACATTACTTAGAGGAACCCCATAGGCATCGGTAAAAATTTCCTTATGACATCGGAATTTTTTCAGCTGGGATATCGGTGCCTAACTGATCCGGCGCAAATTGGAGACTTACTAGGACCGGTAGGACATACCGCTGCACAAAATTAGTACCAATATGTTATGTATCGGTGCTCAAAAATATGTTAACCGGTGTACAAATAAACATCGCTAGGTACAGATATTGGGCACCGATAATTAGGATATGTGCCAATGCTTATTTTATAGCACCAGTTTGGATGTGTTCCGGTGCCTTAAAACATGATGAAGGATGCTAAAAAATGGAACCGGAAAATGATAAATTAGCACCGGCAATAAAAACATAACGCTTCTTAATATTTTAGCACCGGTAGTAGTTAAGTACTGGTGTATTTTTTTTCCCAGGTGGTTGTTTTAGAACCAAGACTAGATAATCTACCACCAGAAGTTTTTGTATGTTATCGTTTCCAATAGCACCGGTATGAAGTATACTTATTGCACCGGTATAATAATAAAAGTAAATTTTTATAGCACCAGTATGGAATTAAGTATATAACCGGTGCTAATTTTTAAAAAAAATTGGGTGGATAATTTTTAAATTCTAGTGTCATCACTGGGAAAAAGGATTATAATAAACCCCATAGATAAAAATATGAATCAACACATGGTAAAAGTAATGAAATCATGAAATTTAAATTTTAATACACAAATTCCCATCACCCATCCACACATATCAATCAACGAAATTGTTCGGATCATTTTTGGCCTCTTTCGTATACATATTAACCCATGCCTCGCACCGTTTCCCTGCCACCTCGGAAGTTCGTAGGCATTTTATTAGCCTTGGTTCTCTAGAAAAACCTGATGTTCAATTCGATTAAATGTCAGTTAGTAAGACGGGGTTACTGTAAAAGAAGGCAGACACATATTATGTTATTTGTTTTGGAGTTTCGATACTTACGTTAAATGGATTCTTCAAACTTGCCTTCAGGGCAAGCTCCTCTAGGAATAGCATGTCGTAGTAGGCACATTACCAGCCACTTCCTTGTTCATGGTGCTAAGATAGAATACAAGAATTGATAATGTATAATCAGTGTACGGAGAAAAGAAAACCTATAAAGTATGTGTAACTTTTTATGGTGAATACTTACGTTGATGTTTGTATCTCCCAACTGAAATTGGCCGAGGGCTCATTCTTCCTCTTCAACATCTCATATTGACATGCAAGCCCGGGGACATATTTATGTCAAATATTAACTTTGAAACTGTCATGGCAAGAAAGTAGGTAATTGAATGGAAAGTAACACTTAGAAAGAACTTGTGTTCTGATGTAATCGTCAGACTTTATACCACCCGTGAGGGTGTCCAATGTGAAGACATGGTTAGTTATGTGACAATTGAGGAAGAGAAACCAATGTGACTTACGTTAGTACGTAACAAATTAATCTCTAAGGTGAATTTTACTAAGATGGTATTAATTTGAACATATTGTATTTTGTCTGACCTCCTGAGGTAGGGCACCAAAAAAATGTCGGCGTCTGATGCTCTTATCGTGTCCTAGATGAGGGCAAGCCAGTTATTTATGTCACTCTCTTAAAGCAAGTTGTCATTTCTTCATGTGCTTGCAACACAAAATTGGATTCTCTCATTGTTCGTTCCCTCCACTTTACTCCACGGGTGCCTGTTAGCGTACAAATCAATTTATAACATAGATATGTTAATGAACTAGAAATAGAAATAGAATTGTTTGGAACTTACCCCATCCACTAATCTAGTTGTGCATTCGAGACCCATGTCATGCTATGAAAATTTCCGAGCTTGCCTCCGAACTCCAATAGTTGCTCGATGCAAATGGTAGTTTTGTATCGTTTTGCATATGTGGATACTAAAAACTAGTTGAAATACACAACCTTCCCCATAGATACAAATGTTGATATGCAGGTTACCTTAAATTCATGTGTCATCCTCATTTTATAGAACTGGTTCTACTCATCTCTGTCCATTCATATATACTTGCCCCACGGTTGATGAATGGATTTTTTGGCAACTTTTGATTTCCATTTGCGGTGAGCATTGCCGGCCGCAATGTACACAATCTTCTACAATGTTTGAAGCTGTGTGGGGGTCAAGGTCATCTCAAACTTGAAGCTTCTCTGCATTGAAGTTAAAAAGAATAAATTTAGCTTGTAATCATCGATAATTATTGGGAACTAATGTTATCTAATGAAACTAATAGAATTAAAGTAATATATATTATGAAACTTTCTTACCAAGATGTCCTTCCAAGCCTCCTCCTTGGTGTCATCGGGGACATTATTCTAATGCTTGTGTGTCCCGAACTTGATTCACGGCCAGAATACATAGTTATAGTATGCAGTCCACGTGATCTAATTCTTTGTGTATGCCATGTTGGACAGGTTGAACTGTACTGACACTCGTTTCCTCTCCATTGCAACCATTACTGATTGGCATGTGGCTGTACCATGCATTTGTACAAATATTTAATCTTAAACCTGTTCAAGGCTTTGTTGTGTTTTTCCCCCACCTTGGACACATCGTCTGTCCCGACTTCCTTTCCAGTACTTGGTGTATATGCGGTCCACCAATCAAAATACCGATCATCGTTAAGTCCAGCCCAATAATATTTCTATGTGAAGCAGATGAATTCAACCCTGGATGAAGAGAAAGGCACACGTATACTCTCAATCGTGCCATGATTTGTGGGCCAAGGAACATTATAACCACGAACGAAGAATGTGGAGTAGTATTTTTCCCACGATCCCAACTCCCAGAAATCAAGGAACCATCAAACATGTAAGGCTATAAATAAAGTAAGAACCCTGAAAGAGCTAAGGGAAGCGTTACTATTCCAAAAACATTCTAACTCTATAGGAGATACTGACTTGATCATCAGATTATTTTCCCTGAAATCACTTTCGAGCCAAGTCGAACAGGTTAAGGAGCTTCTGGAGAAGATGAAAAGTTCACCTCAACAACCTACCACATTATTTGGCGCCATCTGTTGGGATGAGAGCTCTTGTTTTCATTTTAAGGTTATTCATGTGAGATAATGGTGTTCACCAGAAGTGAGAGAATCCAAAACTCCCAGACACATGAACAAACAATGGGATATGATATAGAAATGCATCGTCATCAGGAACGAACACCGAACAGAGAAAAAGAACACAACAATAAAGAAATAGAGGAAGAGGCATAATATCTAAACAATCATGTCAATGATAAAGGCATGTTCGCAGCATTCCTAGAAGCGAATGGAGAAAATCTATACAACCAATTTCTAAAAATGCTAAAATAGAAACCTTTAAAGCCAGAAGGAAGTGTAAATCAAGAGCGCAAAGTTCTTAACCGGGAAGAGGAGTTGCGTGATACTATCGCAAAGGATGATGAGGATAAATTAACCCTGGCTTCGCATTTACGTGATTTAAAATGCCAAAGGATTTTAAACACCCTTTGCATGTAAAAATTTATGATGGTATAACAGATCAAAAGAAATTTCTGCACTCGTACCGAAATGGTATGAGATTTCACAATGCTAACATCGAGCTAGTTTGCAAGGTTTTCCCGATCTTCATGATACGTACCACAATCACTTGGTACAAAGAACTTTTGAATGTGAGTATCAAGTCGTGGGCTCAATTGTTAGATCTATTCTTGGGTCGTTTCTATCAAAAACAAAGGTTCACCAAGACGATCGCAGATCTCAGCAATATAACTCAGTGAAACGATGAGAGCCTAGAAGAATGTCATAACTGGTTTGTTAAAGAATGCTTACAAATTCATGACTTGTCATTCCAGCCTTCTCTAGGAGCTTTCACAAGAGCCATGCGGTCAAGAGAGCTCTACAAAGAACTCACAAAGAACATGCCTGAGAACTCGAGGGGATTGTAAAAGTTGATCGAAAAGCATATGTGAATAGAAGAGGCAAATAACCGTAAAATAGAGTGGGAATGAGGTGAGAAAAGATGGATGGAAGACTCACAGAAAGGAATTATAAAAAGGGAAAGGGAAATGCCCCTTTCAGAGGAAGAGAGCCAGGTTCGCAGAATGTGGTATTTCAGGATACACTATTAATGAAATAAAGGAGAGATATTTGTCAAGCACATATGGATCCATTCAGAGAACTAGCACCTATGCTGGCACCACCAGAAAAAAGTCCAGGGAATATTACTGCGCTTTCCACAAGGACCAAGGCCATGACATCAAATACTGTAGAGATTTAAGAAGACAAATTGAAGAGAATTTGAGAAATGGTCTTCTAGGACAATATAGCAAAGATGGGGGAGACCAATATGGAGAAAATAAAAAGGCTATGAGCACTCAGTGAAAAAGCCAAGGGACTGCAGCAATTGATTACAAGGAGAGCGAGGGCTATGAACTACCCGAAACAGTAATTCTGTGTATACACGGATCAACAAAGTCACTGTCCAACAATGCTTGGAAATCTAAGGCACGTTATTTGCCTCCACAAGAGCTTGCTGAAAAAATATTCCACTCGGATGAAGCAATCACATTCAGCGAAAATGATGCAGTACCAAACATTTTCCCTGATAATGATCACATGGACATCTTAGCCAAAATTCGAAATGCTACAGTACACAGAGTATTTGTGGATGATGGGAGTATGGTAGAAATATCATTTTTTGACTACTTTGACAGGCTGGGGTTTAAATGAACGGATATCAAGAAACCAATGTCTTTGTTGGTCAAATTCATGGGATGATTAAAAATGCCATTAGGTAACATACAGCTACCTGTTACCATTGGGAAAAACAGAAAGAACTGCACCATACTCTGTGACTTTGTAGTTATGGATGCACTGAGCACTTTCAATGCTATAATAGGAAGGCTATGGATGAATAGAGAAAAAACGATATGGTCTCCTTACCACCTAGTCATGAAGATTCCAACTCCGGCTGGGGTTGCGACCATAAGAGGAAACCAGCAAACTACGAGGCAATACATGGTCATTACAATGAAGATAGGAAAGTTAGATGATAAACCAAAGATGGTTAACGCAATCTCAAATGGCAGGCTCCTAGATCAATGAGGACCTCTAACAAACTTACGAGGGGAAGCAGAGCTACTAACCATGGATGACAAAGATAGATTAAGATGTGTGAGAGTAGGAAAAGAAGAAGAGAAGAAGAAGACAACACGAAGCCACAAGGAAGCCTTTGTATTGAATGCTTATGACATGGGAAGGGTGAAGCCATAAATGTATGTTGATGATATAATCATCAAAAGCAGGAGGGCCGACAACTTTGCGGCATACCTATAGGAGACTCAGAACACATCACGCACCTTAGGAATGAAGCTCATCCCCAAGAAATGGGTGTTTAGTATATGCGCAGGAAAATTTTTGACCCACAAAGTGTCTTCAAAGGGGATTGAAGCCAACGGAGAGAAAGTACAGGCTATAGTCAATCTTCCCCAACCGCAACCTATAAAACAAGTGCAAGTTCTAATGGAATCGCAAGTAGTACTCAGAAAATTCATTTTGGAGGCAGCGGATAAACACTTTCCTTTGCTCGAATTCATGAAGAAGGCGAGGAACTCTAGCTGGAACCAGGACTTCTAGACAGCAAAAATCCAGGCACTCCCAAGAGTGAAGTTGTCTACACCAAGAGAAACGTTATGTTGGTACTTGGCAATCTCACAGAATTTAGTAAGCACCATCTTGTTTTTTCTTGAGGGTAAAAAATGAGGGCCAAAGTATTACACATGAAGAATACTGAAAACTACAGAAAGGAGACATATGCCACCAGAGAAGCTAACTTTAGCCTTAGCCCACTCAGTAAGAAGACTGAGTTTGTATTTTCATGCTCATCGCACCGTGGTTTACACTGGTTTCGTAATTTAAAATGTCCAAAGATTTGTCTGTAAGATAGACAAAAAGGGTTTTAGAGTTGAGCCAGTATGCGATACAGTTCAAACCCAGAACAACGATCAAAGCCTAGAGTTAGCAGAATTTATGGTAGGAATGCAAGTGAGGAAGCACAAAAGGTTACCATGTATCACAGCCTAGTAGTTGATAAAGGAAAAATAAAGTGGGATAAATATGCATGCCACTTCAGAATGACAACCACCATTATATTTGACAAAGGGACACAATTCACTGGTGGAGTGTTCGTAAACTAGTGCTCAAAACTCAAGATTATTCTGAAGTTTACATCTGCAGCACATACCTAAGTAAATGGCCAGGTCAAAACTATTTTTCAAGGTATCCATAAGCATTTGGAAGAAATACAAATTAGATGGGTTGATGAGTCACTAAACATGCTATAGGCATGCAGAACGACTATTCGAAAACCAACAGGAAAACCCCTGTGCAATATGGTCTATAGTTATGAAGTAGTTAAACCAATAGAAGTTGGCAATTCAAGTATTTGAGTGGGTAATTATGGGGAAAATGTTAGCCAAGAGGTGACAATGCCCAAGTTGCTTAAGCTTAAAGAAAGGAGAGACTTAGCAATGAGAACAGAAGCTAAGTACAAAAAAAGCATGGCTAAGTTTCACAATTTAAAAAAGAAGGATACGTGGTTTCATATTAGAAACTTGGTATTAGGAGACAACGAAGCTTTTCTTGTGGTAGAACGGGGAAAGTGGTACCCTAAATAGAAAGAGCCCTACAAGGTCACGAAGACTCACATTGTTACGAACTAAAGCAAGTGAATGATATCTTAGTCCCTAACACATGGCACATGGTCAATTTGAAGAATATTTATGCTTAGAAGGAGGATAAGAAACACCCACATGTATAGACACTTTGAAATTATCATTAGTTACTTTATTTCCATTGTCCCAAAGCGATATAATCGCTCCTATACATACTTAACATAAAATCCACTTTGCAGGCCTATGATTATGCTTTACTTGCCTTACATTCACATTGAAAAAATAATTTGGGAGCATTACATTGTGATCAAATTACTTATCACGCCAACCAGGCTTTGAATCATGCGCATCTTTCAGAGGTTGCAAGCTTTGGATCTTGCACCTCCAAAAATTTAATCGAGCGAAGGCTATAAACCTTTCACAATCATACAGGCTGGCGAGCTTTAGATCTTACAGTCTCGCATACAAAATAACAGCAAGCTATAGATCTTGCGGAACTATTAATCTTTGCAAGCCTTAGATCTTACAAAGACGCCCATATGAATTAACACAAGCCTCTATAACAGCGAAAAAAACAAACAATAGATCTTGTGACTTCACACAATGCTTCCTCCAACGCATATATACCCAAGCAACCTACATAGGTTTGCAAAAACGAAGGAACTTTTTGAAGGCAAAAAGGAAAAATCGTAAATCCGGAAAACATTTTCATAAGAAAAAAATTGTTCCACCTAATCATTCCAAAAGACAGAAATGAGGAAACATACTATCTACACATATACGATTTGGAAGATCCACCAGAAGAAGAATCACCACGGTGATGACTAGGCCCAACTTCATGAGAAGGGCATTCAGGGGTGCGAGGAATCTGTTCAACTTCACGTACACGGTTCTCATCCCTATGATGGCTCTCCTATACCTCATGCTCCTTGCTAACCATATGCTCATCCTACAGTTTATATATAAATACACAGGGCATAATATGCCTTGAAGTCAGTAATAGGGCCAAATTCCTCACGATCCAGCTGCATACTCATAACATTAACTGTTTCCTTATACTGTGCCCTGGCATCTTTGAGGTTTTGCACTTCTTTTTCAATACTAAAAATGTGTGATCAAAAAACATTAGACAATCATATTCTTTGATTACCAGCCACAATAACCAGATCGCCATGATTGGTGGACTTCCGTGATGAGGAAGCAAATTCTTGAAGACTATCCATATAACCAACACAAAATTGTTCCACTTGGTGTATTAGCGAGTCAAGACAATCACATTCAGTACAAAGTTCTTCATTTTCACCTCGCAGTTGTATATTTATAGCGAACTGTTCATCAAATTCGTTCAGCTAAACAACAACAAAAGTGGAAAAATGATCACACTCATCTTGCTTTTTCTTAAGCTTCGTCATCAGGTCATCAATGTGAGTGCACTGCTTTTCAATGATTGAATTTTTTTTATGAGCTTCTCAAGCTTTGCCAGCACCATATTCTCTAGCGTCTCTCTGTTGATGGAGCATCTTCGCTAGGCTCAGCTGTTGCCGATGAATAAGGCTGTTTTGTTCACTAAGAATTCTACGCAATTCTCGTAGAGTATACTGACTATATTTTAGTACAGAATTCCATTTTTTCTCAGCATCACTAACACCCAGCGTCATGTACTTTAAAAGAATGCCAAACATAAAACCCACTCTTGAACTCGAACAGGAAGATTAATCGATCGTATATATTGGCCGGCAGACTCAAGATCGACTAGACCATGAACAATGTCTCTACCAAGCAACTAAACATTGTATCCATTAGAAATGAGTTTATAATAGGGATAACTAATAGAAGTGGAAGGTGGAATACAAAGTTTCCACTCAATATGTTGAGGAAGCGATTCCACAAGAGTAAATACATCAGAGGAACAAACCCCTGCACACTTCTCAGTATATAATCGGTTGGCATGCAACAAACTGATAGCCTTGGATAAATGACTACTATGTCCCATGAAATAAAAAAAATCAAGAATTTGCGATGAACAAAAATATTGAAGCCCTGCACACAAATAGGGGCAATGAGCGACCATAGAAAGATAATAAATTTAGTTTGCATAATAAAAATCATATGGATAATAAAAACAAACATTCAAGTATTTTTTTAAAGACTACATTCAGAAATCCAACAAGGAAAAATACTCTAAAAGTTAACTAACTTCGTTGTTAGAAGAAGGGGTTTCTGAGCAATAATGTCAGTGGCATCCTGACTCGGTTACTGAATGGAATCCCCCTCGTTAGCTTGTTGGATGGATGTTAACTACCACATTAGCTGCATTGGCATGACCATTTGAAGCAGAAGCATCACCGCTTGGCTTGAAATCTTCCATATAATCCACTCTGCACGCTTTTAGCTCAGCCAAGGAGGGGAGATTTGGAAGGTTATCCAGATGAGAAAGAAAGACATATGGATGCCCCCATCAGCAATTTTTTGAATAAAAGATGCATTCATAGCAGCTTTCTTTTTATCCAGAACCTCAGTGCACTTTTTCAAGGAAGTCAAGCTCTTTTAGTCAGAGGAGGGGTTTTGAGGGCACTGTGATGTGTCCATTTTATGTGCATATTTTAGTACTTTTTGGGATTACTTTTGTGCTCTTTTGTTATTAAGAATTTGTGTTTTACCTTGAAATTCTCTTAGAAGAGGTAAGAGCGACTTTCGGCTTTTTTACCTTTTTCTAAGTGTATTTTGTGTGACAAAGGAAGAACATCGAGACTTGAAGACAGGAAACCATTGAAGATCACCTTTTGAAGATTTAAATACTAGCTTTGAATATTGAAGACAAAAAAAGAATCAGGGATTTGAAGGCAAGGCGACACAAGGGTGAAAATGTTCATTCCCGCACGGGCGAGGCCATTCCCGCCTGGGCGGCAGCCTGCCACACTTTTTCTTTTTACTTTTCTTTTCCCCCCTCTTGCACTATAAAAGGAATTTTTAGCCACCCACTTCATATCTTATCATCTTTGGCCGAAATTCCGCTTCTCCCAACCTTAGGTTCTTCATTTCTTCCATCTTTTCTCTCTTCATTTCTCTATGCATTTGTTTATGGATGTTAGTATGATTTGTATTAGCTAAATCTAGTTCTTGGGAGCAATTGACTAAAGCTTCCAAACCTATGTCTTAAGAACAATTTGTAGCCTATTTGATACTCTTACTATTATGTATTTATGGAGCATTGAATGTGTTTGTTAATGTCATTAATGTTATTGAAAGCTTGAGCATAAAAAGTACTTGTATGATATGCTTGTTAGGGTTTTGAGAAAATGGGTTGATTTCCCCCCTTTCTTGATAGGAATCCATGAGTATGATTTAGAGCTTTTGATTGTGTTGATGGGTTGATAATTTCTAGGTGAATATGATAATGTTGAACTCTTTGTCATGTTTGTCGCTTGTAGCAAATGAGAGAAGTCTACAAATGTCGATCGTTCTTGACCAATCTTGTGTAAATGCATAAATCGGTAAAATGCTTAGACACGGTGTAGTGTTCATAGGTGTTTTCGAGCTTGTTGATTCTTCGTGCTAAATGCCATCAATGGGATACCTTGAGTCATGTGTCAACTACGGGAGTCATTGGTGAGGTTTGACAAGAGATGTCGAATTCACTCTTGCAAACTACTATCTAAGAAGGATAGAAGTTTTGCCTTCACAATAAGTAGTGAAAGTAGTAAATAGGTTGCATGTTCAATGATGGATAAGAGGCTTGGAAGTGGAAGTCAATTGCGCCCAAGGTTCCGTTAATTGTTGTTTTCATCTTATCTTTAGTTGTATTGCATGGTTAGCATCATTCTCTTGCTTTGCTAGTTGTACTTTAATTTGATAACTTAGGATCAAACCAACCAAACCCCCCCCCCTTGTTTACATGCTTTTATATGTATTCATGTATGTAAATGCTTAGTATGTTTTCTCCTATATATGTTTAAAACACTTGAAAAGATCCCTCTTCTTGTGGACAACCCAGACTTGCCATTATCTACTTAGTTGTAGATAGGAAGCATTTAGGGCTTAAAAGTATTAACTTTGAGAGGTACGGCGATGACCTCATACACTGGTTCCTCAAAGACTTGCAATACCCGACCAAGCGATCTTCTTTGGATATACCTTGAAATAATTCATAAAATGACTTTGTGTTACAAAGTCGATCTACCAGCATTTGTGGGTGTTAAGGAGAGGTAGGCCCATTTATTTGGATCTCGCTCAACTGAGAACGCAGTTCAAAAGCCTCTACTCTCAAAATCCTAGCCTTTCCTCAGTATCACTCGCCATTTCCTCAGCCGCCTTCGCCTTTTCCTCAGTAATGCTCTTTTTTTCTTCAGCCACTTTCACTTTCTCCTCAGCAGCCTTAAGCAAACTCTCCAGTGTTGAACACTTGACTTCAAGCATCTTATATTTCTTCAACAAAGAGTCATCAACGGGGGAGCACCTAGCCAGTCACTGGCTCACGATTTGAAGTCCCACACAAAACTTATAAGAAGACAACACATGAAACAAAGTTATTTACTACCTCCACAACAGTAGCTACAAAAAAAGTAATAAGCAATATCACAGTTAATTTATAGACTAACTGTAACTAGAGTACCAAGTAAAACATGTTGGAGAGGATATCAGCGATCGTCCCCTCTGCCAAAACGTTCTCAGTTCACGCAATCACTTGTGAAATAATTTCATCGCCGCACTCATTTTTGAGGGGTGATCAGGATGCTGCAAGAGCTCAGTGACCCTATCCCTTTTGTTCTTTTTCACTTTCGGCGGATTGGAAGGGCAACGATTATTGGTTTACCTTCCCTCAGTTTGGTTACTTGTAACGTTAGGGCCCCTACCGTGTGCACCCACAGGCATAGTGCCACTACTGGTTGCCTTTTTGGTCTGAACAACATCTGTTTTCTCTGATGAGGTGAAGAGAGAAATGATTATTTCACCCTTAGATGGATCCATGTTTGAATCAAGGCGAGCGTCATACATTAATGCGAACACACAAAAATAGAGAAAGTAATGGCTTTACAATTAAAACAAATATATATATATAAGTGTACAAATTCAGCACATCAAATAAAAGCAAACGAAAAACCTTAAGCATCAGACTCGACGTGGCGAAGATGTTATGTATGGATGCAAAGTGTAGCCACAATCTCAGTACCCTCTGTATAGAGGACACTCGGATGGGGGAGCTTACACCTAGGAGTTTTATAGTTCTAGGATGGTACATAAGATTCAGGAACCTTTTTGGCTTTTATAAAAAGTATTTCTTGTGCCAATCACAAATGTTGCAAGGGAAAGTGCTCACGAGTTCAACCCCAGAAATCCCAGGATAAAAAGTGAACTCGTCTTTGCTGTTATTCACCTTTAGGATGTGATAAAAATTGTGGAACAAATCTATTGTGAAAGGAATGTTCGCATTCTCTCATACACTAAGAAAACCTATTATGATAGCTACGCCTTTAGGGTGAAACTGAGACAGTGGCACTTTATACTAGCGAAGAAGTTCAATCATATGTTTAGGAAGAGAGAAATACAGACCGAAGTTCAGATAGGCTATATAAAATGAAATATGGCCAAGTGGAGGAGTGCGTACACACTCAGTTTTTGAAGGAGAGCGGAGCTTAAAATGGGATAAAAAAGGAAAGTAATTATTTATGTCATTTACAAAGGTATTGGTCAGCACCCAACAGATGGTGACAGATACGGCAACATGGTTTGAATCCCCATCGAAGGCAGTTTCTTTCATGGGAGATTTAGCACAATTAGTAGAAGATATACTGATCCCTGGGTTGGAGATAGTAATTTCAGTTCAGGAAATAGGTGATAAACACAAGTTTAACACAAGGATAATTCACAAAAAGTTTCCCGTAGAATAAGACTTGAAAAAAGCTAAATACATGCACCAGAATCGCCATAACTACTATATTAATCCCAGAATGGTAAAAGCATGCAACAAAGAGAGGATAATAAGTAAGGAAGACACTTACTCTGGAGGAAGATGACAGAGGGAGACACACGGAAAACCTAGAAGCATTCAGAGAAGATGAAGTCTTTTGTAGGAAAGAAAGGAAATTGAAGGGAAAAAAGCATATTTAAGCACACAATAAAAAAGAATAGTAGAGGTGGTCAATTGGTTTAGGAAGATGCAATGATGTTCTAACACATAAAACAAAACACCTTTTGCTTATAACGAGATGGCGGCGGTACTTGAAAACATAGCGCATTGATTGAAAGTCACAATTAATTACATATTTCAAATTCTTCATTTGAGGAGTAGAGCAAAAACAAACATTAGGGAATCGCGAATAGGAATACCAAGCGATGAGGAGTAGATCTCGGGATTTACAAACCAAGCGAATGCAAACATAGCCTTACCACAATGAGCCCATAGTTCAAATATTCAAAAGATGTAGATCGATTGAAAAGAGCGACTTAGACATGAAGAAAAACATCACTTTGCAAGGACACAACAATAGTATTATACGACAAATGCTCCGTACACCATAAACATCACTTCGCACTTAATCCATAGCCAGACCATCACTTCGTTCTTATAGCCTTTATGTGGTCCAGCAATCACAAGGCCGGTGGCCATTAAGCCCAGCCCAATAAGATTTCTATGTCGAGGCGGATGAATTATACCCAAGATGAAGAGCAAGGCACGCATATACTCTAAGTCGTGCTAGGATGCTTGGGCCGAGGAATACGGAGAAGGTGACGAACGTGATAAGCATAAATGAAGAATATGAGGTAGTGTTTTTCCCATGATCCTAACTCTTAGAAATCAAGGAACCATCAAACATGTAAGCCTATAAATATAGCAAACCGTGAAGAAGCTAAGGGAAGCGTTACTGTTCCAAAAAATTCCAACTCTATAAGAGATACTGACTTGATCGTCGGAGTATTTTCCTTAGAATCACTTCTGGGCCAAGTCTTGCCGGTTAAGGAGCTTCTAGAGAAGACGAAAAGCACACCTGAGCAACCTACCACATCAGTACCCTTTTCGGAGGTTGGAGGCTCTTTATCCTTTATGGAGGCTGGGGGCTCTTCACCGGCTGAAGGCTTTTCAATTTTATCACCGGGTAACTCAATTTGTAATCTTAGGTGAACGACAAGTGTGGTAGGTTGAGTATCGTCCACAGTTTTTGGTGCTTCCTCACCCCTCTTTCTCATCCTCCTTGCACCAACTTTTTTACCCTTGGGAGCCTTCTGCAATGAGACCACCAAACCAAATGTGTGAGAACCTAACCTTTAATACATAGGAAAATCACAATTCACAATTCATAGTTTACATTTCACAATTCACAATCACAAATTCGCCATTCACAATCCCCGATCCAAATCCGCAATAAGAAATTCACCATTCACAATCCAGAATTCATATTTTACAATTCACATTTCACATTTCATAATTAACAATTCACAATCACAATAAATAAATCACAAATCACATTTCACAACCATCATTCACAATTCAGAATCACAATTCAGAAACATAATTGACAAATCATAACTCATAACCACATTTCACAAAGATATTTAACAATCACAATACACAATAAAAAATCACCATTCACAATCCCGAATCCAAATCCATTAACCACATCAACAAAGAATTAATATTAACGTTAATTATCAAAAGGAAAAATAACAATTCACAATGAACATAATGGAATGGGATGAATGGAATTGCTAGAATGGCAGAATCCAACGTTGAATTAGATGGGAAATAGCGGAATAATGGAATTTCTTGAATGGCGGAGGAGCAATGCAGGTGGTCAATGTCTCGGTGGTTTACCAAGAACGATGTCTCGGCAGTCACCGGCGGATTACAAAGGTCACCGACCCTAAGTACCGTGAAGGTCGGGTCAATCACCGCCGACGTAGTGGGTCGGCTCAATCACTGGCGGAGAAGGAATGTGTTTAAAATAGGGAAGGAAATGGATTGATTCCGAGTCAGGGGAGTGATTGGCGGCGGACTAACGATGGAGAGTGAGCAGAAATCGGTGAAGATGGCCGGTGAAGAGAGGTGGGTGACACTGGAGATGGAAAGAGGGGGTGGTTGTTGAAGTGGAAATGTTAGTTGAGTGGACGAGGGTTTTTATATGTTTCCAAATAGCACCGGTAAAAGTGTTGTCGGTTCTGTAGCTAAGTAAAACCAGTGCATATTACTGTAAAAAGCAACTTGCTCAGCTACTTTGAGCATCGAAATGGCATACCGGTGGTCAACACTTAAAATATTTTTAGTGTCGAGAACCGGTATCCCCTACTAGTGCATTTTTCTGCAAAATACAGCTATGCGCAACTAGTTTGAAATTATTTATAATTTATTGACTTGGGCAGAGAGCAATTATCAAATACTTCTTCTATGTGTTGAGCACCGGTACCATTTATAGGTGCCTTTAAATATGTTCACCGGTGCATAAATAATTTAATTTTCCCACCTAAAGGGCGAAAACATTTTGAAACTCATTTCATTTCCCGTAAAATTTATAGAATCAATATCATTATTATAATATTGGTTCTAATAGTGGTTACAAATTTGAATTATTATGATTTTCACCCCAACGCTTTTTGGGATAAGTTGGATATTAAATTTAACTAAAAGTAAATTAATTCATAGTTTAAAACCGAATGTGTCACGGTGTACCGGTTGATTGATCTTTCAAAATGTGGCGCATTATGTAATGTAAGAAAATTACATTACTGCCCAATAAGTTTCTAAAAATTTTATGACCATGAATTGCTATTTCAAGGATATTAACTAGGTATCCAAAATGCATGGGAACATGTACGAACTATTTATTTACAACGATTGTCGTCTTGAGGACATTTTTTATTTTATTTTTGCAAAAAGGCCCTTCAACTAAGCATTTCAATTACGTTAACTACCCCCCACAACACACCCATGATTTTACATTTCATTGGATAATTTCGATAAATTAAAACAATTCTTCATTTACGGGCACATGAGCAAAAGTGCTAGTATATGTTCTAGAGTTTGGAATAGAAGCTTACATAGTGGTAACGATGAGATTTGGGGACTTTTATGGAGACTTATTAGTAACCTAATAGTGATATTAAAATTGATTCCAAATTGTATAATACATCTTGGAGTTGAATTGTTCCATAAATTTTGAGCGGATTTCAGTTCGGAGTTACAAGCAAACTTTTTACTTTTTGCATTTTAGTCCCTCTAAGAAAGTTGAAATTGTTGAAATACAAAATTGGCTATGAATAAATGAAATTCAATGTTTCCCTACTGGACTTGTTTGGGTGAAAGGAAGGTCTCCTTTTGTGAGTTGTGACCTCTACATCGTAGTTTTGGAAAATGCCCCAATTTTTATTTGAAGTGTTCCCACAACTCCAATGCACTTAATTCTTCATATCCATGGTTATTTAATATAGTTTCTAATACGCATAATTTTAGATTATTTTTACGTTTCTAAAAATGCAGTTATAGTGCATTTCGTGGTTATATGGTGCTAAAAGTTTCCATACACGTGCCAATGATCAAATGTTTTGGTGTTAAAAACCTTAAAAAGCAGCTACGCATGACTGCTTTAATTAGTAGGATTTTCATTCTAAGTAATGAACTACTATGGAAGGGGAAACATTTAAAGCAGTTTCTTATGCAATCATTATTATCCAAAAACATCGGAATCAAAGTTAAAGGTGCAAAAGTATTAATTGTCAAGTTACAAGAAAATACATTAGTACAATTCACGAATAATAATGGGTGAATGGTTCCACTTCCTTGTTGTCAGTTGTGTTGTCCTCATCATGTGACGTTGAACCCAAAGAAATGTCCATCTGTTCCAGGAAAGGACCAATTGCCTTCACGACTTCAGGAAATTGGTAGCTTATCACTTTCCCCATGTGATCACACCATCTCCTTTGAAATAGGCAATCCATCTGCAGAGTTTGAATTCCACTCTCAAGTGCAGAGACCCTAGATTCAATCGAAGTCATAGAGGGAGGTGGAACATTCTTGCAGAATGATTCAATAGCAATTTGCATCATTGGATGACCAGCAATTGCACAAAGTGAAGAATTTAGACTGCATAAACCATATGATCCAGACTTTTCCTTGTCCTCTGTCAGCGCCTGGTGAATTTCCTCCCCAACATTCCAACAAAGTTTCTTTTTAATAGCATATATCTTGATTATCCAACTCTTATGCACTTCGGTGTTCACTGTGACAGGGTCGATATGGGAGGCCACGAAGTGATACCACGTGTTCATATCTGGTGTTAGTGATTTCTTCATAATTTTGTTCACCCAGGTAACACAGGAGCATCCACATCAGCTGTAATGTACTGAACCAATCTTCTCGATACTTCGTCATGGAAATCATCATCCCCATTGATCAACGGTAACTTCTCATCCTCCTCATCTTCGAAATTGGGCAATCCGTACAGTTCATTGATACTTGAGGAGTGAGAGGGACAAATTTCCCACGGCATAAAACACCACACCTCAAATTTTCAAAGAACTCGGCTATGATGGTCAAGTTGAAAGTGGGGGGTGTAGCACAAAGCTTTTCCCATCCCAATTTCCGAATAGTTTCTTGAAATGGTGAATTTGATTTGATTACACATTCCGAATAATGCTTCCTCATTCTGTAACTCTGGGCCAACAACCTTGCCTCCTCAGACACAAATCTCTCCTCCGCCACCCTCAAGTAAGAACCTTTTATTGGTGATGAAAACCCTTCTTTCCTAGGCCTCTTATTGGGGGTTTTGGGGGCCATCCAATATATAGACATAGAGGCATTTTATCATACACCTTGTTGGCAATGGGAATTTACCAAAACTTCATCTAAATTCGAATAACATGAAAATAAATGACTATAACAAGGATATATATTTTTATCAACCTCACACGGGATTTTAAAACGAAGTACACATACACCAATTAAAATCACAATTGAATGGAAAACTCCGGTAATTTGATATGAACTTAATAAATCAAGTTTTAATCACAAATGTAAAACATGTCCAATTCATTTCGATCTTAAAGGGAGAAATGATAGTACCTTTTTAGACCACAATCACTGTTCGAGGGAAACTAGGGTTTGCTCATAGTAGATATGAACAAGAGGTTGTGTAGGTTTGATAAAATGATGCATAAATTGATGGTTTTGATGAACTTGACTTTATTCGTAGCACCGATACAAATAGATAATACTAGTGCTTATTTTGTGAAGCAACCTGATGCAGCTGCTTGGAATGCATTTTAATTTTTTTGAATGGGACCAGAGAACTACTTGTCATTTTTTGTCTAAGTATGAGGCACCGGTAACAAAACCAATGCTTTGAAACCATACTTACTGGTGCTATATTTGACAGGCAGCCGGGCGCAGCTGCTTGTAAATCGTTTAAATTATTTTGTGGTGGACAAGAGAGCAACTCATCTTTTTTTTCCTCAGTATTGAGCACTGGTAAACTAACCGGCTCCGTTAACCAACACTTACCGGTACCTTATTTTAAGAAGCGGCCTGATGCAACTGCTTTTAATTCATTTTAATTATTCTCATGGTAACCCGAGAGCAACTAACTATTTTTTTTCTACGTATCAAGAACTAGTTTAATAACTGCTGCAATTGTACTTCTCAACCACTTCTCAAAGGTTCTAGGCAGGATGAAGCAGCTGTGTTATTGAATTATATTATTAGCACCATTATATTACCGATGCTAATAGTTTTTTTTCCAGTACTCTGCTTAAAAATAGAGCAAGTACTCTGTTTCATAGCATTGGTATTCAATGACATGACTAGCAAAAAATGAAGTTATAAATAGCCACTATTAGAAAAACAAAGTATTAATGACCACTAAAAATACAATTTGGGCCAGACATAAAGGTACAAAAGGGATCGATAAACAAAATGTACTACCCTATCTTTTCCATTTAATAACTACATCACCATCGATAATATGACCATTCTCGTCCACCCACTATCAATCCCCATGTGATCGTCTACACACAAGTGGTCTATCGATGTCCTCCAAACTCAGGAATGCTGAGGGAAACTCTGTAATGTTGGATTTGATAGGCGTATCAATTTAATCTTCAAAAAAGTACTTCTTCCCGTAAAGTAGAACATGTCCTTTCTCATTGGTTGGGTCTCAGATAAAAAACACTTGGCGAGCTTGAGCTTCTTGAATAAATATGTCATCCTCGTAGCCCACTCGATTCAAGTCCACCACCGTAAAACCCATGGGCATCTTGGTATGTACCACGATACCATAAATCAACCCATATGCACTTGAAAATAATCACTTTGAACCCAAAATAATCCAACTCCCAAATCTCCTTGATGACCCCATAAAATTCCATTATTGCAACGATAGGTTTTTTGTCTTTCTTCCTCGATTGCCACATGGATTCATATTCTAGATAAACTCCGCTATTCTGAGTTGTGCTCTTTCTATCCTTGGACACTATTGATAAAATGTATTCATTAATATCATTGCCCTGGTATCTCATTACGGTGCAACTGGGTGCCATTGCAAACACACGAAGTTTAGACGGTGTCCCGTTCACATTGCAATAATTACAAAACCAATTAATTAATGTTACAGAGTGCTCAAGTTGCAACTAGTTCGACGACTATTCGGGATAGAATTCTTTCAACATTGACATGTGCTCCTAATGATACATTGCAGTCTCACTACTATTACGAAAAACATCAAGATGAACTTTCATCAACTCAATGTTAAATTATGTGTATAAGGTATATTTCGTACGTGGGATCCCATTCTCCCTGCCACTTTGCACATGCTTGGGGACTCCAACAGTTGTCTTCCCAGTCAAATTTGAAGTGCAAACTCAATGATTTCCTCTGTGACATACCTCTGGACAATGCTAGTATCGGGTTGGCATCGGTTGTGTACATCACCCTTAAAGACCCTCATGGCCGCTCAAACAGGTACATCCAATGCATCCTAACGAGACCACATATTATAATCTCCCTGAAAACATGGATTACAAGATGGACCATAATGTCAAAGAATGCTGGGGGAAAGTACTTCTCAAGCAAACATAGCACAACTATCCCATTAAGCCCCAACTCATCAAACGGTTTCCTGCTAATATTCTTACGACAAATAAAGTTAAAGGAGAAACACATGTACATGGTGAAATATCTCACCTCCTCCTCCATGAAACCACAAATAACAAGGGTAAGATTTCTTGCATCAGGACGTGACAGTCATGAGATTTCACCTCCAGGTGCAATTAAGACGAAATTCATTATTCACAAGCCAAATGACATTGGAAGAGTAGCCAGATGGTACCTTGATTCCCTGAATGCACTCACAAACCAACATTCTCTAGGTGATAGAAAGATTGTAAGGGGCCGGTGGTAGGTACGTCCTCTTACCTTTCACCTCCGGAGCTAAATCAACTCGTATACCGAGTTCAACCAAGTCATTTCGTGCATTGAAGTTGTCCTTCGTCTTACCAGGAATGTTTAGTAGAGTACCAATTCAACTCTCAAACACATTCTTCTCTATATGCATCACATCCAAACAATGGAGAACCTCTAAAGTCTCCCAATACGACAAATCAAATAATATCGATCTTTTCTTAGAATGTCCATCATTTAAGGAAACCACTGTAGATATCTTTTTTCCTAGAACAACATTTAATTTCTTCACTCATTATTCTTGGCGCCTTCCTCCTCCTCCCCCCAACAAAATGAATGGCGTCTTGTAACTTGTGCTTTGCTGGGAGGAATTTCCTATGACAAAGATACACAGTCCTCCGACCATTTTTAAGTTGCGTAAAATCAGTTGCTTCCTCACACACATGAAATGCCTTGGGCCCTTAATGACGTAACCCGAAAGATTACCATAGGCCAAAAAATCATTTATCGTGCAGAAAAACATGGCCTTCGAATTGAACTTTGTCCCACAATAACCATCGAACATATCAACACCGTCCGACCACAAAGCCTTCAAATCTTCAATGAGTGGGGCTAGATAGGTATCGATGTCATTTTTGGGTTACCTCCTCGAAATCATCAATGGCATGAAAACATATTTCCTCTTCATGCATAGATAATGAGGTAGATTGTAAATACAAAGCATAACAGCCCATGAACTATGTTTCAATGACATGTTACCAAAGGGTTTCATACCATCAGTACCCAAAGCCATTCCCAAATTCCTGGGTTCAGCTGCAAACTTAGGATACATCTTGTCAAAATTCTTCCACTGATTTGTGTTTGCAGGGTGGCTAATGATATCATTATCTAGACAATCCATATCCTTGTACCATGTCATGTTTTTAGCATCCTCAATGTTCTTTAACCTCTTTAGCCTGGGGACAATAGGAAGGTATCACATTCATTTCGCAGGGACCCGTTTCCTTACCTTCACAATAACCTCCTCATCACCACCTCATTTCTCCTCTCCTTATAAGGAGAAATGTTGCATGCAGGGCAAGCCACTGCTTTTTCCAAAGCATCCCCATACAAAAAATAATTATTCGAGCATGCATGTATTTTTTTTATACTCCATTCCCATTGGGCACATAATTCACTTCGCATCGTACAGGTTGTCCGGTAAACAATTATCCGGGGGGGAGTTTCTCCTTCGAAAACTTGAGCAAATTCCCCATGCTAGTATTGCTCCACGAACCAACACCTTTCAAGTTAAACAGTTCCATCAAACATGACATTACAATGTCTTTCTTCTTGCAACTGAGAAACAACGGTTTGTCATTCTTATCTAGAAATTTTGACAAAACCTCTGGCTTCCCCCTAAATTCATCCACCACCTTCTCACACATGTCATCCCATTTCAAACCCCCAAAATATTCCCCTTTGCTACGTACAACCACCTCCGGTGGTGGTTTCTCACCATGAATGTCCAAACCAAATAATACTTCGAAAACCATCTCTTGTACAAATGGAGTCACAACAATTCCCGATCGTCAGTACACTTACGATTCTTACAATCATGACATGGACATAGGATGCACTTTTTATGACTAAAAGCATGCTCCAAGAACTCCCCAACAAAAGCAATAAATTCATCACTCACCAAACTAAAATTGTGATACACATTCTTACGCCTCTCGATGGCACGGTAAATCTCTACAATTTAATCAATTTGGAACATTTAAACATCAACAAAAATATAACTTTACACCATAAACATTAATTTTATTCATACCACGCCCAATGAACATGCAACATGCAACATCACACACTACTACAATCCTACCGCATATATCAAATCACATGCATTCAAAGCCATTCAATACATCAACTTTACTTGCTTACAAACCATAATCATCAAGAGTGTGAAGCAACATTACAATGTTCAAACTTACAAGATATTTATAGAAACATATCATTCCACACATATTCCACCATGAATGTTAAATTTAAACAAAACATGAAGAACCGCCAAGGGAATTCATTTATGATTATTCAATGTCTTCTTGATCCCCAAATTTCCATTAAGGAGCCCCAAAATCATCTACCAAGATTTTTTTACTCAATCAAAAATGTGGTAGGTGAGCATTTAATACATCAATAGCTCTCATACAAATAATTAATACCGGTGCTAAAAGTGTAACTGACTAATTAGCACCGGCAAAAGAACCGGTTCTAAAAAAAATTAAACTGGTGCATAAATTACTCCCATTTCCCGCATTTTTTTAGTTCTTAAGAAAAATGCACCGGTACACATAGCGGTGCTGCATGATTTCCCGCATTTTTTTAATTTCAGCACCGATATAAACATGTAATATATTCATCCAGTGCTATTTTTCATCATATTTCCCGGGTTTTCTAGATTATAAGATTTACGCACCGGTAAAAACTACCGATACATTTCCCACCATTTTCCCCAATTGCACCGGTACACCATTTATATCGGTGCATATTTTAAAACTTCCCGTGTAAATTATCAAACAGAACCGCCCGTCCGCACTGGTATGAATCGTACCGATGCTCAAAATATTAATCTTAGTTTTTCTTCCATACATAGGCACCGGCCTTTCTATATACGGATGTCCTTATTAGTGCAAGAGGGATTTATTAGCACTGGTAATCCGGCACTGGTACATCTATACATGTGCCTATGTACCTACTTTCTAGTAGTGATATCTATATCATTACCCAGTTTCCTTGGCCAGAAATCATCATAAATAACAACACATACTTACGTTTCATTGCCAACGAAGCGTAAGATTGTAGATCACCAACATAAGAGACCAAGTACTATGTGTGCTTCCATATTACCAAATAGATTCATTCCATCAGTTGACAAGTCTAACCTCAAATGTCGAATTTCAGAGCCAAACTTGGGATAAAGTGCATTTAATTTTTTCCATTTACTAACATCTGATGTATATCTTATCAAATCATCCATCAGTCAAACCCTATCAGCATGCTAATGCATCAACTTTGCATCTACTTTGCACGCAAATAACTTCTTCAGTTAGGAATGATAGGGAGATACCACATCACTTTGCCGGTGCTTTTTTCTTCGATTTCAACAACACCTCCACACCCATCGCAATCCCACACCTCTTCAACTTGTACCAAGGTCACCGTATTCTCGACATGTTTCCTGATCTTCATCTACCTTCTCACCTGTACAACATACTATCATTTGGGAAAGCATGTATTTTTTTAAGTTCCAAACTCATTGGACATAGAATTATTTTTGCGGCATACAATCTATCAGGCATAAGATTACCCTTGGGGAGCAATTCTCTTAGCAATTCTAGAGTTTCTGTCATTGACTTATCGGTCCATCCAAATTTGGCTTTCAAATTCATTAATCTCAAAGAGGCACATAAAACCGATTGTTTTGAACCCTTATATAATAGCGTCTTCTTGTCCTCATGTAAAACTTGTAGGGCATCGGGTTTACCCTCAGTTGTTTAGTGATATCATCCACATATTCTTCAAATTTAGCATTTCCATCTAATTCATTTCCCACATTCATCTTATCCAATTCAATCATACGAGATGCTCCGCAATCTTTCCCGTGCCATACCCAACAAATGTAGCTTGTTAGAAACCTTCTTATTACTAGATGTTCCCGCAATTTCTTCATCCCTAAATAGACATAATTTCTACAATTCTTACACGGGCCTGACCCAACCGCCTTTCTTGCGTCTTTAACAACCTCTTCATCCCTTCTTGCGTCGCATCATTCTTCAAAGCATGTTGAAACACTAATGAAATAAAAAAATTCTACCAATGGCATGTAATCGGGTGAATTTTAAGATCATAAACAATGAGTTCATTTCGATCCATTCCAATTTTTCTACATGTCAATTATAGTGAAACTCATGAGCATTCAATACACAAACATAACATATGCTCCTAGGGAAGCTAATACTGTGGCTGATTTTTTGGCCAAATATGCAAGGGAGGAATCCCTAAATGGAGTATTTCACATTAGCAATGCCCCTTCTTTCCTTAAAGGCTTGATTAAGTTAGATAAAATTGGAGTTCAGGGGTTAAGAATAACAACTGTAAATGGGAACTCAGATTACACATAAGCTGGTAGTTGTTTCTGAATATAATGTATATAAATGTTGTGGAATGGAGACTGCTGTCTTTCGTTTTTCTGCAGATATCCGGCTCAGGTTCGGAGACACATCAGAAGCAAATGAGGACTCACAAGAGAGGAAACACGGTCAGAGCACAGGAGAATTTCTGAACTACCTAAAGCAAGGGACGATCTAGTTTATAGGAGAGGAGAGGAAGTATTGCTCGAACATAGGAGAATTTGAGGATGGCAACAATCAATGGACACTCAGGTGATCTTGTGTCTTCCTTGGCATGAATAACATTGACTAATAAGGGTTTCGATTGTTCGCTTCCCTGACCATGTTCATGTTACTCATGCCAGATGGACATAAGACTAGCAATCTGTAAATTCACATATTCAGTTAGCTTAGATTGGACTAATCATAGCGCTTTTGGAAGCAATTTTCTATTTGCTTGGAGGCCTTCGTTGGCTCCTGGATCATCATGAATGATCTTTTGTAAAAACTCTACTTGTAGCACTTCCTTTTGGGTTTGAGGAGCCTAATAAAATCCTCCCATCCACCGGATGGTTTCTAATTAAAAAAAAAAATACACAAACATAACAACCCAACACAAGCATAGCATAAAAAGAAACCCCAATTCCATAAAAATGTAAAAACACTTTCTACTGTTAATTTCACCCAGCATAAAAATAAGATTGTATAAAACATACCTTCTCCAAATCCAAATGATGTACTCCAATGTTATAACCTACTTCTTCATCAATTGAAAAAAAGATTCAATCCCACCAAAGTTTCTTGCTGTTAATGGAGAAATGTATTTGGGGAAATTTTTTTCTTCTTATAAATTGATGGTTCCGAGTTCGGAATTGTATTTCAAAACCCATAATTATTGACACGACTTACTTCTGAGTTCGTAACCTATTTCCAAGAACCTTCCTAACTCAGAAGAGTATTCAGCCTTTCATAAGGGCTCAGTCCCACTAGCGGTAATGAAATTGTAAAACTTGTCGGTTCTCACTTCTGAGTTCGAAAGTGCCTGCTATCAAAGGGGGTCTGACACAACCGCCTTTGAACTGGTCCAATTAAAGACGGCTATTATATACATATGCGCCTTCTAATAATGCCTATAATACACAGCTCTCCACTAGTGTTTGTTCCGACCCGTTTGACATAAAATTTTGATCAATTTGAGTCGGGACGGCTGACCAACCGTGACTCGCGGGTTAGGATTACTAGTCTATCCTTCTTCTATTCCATCTATTACTCCATTATTGAAATTTTTCCAAATCTTTTACAAATTCATTTAGTAGAATAAATTCTATAAATTAGAAAATCTATCCACACTACTGAATTATTACAAAAGAATCTTTGGATCATTACATACCTTACCCCTAGAAAGAAAGCTTGTCCTCAAACTTTAATTGTAACAAATATTCTTGTAATAGCTTGTTCCATATGAAGCATCATGTACCTTGTAGAGCTTAATGTATATATATTCATGCATGCATCCGCCTAGCATCGTTATGATTTCATCCTATCAATATGCAATTATTCAAGCTCAATGAAGTTGTCAAACCATTTGCAAATTATCACTCTTGAAAACTCCAGTCTTTCCAAGTCCCCACGAGTTTCCACGCCACAAACACATTTTCCAGTATCATCAACAATATCTCATTCTCCTGATTTAACTGTGGTGAAATACTACGGGAAAAGCCCAACATCGGTATTGGAACTCAAAAGTCACCGGAAAGCATGCCAAACGTTGGTACAAGGACTCAGAAGTCACGGAAAAGCATACCAACGTTGGTACTATGACTTTTGGCCCTGAGTTTACACGTAGAAATAATCGAAACCAACACTAATAGAGAGCCCCCTATTAAAGGCAACAAGGGAAGGCGGTTAAAAAAAACCGCCCTTAATTTTAATTTCCGAGCTCGGAAATGAAGGTTTGTGTCCTCTACTTGAATTTTAAGTCGGTTTTTTGTTGATTAAAGGCATTTTTTTGTGAACCGCCTATAATTAGCTCTAATTAAAGGCGGTTCAAGGCAGAAAGGCCTTTAATTTTCTCTACTTGAAGGTGGTCATGACTAACCGCCTTTAAAAGTGATACTTTACGAACGGGGAAAGAGGAAGCGATAGGGTTTGCAAGCTTGGAAAACCCATGGTTTGCGTACTACAAAAAGGAGAAACATATTCCAAACTCGTAAATGCATTGTGTCTATTTTCCAAGTTCAGAATGTTGTTGTTCGGGTCTTCATAAATTTGGGGCAAGGTTTTCGAGTTCGGAAATGGCCCTGTATATTAAGAAAATGCGCACATTTCCATTAAATGCCACAAAACCCTAAAAGTTTGAAGAAGAAGCTCATTCATTCATTACCCATTATTCATTACCCATTGTGTGCTTGAGAATTCATCATTTCGCATTGGAGAAGGTTAGTTTTAACCAAATTATGAAGTTAATCATTTTCTTGAAAAAATTTAAGGTGTATTTAATGCTTCCTATTTAAGTTAACCAAATTATGATTATTGTTGAACGGATCCTCATTTGTTACATTTTAATTGACTTTTAGGAGAATGGATTGAGAGAAACTAATTGGTATTGATCTTAGGAAATCACCTGAGTACATTCCATTGGTTGAATCATTTGTTTCGTTTGCATTTGAACATGCTTCTAAAATGATTCTTTACGGGAAAGATGCCCTTGTAAGGAGTTTAGAATTGATGCGTATTTAGGGAGAAAGAAGTTGTCGGAACATCTCATAATGAGAGGGTTCCAAACTAGCTACACTCGTTGGGTATGGCATGGGGAAGTTGTGGAAGCCTCTCCTTCGAATGAATAGGAGAACACGATGCCAGGTGATGAATTAGATGGTAATGCCGAGTTTGACGAAATGGTGGAAGATATTTCAATGGAGTTCAAAGGTAAACCGGAGTCATTACAAGCTTTGATTGACAACAAAGGGACACCTTTGTAAAATTGTTTGAAAAACTCGTTTTTGAATGCAACTCTGCGGATAATGAACTTGAAGGAAAAATTTGGATAGACAGACAAGTCAAAAACCGAGGCTCTCGAGTTTTTTAGGGATTTTCTTCCAAAGGGTAATTTAATGTTCAATAGGTTATATGCTTCGAAAATAATACTATGCCCGGTGGGATTAGAATTAGAAAAAATTCATGCATGCCCAAATGATTGTATGTTGTATAGGGGAGAAGTAGATAAAGATCAAGAAATTAGTCGGGTATACGGCGAGTCTCATTACAAGGTGAAAATAGGTGTGATTACGGTGGCTACGGAAGTTCCATTGAAATCAAAGAAAATGACACCGGCAAAAGTGTTATGGTACCTCCCGATCATTCCTTGTTCGAAGAAGTTGTATGCACTAGTAGAGGCAAGCCAATTATAGGTGCCTATTAAAGGCGGTTTAGGGCAAAACAAATACAGAACTGCCTATTCGGCATTGTAAAGCGGTTTCGAACTCGAAATCCTCGTTTCGATCTAGCAAAATCATATTCAAGCAAAATAGAGGTTATTTGAGGTAAGTTTTGAAGAATCCAAACCCTACATTCCTCATCACTACTTCTATTTTGTTCTCATTCCATTTTTCATTGTTTGAAGGGGATGATCAAAACTAGTTATTTAAGACTTGATGGTTCACAATGCCGAATTCAAATTTCCACTTCTTTGAGGTGAATGTTGGTTTTTCAAAACCCTGGTATTGTTTAGTAGTTACACAAATGATTCCTCAATGGGGGGAAAGATTGAGGGTTTTTTCTATTTAGCATGTTTAGTAATGTTACTTTGTGATGACTTTGTGATTGTCATTTTTGTTTCATTCCTTATAGTGTAAATATAATGATGGTTCATTTTCGTGGAAAAAACTATATTATATCCATTGAAATCGTTACTAATGTGGTATATTATTATTATAATATATATTGTGTAGTAAGAGTAATGATTTAGCGCCAATTTTTTGGATGTAGGTTCAATAATATTTAGAAAAAGGACTTGTGACGATATGTCACGTTCACAACATAGCCGCCCACCAACTTTGGAATTTGGTTCTGATGATGACAATAATGGATCCCATGAGGTAGGAATAGGAAAAACACATTGTAGAACATTATAACGTAGGATAGCTAGAAAAGAGTTCACTCCATTAGTTTTAATAAGTCAGGCAAATGTTTGTCCAAAGAGCATTTAAAATGGTCTAGTTGGGTAGCAAAAGTTTATAGAATGAGGGTGGACATAATGTATGATAGTTGGCACGAGGTTACCCAACACTATAAGGAGACCTTATGGATGGGGTGCAAGGTACCGTATTTAGAAAAATTAACCATTTTTGAAATTCCCCACCTAAATTGTCCCATAACCTAGTTGAAAAAATTAACTGTAACTAATTGTACCATCCCATTTTTATACATCTCCCTAGAGACCATTTGTAATTGTTGCACCAGATATACATTTCAAAAAACGATGGTGATGGCCATGATGTTCAAGAGTTCGCGAAAGCACAAATACACTTTGTCATGGGACCACGTATTTTCTTCGGAGAACGGTGATCAACCGTGGATAACTTACACACACATTCAACCTGAGAGTTGAGAGATCCACAAGAGATGGGCTTTGGAGAATGCTTCTAACGTTAGTAAAAGTAAATTGACTTTGACAGTTATTTAGATGTAATTGTATTTAGTAATGTCTATCATCTAACAAGTGTGCGTAGGTGATAAGGCAAGAAAAAAAATGCAAAGCCGGTTTGAATGTGATTCCCCATAATTTGAGGCGTGGGGGGGTATGGATTGGCAGATCTCAAGTACGTTGAAGAACGTTTTGAGATGGATGATAAAAATGAAATTGAGGCGGGGATGACCGTAAAGAAGGCAAGGGCTATGATGCAACCAATGGATAAGGATGACATATAAAGGTGTGATCTATTCGTCAAAGGCTGGAAAAACAAGAAAGAACTATACAAGAAGCCTGAAGAAAAAGAACTAGCGGAACAAGTGGTAAACCTGAACCCTACAACTGTTTTTTTACTTCCTTTAAATAGTGTAAATATTACCATAAATTTATGTTCTGAAATTCACATATTTACAACACCTAGGAGAAATTGAAGAATGGTGTATTGGAAGGGAAATTCATACCCACGTTTAACAACAACATCCTTTCTGCGGCTACCAACAGACCCAACCATGTGGGTCGTGTTAAGGGAGCCAGTGGGTACTTGAACCAACATGAGGCATTTGGAATTACTCAGTACTATGGTCGTGCACAACCATCACATGTCCACACTTTGCAAAAACATGCCCTTGAACAAGAGAAACGAATAGCGCAACAAGACATTCTCATTCTGAAGTTGATCCAACACACCGGCATTCGTGCATCCAGAGAATTTAGATGATTTGAAACCCAATTAGAAACCGCCATCAAGAGGATCGTACCATTCACCAAAATATGTTGAGGTCAATTGGGAGGCAATCATTGAAAGTTTGGCAAATGAAGTTGATAACCACAACAAGGCCATCCTCGCTTGTGATGAAAAGGTGAACATTTAACATTTATCAAATCTTTAATTCAAAGTTTTTTTCTAATTTAATAAGTGTAGTTGGTGTCTATTAGGGTTCACTTATGTGTGAGTTATACATAGATCGAGGCATAGGTGATAGTCCACTCCATATAGCCGGTGGACTTTTGCATAAGTTAATGAAACATCATCATAGCGTACCAAATCTAGAAGGTTTTTCAAGAGTCTCTTTGGAGAAGCCATTGGTAAAGGGTGCCTCATTGCCATTTCCAGACGAAGAATTTAAGAATGTTGGTTCCGCTCGCGGCATGTTTCTATTGTGGCTGCATTGACTACTATATACCAATCCCATAAAAGATCGCCATTTGAAAGTTAAACGGCCAAAAAGGCCCAAAGCGGTCCAAAGTACACCGAGGGCAGTCAAGATACTACACCCAAACTGGTCCAAAAGGAACCAAAATAGGTTCCAGCAACACCGGACAAGATAAGACAACTGCTTCCAAGGACACAACCCCCGAATGATGCACCTCACTTTGTAAAAGTTCTATGAAACAAGCTTCAAGCACATCAACGCAACTCAACTTACTCATTCATGGGAAACAATGACATATTTGATGCAAAGAGAGACATCATCGCGATGTGGAGTGATTTCGAGGACCGTTGGAAACGTGAGCAAGTTAATCAAAGGATAATGTCCATATACATCTTGTGGGTAAAAATTATGTTTAAAAATTAAATTCATGTTTACAATTTCATTTTCTCTAATTGCAACTAATGCGATACATTTCATAATTTCAAGGTACATGTTTTATATGTACAGTCAAAAGAAGGAGTGTGTCGGATACAATTGCCCGGTGATGACTCAAGAGATTGGTTGTACAAACCAAGAGAGAACCGACTACATTCGCAAGAATCTTGGGAGAAAGGATAAGAAATTATTCATTACACTCTACATTGAACGGTTATATTTAGAATCTTCATTATGTTCGACCACATCATTTATGCACTTTAATAAAATTGCACTCTATATTTGTACAGGGATCATTGGAGATTGATCATCAATGTTCCTAAAAAAGCGTGTGTATTGGATGGATCCATTTCACTTCCAACCATTGGACTCATTTGTCAAGATTTTTGAGTCCGCTGTGGAGGACAGTTGCGAAGATGATGAAAAAAAACTTTAGGTGGTCGAAATCAAGGTATAATATGGATAAATTGCTTCATTTTCCCCAAGGAGATAACCTTATGTTTTTCTATAAATTACAAATTTATATTGTTTAAAATAGTACAAGAAACAAGCGCAAACATGGGAGTGAGGCTATTATGTAATGTTGTACGAAATAGAGTCCATAGTGGTCGTGAACTTGGATTTACTTGAGATTGACAAGGTAATTGTACATTTGGTTGTAATATACATTAGTAGTGTCTATATATCAATAATAATATTTCCACTTTACTCACTATGCAAATAGGTTTTCCAAAAGGCAACAAGGTCGTATTCGAAATAAGATATCAACACCGCTAGGAACTGTTGGGCTAGGCACCTCATTCTCAACCACTCACATCTTCCTGCAAACCCTAACTTGGAAGAGTGACACAATTTAGGAAACTAGTAATGATATAAAGCTTTGGAATAGAATTTGATTGATTTCTATTCCTATCTATAGATTATTGTTTAGTTAGAATTTTCTATAGATTTTTATTAGCTCGTAGAATAATTGCGTGTATTGAATTTCATTTGTGGTTGTTGAAAAGGGCCTATTTGTAGCCGGGAAATTCAATGAAATTTTTTTTTTGCCATTGGAGCCAATTTAAATTCTAAACTCATAAGCTCAATCCGCCCTTTCAAAATCATAGTGCCGATTCGGTTATTGAACTCGGAAGTGAAAAATTACCAAAAACAAAAACACAAAAAAATTACAGAGGCGGCCCAAAAATGTGACCCAAACAAGGAACCAAATGTGCAAATAGAGCAAATTATTTCTTTTGATAGAGGAACTGATTAAATGCAGTTCGGTTCCAAACTCGAAACTACCAGCCTGATTCAGCCGAATGGCTAATCAAGGTGATTATAAACCACCTTTAATTTAGGTTCCGAGTTTGGAACGACTTCCAGAGCCGAGGGAGAGAATGTAGGTTTTAAACTCGAAACCTATTAAAGGTAGTTCCACCAGCCTTTTTAAGGTGATTCTCGGAACCGCCTTTAATCGATCGCGATTAAAGGCACATCCATAGAAGGCACTTTAAAAGTGCCTTCTCTGGTCCGATAGAATCGCCTTTAATTGCCCCTCCCTTCACTAGTGATGCTTGTGAGGAAGATGCAAAGTTTCTGAGTTGGCACGTGAATAGAGTCCAACCGGCGGATGATGTGATAAGACATATTCCGGACGGGGAGCAATGGAAGAAATTTGATGCTATGTGCCCTAAGTTTAGCAAAGATTCTTGTCATTTCAGATTAGGATTGTGTTTAGATAGTATGAATCCTTTTGGTAACATGAGTATCACAAATAGCTCTTGGCCCATTATATTGGTCATATAAAACCTTCTATCTCGGTTGACCATGAAACGTTAGTATCTGTTGCTGTCTTTGATGCTATTAGGTCCGAAGCAACCTGGTAATGATATTGATGTGTATCTTGCTCGTGGAGAATTTTTTTACTTTTTTTAATGACGGTGTTCGAGTGTATGATAGGTTGGTTGAAGATTTCTTCACTCTTAAAGTGTTGTTATTTTTGCACAATTAATGATTTTCCAGCATATGGAAATTTTTTTGGGTATTCTCTGAAAAGCCACTATGCTTGTCTAGTATGTGAGAAGGACACCAAATTTTTTCAATTAAAACATGGATGTAAGATGTTTTACCAGGGGCACATGTGGTTTCTTCCCGAGGGGCACCCATGGCGATTGCCCCAAAAATGGTTCAATGGGAAAATAGATGCACAAATTGCACTATTGCCATGGTCCGGTACACATATATATGAGGGTGTTAAGAATTTAACCAATGACTTTGGGAAGAAGAAGAGAAAAGTTACCGTTGTAGGAAGTTTGAAAAAAATGCTCAATCTTTTTTAACCTACCTTATTGGGAGCATTTGGAAGTTAGACATTGTCTTGACATTATGCACATCGAGAAGAATGTTTATGATTCTTTGGTTGGGACATTGTTAAATGCCCCTGGGAAAACAAAGGACAGATTGAAGGCTAGGCTAGATTTGGTTGAGTTGGGTATTCGGAAGAATCTGGCCCCAGTGAGTACAAGTGATAATTGTTATTTTCCCCTGCTTTCTATTCAATGTCACAACTGGAGAAGAAATATTTTTGTGAGACCCTTAGTAGTGTGAAAGTGCCCGGTGCATACTCGTCTAACATAAGTAGTTGTTTGTTCGTCGAAGAGTTGAGGTTGGGTGGGTTGAAGTCACATGATTGTCACAACCTAATGTAGGAATTGAATGCCATTTCCATTCATTCTACATTTCCTTCACATGTAAGATTGTGCATTACAAAGATCTTTTTCTTTTTCAAATCCATTTCTCACAAAAGTATTAGTGTATCGAAGTTGGATCGGTTGCAAGTTATGATTGTTGAAGTTCAGTGTTGTATGGAAATGTATTTCCCTCTGTTTTTGACATTATGGTCCACTTGATTGTCTATTTGGTGCATTTAGTCCGGTTTTTCTAAGATGGATGAACCCGTTTGAGAGGCACATGAAAATCTTCAATCACTTTGTGAAAAATTAGTATATGCCAGATGCTAGTATTGTACAACGGTACATGACAGAAGAGGCCATCAAGTTTGGCACTGATAGTTATACGAAGCAAGTTGAATTCGTTGGGGTTCCAATCGGTGGACATGAAGGGAGGTTGGAAGGTTTAGGGGTTAGACTGGGCAAATTATTTTGCCCTGGTGAGCAAGATTTATGTGCCACCCATCTATATGTTCTCTATAACCAAAAGGATGTTGTTCCATACATCGAGATTTATATGGATTTCATGTGAAAGATGCACCCTTATTTCAATGAGGCTTAGGTACTTTAATTGCACACTTCGACATTTGCATCATGGTTGCTGGATCACGTACATGTAGGCAAACATCCAATGACAGTTCAATGGATGGCTCGAAGACCATTGGGGACCGTTCTTTCCTACGGAGGATGTGATATCAATGGTTTTACTATGATAAGAGTATCACTAAAAACAATGGAGTGTCTCTTGCTTCCGAAGCATTGCACGTTGGAGGTGGTGGTGATGAAAATCCCATGTACGCGCTAAAGTGCTACTTTGGCATGATTTATGAAATTTGGGAATTTGACTATGTCAGTGTGTTTGTCTCGATTTTTAAATGTAAGTGGGCCAATATTAACAATAGGCAGTGTGTTAAGGATTTGGGATTCACCCTTGTTGATAGAAGCTGGGTTGGATGAAAGAACGATCCTTTCATATTGGTATCTCAAGCGCACTAGGTTTTCTATATGAGGGATCATGTTGATCCAAGGTGGGAGATTGTTGTTGAAGGTAAATGAACTTTTGTTGAAGAAAATGAGTTAGAGGAAGTAATTGGATTTGGATGTCATACAACGAGTTGTAGATATGATGAAATCATGTTGCTCGAGGAGGATGATCAAAGTCTTCACAGTTCTTTAGGTTTTAGTGACCATGATGAAGGAATGTGGATTGACGTTAAGGGGAAGATCACACATAGGAAGCATAAGTCAGAGAAGGTGATGCTCAATCTAGCCTTCCAACAGCTGCCGTACCTGTAATAAGATGGATATTAAAATTGATCAAAGTAAGATGGATATATAAATTCTATATTTGAAATTGTACTTAATTGAACTATTTATCTCTTATTGGAGCTTGATAGCACTTCTCTTTCTGCTTCCACTTCGCGGGCCCTCTTGGCAATTTTAGCATTTTGACAAGGTACTGGACGGAATTACCACCTATCCTCAAAGTCTTGATGGAGTTTTTTGTGTTGGAACCAACACTTGTCATAGTACTCCTGACGAAGAGGCTTATCTTGAGAAATTATGCCCGCCTTCTTTAGCATAGTGGTTATCAAACCACCGCAGGGAAGATCTTTATTCTTCGTTTGTGCAGCCTTCAACATGAAAGAGATGTTGGTAAAATCTGGGTTTACCTTTCTACCTCAATGGCATAGTAAAGCATCATGAGGTTAGAAATAGTAGGCTCGCAAGTATGGCCACATGTGGGGAACCATTATGGCATATTTACGTATACACGAGACGCTCCTCTACGGTTAACACACCAATATCAAAACTCTCCACCTTACTGGTATTGATTCCCACCAACTTAAAACATTTCCTAGCCATAGAAATAGGACAAAGAGGAGTAGCATTACTCATGCCCAGCCAAACATATGTGCGATAAATATCAAGAGGATCGTTGGGGTCATCAGGCCGTAATTTCTCGGCAGTGGTGTAAGGGCAATCTAAGGCTGCATTAATTGTATATGTAGTAACATGTAAAGCTTTCCCATTCAACCTAGTTATATCCCTATTGTTGCTATTTTGACCCAAATTTGCATAAAATTGAATCACTTCATCAACAAAAACCAGCTCATCCATACATAGTAATTTCTCTAGATGTTGGGTTTTGAAATGTGCAAGCCAAAAGGCTAGTCCTAAGGTATCAATGTCCAACGCTAATATAGCCTTTGAATTGATAAATTTTCTCTTTGAGAAGTCGACGTACTTTTTCTCGGCTGTATCACTGAAGAATTTTGTGGAAGTACCAATTGGCGTGAAAGGACAATAGCTCTGATCACTTGCCTTTGACCTAGCGGCCAGGCTCTTACGACTAATTCTCAAAAGAATTTTGGGGGTTATGGGGTTTGAATTGTGAAATTCGCAAATGCAGGGTTTTGTGGAATGAATGTTCGGATTTTTATTCGGGGGTTTTAAATCTGCTAGTTTTCCCTTTTTTCAAAAAAAAGAAAATGAGTTTCCGAACTAAGAAATATTTTGTCTCTTTATTAAAGAAGAGGGGACACATTTACGAGTTCGGAAAAACAAAACCCTTTCTGTGGGGATTAAAAAACACATAAAGGGTTTTCAAATGGGCATTTACTCCCATTTGAAAACCCTACCTTTCCCCTCTTTCTCCCCTCGAAAAACACTTCCAAGCCCATTTCATCACCAAATCTTCCATTTCATGTTTTGATGATTTGAGGTATGTCTACATCTCTTCACATCCAATTCCTCACATAAATTTTCAAATTTCAACTTCTATGATATGTAGGTAGAACCTATGAAGGAGTATTCCATTCCCTTTGATTGATCAATAGGCTCTTCAATATATAGCTGGGGTTTATTATTTTAAAACATAAATGACCAAGCACAATTTTTTTTGGTTCATGCTACCTAGGATTTGGATTTTATGATTATTATGACTTCTATTTTAAGTGGGATTTGTTAATTAATGATAAGTTGTGTATAATGTTGGTGGTAGGGTGATAAAATGATGCATGTAAATTGATAATAAATGGCATAGTGCTAGATTTATTGATTGAGCGATGTATTAGTGTGCTTAAATAATTGGTAAATTGCTAGTTTTATGTTAATTTTTTTTTCTACAAATAAAAGATAAATTTATCGTCTAATGAATTTGTTCATTTGCATAGGGTTTAGTACAACATTTCCTATAAATGTTAGTAACTTATTTATTTCCGAGGTTAAGTTAATACTCCCTCCGTTTCTCTATTAGTGGCACACTTACCTTAATTAAATGTTTCTTTTATATTGGCACACTTTCCATTTTTGGCAAGATTCCTTCAATTTCATCCACTCATTTTACTTTCTACTTTCTACATCCAATTTCATCCACTCATTTCCTCTACATAAATCCAAGCACCTAAACTTGGTGTCAATATTAGTGAAACGGAGGGAGTATTTAATATATTTGCAAATGTAGCATTGAAAATGGCAACAAAGAAACGGACTTGTGACGATATGTCATGGTCCGGTAATGTCAATCCCCCAGCAACAGACACGGCGTGGGATGAGGATGACGGTACGAGGGATGTAGGAAAACACCAAACTCATTGAAATTTGGTTTACCTAATTATCTTAATTATTACTATTATATTCCAACATAACCTATCTAACCAAGTATGCAATAAAGTAAAGCATAGAGAAACGAGACTTGGTTATGCAGTTTGGTGAAATCCACCTACATCTGCAGGGCGTGGTCCAGTTCAGAATGAAACCACTAATCATAACGATACAGTACAAAGTACACCATACAATTATACTTATCAATATAATTATGATGTGTGAATTCCGCAAGCTGCCTTTGCTACCAATCCGCCTTGATCAGACTCCCTTTGACCTCAAAAAATGCCAATGCTGGATCTCCTCCTCTCGAGGAATTAAGGTATTTGATTCTAAACTTTGAACAACAAGTTATGTATGTTGGAACATATATATGGTGGCTCTCACAGTACTCTCGGAAGGATGGAAAATCTCTATGCATATTTTTGCAATTAAGTTTGTGAGTCTATGCAGCCATGATGTCCTCTTTATATAGTCCATGAGCAGATCATAGCCCACTATGATTATCTTCATAATATTCCTATTCCTTATCTGCTTCTAAAGCATATCCAAAGCATATAAATAAAGGGATTTTCCTTATCTCAAATATCCCATAATATTCTATAAATCTAACTCCATGTTTGTAGAGATTTTCCATAAATCCGGTATGCTTCTACTACATGACTAAACTACCATATTGCAGAATATGCATCCTTCCACAAGTCTAAAACATCACTATTTTGTTTTCGGTTAAAACCTTTTAGGCTTCACTTTTCTGTATGTTCCAACGCGGTACATTTTTCTTTTCCAAAGTAGTTCACAAACTGCCAATTAATTAATCAATGAAATCCATCTGAATTTACAATCTCCCCCTTTGGCATTTTGTGGACCTAACCATTTCTGAAATAAAAGCACAAAGAAAAACTTCCATTTTACAACATAAGTATTCCAGAAATCTCGTTATGTTGGAACATATGCTAAGTACTGAATATGAAAATAGAAGAATACCAAAATAACCAGAATTCCAGAAATCCAAAAATCCAGAACATAATAATTCAGATTACAACACTAACAAAAATTTAATATCCAAAATACTAAAAATATTCTCCCCTTGGGGCCATGAATATGCCAAAGGCAATAAAAACACAGAAACAACCAAAAAGCAACAATAAAATCCGCTCCCCTTGTTGGAACATATTCAGTTCTGAACCTTCAATCATGTTCATTGGGAGCCATCTTGTGCTTCCAGTTGAGCATTCTCATCCTCAATTTTATCTTTCTTGGCTTCTAAGGCTGAAATATGTATAGCCAATGCACCCAACATTGCATTCATGACAGCAATCCTGGCATTTTCATCATCCACGGTCAAGGTTGGGGCCTTGGGATTCTAAGGGATATCATTTACCTTCCGCACCCCAAAAGTCTTCTTATTAGGCTTGAGAGATTTAACCTTCTCAATTTCACGTTCAAGATAGTTTTTCACTTTTTCACTCCTAGCCAAAACAGTGATGAGACATGGGTAGATCAGTGCATACTTGTCCTTGGGAGCTATGGCTTGTCACACAATACTCTGCTGTACAAATAACCCCAGGTTGACATGCTTCTGTGTTCCAACACAGAATATCAGTTTGGTCATTTCCTTGGTGAGGGTAAGGTTATTTGTTGAGGGCATCCAGCAATTTATTGCAATTTGATAGAGACCAAAAATATCTGGAAGATAAACATGAAGCTTGAGAATACCCAGTACCTAGCCACTCAGTTTTATAGTCACCCGAAATCAGAGCCATAATCTGATCATCTATAGCTTGCAGCTCTTCAGAAAAACACTCCATCAAAATCTGGGGTTTTCAGTCCCAACAGCCTAATAATCTTCCAGGAAGAAATTTTATTATCTTGCATCTCACATACAGCCTATTGTACAGGGGAGATTCATCATCCAAATTTCCAGCCATCAAATTACTATACACCTCACACAGCAGTTGCTTGTTATATTCTTCATACAAGGAGGCAGCTTTCTTGAACCTAATCAACTCACAAAATCAGAAAAACCATTCTTCTTGTATACCACTAAATCTACTGATCTCTCAAGAATAATTTTCCTCTTAGAAAATACCTACCACATCTCCTCACAATCAGCATCATAAAACATGGTTGAGATAGCATCACTTACAAGAGGTGCAGGAAGAGCTGTCTTCTTCTTGGGTTCAGGAATAATTTTCTTACTCTTCTTTGTTTGATGGAATGACTCAGGTGAAATCTTCTTCCTCTCCCCTCTTTTCACTTTGATCTGAATAAATTTATCTAAGACTTCATCACTAGAATAAGTAAGATATGGTTTCTGTGTTGGAACATCCTCTGTCTGCTTATTCTCTTCATCACTAGGCTCAGTTTCTGCTGTTGTAACATCCTGTGTTCCAACATACCCTGGCTACTTTTTCATCTATTCATCTCCCCCTGTATGTCCTACTTCAAAACACTCCACATCATCATAAGCACTTCCAGTGTAGTCATCAAAATGCTAATTTTGATCATCCATATCTGCATCAATGAACCCTAAAATAGGTTTATCAATCTCCATCTCCTCTGCAGCTTCTGACTCTGCTCTATGTGTTGGAACATACCCAACACTCTCCTCTCCATCACTGTCTATCAGTACGATAACTATCGGCCTTCTAAGCTCTTGAATCCTCTTTCCAGCATCAACATCATAAAATCCTAATGGCATTTGATAAGTGGATTTAACCACTTCCAAACTCTCAGCCTTAGAATCATCAATTTCCTAAATTGCAAACAAAGCTAGGACCGGGATCATAAGAATAAACATGAAATATCCTTACCATTGTGCATGGTATAAGCTCCTTGAAGAAACCTAGGGCTAAGCTTTTCTACTTCTTCAATACCACCAATGTCCCTCGTAAACAACTCCTTAACATCGACATCTAGTACTTCCCCTTTCAAGTTTTTCAGCTTAGACAAATCTAGAGAAATTCTATTTTCTTGTACCCATTCAAAGAACTCATCTGAAGAGTTGAACTCCATACCGTGCAAATTAAGGGGTAGAGCATCGAGACCGGTTACCTTTTGATGAGGAGACCTAGTATTGATCTGAAAGTTTGGTTTCTTCCCTTTTCCGCTGAACAGAGCCAACTCCATGGATGCACTAGCTTGACTATTACTTCCGGCCATGGTGGTTTTTTGAACTTGGAGGATTTTTGCAGCAAGAGTATTTTTAGAGCAAGGGAAAGTAGAGTTTGAACACAACTCAATCTCACAAGGAGGTGATTAGGATGATATCCCAAACTTTTCGGCAAGATTTTGTTGAACACAGGCTTCTAATCAGTCAAACAATACCACAAGGTAAGGTATAAAGGCCGAAAAAGAGGGAAGATAGAGAGTTGGAATAAAATTTGAACCAAAATTAACTCTTCCTTCTTTTCACCTTATTTTCCATGTAAGCCTTTTCCCTTTCCAAGAGAAGCCATGATTGTCTTTTCCCACTTGTCAACTTGTGTCATAACTCTTTGAACTTCCAAAATATCTGCACAACTTCTATTTTTGTTCATTTTTTCTTCTTTCTAAATTTTTTTGTGTTTTTTGAATTTTTTGTACACAAAATAAATAAACAAAAATTCTACAGCTAAATAAAAGCTTTAAATTAATACCTCAAACCTGAAAAACACCTAAGTGTTGTCTGAGATGTTCATACGTGGCAGTGTCCAACGGCTTTGTGAAATTATCTGCAAATTTCTCAGATATTGAACATATGAAACCGCCACTTCCTTTCAATAACATCTCGAATAAAATGGTTCCTTATATCAATGTGCTTTGTTTGAGAGTGCTGGACTGGATTTTTAGAAATGTCAATAGCACTTGTGTTGTCGCATAAAATCTCCAGAGGCTCTTGATGCAATCCATAATCTTTCAGCATTTATTTCATCCATAATAATTGTGCACAACAACTTCCAACGGTGAGATATTCAGCTTCAACAGTTGATGATGAGATCGAATTTTAATTCTTACTATACCAGGATACTAGATTAGTACCAATAAAGAAACATCCACTAGTGGTGCTTTTGCGATCATCTGCATTACAAGCCCAATCAGAGTATCCATGCCCAATCATATCAGAGTCTTGATTCTTAGAATACTAGATGCCATACTTAGAAATGCCACTAACATATCGAATAATCCTCTTTAAAGCAGTGAAGTGAGTTTCCTTAGGGTCAGCCTGAAATCTTGCACATATTTCAACGCTGAAACATATGTCTGGTCTACTTGTTTTCAAATACAATAGACTCCCAATCATGCCCCTATACAATTTTTGATCAACTCCGACTCTTTTCTTATCTTTTACAAACTTATCAAACACCCCCATAGGTGTTCAGACTGCTCGAGAATTACTTAATCTGAATCCTTTTACTAAATTCAGGCATACTTACTATGGTTTATAAATATGCCATTATTTTATTTCTTGACTTGAAGCCCTATAAAATATGTAAGTTCTCCGACCATACTCATCTAAAATTCGTCATGCATCAAGGTCATGAAATCTTGTACCATAAATGGTGAAGTAGAGCCAAATACAATATCAGCAACATAAATTTGAGCAATCAAAATCTTTGATGATTTTTCAAGCACAAATATTGTGCGATCTACTCCCCCTTGACAATAAATTTTGTGAATAAGAAAGTTAGTAAGTTGTTCGTACCATGCCTTAGATGCTTGCTTCAAACCATACAGTGCCTTCTTAATTCAATACACATGATAAGGGTAATAAGGATCCTCAAATCCTTTAGGTTGTTGAACATAAACTTATTCATTAACCACACCATTCAGAAAATCATTTTTGACATCCATATGGTGTAGAGTAAAATTCATAGTACATGCAATAGCTTGTAAAATTCAAATTGACTCTAACCTGGAAACTGGTGAGAAAGTCTCATCAAAATCAACTCTTTCAACCTTTGTATATCCTTAAGTAACTAATCTTGCCTTATTTCGAGTAATTTGACTATCAACATCAGATTTGTTCTTGAAAATACACTTAGTGCCAATAACATTTTTGCCTTTAAGATCACATACCACACATCATTGTGTGCAAACTGACCAAGTTCTTCTTGCATTGCCTCAATCCAATATTCATCAAGTAATGCTTCCTTGTAGTTCTTGGGTTCAATAAGAGAGATGAAACATTGTAATCCATCTAGTTCTCCATAATTTACCCGAGGGATTGATCATGTTCTTTTCATTCTTGGGACTGGTTGCACTTGTGATGGAACATGCAGTGGTATAGTGGGGGAAGATGTTCAAACATACTCCACTTGTTCAAGTTCATCAGTATTGTCAGCTTGTTCCAATGTTCCAACATAGTCTGGCTCATCAGATTGACTGCTCTATGTTGGAATATGGTCTTCATCTGGTTCATTTTCTCTCTCACCTGATACTTGTTGGCCATCAAATCATCCACAATGACATTTATGGATTCCATGAGGGCATTTGTCCAAAGATTGTAGACATTATAAGCCCGGATAACCAAGAAAAATCCCAACATCACTACGATTGTCAAATTTCGCCAATTGCTCTCTATCTCAGAGAAGGTAACACTTGCTTCCAAACACATGAAAGTATGAGACATTTGGCTTCCTGCCCTTCTAAATCTCATAAGATGTTTTGCTTGTGAATGGGCGAAGATACATATGATTGATCATATACCAAGTTCTATTAATAGCTTCTGCCCACCATTTTTTGTGAATTCCTTTCTCGGCTAGCATGACTCGAATAAACTTCTAAAGAGTCTTGTTCTTCCTTTCAAAAATGCCATTCTGCGGAGGAGTGATTGGAACTGAGAATTCATGTTGAATTCCGAGCTCATCACAAAAGTCACTAAACTGTGAATTTTCAAATTCCCTGCCATGATCACTATGAATTCTAACAATGTTTCCCACTAGACTTCCCTTTTCTGTTTGTAGTTTTATCACCAAACTTTAAAAAATATCCACAATATCAGTGATCTGCTTCATTTCTCATGCATTAATGGATGCACATGACATAATTTTTAGTTACTTTTGCTTGGTGGATTGCTAGTATTAGTTGAGTTTACGTGACAAGGGGATTAGATGACCATGTTTGGTTTTCTTGTCTAAATCTCACATTTTGTAGACTTAATTGGTACTAATGGACATCTCGTATCCACAAACTTCTTGATATTCCTTCTGATCATCTTTAGTAGACTGCATGTGGGTACTTTTTGTTTACATTCTATATGAAGGTCGTTTGTAAGGGTGGTTGAAGATATTGAAGGCCATTTGCAAGAATGGTAGTAGAGACGAAGGTCGTTCACCTCTAGAATGGTAGTAGACAAAGGCCACAATCATTAAGTCATATTAAAAGTAGCTTAAAGCCAAAGATAGACGGCTACGAAGTTCCTAGAGGCCAACAGAGAAACAGGGAATTGTGGTCCAATGAGTTATGCCTCACTCCGAGAAAGATCCAAGACAAATTAGTCTTTAAATCTGGTTCCATTGGATTCTTCTTCTTGATTACTATAAAATTTACTACTAAAACTCTCAAATGGGACTAACGATTCTCCCGTGGTGAAGGAAACTAGTCAAGCTGGATGAAGCACCAATAGGATGGCGCAGGCAGTGCATGGTTTGGCACCAATGGCCCATGCTAGATGAGACACCCCACACCATGGAGACCGGTGCGAGGCAGTGTTGTGACCCATGCAAGACACAACGGGCCGCCTAGCACAAACCAAAGGACCCTTCCACGTGGCTAAGTATTGTGTGGGACGTTCCATTTATGTGGCCCACACCAATTTTCAAAGTAAAGAACCAAGTCTAACCACGGCCCGCTCCAATGCTCACGGGCGTAGATAAAGAGTTAAAGATTTAACAATCTAAATGTGCCCTACAGAAGATGACATGGGTCGCGCCAGTGCCAAACGCCACTCGTGCCAATCCCTGCGCCCTGTGCCACGTTGAAGATCTACACCATGCTCAAGAACTGGCACCCCGTACCCATAAATCGGTGCAACCTGCACCAAGTACAGCTATGGCCTGCATCATCTGTGACGCTCCGCACCAGGCGGCAGCTGAGCTAGGGTTTACCCTGTTTTTATTTAATTTGGACCTATTTTTAGGCCCAATCTCCTACAACTCTATGTAGAACCTTACTCTACAAGGTTTTCAAACTTGATAATCATACTGAAACTTTACTTCATTTTTAGATTGCACTTACAAGAATAGAGAAGATTCTCTCCCGAGGAAACTTTTTCTTCTTTTGATTTTGCTTTGCCCTAAGATGTGGAATTAAAATCTATATTTTAATTCCATGTCTAGGGAGTAGTTTCTATAGTTTGGGTATAAATTGATGTGACTTGGTTATATCTTTATGATTTTTGAGATTTTGTAGTTCCTCCTAATTTTGTGTTCATAATATTATTGTGATTTGCTTTTGATTTTGAATACATGAATACTAAATCACATATAAGCACACACTTTAGGTTGTATTCACGCTAGGAACACATATCGATGCCCCTTGAGAAGGGAAAGTTGGATGTTTGTATGGACAGAGGGGAAAGAGTTTGCATGAGTGTGTGCATGGGAGATTCGAGGTCATCCTGATCCACTTACTATCGCACCGGTCTTAGCCAACTTAGTAAAGTTGTCGGAAGGGTTTTGGTTAGAGATAGCTTAATTAGTAGCAAGCTATGGTTACAAGAAACCCTAGTGTCACAGATAAGGTGGCTACAGTCCTTGGGCCTAATTGATAGGACCCGAGGGGAGTAGTTGAATTCATGGTGGAAGCTTGAGACGTAATTGTAAAAGAGAGAGTTAGACCTACAAAAATGGTTAATACTTTTTGCACTCTCCTAATCATGATGGCGGTGCCGAAGGAGAGTTACGAGAGCTCCTACCATGACAGGGACGGGGAAGTGTATGCCATCGGCCACACCATGTGTTATGGAAACACTATTAGGTTTGCTTGGATCTTTATGTGAAAGAATCAAGGATAGAAGCATTAGATTTACCAAGTCACTCAATGATTTTCTCATGTGCTAGCTTTCAATTGTAGTTGTGTTCTTTTGCTTTGCATGTTTAGTAGTTGCTAGATTGAAAATCAAAACCCCCTCCCCCCTTTGCATGTTTTCTTTACTAGTTATTCCTTTTACTCGTACATATTGATGACCCATACGAGGTTGTATTTCAGGTTGGTACATTAGACCTAGCATCTCTGTGAACAAATCCAGGGCTTGCCGCTAACTACCCTCTAGGTAGCATAGCAGTGAGATCGGGATGCAGAACTATAAATTTTATCTTTGACCACCACATCAGCTTGTGTTAATTAGCTACAATTAACCACCCCGGGTCGAGGTGGATCAAATTTTGGCACCATTTAGTCTAGGTATCAACTTAGGCACACCTCGTTAGTAGATTAGTTAGTGTAGCTTTTAATTGTTTATTGGTTTATGTTTGTTGGTTTATGTTTGTTGTTGCTTCTTGGTTGGAGCTGTTGTTTTAGTTTTTATGTCATCTTTTGATATATTTGCTAGTGTTCTATTCGAAAGGGTATTGTTGGCCCTGGTTTATGGTACACACCCATTCCACTAATCTACGCGTCTTACACTACCCAACTGAGAACCCAGGAGATTGGAGGAGAAATAAGCGAAGAACTAGGGCACAAATTCAACCGAGGAAATTAGTAATAGAAGGTCCTTGAGAAATAGCGGAAGATAACCGCACCCTACGGGAGCTTATGGCACCCAACTTGGTGAATCAACCTCTTTCCTTCACCTTCCCGCCACTACCCAGCAATGTGAGATGTGATCTTAAGAGTGGCATATTCCATTGCATTCCTACTTTTCATGGATTGGCGGGTGAGGATACGAACAAGCATCTTTCAAAGTTCCAGTTGATGTGCACGAACATCAAGCCCCCGGGAGTGTCCAAAGATTACTACAACCATAGAGCCTTCCTGTTCTCCTTGCAAAGTAGTGCCAATGATTGGCTAAATTACTTACCACCAGGGTGTATTGGATTGTGGATGGACATGAAGGGGATATTTCTATAAAAAATACTTTTCGGCATCCAAGTCGGTCGGGTTAAGAAGCAGTTATTGAACATCACTCAAGGTGCCACCGAGAGTATATATGATTATTGGGAGCGATTCAAATAACTTTTGGCAATTTTTCCTTACCACTCATTTAAAGAAGAAGATGTGGTGTACTAATTTTTTGAGGGATTGTGTGACGAAGACATGTGGATGGTAAATGCCACATGTAATTGTTCAATAGCAAACAAGAGCCCCAAGGATGCAATGGCCATTTTTAAAGAAATGGTGAATGGTATGCGGCAATTTGGAACTAGATCGAGAGTGAAAGCCTTGGATGAACCCACACACTCACCTAAGTTGGAAGATCAAGTTCAAGCTCTTAGTTCCATGATGAATGAGCATTTGCGAGTAAAGATGCATCAAGTCCAAGTGTGTGGAGTTTTCAACCTCAACCACAATTTTGAAGGGTGCCCCGAAGTCGTAGATGATCTACAAGAGGTGAAGGAAATTGACTACAACAACCCGGAAAGACCTCAGTTTGCTAGGGGTCAACCATAAGGCTTCCGAGGGAACCAAGGAGATTCAAGGTCAGACCCCTATGCAAATTCATTCAACCTGGGGAATAGAAATCATCCCAATTTTCGATGGAGAAAGGAGAACCAACCTCAAGTGTATCAGGGAGGACAAGCTCCACCTCAACCATATCCTAGAGGCGAGGGCCCTTCCAACAATCATGCTTCATTTTACAAGTCGGAAAGGGGTGAGATCTTGGAATCCATCGGTCAATTGGGAAAGAAACATGAGATCTTCGCAGAGTGGAAAAGGCGAGAAATCGATGACCTTGGCAATAGAACTTTCTCAAGTATTAAAAATCTTGAAGTTCAAGTTGGGCAACTTGCCACCTCGGTAAGTCAACTTGAGGCCAAGGAGTCTAGGAATCTACCTTCCTAACCGGAGGTGAATCCGAGGAATATGAGTTTTCTTAAATTGGGAAATGGGAAGGAAGTCAATGAGACAAAATAAAAAATCAAAAAAAATTTTCTACCCAGTTTTCCCAACTTCACGAGAAAAAGTCTCGTGGCCATCATCATGGCACAAGATCCGCCCTTCGTGACAAGCATTGTCATGAAGCAAACCCCAAATTTTTCGCTATTCCTTAGTTTTTTCTCAACTTTTGAAAGAAAACTATGTCACCCATCAAAATCCATTCCATCTACACATAAGCACACATTTTCACATCTACATCTCCATATCAAGCAAGAATTCATTCAAAGGATCCTTTATTTCAAGCAAGACATGAAAATTCTATCAAGTCACTACTTCAAACAATAAAACTAAATAACCACATCTATTTATTGTTGTCATCACGAATAATTTCTTCTTTACACATTTTAATTTGATGCACTTACCGGCAGGTCCCTGGAATCACCATCGGCGACTCCACCCACGATGACATCGTTGTGGATAGGTCTACACAATGAGCCATCCTTACTATTGTAGCCCTTGTCGGCACCTAGAAATGTCTCTCCTTGATTTTCCAACCTTGACTCCTTGAATGTCACTTTGGGGTTAGGAGGAGGTCGAGGAGGTATCAAATCCTCGACGCTCCCCTTTTCCCGCTGAAATTTGGTTAGCATAGAAAAAGAATCGAGTCATGACATATCCTTGACCATATCATGAAATTCAAAATAGGTTCTCCACGAACTTATCAACAAGAGATTCATGCTCATTGGTAATACAAGAAGGTTCAAGAATATCATGCTCATCAAAAAGTGTCACACCTTTGCACATAAGAGAAGGTTTTGTTGAATCATGCCTAGATTTATAAATGTTGAATTTCACTTTGTCTATGTCATCCTTTAGAGTTAAGATTCATGAGTGGACATCAATTTTAGTCCTAGACATTTTTAGAAAAGGTCTCCCCAAAAGGATTCAGGGTGAAATTCCATCATGCACTACATCTAGGACATAAAAGTCCACCGGAAAAACCATTTTCCCTACTTACACCATCACATACTTCACTAGCTCACGAGGGCTATCTTGGGAATGATCAGCGAGTTGAACAATCACTCTAGCCTCTATAAGTTCACCAATTTCAAGACATTCAATTAGACTAAATGGAATCACATTGATAGAAGCTCCTAAATCTATCATGGCATGTTAAACAAGTGTTCCACCTAAAGAAATCGGGCTAGAAAGCATTCTGGGGTTATCACATTCTTAGGAAAATTCTTATGATTCAATATAGCGATTTCCCTAATTTTTAGCTTCCCTAACTTCTTAGGTGGTCTACGCCTTTTCTTAGTACGTGGAACCTTAAGAAATTTAGCATATGAAGGCATATTGGCAATCAATTCCAAGATAGGTTTTTGAAGACTTTCCGAATGTTGGCCTCATTTGTCTCCACCTTTAGCTTTCCCCTCAAAGCACTTGAAAATGGAAGTGGAATAGCAACTTGTGCCTTGGGTGGTGGGAGCTCCTTGGAGGGTGCTTCCTTGACATCTATCTCTTCTTCTTTGAATTGTGCTTTGGTAGCCTCCACTAACTTTTCATCCTCTTGTGTCACCTTCTTCTCGGTTTTGTGAACTTCCTTCCCACTCCTTAGCTTGAGAGCACTCATTTTTCTTGGATTCACCTCCGATTGGGAAGGTAGTTTTCTAGACTCTTTTGCTTCAAGTCAGCTCACCGAGGTGGCGAGTTGTCTAACTTGAATCTCAAGGTTCTTGATACTTGAGAAGGCTATAGTACCAAGGTCTTCAATTTCCCTTCTATTCCTTTTCGCAAAGATCTCATGTTTCTTCCCCAATTGACAAATGGCGTCCAAGATCTACTCCATATCCGACTTGTAAAGTGTGGTATGAATGTTGGATGGACCTTCACCCCTAGGTTAAGGTTGAGGTGGTGCTTGTCCACCCCTATATCCTTGAGGTTGGTTGTCATCCCTCTGTCAGAAATTTAGGTGATCTCTATACCTCGGATTGAATGTATTTGCATAGGGGTCCGGTCTTGCTTCTCCTTGGTTCCCCGGGAACCCTTATTGTTGACCCCTAGAAAATTGAGATTTGTCCCGATTGTTGTAGTCCACGACGTTCACTTCTTGCACATCAAAAATGACCTTAGGGCATTTTTCAAAGTGGTGGGCAAGGTTGCAAACCCCACACATCTTGACTTGGTGCACCTTTCCTCGCAAAAGCTCTTTCATCATAGATGCAAAAGCTTGGACTTTCTCCTCCAACTTTGGTGTGTGTGCGGGTTCATCCAAGACCTTAGCCCCAGACCTTGTACCCGATTGCCTCATCCCATTGGCCATCTCTTCAAAAAGTGCCATTGCATCATTCGGGCTCTTGTTGGCTATAAAACCATTGCATGCGGCATTTACCATCCTTATATCTTCGTCACAAAGGCCTTCAAAGAAGTAATATACAAAATCTCCTTCCTCAAATGGGTAGTAGCGGCAACTAGCTAGGAGTCTCTTAAACCTCTACCAATAATCATATAGGCTCTCGGTCGCTCCTTGAGTAATGTTGGACATTTGCTTCTTCAACCCTGTCAACTTAGATGCTGGAAAGTATTTTTCCAAGAATTGCGACTTCATATCCATCTATAACCCAATGCAACTCGGTGGTTGATAATACAACCAATCTTTTGCTCCATCTTGCAGTGAAATGGGAAACGCTCTCAAGTTGTAATCATCTTCTGACACTGCCAGTGACTTCATATTTATGCACACCAAATTGAATTCCGACAAAGGTTTGTTTGGATCCTCTCCAGCCATATCGTGGAAAGTAGGAAGGCAATGTATCACCCCATTTTTCACCTCAAAAGTCACATTTGGAGGCAAAGGTGGGAATGTGATACATATGGGTTGGTTCCTTAAGTTTGGGGCCATAAGCTCTCTCAAAGTACGGTTATATTCTGCCATCTTGTGTGATGCTTCCTCAAAATTCAAACCCCTAGGTTAAGCCTCCGATCTAGTTCTCTTTCTCCTTCTCCTCCGACTACCTGTGGAATTAGTTAGAGAATGCAAAAAACCTAGATTTGTGGTACGGGTATGTACCATAAACTAGGGTCACACTATCCTTCCAATGTCACAATAGCAAACAGAATCAAAGTAACAAGGAAACTATGACCAAAACTCCACTCACAGCAAATGAAACAAACAAAAGAAAAACAATAAAAGACACTACTAACTACTCCACTAACATGTCATGCTCAACTGATACTTGAAATGAAAAGCATCCCCGGCAGCGATGCCAAAATTTTAACCTACCCTAACAAAATTGTCTTTAAAACACAAGTCAGGGGGCTTACGGGTCAAAGATAGAAATTTGTAGTTCTACACCCAATCTTACTGCTAAGCTACTAAGGGGTAGTAAGCGAAAAGCCTTGGGTTTGTCCACAAGGATTCTAGGGCTCAAACACTAATTAAAATGCAACCTCGTGTGGGTCATCAATCTGCACGAGTGAAAGGAATAGCTAGTACTATAGATATGCAACTTGGGGGGTGTTTTCAACTAACAACAACAAGCATGCAATTGACAAACAAGTAAACTATTTATACTAGCCACTTGGGAATCATATATCAACATGGTAGTTCTAATGCTTCAATCCTAGATTCATTCACATACAGACATACAAAAGACCTATCCATGTATTCACAATACGTGGTGTGGCCGATGGCATACACTTCCCCAACCCTGTCATGGTGGGTGTGCTTGCAACCCTCTACAGGCATCAAAATCGTAATTAGGGGAGTACAACAAGGTCCGGCCATTATTTCAGGTTGTTTTCCCCCCGTGCTATTACGTCCTGGGCTTCCACCACAAATGTAACTACTCACCCCGGGTCCTATATACCCTAGGCCTATTGTTTGTAGGCACCAAATTTGTGATACTAGGGTTACAACACAACACCTAGCTTGTTGCTATTCACTATCTCTATCCGCAACCTCTCAGATAACAGTTATGAAGTCAGCTAAGATTGGTACATCGAAAAATAGGTCAGAGCATTCTTGAATCCCTCGTGCACACACCCACATGGTCGCGTTCTCCCCACACCATTTTAATAGCTAGGTTTCTCTTCCCAAGGTGGCATCAATAATTGCACCATGCATAAGTATGTCCCTAAGTGTGTTCTTATGTGTGGTGTACTACTCATGCATTTATAACACTGAAGAAAAATCACAATAATATCATAAACACAAATATAGGATAAATCTAATGATTCTCATAAAATATTTAGAACATGCCAAGTGCCAAAATAAATCCCAAGCCAATCTAACTAAACTTCCTAGACATGGAATTCAAATATAGATTTGAATTCCACATCTTTGGGACAAAGCAAGAAGAAAAGAAAAGAAAATATTACAAAACCTATAAATGAAACTCCTTCTCTCCAAGCTCTCTCCTCTCCAAATGTGTTTCCAAATATGATCCAAGCTCTCTCAAATTAGTAGACTAGGGTCCTATATATAGTAGTAGGACATTGGGCCTTAAAATGGACCCAAAATAGGCCAAAAGTAGCAAAACCTTATGGTATGCCGCCAAGGTTTCACGGGTCGGCACAGATACCACGGTCCGTGAAGCATGCATAGCCATGGGATGCCGATTCTGCCATGAACCATGAATGTTCATAGTTGCACCATGTGGGATCTGGCACGGTCCATGAAGCTGGGATCATGCCACGGTTCGTGAAGGTTTTCACAGACCGTAAGCAGCATGTGATTTTTGCTCTGATTTTTCCCAAGGTCCATGAAGATTTTCACGAACCCCGAACAGCTTGTGGCTTTTGATCTAAAATATTTTCATAGCCCCTGAAGTTTTTCATCGACCAGCTCCATCTTTAGCAAAATTCTTCAACTCTTCATCCCCTTGTTTCATGGCCTAGTGCTTCTGTCACGGCCCGACGGCTTGCCTCTTGAAGGTCTCATGCTGGTCTCGTGCAGGTCTTCAAGAACCCCTAGATTCTTGTGTTGTGCAGGTCTTGAAGATTGTCACGGGCCACTGGTGCTTGATCATGCGTGGTCCATGACCGACCGCTGGTGCTTCATTGGCTGAACTTCGTTTGCTTGTCATGGGTGAATCCTTAGTTTGAATTGGGAGTTCTAGTAGTATATTTTGTAGTAATCGTGAAGACATATCCAAAAGAACTAACCTCGAATGCTAATTCCTCCCGGATTGTTCTCAGACTAAGGCAATACTCCTAGTACTAGGATTCACCATTTTCTCCTTTGACCGTCTTGAACTCCAAAGCCGTCTATCTTTGGCTTCAATCCCTTCTACCATGTATTAATGTTTGTTTCCTTCGTCTACTACCATTCAAATACAAATGACCTTCAAATCTCCTACCATTAAAAGCAGACGTCCTTTGCAAGAATGTAATGTAACAAATAGCATTCACGGGCGACCTACGAAAGGTACTCATAATGAAGACCAAGGAGCCCATGAACACGAGATGTCAAGAATCACTAATTAAGTATACAAAATGTGGGATTTAGAATAGAAAATCAAACGTGGTTGTCTAAACCCCTTGTCATATAAACTCAACTAACGTTGCCAAACCACCAACCAAAAGTAACTAAAAACTATGTCAAATGTATTGGTTAAAGCATGTGAAATGGTGCAGATCAATTATCTTTTGAAGATTTACTTCCGCTTTTCCGCAACCTTTTAACTATCTTCGCTATAAAAATACAAATTTTTAAGAATTTTAAAAAAAAGTGTGTATTAAGAAATTGAACTGAAAATGTAAAATCATAATGTTAAACCACGAATACTAGAATATTTTATTCTGAATTTTCTTTCCTTTATAAACATATGTAAATGTCCTTAAAAAATCATAAATCAGAAAAATATGCGTATTATAAATAACAAAATTTACAAAGTCAACATATACATAACTTCGTATAGAGAGTGTTAGATTGTAATCGATTGGAATTTCTCAGTCCAGCTCATTCATATAATTTCAAAAGAAATCACATAAACATGGCAACATAGAACTAAAACCGTAGAGGTTACCACATAAACATGCCTTTTTTTTTAAAATTTAAAACCATCCTTAGATGGGGGTATATATTGGCTCCCCAGACCAATAAATCAGACCAATAAATCAGCCTGTAATTCGTAAAGTGCAACAAAGATTTACAAAAGGTCATCCTGTAAGATGAATCCGGAGCTAAGTATAGCCCCCGAAGCAAGACAAATTGCTTCCAAAAGCAAGTGATCAACCAGCCAGAGTTTCTAATCTATCTTAACCAAGAGCATCTAACCGAACGCATCGCGAACAGGGCGAAGAAACGTAAATACGAGACTCCTATTTGTCAACGAACCACATAAACATGCCTAACAAAATACCGTGTAAATAAAAATATCGATTCATGGTAAAGAAGGATTAAAAGCAACAAATACGTAATATGCAAAGAAACATTTTAAAATCATATATTAACGATGAATGTACGAAAAACAGTGAATAAAAATGCATAAACAACATATTTAAAATTCACATTCCAACTATAATAAAACCATATAAATAACTGAACTAATAAATATATAAAAAGAATAACTAATCCAATTTCAATTTTAACAAGTTTCTTTCCCAGAAAGAGGTTCAAAAAACTTTACCAAAAATAAAATATTCTGTATTAAAGTAGTTATCATGTTAAATGGTATAAAATTATTAAACAAACGAAAAATAAGTAAAAATAAATCAAGCATAATATAACTAAAACAGACTACGTAATTAAACTCAAACACACAAAAATTAGAGTACACAATATAGCTAAACATAAACAAAGGACACAACACTCATTAAGCACAAAATTAATAAGCTTAAAACCAATGAGAACCTAATCAAATCCTAATTAAACCCTAAATTGGCTCCACTACTTACCACCCGGGAGCATCAAAACTATGCGTGAGATGAAATAAATGTTTCTCACCAAGTACTTTCCAGCCTCAAAGTTCGACACTTTGAAGAAGGACATTAGCAACATTTTCTAATGGCATGAAAAGTCGTTCTACGACTATTGGGAGAGGTTGAAGAAGGTCCTCTCAAATTATCCTTATCACGGCCGAGGAGTCGAGGAATAAAATGCACGAATTCAATTGGTAAAATAGGACATACTTGTGGCATGCTATCTCTAGCTATGGATTTGGATTGAACCTTACATGTATGAGCATATACACGTTCTTGCATCATTATAGTGGCTTTTTAATGATTGTAGTGTGTTGACAGCATCATTTTGATTATGATTGCTAGATTCTATAATGATGTTTTGATGTTTGTCAATATATGCTGCACATTTTTGTGTGATACATTCTACTGAAGATTCTGTTGTTTTATCCATTATGTGATTGTGTATTTGACATTGTTTGTTGTGTAGTTAGACATGACTCCCAAGAGACCTAGAACCAGAGCTGCAAGCACATCCACTCCATCTCCACCTCGCCCACCGACTCCGGAGTCAAACCCGGTATCTCCTCCTGACTGTTACAAGGGTTTAACCCAGATCACCAGAGCTAATGCAGAGAAGTGGGACATCCTAGCCACTCGAAAGATGTGGGAGTCCATTTTCATTAATGAGACAAAAATGGATGCCCTCGGGCTGAAAGAGCCAATCCACTACCTCCTCGCCAAAACAGGATTAGAGGGGTTTATGGGCAAGAGTGCCCCCACCTGCAAGCTGTATACACTGGAATTCCTCTCCTTCATGAGGATGTGCAGCACCAGAGATGATGAGCCATGCGAGAGATACATGTGTTTCCACTTGGATGATATGTCTTGGGAGATAACTGTATCAGAGGTGGAGGCCGCTTTTGGGTGGAACACGGTGGAGATTCAAGCGAGATTGGACCCACAGCACCCAGAGCGCACTATTAAGGAGGATATGAACTTTTGGTCCATTGTCACAAAGAGGCCGGGTGAGGCATTCCAAGGACAAGAACATCATCATCCATCCCGCTCTCAAATTTGTGAACAGATTCTTAACGAGCACATTATTTTGTTCCGCAGAGCTAAAAAATGTGCCCGATCCAAACATTCATTTCCTGTGGCAGTTGACGATTGAGGGGCGGGCTATGGGAAGTGGGGCAAGCTGTAGATAACAAGGGTTTTCGAGGTGGAAAAGAAGGAGAAGGGAGAGATTTACATGGGGGTATGATCGCCCTCCTGGAAGAGTACATAAGCCACGTCCACACAAAAAAACCTGAAGTGTATATTAACCAAACGCCTGACTGTGTGCGATTTTCACACACTGAGTGCGAGATCAGAGTCAACGGCTCTTTACCATCTTCTTCTACAACCTCCGCCGTTATGGCAGAGCCATCGCTTACAATCAATAACCCTCCGATCTCTTATGCCCAAGCAGTAAATCAGGAACTCCGCGAAGCTCTCAATCTCTCTTCCACAAATCACCAAGATGTTCACAGCGCTCCCTTCACTCCAAAATCAAGAATTGATCATCTAGGAGAACCTAGTCTCCATTTCACGGAAGAGGAATGCCTAAAATTGGAGGCCCCTCTCAAATGGACGTTGATCGGAAAGTTCTTGCGCAGCGGGCCACAACTAGAAAAGCTTCGAAAGGATTTTCATAATGCCGGATTCAAAGGTCACAACAACATCACTTTGCTTGATAATCGACAGGTTTTGATATCCTTTTCTTTACCTGATGATTATTACCGTTGTTGGCTTCATAAAATTTGGAACTTCGGTGCATACTCTATCAGAATGACAAAATGGGTTCCTAATTTTAATCCTAATGCAGATTTCCCAACTGTCCCAATATAGATTTCCCTCTATGGTCTGCCACGGCAATTCTTTGATTATAATGTTCTAATGTCTATTGGTAATATCATTGGAGCTCCAATTAGGGTAGACAGGGCCTCTATCAATAGGACTAGACCTCATGTGCCAAGGATTTGTGTCGAATTAGATGTGACTAAACCTATGCTGGAAAGAATTTGGTTAAGCTTTAGAGATATAGGTTTCTGGCAATACATTGAGTATGAATGAGTGCCTTTTTATTGCTCTAATTGCCTCAAATTAGGACATCTAGATACAGCTTGCAGGCTTGATAAGAACTCATCCAGATTCACTTCCGGGAAACCTCAAGGCAACTCCATAAAAGAAGGTAATAAAACCATTTCCAATGATGAACAGGGCAGATATAAAGGTAAAGGAAATGGTTCTTCTTCAACTGGTATTTCTGTTCCAAAGACACATTTTATCGATAAGAGTAAAGTGGATAACAATGCTAAGCAGATATCTCAAGATAATAATTCTTCACAAGGATACTCACAGTTGAACAAAGATTCAAGTTCTGAAGATTCGATCCTTAGACAAGGATCACAGGTTCCTCCTAATACTCTAGAGACTACTATTACATCTTTATATCCTGAAAAACAATCTGTAGTTACTGAGTTGGCCTCAAGGCATGAAGATAAGAATGGAACAAGTCCTTTAAAACAGATTGAAACTATTAGACTTTCATCTGTAACACCATACCTGAGCTCAGATATTAACATTCCCACCAATGACCAAATTGTCCCTAATTTATCTGCACTAAATCTCTCTTAAGATAAAAATAGAGTCCCACCTCCAGAAAAGTATACTGGGAAACAACAAAAGAATAACTCTACTGACTCAGTCAACTTAGATAATGATCCTAATCTGCTGGCAAAATCTGGTATAAATACACAGGAAACGGGAATTAGGAATTTTAAATCCAAGGCTAAAAAGAATACCCATAAAGATATCCTGACCACTTATAACTCTGATGATACTCTTGATTATATAGAAATAAATGGAGGTAATTCCCCTCTTCTATCATCTAGTAAGAAATCTCTCAAACCTCTGGACTGGATTAATACAGAAACTTCCATTAGGCAACAGGAAAAAATTCTGAAACAAGGGAATCTTAACTTTGATGAAATAAAGACAAATCTAATTAATGATCAGTTAAGATTAAACACTATTCTCAAATTTAACCACACAGAGGTAAAAAATAAGCAGAGGAAGTATACCAAAAAGGATTATTCCTCCACGCCTAAAACGGTTTTTACCCATTCCTTTTTTAACCTCTCCAAAACATATACATGATTAGCCTTAATATATGTGTATGTAATATTAGAGGAATAGGTAACAAGCCTACTCAAATCCGTTTAAAACATATTAAAAGACGTAAAACAATCAAACTTTGTGCTCTAATAGAACCTTTACTGAATCCTGATCAAATACAAAACATATCCAAAGAGCTAGGTTTCAGCAGCTCTTATGGAAATCCAATAAACAAAATCTGGTTAATGTGGGATGAGGAAATTTCAGTAGACATATGAAAAAGTAGAAGATCAAGTGGTTATTGTGGAAGTCAAATCTTCCAATCTGTCAACTGAATGTCAGCTCGGATTTATCTATGCTAAGCACACAATCCAGGAACAGAACAAACTGTGGCAAGTCTTAGCAACTCTAAAAAAAGAATCCTTGTGCTTAATAGGTGATTTTAATGCCATTACAAAAAAATAAGGAATACTTAGGAAAATCAACTCCTAATCTAAACAGTATAAAGAATTTTAACACTTTCCTTAATGATAAAAAATTTACTGAAATCCCTACCTCTGGTAGCTTGTTCACTTGGACTGGAATGAGACCAAAGGGTAGGGTATGGAAAAGACTTGATATAGGAATTTCAAATAATAAATGGTGGACTAATTTCCCTAGCTCTAAAATTAAAACACTAACAAAAGAAGGCTCTGATCATACCCCTCTAATTCTACTTGTATCTAATATATCCTCTGTGTCTACTTCAAAACCCTTTAAGTTTCAATAATGATGGGTAAATCATCCCACTTTCATGAAGCTAGTGGAAGATGCTTGGAGTGCACAAACCAGTCATAAAGGAATGAAAAGATTAATTTTCAAACTAAAACATTTAAAGCAAGCCCTTAAAATCTAGAACAAAGAAGTATTTGGTAATGTCTTTGATGCTGTTCAGATAAATGAGGATATGTTGGTTAAGGCTGAAGAAGATTTACAACAGGATGAATCCAGTGAAAACATACAAGCCTTAAACCTAGCTAAGGCAAAGCTGAAAATAGCTCTAAATAATCAGGAAGTATTTCTGAAACAGAAATCAAGATTAAATGGATGAAAGAAGGTGATGTAAATTCAAAATTCTTTCATCAATAAATTTTAAGTAAACATAAAAGGCAAACAATCTCTCTAATAAAAAATAATGCTGGGACATGGCTAAATAAAACAGAAGATATCGAGAAAGAAGCTGTCAGCTTCTTCTCCAAACTTCTTACTGATGAAAAATTGGATTCATCAGGAGTTAATACAGCATGGATATTGGAAAATATTCCAAAAGTTGTAACAAATGAAATGAACTCTAATTTACTTAAACAAGTCAATATGGAAGAATTAACTAACATAGTTAATTCCATGGATAGCCATTCAACCCCAGGTCCTGATGGTTTCTCTGGATTCTTTTTTCCAGAAATGTTGGGATATAATAAAATCTGATGTGATGATGGCAGTGGAAGAATTCTTTGCTGGAAAAGACATTCCCAAAGCCATCTCATCAACTCAAATAATACTAATACCCAAAAAAGATGTATTCTCATCATTTAAAGACTACAGACCTATAAGCTTATGCAATTTCTCAAACAAAATTCTTTCAAAAATACTCTCAACAAGACTTAAAAGCTATCTAGATAAAATAATCAGTCCAGAACAATCAGTATTTGTTTCTGGAAGAGAAATTGCTGATAATGTTCTCCTCATGCAAGAATTCACTAATCACTTACACTCTAAAACAAAAGGGCCTAATATGATTGTCAAACTGGACATGATGAAAGCATTTAATAGAGTTTCTTGGTCATTTTTAGCAAATATCCTTATCAAGCAAGGTTTCTCCCCAATCGTAGTTGACCTAATTATGAGGAACACAAAATCTGCATATTTCTCATTACTGATTAATGGAAACACAGTTGGTTTTTTTCCTGCATCTAGGGGTTTAAAACAGGGTGATCCTTTATCCCCCCTGCTTTTCATACTAATGGCTTAAGCCTTTTCACAAAACCTGAATTTTCTATATCAATATGGAAATATTCAGCCCTATAAACTACCCCTGGGGATGAAATCATGATCACATCTTTCCTATGCTGATGACACAGCAATCCTTTTGAAATACACAAAACAGGGTATACAAACAATAATGAACTTTCTGAAATCTTATGAATTGGCTTCTGGCCAGAAAGTTAATTTTGAGAAATCCACATTTCATATTTCAAAACACACACCTGACAGAATCATAACATTAATCAAAAGGGAAACAAACATGCTGGAAGGATCCATTCCTTTTAAATATTTGGGATGTCCTATTTTCACAAGAAGGGTTAAAAATTCTCTTTTCCAAGGCATGCTAATTTCAGTCCAAAATAAAATCAATCACTGGCATAATAAGCTTCTATCTCCAGCTGGAAGGGCAATACTAATCAAACATGTTCTGTCCTCCATGCCTATACATCTAATAACTGTGTTGAAGCCAACTAAACACATTATAAGTCAAATCCATAAAACTCTTGCTAGATTTTTCTGGAACAATAACTCAGACAATAATCAGAAAAACAGAATTTGGAAATCATATCCTAAATTATGTTTCCCTACTGGGAAAATGGATTAAATTATAAAAATTTGAACACTTTAACAAATTCTTTCTCGCTCAAACTGTGGTGGAAAATTCAGATAGGGAAATCATTATGGGCTAAAATTATGTGGTCGATGAGTGACACTCATAAAACATCCAGAAATTGGAAAAGAATCAAAGAGGTTCAACACATAGCATTATGTAATACAAAATTCCTTCTTGGATCTGGTTCGGTTTCTTTTTGGAATTCTAACTGGACTTCTATGGGACCTCTAACTGACCACTTACTGAATTCTTCTGAATTTCCTTATCACAACTTAACAGTGGCTGATTACATACAGAATAAAGTATCTTATTCTGCCCAGATCAGGGATTGCCTTCCTGATCATATTTTTCAAATTCTGGAACTGGAATATAAACTATTCCCAAGCTATGATGATTCCCTAATTTGGAAACCCACTCAGACAGGAGTATTTACTGTAAAATCAGCATATGAGCTGATAAAAGAGAAGAAACTGAACATACCCTCTTACACTCATCTGTGGGTTAATCTTTTACCAAAGAAAATTAGTTTATTTAACTGGAAACTTTTAAATAGACTAATAGCTCTACCAGATGTGCTAGAGGATTTCCAATTTCATATCCCCTCAAGATGCTGTTTCTGTTTTAATGAGTCAGAATCCATCCATCATTGTTTTAATTCTTGTGTTAAGGTCAAACAAATATGGAAATTAGTGAATTATACTTTCAGTTTGCCTACTAACACAATTCAACTATTGTGGGATAGAGTCTATTTTTATTGTAATGTCTCTTCATGTGATTCACATGGATCCTTTGCAAAGTTAATTAGAATCATACCATGTGTAGTAAATTGGTACCTTTGGTGTGCCAGATGTACTTATATATTTGAGGGAACAAAGCCGGATATAATGTTCATTTACAAACAAATTTTATATCATTTTAATGACACTTTGTTGGCATTCAAACTAGACTTCAAATGGGCAATATCTCATATACCAAAACTTCTGTATCAGAAACCCATAAGACAGAGACCAACAAGAATCATTAAATGGTTACTACCTTCAAAATACAAACTCAATACTGATGGTTCTTATCTTAGCAATGGTGCTGCTGGTATCAGATGCATAATCAGAGATCATGTTGGTCAGGTAACTGTAGCTTTATCAAAATCCATATCGGTTGAATCTGTCTTGCAGGCCGAAACCACTGCTCTATGACATGGTATTCATCTTTTTCAAGACCGAGGCATCATGAGTATTGACATCGAAACAGATTCAAAAGTCCTACATGGTATGATTCAACAACAATTCAAGATTCCGTAGAAATTACAGCCAATGATGAGGGAGATTTGGAACCTACTTCAAGGAATGGATTACTCATTGCGATACATTTTCAGAGAAGCCAATGGCGCTACTAACTCACTCGCAAAAATTGCTAGCCGAGAGTAGGTAAATAACATCTATGTTTCTACAGGTTTGCCTACATTAGTTGCTGGACAAGTAAAGCTAGATGCGGAAGGAACTCCTCAAATTAGATTAGAGTAATCATTTGATAACTATGTACTTATTCTCCCATGGTTGTATCTGTTGATCTTTAGGTTAGTATTAGGTTAATGTATAGTTTTCAAAGATCATCACATGAACTCTCAGAGGTAAAGTATTAAGTCCCCCTCTTTTTCTGTATCTTTTATTTTAATTAATAAACGGGTAGGGGTCTACCAAACCCCCCACCATCACAGGTGATTTATCTTTAAAAAAGAGTACATAGGCCACGTAGTCCCGGATAGTTTTCCGCATTAGGGAAGAATTTTAGCCTGATCGATACCACAGCTTCCCGAGGCATCTACCAGTTGGTGTATGGGGCAAGAAATATCACATTTATGAAGCTGTCCAACACCCAGTGCACCAAGCTGAAGTTTGACACGACTGTCAAGGATTTGGTGATAGAACCAGATACTGCTTGTAGGGAGGGTTTTGGGTCAGAGCTTAAAAATCTACCTCCACTTCCAGTTCAGACTGATGATGGTGACTTTTCATTCACTCAGGCATAGGATGGGCCATATTCTCCACCACCTCAGACAGAGACCGAGCCGATACCGAAGAATGTACCACCTTAGTTCCCTCAGCCTTCACCAAATTTATAAACCAAGCTGATGCAGACAATGGAGCATGGTTTTTGTAGGCAGGTTGAGCACAACATGTTTGTCACGCAGAAAATAATAGAGCAGGATGAGGAGATCGATTAGCTGGCACACTATGGTGGCCCCTTCCTCCCTGATCCCAAAGCAGCCAGGTGTCAGGAGCGGCATCAGAAAGACAGGGATTAGATGCCACAATATTAACAACGCTAGTTTGGTGATGGTGGTTTATCCTCACATCAATTATTGTGAGCATTATTTCCTTGCACTCCCCTACTTTGATTTGTATTGTTTTACCGTGTTTTGTCTACATTGAGGGAAATGTAGTTTTTTAAGTGAGGGGAGGGGTATTTAGCATTTACCGCTTTATTTTGGATGCTTTGTTTAGACATGGATGATTTGGGATGTTTTCTTCGTTTTAGGATGATTTCCTTTGATGTATTCGGATGTTTTCAGTAGCTTTGACATGTAGAAATATTTTTTCTACTTTTGATTGGAAAAACACGGAAAAATGAAAAAAGAAAATTCTAAAAAAAAGAAAAAAAAGAAAATTAAGAAGAAAAAAATAAAAAGAAACTTGCTAAGTTGAAAACATGAGAGGGCAATTTAGGCAACATTGGGGGCCCAGATAGGCCAAAAACCCAAAAGAGCGGTCTAAGAAAAAATTAGAGGCTAAATGAGTGGGTGAGATGTGAGCCAAAGAAACATGATGTGTAGCTAGGATGAAAACTTGAAAGGGCTCATAGGCAAAATGAGAGAAAGCGAGAAAAAGAAAATGAAATATGTGCTACAATTTTACTCAGTTTTCGATGTTGGAGTCAAAAGGTTGCGGTTGATACATGGATAAATCAGGTAGCCTAACATCATGAAACTTCTTGGGATTGGGTAACTTGGCGAGGAAAATGAAGTAAGGTATGAAATTCTTGATTCTTGGTATGCTTCATTTTTTGTTGATATATTGGTATTAAGTGAAGAATATGCTTGAAAATTTGATATAATTTTGAGCTCACTTGATGCCATTGGATTTGGGATTATCAATTTGAGACTTGAAGATGTTTTTATTGGTATTAGTGAATTGATAGGTTGGTATGGTTAGGTATAATTACGAATGGGGGTTGTGTGTGAATTTTTATTTGAGCTTAACTTTGGGATGTGTGATATTGAGAGTTTTTTGAGGTATCGATTTGGGGGATTATTAGCTTAGGATGTGGATACATGAATTCCTTTGTATGCTTGCATATTTTTCTAACTCGAGGACGAGTAAGGTTCAAGTGCGGGGAGGTTTGATGTGTCCATTTTCTGTGCAAATTTAGGGACTTTTTGGGATCACTTTTGTGCTTGTGTTTTACTTTGAAATTCTCTTAGGAGAGGTAAGAGATATTTTTACGCTCTTTTGCCTTTTTCTAAGTGGATTTTGTGTGACGAGGCAATAACATTGAGACTTGAAGACTGGAGGCCATTGAAGACCATTAAGACCATCTTTTGAATACTTGAAGACGTGAAAAGTTTGAAGAAAAGTGAAATGGAGAGAAGGCTAGAAGACAAGAAGAAGAATGAGCCATAATTTTGTTTCCGGTTGCCTGTCGTGACTCGCAAAGAACATGTTGCGAATCACAAAAAATGGGTTGCCAAAATTCTTTTGTCCTTTTCTTGTACTATAAATAGCACTTATCCTTTCTCTTTCCTCACTTTTTCTTCTTCCTCGATTGTCTGTAGAAACCCTAGTTTTTCCACTTTTTCATCTTTGTTTTATCTTGAATCATGTTTAGTTTGTTGTTGATTATTAGTATGAATTATAGTAGCTAAGTTAATCACTTGGGAGCAATTGATTGGAACTTCCAAACCCACGTAGTGGGATTTTCTATTTTTTCTTACTTGTGAACATTTATTAGGAAGCAATTATTGTTCCATTAATGTGATGTTTTACTTCATTTATGCCATGGGTTTTTTAAAAATAGGAAATGTTTGTATGATTGAAGTGTTAGGGTGTTAGTAAAGTGTACAATTTCTTTGCTCACTGACATGAAAATCCAAGAACATAGAATTATAACTTCTCGTGTATAATGTGATGTGAATCTTGCTAGATGAGTACGTTTATGTGGATTATTATCATATTTATCCTAGGGTAGCAATGCATGGTTGAATCTTGAATATAGTTTGTTCTAGGTTTAGCCTAATAAATGCTTTATTTGGTTAAATGGCTATGCATTTTGTATAATGCTTGTTGTTATCAAATCTACGGTTCTTTGTGTATGATGCCATTAATGAAATACCTTTAGGCATTGTTTGTATAAAGTAATTATCAATGAGATTTTCAAAATGTTGTTGATTGGATTTTCAAATTACTCTTAAGAAGAAATGAGTGTGTCATCAATATAGAAGTGATAGCATTCCCCATTGGCAATAAATGTGAATGATTGAGTAATGAATCTGGGATCTATAAGAGGTTTGGAAGTGAGGATGAATTGCCCCAAAGGCTTTGTCACTGTTGATTTTACCATCTTTTTAGTTGTTTGTTGCATGACTAGCATTGTTATCTTGTTTTACTAGTTGTTGTCTTTTAAATTCATAACTTAGGTAAACCAACAAAATCCCCCCCCCCCCATTTACTTGCTTTTATATGTATGTATATATATATATATATCTAGCTTAGTATCCACTCTATATGTTTAAACCCTTAGAAAGATCCCTCTTCTAGTGGACGACCCCGACTTGCCATTATCTACTTAGTTGTAAATAGGAAGCATTTATGGATTAAAAAAAGTAACTTTGAGAGGTACGGCGATAACCTCCCACCCTATTAATGGTGGAGAAATTCTCGCCTTGCCAGTATAGAGCCCCCTTCAAAAAGTTTGTGAGTAGTCTTCCTAAAGAACTACTTGGTGAGGAAGGGCCAACTGGTCCAAAATGGAAACCTAGTTGGGATGGAGATGAAAAGACTAGTGCCGATCTTTGTCTTTATTCTTAGTTTAAGGGTGATTACAATTTATCATCTCCTTAATTAATAGAAAATAAATGTTAATTTACCATGTGCTCTTTCATCATACCTATAATCTACTTCTGTAGCCTATCATTGTATTTGAAAATCATATATTTGACTATGAATTTTATCGTTAAATGATGTATACGAAAAATATTAACAAATTTAACGATATGTCAAGATCATAAATAGTTCTAAAGAAAATTAATATTCACATAAAAAGTACACAATTAGTGGGAATTGATCACTACTTCAAATACCCCCCATAGGCACCGGTATATCATTACAAAGGCACAATTAGAATCTCCCCTGGTGTACCGGTGCCTAAGTGACCCTACGCAAATTTTAACAATTTTGAGCACCGGAAAGCCAGTTTTTGATATCGTCTTCTTCATGACCAGTGTTGCTCATTCCTGTGTCCGCGACACAGAATTAGGTTATGCCCATGTAGGTGTCCTTTGCTTTATTCCATAGGTTCCAGTAAGAGTACTAATCAATTTATGTCTTCAATTGTATGTGAAATTTAAATTCAAAGATTTCAATGAAGTATACCTCATCCACATATCCATCTGAGCGATCAAGATCCATGTAATGTAATGACAATTTCCAAGTTTCCCTCTGAGGGTTCTAACCATGCGGCCTAGCCGTGTATTCGGTTCTCATGACTACCGCCTTGATCCCACGTGCGTCGCACTCAGCTCGGTAGCACACAGAAAACCGAGCCTTTAGAGGAACGTGGTCGGGTGTGCAGCGGAAAATACACACACGAGTTTAGAATAGGAGCATGGCTCACACACTAAAGCCAAACATACAATATAGAGCCCAAGAACTGGGGAGCAAACGCTCGAAATTCACTATATTGAAAATAAGGTAATCGGGTGTGGACAGCATTTGTAAGGTCTGGCAAATATGTATACCTCAAACTTGTTATAATATGCAAACTTGCCCGTAGCATTCATTTTCTTCTCCACCTTATTGCAAGGTTTGATGAATGCCTTCATCATTGGATATGCAATCAATTTACATCTATTTAAAATCTGCATGTGCAAAGTGTAAATTGAATGAATTAGTTATATGAAAAGTGTTGAAATAAAATAGTAACATGGTATGAAAGGATTACCAGTTTCAAAGGCTTCAATGGTACGTAGTCGGTGGGACATGGTTTCCCCGGCCTGTAACTGGTCGTAGAACTAGATGGCTGCATCGACGATGTAAATGTATGCTATTACACGTGGCTGTAAAACAATGTCACTTTGAAATATATCAATTGAACTTTGGGTATATGCACATAGTAAATACTTGCATAAAATATTTTAATTGAATTATCTCATCATTGTCGGGGACGTCTAGGAATTCCTATTCATTGCCCGGGGAAGCCTTCGTAGGCACGTCTGACTCCGCTTCCATTGCGGGGACCTTATCTTGGTCGACAAAAGCCACAGGCCAAACAACCACATGGCCAACAACCTCTCCAACATCAATGAATTTGTGGTTGGTGGAAGGAAATCCTACTTTATCAAAGAAGACTGACTCACAAACTCGGACATGGGTAACTCCACCTGTTAAGGTATGGATGTGGCAGGATTTTAGAAGTAAAACTTTCGCTACCATGGTCCTTTTCCCGTAACGGTTCTTGACAAACAAAGAAACCTTATCCTCATTCTTTCATGCATTGTAGAGCAAGAGTTGTTAGAAAAAAATAAACATTAAATGGATAGAAATATCGGGGATCACATGAATTAAATTGAATTGAAATATAATTTTTACTTCTCCATCGTCCTCCTCATCACTAGGATCACCCTCAACTTGGTTTGTGCCACGCTGACCTGGCCTAATTCCTTCTCAATGAATGACTTCGGATCATCAAGGCTCATGGGAATTTGAACTCTTCAAGCAGTTGTGATCCACTTGTGTAGCTGTTCAAAGTATGACACCATCGCCTTGACCACTAGCTGGTCAGCGCGTTGCTTCTTCAGGATTTTTAGGTTGGGGGATGAGCTATTACCACATTTGCTTCAACTGCGGGTCAGATGGGGAATGAAAACCTTTTTTTGGAGGTTGGTCTGTGTACCCCTGTATCTCTCTTGGTCATCCTTGACACCGGTCGCCTTTATTAAGATGTCCTCCCCGAGTCCCAGGATTAATGTCCCCCTAGCAACCTCCTCATTTATCCTTATCCGTGATTAGGGGCAAGTTAAATACATTAAAATGAATGGGTAATACTATGATCAAGTATTAAAAAATACTTACGATATCAGTAACGACAACCCTGTCCTTTGGGTCTGTATATTTTGTCTTATCCCCCTACTTGTTGAACTCATGATAGACCAATGATATGTCAACATTGAACCTCCTCCTTTGTGTAGCCCTGGACAGCAATTTTGGCTCTCTCTTCTTCTTTCAAATTCTCGATGATCTTTGCCCGAGTAACCCGGTGACCGCTCCTACCAGTCTAATGGGTATATTTCTTCTACTTTGTGTGCTCGCTAGCCCTGTCCCAGATTTTCTATCCAAATCACAATAAGTAAAGTAAGTTTAATGTAAAATATATATAAGTAAGAAGGTTGTTCATAAACAAATTACCTCAAACTCAGGTGTTGTCCTCATTTTGTAGAACTCGTTCCACTCCTCCTCTTTCATCCACTTGTATTTTTCCCAAGGTTTTGCTTTGGATTTGTTTGTGTCATCAGCCACCTTATTGATGTATTTTGTTGCAATCTTGGACTTCACATTATGGTGGGCATTTCCCACCGCTACATATACAACTCCCTTCAATGTTTCGAGTTGAGCTGTAGTCAATTTCTGCTTGAATTGACCCAATAAATTCCGTAACCTAGCAATTGTTGATAAAAATTTGTGTCCAATCGTTATTACAAAAACTAATTGACATTATAAAATAATTGGTATGAATGGATCTTATCTATATATCCTTACTATCTCCTTCTTGGTGTCAGCAATGATGTTATTCCAGTGTCTATAAATCCTAAAATTGATGTGCCACTATAATGCATAGTTATAATATGCAGTCCACGCAGTCTAATTCTTTGTGCAAACCATGTTAGCCAAGTTGAACGTAACTAATACTGGATCCTTCTCCTTTGAAAGCATCACAGATTAAAACATGGTTTTACTAGCTCCTTACACCAAGTCTCAATCTCAAGCTTGTCGAAGGTTTTCTGTTCTTTCCACTCGCCTTCAACATATTGTTAGTTCTGATCTTCTTTCGGCTACCTTTTTTACCCGAGGCTCCTCATCTGGTGAAGAGTGATCTGCTTCTTGAGTCTCACCGGGTTCCTCAATTTGTATTTTGAGGGGAACGAAAAGTGTGACGGGCTCTTCAGACACGATTTTGGGTTGTGTCTCAGCCCTTTTTCTCTTGCCGATGCTAGTTCCTTTCTTTGCTTTAGGAGGCCTCAACATTACACAATACAATGTCTTTCACAATGAAGTCATACAAAAAAATTTCATTCCAAACCTACAAAGACCACACCAAGCGAAGAACCACATCAATCCAAAAATTCAAAAATGACCATATCAACCCACAATCCACAAGAATCAAATTAATTGAAGAACCAATAAAGCATTGCACAATCCACCATTGTCATACATAACAAATCGTTATTCACGATCGACAAAAACCACACCAATCTAAGAACCCAATAATCCACAATCCCACAAAAGTTGTCAATGTCATTAAACAATCCACATTCCATAAGAACCACATGAATCCATAATCCACCAAGAATGTCATGAATCCATTTATACTCAATCCATTACAAGAAAACAATACCTAATCCAAGAATTCACAATACCAACAAAGCTATTGGCTTTCATTCAAAGCCAAACCACAACCAATGAAGATACTTTTTCATATACAATTTCAACCCAAAAATTTGTGTAGTCAAAAAAATATATAATAGCATGGAATCCATTACCACAAAACACATAGAGGATCCACTACAATGACGTTTTAGTTCTTTTAGCAAATTCATCGAACTATGCACATACAATGATTCAAGCTAAGAAAGGAAAAATCACAAACTTTTACACACGTGTAATGGCAAGGGAACACTGACCTTTGATTATTGTGACCGCTTGTAGTGTAGAGAGGCTCGAATGGTAGCCGGTAAATGTAGAGAAGGATAAATTCATTGGTGGTTAATAAGGCACCGATGATGAGGAAAAAAGTGGCAAATGCATTATTTTTTGTTACTAAAACAGTGTACCGTAGAGGGTTTTTACAAGGTGGGGTTACCGTGGAAGTTCATAGAAGTTATGGAGTGTTAAAGATGAATGAGACGTAGGAGCACTGGTCGTTAATGGCGAAATAAAAAGAAGAACCTCCGTCGAGGAAGATGAGCTGACAGCGGTTCCTAAATTTAGGGCTTTTATAAGAAAAGCAATTGCACCGGTGTAAGTGATTTGATACTGGTGCCCATGATAAAATATATCATATTTCAAAAGTAATGAACATAGCACCGGTACATTACCGGTGCCTATGTATTAGCTTGCCGGTTAGGTAAGCTTTCCTGTTCAACTGCGCCTGGCTGCTATTAACCGCTTTTTAAAATCAGGATTTGAACAAAGAGCAAGTCGCCAAAAGTTTTGTCTAAGTATTGAGCACTACTAAAAAAATCAGTGCCAAACTAAAAAACACCGGTGCCTTTAAAGAAGATAGCAGTTGCATCGAGCTTCTTTTTGGGTCTTTTTTATTTATTTTTATTTGGGACAGAGAGAAAGTCCCCAAGAATCTTTTTCAAAGTGCTGAGCACCGGTATAGATACATGTGCTAAATTGACAAATGCTGGTGCTTTTGTAGATGAACACCACTGCTTTTGGTTGCTTTTAATTGCTATTTTATTTTTGTACATGGACAAAGTGTTGAATGGTAAGATTTTTGTCTAAGTACTGAGCACCGGTATTAGAACCGGTGCCCATTCTTTACATACTGGTGCTTCAAAATTTAAATTTTCCCCCCTTTTCTGGGCAAAATATTTAAACAATTCCGGTTCCCACTGAACATATAGCACTGGTAAAATTATCTACATACCAGTTCTAATGCCATTTTTAACTTTTAAATATTATGATTTTGACTCCCTTACTATTTGGGATTACTCGGATGACAAAATTGACCAAGAAATTAATTAATTCACATATGTTCAATGTATATATTAGGAGCTTTGGGTTAATTGTTTAATCAAAATATGTCGTAATATGTACATTGTAAAATTATGTTACGACCCAATAACTTTTTAAAACTATTATGACCACGAATTACCACTACAAGAGTAATAAATAGGTTTCTGAAATGCATGAGTACATGTATGAAGATTTAATTTACGAGCAGCAATGTGTTCCCGAGACCAATTTGAAACATTATTGCAAATAGACCCTTGTTCGGAACGTTTCCTTTATATTACCTTCCCCAAGTACCTAACCCATGTAATTTCATTTACGTGGATGATTTGGATAGAGAAAAATAATTCTTCAATTTTGGACATACGAGCAAAAACGCTAGTATACATTCCAGGGTAAATAATTAATGCTACATAGTTGGAACTAAGAGATTTCAAGAAGGTTAATGAAGACTTATTTGTAGCCGATCATTGATACTAACTTAGCGTCCAAATTGTAAAATACATTGGGGAGGTCAATAGTTCGATTAACTTCGAGCATATTTCAATTTGGAGTTGCGAGCAAACTTTTTACTTTTTGCATTTTAGTCTTTCCAAGAAAGTTGGAACTATCGAACTCCAAAATTGGTTAAGCATGAATGATATTCAATGTTAGGGGATGGTAAATTTGTATTCTTGACATGTTTGGGTGAAAGGAAGGGCGTCGTTTGGGGACTTTGACCTCTACAACATAGTCTTAAAAAATTACACTGTGGCCCCCAATTGTGTTGCAACAATGACCAATGCTCCAATGCACTTGATTTTTGTTATTCTTGTTTTCCAAATGAGCTTGTAAAAAATTTAATTTTAAATTTATTTTTGAGTTGTGAAAATTTTGAGTTATAGTGCAATTAAGGGTAAAACGGTGCCAATATTTTAAATATTGGTGCCTCTAACCAACATACCGGTGCCAATAATTGCGTAACGCAGCTGTGTCATGCAGCTTTTTTAATATGGCTATTGTGAGAGAGCAATTGCTAAGCACCAACCTCTCAACCGGTTCAAATGACAACTGTACATGTGCAATTTTACTAAAAGAACTAGGCCAAGTTGCTACGATGCTGATTTTTAAATTTTATTTATATACAAAGCAAATTTTTACTTGAAGTTTTACCTACACGTTCACGTTTGGATTTTCACGAAAAATTACATGGTAGCTATTCCTATTCTGGCCCTTATTTGTCATTATTATGAGCATGATGTAGTTATATAAGAGCTTTATATAACTACACCATGCACACAATAATGACCAGGAAGTGGCGGCACCGGAATAGCCACCACAAAAAATAAATATAACTAGGGTGTCCCTAATTATTATTTATCCAAGAACAATAAATAAAATTATGGTGTGCGTAATTAATAATTATCCCCAAACAACATAATTCTTCAGTTTATTTCATGAATAATAATGGGAAAATGGTTCCACTTCCTCGTAGCAAGCTGTGTTTTCCCCTTCATGTGCCGTAGATCCTCAACTAGCCACCTTCGCGACGTCATTGTACATCTGTGATGGGAAACAACCGCCGTCCTTGGCTGCATCTAGAAATTGGTAGCTAAGCACCTTCCTCATATAGTCACACCATCTCTAATGAAATTGGAAATCCATCCGCAAACTTTGAATTCTTGTCATAAGTGTGAAGACTCCAGATTCAATGGACAGGGTTGATTGCAATTGTCATATCTTACATAATGATTCGACGGTAATTTGAGTCATCAGGTGGCCAAATGTGTCATTCTTATAGTTAGGTACCCCCATTTTCAAACAAAGTTAAGAAACGAGGCTACAAAAACCATAGGACACAGTCTTCTCCCTGTCTTTAGTCAGACTTTCATGAATTCCATCCCCAACATTCCAACGAACTTTCTTTTTTATTGCATATAACTTAATTATCCGACTCTTGTGCACTTCGGTGTTCACAGTGATGGGGTCAATACAGGAGGCCACAAAGTGATACCACGTGTTAACATCCGATGTAAGTGATTTCTTGTTAATTTATGTCCACTCGAGAAACACTAAAGCGTTGACATTGGTACCTTCACTTGTGATGCACCGAACCATTTTTCTTGAGACTTCATCCTCCAAATCATCATCCTCATTGATCAATGCTAACATCTCGTCATCCTCTTCTTCTACATTAGGCAATCCGTAGAATTCATTGATAGCTTCAGGAGTTAGAGGGACTAATTTCCCCCAGGCATAACCCTTATCTTGCTCAATCTACACCTCAAATTCGCATAGAACTCACCGATAATGGTTAGGTTGAAAGCTGGAGGTATAGCAGAAAGCTTTTCTCATCCCAATTGCCGATTAGTTTCTTGAAAAGGTGGATTTGCTTCTATTACCCTTTTCGGATAATGCCTCCTCATTCTGTAACTTTGGGTCAACAACCTTGCCTCCTCAGGCGTAAATTTCTCTTCTGATATCCTCGAGTGAGAACCTCTCGAGGATGATGAATTCCCTTCTTTTCAAGGCCTCTTACTTGGGATTTTGGGGGCCATCTTCTATATTCACATACAAACATATTATCAAACACCTTGTGTGCAAAGGGAATTCATTCATAGTTCAAACAAATTCAAACAACATGAATCATCCAATTATAAGAACAACATGAATCTATATATATATCTACCACACAAGGGATTATAAAACAAAATATACTTATTCCAATTAGAATCACAATTGCATGGCAAATTAGGGATTATGATATGAGCTTAGCAAACTAGGTTTTCATTGCAAAATCAAAACATGACTAAATTGTATAAGATAATTACAAGATTAATGGGAGAATTTGTAATTACCTTATGAAGCACAATCATTGTTGTGGAAAATAGGGTTCTCTGATTTTTGACGTGAAAAACTGTGTACGTTCGTATGATAAAGTGTTGAACAAAATTATGTTTTAAACAAGTTGGCAGCACCTTCACCTCGGTAGAAACACCTTGCACCGGTATCTTAACCGGTGCAAATTTCCAAAAACAATGCAGCCTGATACAGCTTCTTAAGTGCATTTTAAATAAATTTTTAAATACCAGAGAGCAAGTCTCAATTTTATTTTCTAACTATCAAGCACCGGTACAAAAACTTGTGCCTATTTTCATCTTAACTGGTGCCTGAATTTTGAAAGGCAGCCTCATACATTTGCTATAATGCATTTTAAATATATTTCAAGAGACCGGAGAGCAAGTCTCAATTTATTTTCTTATCAAGCACTGATACAAAAACTGGTGTCTATTTACAATATACCGGTGCCTAAATATTGAAAGGCTCCCTGAAGCAGTTGCTTTATTGCATTTTAAATATATTTGAAAAGACTAGAAGGAGAGAATCATTTTTCCCCTAAGTATCAATGACTTTCCATATATAAACACAAATAAAATGGTTTGACTACAACTTATCTACAATCAATCTTACCCGAATTTCCTTATTTAAAAATTATAAAAAATAGTTAGACTACAACCAATGAACGGTTAATCCTTACCAAACTTTCCAAATATAAACACTAATAAAATGGTTTGACTTCAACTGAATAACAATCAACCTTTCTCAACTTTCTTTATATTCACATTATTAAATTATTTTGATTTTAAGTAATGAACGGTCAATCCTTACATTACTTTCCATATATAAACACTAACAAAATTATTTGACTTCAACTTATTAACAGTCAACCTTACTCAACTTTCTTTTTATAAATATTATTAAAATACTTTGACTTCAAGTAATGAACTGTCTATCCTTAGTTGACTATCCATATATAAAGACTATTAAAATGGTTGACTTAAACTTATAAAAGTCATTCTTACTCGACTTTTTTTATTTGAAAATTATTAAATTAATTTGACTTCAACTAATAAACGATCAAATTTTATTTGACATTTCATATAAAACACTAATAAAATTATTTGACTTCAATTTATCAAAGTCAACCTACTCGACTTTCTTTATATAAACATTATTAAAATTAGTTTGACTTCAACTAATGACCAGTCAATCCAGACCTGACTTTCCATATGAATCCAAATAAATTGGGTTGACTTCAACTTATCAACAATCCACCTTATCAATTTTCGTTGCATAAACATTATTAAATTAGTTTGACTTCAACTAATGAACAGTCAATCCTTACTTGACTTTCTATATCTAAACACAAATAAAATGATTTGACTACAACTTATTAACAATCAATCTTACTCGACTTTCCTTATTTAAAAATTATGAAAAATAGTTAGACTACAACCAATGAACGGTTAATCATTACCAAAATTTCCATCCATAAACACTAATAAAATGGTTTGACTTCAACTTATTAATAGTCAACCTTTCTCAACTTTCATTATATAAACATTATTAAATTATTTTGATTTCATGTAATGAACTGGTAATCCTTACTTGACTATCCATATATAAACACTGTTAAAATGGTTGACTTTAACTTATTAAAGTCATTCTTACTCGACTTTTTTTATTTGAAAATTATTAAATTAGTTTGACTTCAACTAATAAACGATCAAATCTTATTGAAAATTTCGTATATAAACACTAATAAAATGGTTTGACTTGAACTTATCAAAGTCAACCTACTCGACTTTCTTTATATAAACAATATTAAAATTAGTTTGACATCGACTAATGAACGGTCAATCTTAACTTGACTTTCCATATATAAACACTAATAAAATGATTTGACTTCAACTTATCAAAGTCAACCTTACTCGACTTTCTTTACATAAACATTATTAAATTAGTTTGACTTCAACTAATGAACGATCAATCCTTACTTGATTTTCTATATATAAACACTAATAAAATGGTTTAACTTCAACTTATTAACAGTCAAACTTACTCAACTTTCTGTATATAAACATTATTAAAATATTTTGACTTCAAGTAATGAACAGTCAATCCTTATTTGACTATCCATATTTAAACACTATTAAAATAGTTGACTTTAATTTATAAAAGTCAACCTTACTCGAGTTTATTATATGAAAATTATTAAATTAATTTGACTTCAACTAATAAACGATCAAATTTTATTTGATATTTCATATATAAACACTAATAAAAATGGTTTGACTTCAATTTCTCAAAGTCAACCTAATTGACTTTCTTTATATGAATATTATTAAAATTAGTTTGACTTCAGCTAATGAACGGTCAATCCAGACCTGACTTTCCATATATGAATCCAAATAAATTGGTTTGACTTCAACTTATCAACAACCAACCTTACTCAACTTTCGTTGCATAAACATTATTAAATTAGTTTGACTCAACTAATGAACATTCAATCCTTACCTGACTTTCCATATAAACACAAATAAAATGGTTTGACAACAACTTATCTACAATCAATCTTACTCGAATTTCTTATTTAAAAATTTTAAAAAATAGTTAGACTACAACCAATGAACGATTAATCCTTACCAAACTTTCCAAATATAAACACTAATAAAATGGTTTGACTTCAACTTATTAACAGTCAACCTTTCTCAAATTTCTTCATATAAATATTATTAAATTATTTTAATTTCAATTAATGAACGGTCAATCCTTACTTCACTATTCATATATAAACACTATTAAAATGGTTGACTTCATCTTATGAAAGTCATTCTTACTCGCATTTTTTTATTTGAAGATTATTAAATAAGTTCGACTTCAACAAATAAACGATCAAATCTTACTTGATATTTCATATAATAACACTAATAAAATGGTTTGATTTACAAATTTTTTACAGTCAACCTTTCTCAACTTTCTTTATATAAATATTATTAAATTATTTGGATTTCAAGTAATGAACGGTCAATCCTTACTTGACTATCAATATATAAACACTATTAAAATGGTTGACTTCAACCTATTAAAGTCATTCTTACTCGACTTTTTTTATTTGAAAATTATTAAATTAATTTGACTTCAACTAATAAACGATCAAATCTTATTTGAAATTTCATATTTAAACACTAGTAAATTGTTTGACTTCAGCTTATCAAAGTCAACCTACCCGACTTTCTTTATATGGACATTATTAAAATTAATTTGAATTCAATTAATGAACGGTCAATCCTTACTTGAGTTTCCATATATAAATACTAGTAAAATGATTTGACTTCAACTTATAAAAGTCATCCTTGCTCGACTTTCTTTATATAAACATTATTAAATTAGTTTGACTTCAACTAATAAATGGTCAATCCTTACTTGACTTTCCCTATATAAACACTAATAAAATGGTTTGACTTTAACTTATTAATAGTCAACCTTTAAAATGAACGGTCAATCTTTACTTTAACTAATGGTTTGACTTTAACTAATGAACGGTCAATATTTACTTGATTTTTCATATGTAAACACTAATAAAATGAAATAACTTCAACTTAATAAAGTCAACCTTACTCGACATTCATTATATAAACATTATCAAATCATTTTGACTTCAACTAACGAGCGATCAATCCTTACTTGACTTTTCATATATATACACTCATAAAATGGTTTGACTTCAACTTATTAATAGTCAACCTTACTCTCAAATTTCTTTATATATATATATTATTAAATTAGTTTGACTTCAGTTAATGAATGCTTAATCCTTACTTGACTTTCCATATATAAACACTAATTAAATTGTTTGACTTCAACTTATCAATGATCAACCTTACTAAAAAAAGAAATAGAGAGAGAGAGAATTCTATATATGCTACGAATGGTGACTGTGCGGGCGATTAACACGCAATAGTGGTGTTGCCGGCAACCATGAAAATGAGGAGAGGGAGGCCAAACAAATGGGTGACCTTGGCCTCGGCAGATTGGAATAGAGCTGTGATTGAGGATGGGATCACCGAGGCTATAAGTAAAGACGAAGATGCGGTGGAGGAACCATTGGATGCACCGGGTGAAGGTTCTGAGGCAGAGCAACTTAAGCACCAAGAGATAACACTAGAAAACCCTACCTCTAAAGATGATGATTTAATCGAGAAGAAACTCTGGGTTGATGTCATAAATAGGAATATGGTTTATTCTAATGGCATGGGGATTGATTTTTTTTGCCCTTGCTGTAATTGATGGTGAAATTGTAGTAGAGATAGAACTGGAGGATGTTAAATCTGAGCTCAAGTATTGGGAAAATTCTTTGATTATGTATGTAATGGATGGGGAGCTAACGATGAACGCAGTTAAAAGGTTTATGATAAATTTTTGGTCATTTGTTACTTTACTTGAATTCCTTTATAATGATGATGGGTACTTTATCATGAGATTTAAGTGTAGAGAAGATAGAGACGCAGTGCTAAGCAGAGGCTCGTACACAATCTATAACAAGTTGATGCCTTTGCATATCTGGAAGAAGGATTTCTCGATGAAGGAAGACATGGTACGAAAAGTTCCTATATGGGTGAAATTCCCAAAGTTCCCCCTCTATCTCTGGGGTCTGAGAAGTCTAGGAAAAATTAGGAGTGCCCTAGGCAAACCATTGTGCACTGATGAATGCACAGTGAAGAAACTGAGAGTATCATATGCTCGTCTACTAATTGAAATTAATGTATCAGTGAGAGTGCCTGAGAATGTCTATATGAAGGATATTGATGGGACAAAACTGAAGCAGGATATAGAGTTGGAGTGGAAGCCTATGTTCTGTGAGGTATGCTAGGTGGGAAGACATCAATGCAAAAAGGTTGTAAATGAGAAGAAAACAGTTCAGAAATGGCATAGGAAGGATGAGAAGACAGTGGTAAGCAAGGATGGTACACCACAGAGGTAGGAGCAGAAAGATTTGTCAAATGAATACAAGGTGGTGGGATCAAAGAACAGGGGAAAGAAACCTGTAGAAATTATTGTTGAACATTTGGTGGAAAGTTTGGTTGATGTTGGAAATAGTAGTATGGGTACTGAGTCAAGGAATCGGAGGATTTGGATTGATCCTACTGATTCTTATGACAAGGTTTCATGATCGTAACGTGGAACGTTAGGGGGTTGAACAAAGCAGCCAAGAACAAAGAGATTCCCTCCCATCTCAGGAATATGGTCTTAACGTTGGCTGTAATTATTGAAACAAGAGTAAAAAAAGAGAAAGTGGGGATATCAGGAATAAGATGGGATCAAACTGGAGTTATATAGATAATTATTGTGCTCACCTGAATGGAAGACTGTGGGTCATGTGGGATAAGTCTAGGGTCAGTGTGAAACATGTGAAAAAAGCTGACCAGATGATTCGTGTGGGAGTTTATGGAATTGATGATGTGTTGATCCACTGGTTTACAGCTATATATACTTCTAACTAACTGAAAGACAGGAAGGTACTTTGGAAAGATATTGAAAAGCTACAGAGGAAAACTAAGGGTACTGCTTGGCTTGCAATGGGTGATTTCAACAACGTATTGTTTGCAAATAATTAGATAGGTGGTAATGATGTACAGATCAATTAATATTGTGATCTTAAACATATGATGAATCAGACAGGCTTATTTGAATGTGATAGTTTAGGGGATTATTTCACTTGGTCAAATAGACAAGCAGAAGGGGTTATTTACTCGAGAATTAACAGAGCGATTGGAAACCTAGAGTGGTTTCAACTGTATCCGGATGGAAAGGTGAAGGTCTTAGAACCTAGTGTTTCAGACCATGTCATGCTCTGTATCAAAGTCCATGAAGGGAAAGCGAAACAGGGTAAACAATTTAATTTCTTTAATTGTTTGCTTGAGAATGATGAAGTCTTAAGGGTGATTTAGGAGAGTTGGAAGGAAGAATTGAATGTTAGGCCTATGTTTGTGGTATGGAGGAAACTTTTAAGGATTCAACAGGTGCTAGGGGTACACACCAAAAAGCTATTAGGAGTCAAAACAAACTGGAGGTAGTAAGGCAAGAGCTCTTAGTGGCACAACATGAGCTCATCTCGAATAGAATAAACAGGGAGAGGATAGTGAAGGTTGTGCAGTGTACATATAAGCTAATGAGATGGAATGAGATTGAAGATAAAATGGCAAGGCAAAAAGTGAAGGTTGATTGGCTCAGATTGGGGGACGAAAATAACGCATACTTCCACGCATCAGTTAAAGTTAAAAAAATATGTTGGGGATTATGAAAATGGAAAGGAATGATGGTACTGAGATCACTGATCAGGAGGGCATGGAAGCTGAAGTCATGAATTATTATGAACATTGATTGGAAAACAAAGCTAAGAGAATGGTGGGTATTGATGTTGAAGAGATAAAGGCTGGATATACTCTGACCAGTGATGCTAGAAAACAACTGATTGGCAGGGTAATAGAGCAGGAGATTTGGATGGCGTTGAAGGGCATTGGGGATTAGAAAGCCCCAGGAATTGGATGTCATAGGGAATGTGATGGAATTCTTTAATGCAGGAAGGATGTATAAGGAAGTGAATATTACAATGGTGATGCTGATACCAAAACACTAGGAAGCAAAAAAAGGTGAGTGATCTGAGACCAATCTCATAATGTACAACGGTTTATAAGATTATATCAAAGATTTTAACAACAATGTTAAGTGGTGTAATAATATATATTGTTCACGAGAGTCAGGCAGCTTTGACCCGGGACGCAGCATTCATGGATATGTGATGATTACCTACGAGCTTACCCAGGGCTACAACAGGAAGGCTAAGGGGACGAGATGTATGCTCCAAATTGATCTTCAAAAAGCCTACGACACAGTTGAGTGGACAGCATTGGAGGTCATCCTGCGAGAGTTGGGCTTTCCAGGTATGTTCATCATATGGGTTATGAAATGAGTGATGACTGTTACGTATAAATACATGATCAATGGCTTCCCCACCAAGTTTATTAAAGCACAACAGGGGCTCAGACAGGGTGACCCCTTGTCTCCCCTATTTTTTGTGTTGATCATGGAATACAGTTATCACTGTTTGAGAAAACTGGATGGGAGCTATGAGTATCAATATCATTTTAGGTGTGATGGTTTGAAGATAATGAGCCTAAGCTTTGCAGATGACCTACTTTTGATGACAATGGCTGATGCTAAATCTGTCCAGGCACTAATGAATGCTTTCTACAAGTTTACTGATTCCACAGGCATGAGGGTGAATCGATCTAAATGCAAGGTATTCTTTGGGGGATGTGGAGAGGACCTGAAACAAGAAGTACTATTGGTCACTGGTTTTGAGGAAGGAACCATGTCATTCAAATATTTGGGTGTGCCACTTACGAGCAGAGAATTCACAATACAGCAACGCCAGCCACTTATTGAGAAGATGATCGGCAGAATAAAACATTGGAGTGCTCATTTGCTTAGCTATACAAGACGGTTGCAACTAATCAAGAGCATTCTATTTCCGATTGCTAACTATTGGTTGCAGGTATTTCCCTTACCAAAGGTTGTCTTGAAACACTTGGAAGCAATCTGTAGATCGTATCTATGGAGTGGCACTGATTTCATTACAAGGAAGTCACCAGTTTTGTGGGAAAAAATCTGTACACTGGCGAAAACAGGAAGGCTGAATATGATTGCACTTGTAGAATGGAATGAGGCTAACTTGATTAAAACATTGTGGAATCTGTGCAAGAAAACAGATCGAATGTGGATTAAGTGGATTCACTCCTACAACATAAAGGGTGCTGATATCAATACTGTGAAGTTTCCAAACGATAGTTCATGGATTTTGAAACGAGTAGGTAAGTGCTGAACTGTCCTTCATGGTATGGAGATATGGCAGGAATTGAAATGGGAAAAATACTTTCGTACTGGAGACATCCACAAGGCACTACGAGGTGAGCAAGATGTTGTATTTTGGTGACACATCTCCACTGCTTATCAGGCACGATCGAGAGCTATTTTTAAGCTATAGATGTGCTGCCATAACAGGCAACCGACCAAAGAGAGGTTGAAGAAATTTCGAATGAAGGTTGATGGTGGATGTGTTTTTTGTACAACAGAAGAAACAGTACAACACCTTTTCTTTAAATGTGTTACATTCAAGGATATCTGGTGTAAAATCCTTACCTGGATGCAGTGGAGGCATGTTCCAACAGGGTGGGAAGAAAAAAAGCAGTGGCTGGCCGTGAAGTGTAAAGGTAAAGGCAGCATGGCTAAACTTCTGAAAATAACGATTGCAGAAACGTTGTATGCCTTATGGAGCTAGAGAAATGATAGAAGCTTTGGAAATGAAGAGAATAGGAAAAATGTTTTTGATAGCATTATTGAGTGTATAGTTTATAGAGCTTGGGCAAAAACAAAATTAAGGAAGAAATGTGTTATGTTTATGTTAGGTGACTAGGGTTTGGGGATTATTACAGACCAGTTTTGAAGAGGTATTAATGAAAGTAAATTTGTCCAAAAATAAAACGATCAACCTTACAAGACTTTCCTTATATAAATATTATTAAATTAGTATGACAATGAACAGTATATCCTTACCTAACTTTCCATAAATAAACACAAATAAAATGATTTGATTTCAACTTATCAACAGTCAATCTTAATCGACTTTCTTTATTGAAAAATTATTAAATTAGTTAGAATACAACTAATGAACGATCAATCCTTACCTAAGTTTTCATATATAATCACTAATAAAATGGTTTGACTTCAACTTATTAACAGTCAACCTTACTCAACTTTCTTTATATAAACATTATTAAATTATTTTAACTTGAAGTAATGAACGACCAATCCTTACTTGACTATCCATATAAAAACACTATTAAAATGGTTGATGTCAACTTATCAAAGTCATTCTTACTCGACTTTTTAAATTTTAAAATTATTAAATTAGTTTGATTTCAACTAAGAAATGATCAAATCTTATTTGACATTTCATATATAAACAATAATAAAATGGTTTGACTTCAAATTATCAAAATCAACTTTACTCAACTTTCTTTATATAAATATTATTAAAATTAGTTTGACTTCAACTAATGAACGGTCAATCCTCATTTGATTTTCCATACATAAACACTAATAAAATGATTTGACTTCAACTTTTAAAAGTCAACCTTACTCGACTTTGTTTATATAAACATTATTAAATTAGTTTGACTTCATTTAATGAACGATAAGTTTTTACTTGACTTTCCATATATAAACACTAATAAAATGGTTTGACTTCAAATTATTAACAGTCAACCTCACTGAACTTTCTTTACATAAACATTATTAAAATATTTTAACTTCAAGTAATGAATTGTCAATCCTTACGTGACTATACATATATAAACACTATTAAAATGGTTGACTTTTATTTATCAAATTTTATTTTAAATTTCATAAATAAACACTAATAAAATTGTTTGACTTCAATTTATCAAAGGCAACCTACTCGACTTTTTTTATGTAAACATTATTAAAAGTAGTTTGACTTCAACAACTGAACGGCCAATCCAGACCCGACATTCTATATATGAATCCAAATAAGTTGGGTTGACTTCAACTTATCAACAATCAACCTTTGCTCGACTTTCGTTGCATAAACATTATTAAATGAGTTTGACTTTAACTAATGAACAGTCAATGCTTACCTGACTTTCTTTATATAAACACAAATAAAATGGTTTGACTACAACTTATCTACATTCAATCTTACCCAAATTTCCTTATTTAAAAATTATAAAAAATAGTTAGACTACAAGCAATGAACGGTTAATCCTTACCAAACTTTCCATACATAAACACTAATATAATGGTTTGACTTCAACTTATTAACAGTCAACCTTTCTCAACTTTCTTTATATAAACATTATTAAATTATTTTGATTTCAAGTAATGAATGGTCAATCCTTACTTGACTATCCATATATAAACACTATTAAAATGGTTGATTTCAACTTATTAAAGTCATTCGTACTCGACATTTTTTATTTGAAAATTATTAAATTAGTTTGACTTCAACTCATAAACGATCAAATATTATTTGACATTTCATATATAAACACTAATAAAATAGTTGAACTTCAACTTATCAAAGTCAGGCTACTCGACTTTCTTTATATTAACATTATTAAAATTAGTTTGACTTCAACTAATGAACGGTTAATCCTTACTTGAGTTTCCATATATAAACACTAATAAAAAGATTTGACTTCAACTTATAAAAGTCATTGTTACTCGACTTTCTTTATATAAACATTATTAAATCAGTTTGACTTCAACTAATAAACGGTCAATTCTTACTTGACTTTCCATGTATAAACACTAATAAAGTAGTTTGACTTTAACTTATTAACAGTCAACCTTACTCAACATTTTTATACAAACATTATTAAAATACTTTGACTTCAAGTAATAAATGTAAATCCTTACTTTACTATCCATATATAAACACTGTTAAAATGGTTGGCTTTAATTTATCAAAGTCAACTTACTTGAGTTTTTTTATATGAAAATTATTAAATTAGTTTGACTTCAACTAATAAACGATCAAATTTTATTTTACATTTCATATACACACACACTAATAAAATGGTTTAACTTTAATTTATCAAAGTCAATCTACTCAACTTTCTTTATATAAACATTCTTAAAATTAGTTTGACTTCTACTAATGAACGTCAATACAGACCTGACTTTCCATATATGAACCCAAATAAATTGGGTTGCCTTCAACTTATCAACAATCAACTTTACTCGACTTTCGTTGCATAAACATTAAATTAGTTTGACTTCAACTAATGAACAGTCAATGCTTACCTGACTTTCCATATATAAAAATAAATAAAATGGTTTGACTACAACTTATCTACATTCAATCTTACCCGAATTTCCTTATTTAAAATTATAAAAAATAGTTAGACTACAACCAATGAACTAAAATCTTTACCAAACTTTCCATTTATAAACACTAATAAAATGATTTGACTTCAACTTATTAACAGTCAACCTTTCTAGACTTTCTTTATATAAACACTATTAAATTATTTTGATTTCAAGTAATGAACGGTCAATCCTACCATAACTATCCTTATATAAACACTATTAAAATGGTTGACTTCAACTTATTAAAATTATTCTTACTCGACTTTTTTTATTTAAAAATTATTAAATTAATTTAACTTCAACTAATAAACGATTAAATATTATTTGATATTTCAGATATAAACACTAATAAAATTGTTTAACTTCAACTTATCAAAGTCAACCTACTCGACTTTCTTTATATAAATATTATTAAAATTAGTTTCACTTTAACTAATGAGCGGTCAATCCTTACTTGAATTTCCATATATAAACACTAATAAAATGATTTGAGTTTAACTTATCAAAGTCAACCTTACTCGACTTTCTTTATATAGGCATTATTAAATTATTTTGACGTGACCTAATGAACGGTCAATGCTTACTTTACTTTCCATATATAAACACTAATAAAATGATTTGACTTCAACTTATTACTTTCTTTATATAAACATTATTAAATTAGTTAGACTTCAACTAATGAACGATCGATCCTTACTTGACTTTTCACAGATAAACACTAATTAAATGGCTTGACTTCAACTTATGAAAGTCAACCTTCCTCGACTTTGTTCATATAAAGATTATTTAACTAGTTTGACTTTAACTAATGAACAATCAATCCTTACATGAATTTCTATATATAAACACTATTAAAATGGTTGACTTTAACATATCAAAGTTAACTTACTAGATTTTTTTATATTAAAATTATTAAATTAGTTTGACTTCAACTAATAAATGATCAAATCTTGTTTTACATTTCATATATAAACACAAATAAAATGGTTTGACTTCAATTTATTAAAATTGACCTACTCGACTTTCTTTGTATAAACTTTATTGAAATTTAGTTTGACTTCAATTAATGAAGGGTCAATGCAGACCTGACTTTCTATATATGAACCCAAATAAAATGGTTTGACTTCACCTTATCAACAATCGACCTTGCTTGACTTTCGTTGTATAAACATTATTGAACTGGTTAGACTACAATTAATGAACAATCAATTCTTAGCTAACTTTTCATATATAAACACTAATAAATTGGTTTGACTATTTCGACTTCAAGTAATGAACGGTCAATTCTTGAATAACTATCCATGCATAAACAATATTCAAATGCTTGACTTCAACTTAACAAAGACAACCGTACTCGACTTTTTTATTTGAAAATTATTAAAATAGTTTGACTTCAACTAATAAACGATAAAATCTTATTTGACATTTCATATATAAACACTAATAAATTAGTTTGACTTCAACTTATCAAAGTCAACCTACTCGATTTTCTTTATATAAACATTATTAAAATTAGTTTGATTTCAACTAATGAACGATCAATCCTTACTTTACTTTCCATATGTAAACACTAATAAAAATGTTTGACTTCGATTTATTAACAGTCAAGCTTAATCAACTTTCTTTATATAAACATTATTAAATTATTTTGACTTAAGTATGAACGGTCAATTCTTACTTGACTATCCATATATAAACACTATTTACATGCTTGACCTCAACTTATCAAAGTCAACCGTACTCGAATTTTTTATGTTAAAATTATTAAATTAGTTTGACTTTAACTAATAAACGATCAGATCTTATTTGACATTTCATATATAAACACTAATTAAATGGTTTGACTTCAACTTATCAAAGTCAACCTACTCAACTTTTTTTATATAAACATTATTAAAATTAGTTTGACTTCAACTAATGAACGGTCAACCTAGACCCGAGTTTCCATATATGAATCCAAATAAATTAGTTTGACTTCAACCTATCAACAATCAATCTAGACCCGAGTTTCCATATATGAATCCAAATAAACTAGTTTGACTTCAACCTATCAACAATCAACATTGCTCGACTTTCGTTGCATAAACATTATTAAATTAGTTTGACTTCCACTAATGAACAGTAAATCCTTACCTGACTTTCCGTATATAAACTAAAAAATGGTTTGACTTCAACATTTTAACAATCAATCTTACTCGACTTTCTTTATTTAAAAATTATTTAACTATTTAGACTACAACCAATTAACGGTTAATCCTTACCAAACTTTCCATATATAAATACTAATAAAATGGTTTGACTTCAACTTTTTAACAGTCAACCTTACTCAACTTTCTTTATATAAACATTATTAAATTATTTTGACTTCAAGTTAGGAACGGTGAATTCTTATTTGACTATCCATACATAAATACTATTTAAATGCTTGACTTCAAATTATTAAAGTCAACTGTACTCGACTTTTTTTATTTGAAAATTATTAAATTAGTTTGGTTTCAACTAATAAACGATCAAATCTTTTTTTTAAATAAAAACACCCGAAGGTGAGGGAAATATGTATTAAGGTTCCCCAGGCCTTGTAACAAAATCAACCGTTGGTACATCAAGTGCTGCTAGTTCCTTAAGCTTTGAGGCAACACAGTTGCCTCCAAAAGTCCTAAAACTATCTATATTGAAGGATATATGAACAACTATACAAGGGTAACGTAATCTGTAATGAAGTTGCGACCCAAAAGAGTGAATCTCCACCCCTCGTGTTAATTTTCTCCCTTGGCCAGGCAACTTCAAAGACAGTAAGTCAATAGCTAAGCTTGAAGAGTTCCAACACCCAAAAGTAGGATTGGAGGACATGAGCTGCACCAGAGTAGGCTTTTAGCAGCATCTGTAGGAGTCCCTTAATGTGAAAAAGAGCTGCAAAATTAGATTGGCAACCGTAGGATGAACATCAGCTCCAGTCCATCATCATGCGTAGCAAGTTGATCTGTATGTAATTGAAATCACCATCAGCAGTATCAAGTCCTATCATGGCCATGTTTCTGAATTCGAACATGAGGAAATTGCTCCCTATCTAAGTTAATGAGACCTTTGATATGGATAAGCAAATTATACAAGTTTAGTGGCTGATTATGTGAAGAATGATGTTTTGCAATTGCGTTAGCCACTGAGTTGCATTCTCTATAAATGTGTTTAAGCACTGCTCCACATAATAAACTCTTAACCTTATAGGCCAAATTGAAAAACTTCCAATTAGCAGAGTATGGATTTTCAATCATATTAATGGCTAAAAGAGAATCTGATTCAATGATTAAGGGAATATCTCTGTGTTGAAAAGATTGACAAGCAGCAAGTATGGCTAATAGTTCTACATGAAGAGGAGATACAGCCTCGATAGTGATTGAATTAATGAAAAGAGGCAATCCAGAGCGATCCCTTACTATAATCCCAGTTGCAGCTGTATGGGAGAACCATGATGCATCCGTGTTAATTTTGATAGAACTAGTTCCAGGTTTTTCCCACCAGACAGACTTAAATATTGGCTTAGGAGGTGGCCTAAGAAGGGGTAATAGATGTCTAAGTGTTTGTGGAAATGCAGTAGTAGAACTCATCTTAGTAGGACAGGAATATAATGATAATTTGATGAGGTCAAGTATCTCCCTACATATAAGCTCAGCAGAAATGGGGACCTGATCATAAATATGCCTATTTCGAGCCTTCGAAAGACTCCAACAGATGAGAGAAGGAAGTATTTTACACATCAGTTGGTAGCTTTTAGTAAAGTCCGAACAGTTCCAAAAAGAATAGAATCTCTGAGAGATGGATTGATAATCAGGGAGGTTGAAATCAATCAGAGAAGCCATTTTACTCCATATCAATTTTACCAGTGTACAAGATATGAAAAAGTGCTCTATTGAATCAGAGTGACAGCACACAGGGCATTTGGAAGTCAAACTATATCCACAGGTTATCAGTACATCATCGAAGGGGAGGAATGAATGCAGCAATTTCCATGTAAAAATCGATATCTTTTTTTGCAGCAATACATTCCATACATTTTTTGAAACTGGGAAGTTACCTGTATAGCTTGTGATGGTATGGTATGCAGTTTTGAATGAAAATGCACCTGAGGTGTCCGGTTTCTATATGATCCTATAATTTCTATCTTCCACCACCACTGCATCCTGCAAAAATAACAAAGTATCATTTTCCAGGTAGGGTGATATCTGAGATAGAATCTCTGGTTTATTCCTGATGAAATCAGATACAGAGTACAGCTGTAATGCTTCCAGGATAATACTTGGAATCTTATTGATCAGGGGTCCATTAGGACACCAATTAGCAGTCCAAGCATTACAGGCACCTTTTCCATGGATAATAAGAGAATTTTCTTCAGCTATGGAATTGATAGAGCAAATTCTTTTCCATGTGACTGAATTTTTATAAGAGTCTGGTAAAGACCAAAGTAATTTAGACCATAGGGTTAAATCTAACTAGTTTTTCCACCACAACTTAAGGGAACATGCATCAATTATACCTTTGATAGACCTAAACCCTAAGCCGTTCTGAGATGTTGGTTTGGCTAAATCTGACCATTTTTTCCATATCTTATTCCTTTTCCCATCGGTTTCACCCCAAAAGAATCTGGCCAGCTTTTTCTCGAATGATTTAATAATATATTTTGGGGGATTTGTCATAGCCCATAAATGTTGTGGCAGAGAGTACAAGCAACTTTTAATCAAGTCTAATTTGCCCCCTGTACTTAACCACTTATTTTTCCAGTTTTTTAACTTCTTATCTAGCTTTTCCATCAGAGGTTGATAATATCTATTCAAGGTTCGACCCTTAAAGATAGGGCAACCTAGGTACTGAAAAGGAAAAGATCCCTGTTTCATTTTCAGAATCGACCTCATCTGATTTAATTTTATATTTGATGCTCTTTTGCTAATGTAGAAATCAGATTTATGGAAATTGAACTTTTGGCCCGGAGTGAATTCAAAAATGTCCAAAAAATCCTTCATTTTGATTAAATTGGGTTTAGAGGCTTGCATCAAGATGATAGTATCATCAACATACATAAGATGAGAGATTGGTGAAATTGAAGATGGCATCTGATAGCATGAAAGTTTACCATTATGGAAAATGAATGATAAACTTCTAGAAAAAGCTTCTGAAAAAATGTTAAAGAGGAAAGGAGAGAGGGGATCACCTTGTTTAATTCCTCTAGTGGCTTTGAAGAATCCCACTGGATTTCCATTGATGAGAACAGAAAAGTAGGCTTGTGAAAGGTTAGACATTACAGCACTTAAAAAAAGACCATCAAAACCAAACTTCTTAAGCACACATTTTAGGAAGTCCCAGTTAACTCTGTCAAAAGCCTTTTGTAAGTCCAGTTTTAGAATACAGTTTGGAATTCTAGCCTTTTTATCCAAAAATCTCATCGTTTCCTGAAGGTAGAGAATATTATCAGAAATATCTCTATTTTTCATAAAAGCCGATTGATTTTGGGAGATCAATTTATCCATGTAGGGTCTTAGTCTTTCCATTAATACTTTAGAGCAGATTTTATTAATAGTATTAGAAAGGCTAATAGGCCTAAAATCATCAAATGAACAAGGAGTTGGTTTTTTAGGTATTAAAGTAATCCAAGTGCTAGATATTCCTTTAGGTAAGGATGAGCCCCTAATGAAATCATTCACTGCATCCACTAAATCCTTTTTTATTATGAACCAGCACTTAGAATAGAACTTACTAGTATATCCATCAGGGCCCGGACTACTATTGTTGCTTAACCCCTTTATTACTGCCTCAACCTCAGATTCAGAGGCTGGCTTTGCTAATTCTATATTATCTTGAGCAGTAATAGTTGTGGGGATTTGACTCAGAAAATGCGCATAGTAAGTATAATTAGGTCCCTGGTTAGGTTCAGATAACATATCCGAGTAGTATGATATGGCCTCTTTCTGGATGTCTAATTGAGAATTTAGCCATTGACCATATCTATTTTTGATTTTTGAGATCTGTAACCTACAATTTTTCTCCTGTACGACTTTATGGAAAAATTGTGTATTGTTATCTCCCAATTTATGCCATTTCAACCTTGCCTTCTGTTTCCAAAATTTTTCTTTCTCTTTCTGAGCTCTCAGTAATAATGCTTTTTTATAATTTAATTTAATGAGTTCAGAGTCAGCAGGATTTAAATCAAAGACCGATTCCTGAACTCTTAGAGATTCTTTAGCATTGATTAAATTGGTGTCAATATTACCAAAACATTCCCTATTCCAAATTTTTTTCTCCTTCTTTAACCTAATCAATTTGAGGTAGAATCCTAGCAAACCAGTATCTACCATTTGTTTATCCCAGCTTTTCTGAATTAGAGTGGTGAAATCAGGACGATTAAACCAAACATTAGGAAATCTGAATGGTCTTGGGTTAAGAGTAGATAGGTTAGAAATATTTAAAAGCAGAGGGGAGTGGTCTGAAGTCTGTCTATTCAAAATTTGGATAGAAGAAGAGGGAAATTTGTAGTTCCACGAGATGGTACTTAGTCCTCTATCTAGCCTTTTTGAGGTAGGGTTCCTAAGTCTAGAGTTACACCAAGTAAATAAGTTGCCAACAGTGCTAATTTCCTGAATTCCCGAGGTGCTTATCCAAGTATTAAAATCTCTAATACTTCCCAGGGCGGGAGAGCTAGGGCCTCTATATTCCGAGAGGGAGGTAATAGTATTAAAATCTCCTATGAAAATAGTATCTCCCTGATTAATTGCTACTAAGTCTCTCCATAATGTCTTTCTACCTTCCCTATTCCTAAGAGCATATATGAAAACAACATTCATATGTAAAATTATAGTTCCATGAGATATATGCACATGCAGATACTGCTCATGAGATGAGAGAAGGGTTACTGAAAAAGAATTAGACCACATAAGCCATATTTTTCCATTATACAGGGCCAGGCCATCAGCAAATTTAAGTATATCCATATAGGATTTAAATTTAGAGTAATCATGCATTGGCTCAATGATGCATAAGAACTTAATCTTTTTAATCTTGACTAGGTTTATTAATCTCAGCATTGATGTTTCCATACCTCTGATATTCCAAACCAAGAAATTTATTGAAAGAGAACCTATCATTGTTCACTAGACTTATGACTTTTAGTTGATGATCTAAGCAGCATTCTGTTGATTTGACTGAAGTAATTTGACTTTTTACCTTTTGCCTTACCTAACAGAAGGTTCTGCCCCTGTAATGGTGTTGAGCTCGAACTAGGTTGAGGATTTAAAGTATCATCCTGATCTTGGGCAGTGTCATCTAAGTCCACCTGCAAAACAGAGAACATGCTCCCCATTCTATCTAGAAGAGAAGGGGATACCCCATTCTTTCTATTCCGACTGGAGTGGGAGGTCCCTACCTGAATATCATCATAGGCATAGGCTACTGGAGTAAAAAAAATTTTGCCAGTTCCTTCAAGCAGCTTAGAGGTAGAGTTATGTAGTGGAACCTGAGTAGTAGGACTAGAAAGACTGACAGATGGATTGTCCCTAACAAATACAGGGATTTCAGAGGTCTCTAGGTCAGTGTTAGTTTCCAGGTTAAGAGGAGATGTAGGTATGGGTTCCGGGTTGAGTTCCTTAGTAATCACAGAAACTGCTAAGTCTATCTGATCAACAGAGGAGATCAATGGAGGTATATCAAATTTTTTCCCAGTAGCCTGCCGCTGAGGCTGAGTCTGATTTGTAGGGTGCAACATTGGCATTTGGGGGAAAGGCTCTGTACTGAGTTTTGGAGTGCCCTAATTTGGCACAATGATCACAGTAAAGGGGAATATCATCATATTCAACTTGGTATTTTCTATTATTAGTTACCGAGCCAAGTCTGATGTGGTTACAGATAGGTTTTGAAGATCAATTTCTATGCATAATTTAATGGCTGAAGGTCTTGTGAGCATATCAGTAGCAAGATCCGTTTTAATAAAACTGCCTATGCTATTACCAATAGATTCAATTGCAGCTGAGTTATAGTAATACAAAGGAACTTCCCTAATTGTACACCAAACTGGAACTATAGGTGATTCTTTATGAGTTGAAAAGTCAGGAGTCCATTTTAGCATTTTAAGAAGTATCCCATTGAAATTCCGAATTCCTTTCATCCATGCTCGTTGATAATCATTTAGCAATTCAAACCTAATGAGTACATGCTTGTAATCAAGGGAACCAAGTTGGTACTTACCTGTGAAGCCCACAGTTTTGAAAGATTGTTCAAGTTGCTCCATTGAGCATCTACCCTTGGTGAATTTGCCGACTAGGGCATTCGCATAGTGCGATGATAATTTCGCTATTTGCTCTTCTGAATACAGACAAGCTGCCTCACCGAGGTGTTGTGATTTGGGAATAAGCTCAGGGTTACTCGGTAATAGCTTTGATAGTGGGGGGGCTTTATTTTTTAGGATAGCAGCGAAGGTGGTAGGAGGAGGAGTAGGTTGTGTACCCTGGTTGATATCTAGAACGACCGGAATAGAACCCGACATCGCGAGCCGTTAACGGCTAAATTAACCGTTATCGGCAAAGAAATTCCGGCAAGACCAAGGGTACAGGGGTTGATCAGATAGGGAAGGAAGAAATAGGGTTAGGATGGAGAAGAAGAAGGACGTTGAATCGCACACAATTTCGCACCAGAAATCGCACATACAAACAGTAACTAATCGCACCGACAAACAGTGATCAAATCTTATTTGACATTTCATATATAAACACTAACAAAATGTTTTGAACTCAACTTATCAAAGTCAACCTACTCGACATTCTTTATTTAAACATTATTAAAATTAGTTTGACTTCAACAAATGAACGGTTAATCCTAACTTGACTTTCCATATACAAACACTAATAAAATGATTTGACTTCAACTTATCTAAGTCAACCCTACTCAACTTTCTTTATATACACATTATTAAATTAAATTGACGTCGACTAATGAACGGTCAATCATTACTTTACTTTCCATATATAAACATTAGTAAAATGGTTTGACTTCAACTTATTAACATTCAACCTTACTTAATTTTCTTTATATAAATATTATCAAATTAGTTTGACTTCAACTAATGAACGTTCAATCCTTACTTGAGTTTCCATATATAAACACTAATTAAATGGTTTGACTTTAACTTATCAACGATTAACCTTACTCGACTTTCGTTATATAAACATTATTAAATTAGTCTGACTTCAACTAATGAACAATCAATCCTTACCTAACTTTCTATATATAAACACAAAGAAAATAGTTTGACTTCAAATTATGAACACTCAATCTTAATCGACTTTCTTTATTCAAAAATGATTAAACTAGTTAGACTACAGCTAATGAACGGTCAATCCTCACCTAAATTTTTTTATATATAAACACTAATAAATTGGTTTGACTTCTACTTATTAATAGTCAACCTTACTCAACTTTCTTTATATAAACATTATTAAATTATTTTGACTTGAAGTAATGAACGGTCAATCCTTACTTGCCTATCCATACATAAACACTATTAAAATGGTTGACTTCAGACTTCAACTTTCTTTCTATAAACATTATTAAATTAGTTTGACTTCAACTAATGAATGCTCAATCTTTACTTAAATTTTCATATATAAACACTAATTAAATGGTTTGACTTCAACTTATCAAAGTCAACCTTACTCGACTTTCTTCACATAAACATTATTAAATTAGTTGAACTTCAACTAATGAATGGTCAATCTTTACTTGACTTTCCATACATAAACACTAATAAAATGGTTTGACTTGAACTTTTTAACAGTCAACCTTGCTCAACTTTCTTTATATAAATATTATTTAATTAGTTTGACTTTAATTAATGAACGCCTAGTCCTTACTTGACTTTTCATATATAAACACTAATAAAATAGTTTGAGTTCAACTTATCAAACTCAACCGTTGTCGACTTTCTTTATATAAAAACTATTAAATTAGTTTGTCTTCAACTAATGAACCCCCAATCGTTAATTGACTTTCCATGTATAAACACTTATTAAATGGTTTGACTTCAACTTATCAATAGTCAACCTTACTCGACATTGTTTATATAAACATTATTAAATAAGTTTTATTTCAACTAATGAACGGTCAATCCTTGCCTAACTTTCAATATATAAACCCTTATAAAATGGTTTAACTTCAACTTATCAAGGTCAACCTTACTCAACTTTCTTTATATAAACATTATTAAATTTGTTTGATTTCAACTGATGAACGTTGAATTCTTACTTGACTTTCCATATATTAATACTAATTAAATGGTTTGACTTCAACTAGTCAAAGTCAACCTTACTCGACTTTCTTCACATACACATTATTAAATTAGTTGAACTTCAACTAATGAACAGTCAGTTCTTACCTGACTTTCCATATATAAACACTTATAAAATGGTTTGACTTCAACTTTTTAACTGTCAACCTTGCTCAACTTTCTTTATATAAATATCATTTAATTAGTTTGACTTCAATTAATGAATGCTCAATCCTTACTTGACTTTCCATGTATAAACACTAATAAAATGGTTTGAATTCAACTTATTAAACTCAATCGTACTCGACTTTCTTTATATAAAAATTATTAAATTAGTTTCTCTTCAACTAAGGAACGCTCAATCCTTACTTGACATTCCATGTATAAACACTTATTAAATGGTTTGACTTCAACACATCAACATTCAACCTTACTTGGCTTTGTTTGTATAAACATTATTAAATAAGTTTTACTTCAACTAATGAACGGTAAATTCTTACCTTACTTTCCATACAGAAACACAAATAATATGGTTTGACTTCAACTTATAAACAGTTAACTTTACTCGGTTTTCTTTATACAAACATTATTATATTAGTTTGACTTCAACTAATGAACAGTTAATCTTTACCTAACTTTCAATATATAAACACTTATGAAATGGTTTGACTTCAACTTATCAAAGTCAATCTTACTCAACTTTTTTTTAAAAACATTATTAATTTAGTTTAATTTCAACTAATGAACGCTAAATTCTTACTTGACTTTCCTTATATTAACACTAATTGAATGGTTTGACTTCAACTAGTCAAAGTCAACCTTACTCGACTTTTTTCACATAAACATTAATAAATTAGTTTAACTTTAAGTAATAAACGGTCAATTCTTACCTGCCTTTCCATACATGAACCCAAATATAAAGGTTGGACTTCAACTTATTAACAGTCAACCTTGCTCGACTTTTGTTATCTAAACATTAATAAATTAGTTTAACTTCAACTAATGAACAGTCAATCCTTACCTGACTTTCCATATATAAACAATAAAATGGTTTGACTTATTCTTATCAACGGTTAATTTTACTCGACTTTCTTTATTTAAACATCATTAAATTAGTTTGACTTGAATTAATGAACGGTCAATCCTTCCCTAACTTTCAATATATAAACACTAATAAAATAGTTTGACTTCAACTTTTCAAAATCAACCTTACTCGACTTTCTTTATATAAACATTACTAAATTAGTTTGACTTCAACAAATGAACGCTCAAAGTTATCAAAAGTAAACCTTACTCGACTTTCTTTGTATATACATTATCATATTAGTTTTTCTTCAACTAAGGAACCCTCAATCCTTACTTGACTTTCCATATATACACACTATTTAAAGGTTTGACTTCAACTTATCAAAGTCAACCTTACTCGACTTTTTTTATATAAATATTATTCACTTAGTTTTACTTTAACTAATGAACGGTCAATACTTACCCGACCTTCCATATATAAACACAAATAAAATAATTTGACTACAACTTATAAAAAATTAACCTTACTTGACTTTCATTATATAAACATTATTAAATTAGTTTAACGTCAACTAATGAACAGTTAATCCTTATCTAACTTTCAATATATAAACACTTATAAAATGAGTTGACTTCAACCTATCAAAGTCAACCTTACTCGACTTTCTTTATATAAACATTTTAAAATTATTTTGACTTCAACTAATGAATACTCAATCCTTACTTGACATTCCATATATCAACACTAAATAAATGTTTTGACTTTAACTTATCATAGTCAACCTTACTCGACTTTCTTCATTTAAACATTATTAAATTAGTTTGACTTCAACTAATGAACAGTCAATCCTTACCTGATTTTCCGTATAAGAACCCAAATAAAATCGTTCGACTTTAACTTATCAACAGTCAACTTTACTCCACTTTTCTTATATAAACAACATTAAATTAGTTTGACTTCAACTAATGAACAATCAATCCTTATCCGAATTTCCTATATAAACACAAATGAAATGGTTTAAATTCAACTTATCAATACATGATTTTATTGGGAAAAAAAATGAGTTGCGAATTTTTACTATTCCTAGGTGCGATTGTGGTGCGAAACACGCACTAATTAACAAGTTTACTGATTTTGAAACCATCTCCCTTCTCTTCTTCTTCCATTTGTTGTATAACGGTTACTCCTACTGTATCTCCTTCTCCTCCTATGGCGGCTCCTCCGCCTGGTCGCGGTGGTTCTACCGCGGCCAAAACCTTTCTGCAAGCATTAGGTAATCGGCCAACCCCCCTCAATACTTCCCTTCCATCAAATCTCGAAATAGTACCTAAAACACAATATAAGGGGGAAATTTCCTGTCTTGTTACTCGGAAAGAGGCGGAAACTCTAGCAGCACACTACAGCAATGCCCTAGTCGGGAAGTTTGCTAGAGGGAAGCCACCAATGACTGCTCTAAACGAGGCTTAAAACTCTGTTGGATTTAAAGGTAAGTTTCAATTGGGTTCAATAGATTACAGACACATTCTTATCCGATTTCAGGATAAGGAAGATTATCAGAGGCTATGGATTAAAGGTCAGTGGGTCTTTAACCAATCACCTATGAAAGTTCTTAAATGGAACACTGATTTTAATCCTGAAATTGAATCTTCTATTGTACCAGTTTGGGTTACAATCCCCTGTGTTCCGGTTTTCTTTTACAATATTGCTATGATAGAATCAATGGGGAATCAAATAGGCAATTATATCAAAATGGATGCAGCAACTGCTGCTCTATCTAAGCCCTCTGCAGTTAAGATGTGTATCGAAATTAATCTAAAAAAGAAACAACCATCCTGCATTAGGGTTGGTATTGAAGAGGATGGAATAGAGTACAATGTAGCTAAACTTCCCATTGAATTTGAGGAACTACCACTCTACTGTCAACATTGTAAATCCATAGGGCATGAGGATAGTCTCTGTATTTATCTACATCCAGAACTAAAGAAACCAAGATATAATAGGGTGGATAAATCAAAAAATGTTAATATGGCCATTAATGAACAAAAGAAAGTAACTCAAAACAAAGATCAACAGAGTGGGCATGAAAATCTATCAAATGGTGGATTTAATCTACCTCAAAAAGAACATAATAAGGCTGGGGGTTCGGGTGTCTCTGCTAATGAAAAACTTAAGACTCTGTATGCTCAGAAACTTAAATATATCCCCAAGCAGATGGAATTATCAGTTGTGGAGGGTGATAAACTAGAGAGTTCTAACTCTCCTAAACAGGGGGAAGATAGGAATGATGGAATACATGACTTGAATGATCAGTCTCTTGAATTAAGTCTTGAGCCAGTTGACAGAAATGACAATCTTGTAGAAGTTCAGTCCTTAACACTAAATCAGACCACTGTGGCTCAGCAGAGTGATAGCATTAATGGAAATCCAAATGAGCCTCAGGGGGAAATTCCAGAGGTCTCAATTACCAGTCCTCACTCTTCTACAAAACTGCATAAGATGTCCCTGTCTGCTCCACCGAATCTCACCACAAGGATAGGTTTTTCTAAGGATGACATTCCTAGCAAAAGGGGTAAGCTTTTTTCACCATTTAACCCTATCCTTGCTGCTAAAAGTTTCATTTTCTCTCAACACATAGATAGGCAGAATAGGTTCTTGCCACTCGAGGATGAAGATCTACCTGATCATGAAGCTAGTTTCAGTGGTAAAACAAACTCCTCACTGGTGGACAAGGATACTGACACTGTTACTCCTGAGGTAAGTCAGGTAACTCCTGTACCCCCTCAATCTATATTAGGAAAATTAAAAGAGGGACAACATGAACATAATATGAAGGCACATAGAAATGAGACCTATTTAACCCAGTTAAATACAATCATGACTAGATCAAAAAGCTCTAATAATGTTTCCCTATGAATAGCACAACAGTTCAGATTAAGATATTAGTTTGGAATCTTAGGGGAATGGATACTTCTATGATTAGGCTTACTAATCTGATAAACAGACACCACTTTGAGCTAATCTGTCTAATTGAGCCTAAACATGATAATATACAATGTGATCATTATAGACAGTTACTAAACTTTGACAATTGCATGCATGCTAATAATGGCTAGATTTGGCTTTTCTGGAAAAATAGTGTTTCAATAGTATGTAAATCTGATAATCTGCAATTTTTAGCTGTTACATTGAATAGCCTTAATCTGAGCAAAAGTATGGATGTTATATTTGTGTATGGGCTCAGGACTAGAATTGGTAGGAAAGATCTCTGGTCGGATCTTAGGACATTAACTCAACTAGACTCTATCTTTATTGGTGATTTCAATGCTATAACATCCATAAATGAATATAGAGGCCCTTCCACTCCGAAGCTTGGTAGTATGAAAGATTTTAATGATTTTATAAATGCTATGGCCTTGGAAGAAATAAATACTGTAGGTAATCTATTTACCTGGAGTAATAATAGATTAAGAAACCCAACTGTTCAGAGGTTAGACAGAGGATTGTGTACAGCTTCTTGGTAAACTAATTTCCCTAACTCCTCTGTTCACATTTTGAATAGAATTTCCTCGGATCATAATCCTATGCTACTTACCATAGGTAGTGACATTGCATCCACCCCTCGGCCATTTAGATTTCTTAATACCTGGTATAAAAGGGAAGGATTTAATGATGTAGTTAGGCAAAGTTGGGATGCTCAGGTTCAGCAATCAGGAATGGTAGGCTTCTTTCTTAAACTTTTGAGGTTAAAAAAAACACTGAAAATATGGAATAAAGAAGTGTTTGGAAATATAAATGATAATGTGTTAAAAGCTGAATCAACTCTGAAAGAAAAAGAAGGATTGTATGACCTGAATGCAACAATTGAAAACATGGTTAATATGAAAGAGGCAAGGGCTAAATTGGTTAGGGCTTTAGTTGAACAGAAGAGCTTCTGGAAACATAAAGCAAAAGTAAAATGGTTAAAGGAGGGTGATAACAACACTAGTTTCTTTTATAACTCTGTTAGAGAAAGAAAGTGTAGGTTAAAAATCACAAAAATCAAAGGTGGAAATGGGCAGTGGCTAGATAATGCTCAAGATATTGAGAATGAATCCATCCATTACTTTCAGGATCTTTTACCTGAGCAGAATTCCCCTCACAGTGATTTTTTTAAGCCTCACTTTCTAAGTCAGATCCCAAAAGTGATCACTCAGGAGGATAATGACAGAATACTGCAACCAGTTTCGATTACTGAACTTAAAAATATTGTTTTGGGACTTAATCATAGGAGTAGCCCTGGACCAGATGGATTTACAGCAAAGTTTTATATTAAATCTTGGGATATAATTGCTAATGACCTATTATCTGCTGTACAGGATTTTCTATCTGTGAACAATATCCCAAGAGGGATTGGTAGTACCTGGATTACAATCATACCAAAAGAATGTACACCAACTACCTTTGAGGATTACAGACCGATTAGTCTTTCTAATGTCATAAATAAGATTTTTTCTAAGATATTAATGGAAAGAATAAAGCCATTAATGCCAAAAATCATCTCTAATCACCAAACTGCTTTCCTCAAAGGTAGGGATATTGCTGATAATGTTATCTACCTTCAGGAAATGGTGAGATTTTTAAACAGAAAACAAAGAGAACCTAATTGCATTGTTAAATTGGATCTTAAGAAAGCTTTTGATAGAGTTAGATGGTCTTTTCTTTATTCTGTGCTTGTGAAATTTGGATTTCATGCTAGATTCATTTTTCTTGTTATGAAGAACTTGTCTCAGGCTTGGTTTTCTATCCTCATAAATGGTAAGCCAGTTGGTTTCTTCCAATCTACAAGGGGTATCAAACAGGGGGATCCCCTATCACCATTTCTTTTTAATATCTTTTCAGAGGCCTTCACTAGAAGTATGTCCTTTATTTTTCAGAATGGTAGCTTATCATACTATGGTGTGCCAGGTAATGCAATCCAAATTTCACACTTATCTTATGCTGATGATACAGTGGTCTTCCTTAAAGCCAGTAGCAATTCTTTGATCAGATTTAAGGCCTCCTTGGCTACTTTTGAGGAAGTTACTGGACAACAGATTAATTACAATAAAAGTGACCTGTATATAGGAAAGCATGCAACTGTGAATAGAGTTAACAGAATAAGGAGAACTTTAGGCATGAAATTAGGAAGGTTTCCTTTCACATATTTAGGGGTCCCCATTTTTACTGGGAGAGCAAAGAAGATATATTTCCCACCATTACTTGAACAAATTGAGAGTAGACTAGGAAGTTGGAAAAATAGATGGCTCTCAACTGGGGGGAAAATTACACTTATACAATCATGTATATACTCGGTTCCACAGCATATATGGTCAGTTATTAAACCAGGTAAGCAAGTCATATTAGCCATAGAAAAAAACTGAGCAACTTTTTTTGGGGGTTTAATGATCCAAATCCTAAAAGAGCATGGTTGAAGTGAGATGCACTATGCTATCCTGTCATTCAAAATGGTCTAGGTTTTTATTCAATAACCACCATTATTAATACATGCTCTGTTAAGCTTTGGTGGAAATACCAAAAGGCTGATGCTCTTTGGACACACTTTGTTGCATCTCTTCCACCCTCTTCCAGATCTTCACCAAATTGGAAAAGGATCTGCTCCATCAATGATTGGGCAGAATCCCAATCTAGAGTCATAATAGGAAAAGGGGAGTGTAACTTCTAGACTGCTAACTGGTTAGATATAGGGCCTCTTCAGGATCTCTGTGATCAAATGAATGTTGATATTCCAGCTAGCTGCAGTGTCTCTGAATTCATTATCAATAAATCAATCATGATTGATAGAATCGATTTAGTTCTTCCTTCTCATGCCATTTCTCTTTTACAGGATGCTAAGTTATTTACTCACAGAAAGGACAGGCTTATATGGAAACCAGGAATTAAGGGTGAGTTTTCATTCAAAGCAACCTATCTTTTGCTAAGGAATCAAAGAGGTAGTGTAGCTTCTTTCAAATATCTATGGAGCCCTAGAATTGAAAAAAAGGTTTCTGTCTTCATGTGGAAACTGATGAACTCCTTTCTTCCATTTGATAATGTTTTGCATACTTTGAGAATTTCACTGGCTTCTAAATGCTGTATGTGTCATAATCATGAAGATTCCCTTGACCATTTTTTCAATTCATGTGCATTTGCTGTGCATGTTTGGAAACAGATTCACTCCTTCATGGGAATTAGGGACAGGGAGTTTCCAACTATATGGGATAGACTCTCTTTCTATCTTACTTATAATGGTATCAGTAAGTTACAATTAGAAATGATTCATTCTTCTGCTCTATTAACATGTTGGAATTTGTGGAAAGTTAGGAATAAGTGCTTGTATGATTCTATCAATCCAGTGATTAGTGTAGTCCTAAACCACATAAGGATTCACATTTTTTATATGTTCACTGCTAAGCTGGTTTTTGTAGCCTCTATGATAGATAAGGCAATTGCAGAGCATTCTTTTCTGCTAATGATCAAACTACCTCATAAGCCAAAGATATTTAAAATTGCTTGGACAAAACCATGCATGAGGTATAAATTTAATGTTGATGCTGCTTGGTGCTGTCAAACAAACATGAGTGGAATTAGTTTGATTGTTAGAGATTGTAGTGGTGGATTCATTGCTGCTCACACTAAGATCTCCCCTGCCTATTCTCCTTTGGAGGCAGAAATGATGGCAATTAGGTTTGCTTTACAAATTGGTTCAGAACTAAGTTTTTCTTACTCTTTGGAATCTGATTGCCTAAATGTTGTAAGGTTTGTGGCTGATCCTTCTAGTGCTCCATGGAAACTATTTCAATTAGCTGATGTGATTCATAAACTGCTAGGAGGAATCACTCTACTGCATGTTCATAGACAAGCAAACTTGGTGGCAGACACATTAGCTAAAGATTGCTTAAGAAATCTGTCATCTTACTCTTTCTTTCGGTTTCAGAGTTTAACAAATGTTGTTCAGGGACTGATTAGATTAGATCAATTGGGTACACCTTCTATTCGGATTGTTAGTTGAATGGATGCTACTGATTGTAGTTCATATTGCAGGTTGATGGATACAAATTGGATACTCTGTTGCTGGATCTGCTGCTTCAGGAGGGTAACTGCAAGCTTGGATTTCGGATTGTTTCATATTTTGGTGCTCTCTTCTATACATAATCCTCATCTTGGATGGATTTCACATTTGCAATAGCTATGGCTCTCTGTCTGCATTCCCGATTAGTAGAGGATACGCTTCTTACCTATGTGGAGAGGATTTGGACTGCCTCGTGTTTCTTCAATTAGATTCACTAATAAGTTTGATCACCTCCATCATAGACTAAGAGCTTTTGGAATCCTCTAACGTTTTGCCGTTCGTATCTTCATTCTTTTGGAAGTAACAAGTGTTGCTTCACGAGCCTAGTGCTCACCCGTGTATATCTCAACTTAGCTACGGCTTCTTTTAATTGTCCTTTTAATTTTGTCTATTTTATGGCTTGGGAAGGCCTAATATAATTTCCCCCATCTCAGGATGGTTTAATTTTAAAAAAAATTCAACTTATCAACATACAATCTTACTTGAATTTCTTTATTTAAAAATTATTAAATTAGTTTGTTTTCAACTGATGAACGGTCAGTACTTACCTAACTTTCTATATATAAACATTAATAAAATGGTTTGACTTCAACTTGTCCAAGTCAACCTTACTCCACTTTCTTCATATAAACATTATTAAATTAGTTTGACTTCAACAAATTAATGTTCAATCCTTACTTGGCTTTATATATATATATATATATATATATATATATATATATATACACACTAATAAAATAGTTTAGCTTTAACATATTAACATCCAACCGTACTCGACTTTCTTTATATACACATATTGAAATTAGTTTGACTTCAAGGAATAAACGGTCACTTTTCATATATGAACCCAAATAAAATGGTTTGACTTCAACTTATCAATGGTCAACCTTACTCGACTTTCCTTGTATAAACATTATTAAATTAGTTTGACTTAAACCACTGAATGACCAGTCCTTACCTAACTTTAATATATAAACATCTACGAAATGGTTTGACTTCAACTTATCGAAATCAACCTTAATCGACTTTCTTTATATAAACATTATTAAATTAGCTTGACTCAACTAATGAACGACCAAATTTTATTTGACATTCCGTATAAAAAGACTCATAAAACGGCTTGACTTCAATGAATCAGTAGTTTATGCAACAAAATTAACTTTGTTTTTATTTCAAAATGTATATATGATAAAAATATTTCTAAAATTTTGATGTTGTCATTTCTTTTTCAAAATTTTGATTTATAAAACATATATATTTTTTTAAATTCAATTTAATTTCAATAAAATGTAAACATAAAATCATATTTGATTTCAGCCCAACTAAGCCCACTTTAAGCCAAAACCATAGTCCTATATAGGGGTGGGCAAAAAAACCGAAAACCGAACAAGAAATCGAATTATCCGAATTCGAATAAGCCGAACCGAATTTAATATACGGTTTTTGGATATCCGAATTGAATAAACCGGTTTTTTAATACATTTTTTTGGTTTGGTTTTGGATATTAAAACTCAAACCGAAACCCGAACCGAATACCGAATTGTAATTAATTAAATTAATTAAATATATTTAATAATAAATAAATTTTAAAACTACAAAACTAAATTTATAAGTAAATATAAGTGGGAGGACTAATCTATAAATTTTTAAAAATTACCCCAAACATCTTAACATTAAATTGATCTAATACACAAAAGACTTATATTCAAGTGTTTTATAATCCATATTCATTATAAACAAGTTTAATAAATTAGTTCATTTAAATTTCTTATAAATTTTAAAAACAAGTATATATTTTCTTATAAATTCTTATTGACATGAACGTAAATGGAAAGCATTAACTATAATCAATAAATATCCATATCTAAACTACAGTGCTCTTAGTAATCACAGTGATAAGGTGCATGAATAATTGATTCTTCAACAATAAACTTTCACTAGACTAAAGCATTCCTCAAACAATGGACATTTTCCTCTGCTCTCAAAAATTAACAAACTACAATGGACTCAGAAGAGATTACATGGTGAAGAGATGAAGACGGTGAGATTACTTGGTGAAGAGATGAAGACGGTGAGATTACTTGGTGAAGAGATGAAGACGGTGAGATTACTTGGTGAAGAGATGAAGACGGTGAGATTACTTGGTGAAGAGATGAAGACGGTAATATATAAATATCATAGTTAATTTAGGAGAACGTCTCCTATTAGACCATCTAAATGTTAGACTAATCATGAAAAATCTCGTTTCAATAACTATTAGGGTCAAATTATAATTATTTATACATTACCATACATTTTAAAAGTTATAAGAAATTTGTTGCAATAAATAAAAACAAATATCAAATCAACTTATTAGTTATATCAATTATAAAATAACTTTGTACAATGATTTGTCAGTCTAAAACAAGACGTTGTGTTAATTTAATAGTGGAATTTTTGTTTCACCCTCTAAATGTATTTAAATTACTTATATAAATAGAAGAGAAAGAAATCATTAAAATATATTATAAACACATTCATCATGTATGGAAAAGGTAAAAACATAAGTCAAAATAATAAGGTGGTAATAATAATAAAAAGGATTTGAGATCAAACGGTATTAAATAATCCTCAGTCACAAAATACTCCTCAAATTAAATAATGTAATAATAAATGGAAAAATCTTGGAAAATACCGTCTTTCCATTATTCCGTAAGCTTATGGAAAGACAGAGTTTAATTATAATAATACAAAGTAAAAGGTCTTAGTTGCAATATTAAAATTTTATTATGCAATGTGTAGTAGTTATAAAGTTTATAACCCGATTCATTAAACCCATAAATTTTATCTTCATTTCTTCTAATTTTCATTTTAAACTATAATATTTCCATGACTTATGGAAAGACCGTCTTTCAAGAGACAGACTTATAATAAATTCAAAAAAAATAATAATAATGGAAGAAAAGGTGGAAAATGGAACATGAAGCCGCAAAGCTTGCTTGTCAATTGGTAGAGAGGTAGAAAAGGTGGAAAATGGAAGAGGAGGTAAGTCAAGCAAGGCAGCAAAGTTGAGACTTAGCCTTAGATTTCATCTATAAATACTAGGGAACTCCTCCATTTTTTCAAGGCAAAGCATTAGATGCAATTGGGCCTTTATTGACAAATTACTTGGCCTTGAATTTTTGGGCTGTAATTGTTAATATAAAGTTTAAATTTTAACATGCTTATGAGTTTGTTGGTTTGGCCCATAATTGTTGTGGGCAAAAAAATTGATTGAACTGAATTCAATTTGATAAAAATTGGGAATCATTTCGGTTGATTTAAAATAATTTTGGTAATTATTTAAATTATAATACAACAAAATCGGTTTATTTGGTTTGCAACCGAATTCAAACTGAAACCGAATTACAAATTTGGTTCGGATTATTTGGTTTATTTGGGTAATTTGGATCGGTTTCGGTTTTGGCATTTTTAGAAAAAAAAATGAATAAACCGAACCGAATAAACCGAAAACCGAATAAACTGAATCGATGCCCACCCCTAGTCCTATATGACACCTAAACCCTAATATAATAAGGAAACCCTACATTTTAGTTCTCTCCCTACCCGTCTCCAGTCTCTCTCTGCGCTCTGCCTCCGGCACATCTCCACTGCGTCCCCACCACGTATGAAGCACGTCTCCGCCACCTCTTCACCGCAACTCAACAGCAACTCACTCCATCCCCACGCCTGCTCTATCACGCATCTCCGACTACCACACTCCCACCTCGCATCTTTGTACCACTGCACCTCTTCTTTGATTCACTTGCCACGATGATGCCGTTATTACCTTCGCTGGAGAGCTCCGGTGTTGTTGCCGGAGATCCGTAATTGCGCCGCATGTCTCGCCTCCCCCCTTCCACATTTGGTCCACTACGCTGAAGCTCCACACCGCATCTCCACCGCGACAGTCTTGCTCCGCTTCTCCGCACATCTGCCTTGCTATATTGCATCAGTCATTGCTCAGTTCCCCTGCTCCGGTGATTCTGTTTTTATATTTTTTTATCTTCACATCAACAGGTATTCTCTGTTTGTAATCTGTTATGTTAGATTGTAAACTGGCTCTGTATTTTCTTATTCCCAATATAATTGGTGGTGATTTAGTATTTAAATTGAGCCAAATCTTATCGAAAAGCTCTTGGCTATGAACTACAGAAAGCGGAATCATCATCGATTATGCTTTCAGAAGGTTTTTTAATTCCCAAAATATCATCGTGTGACATCGCACTCGCATTGTTCATTTTTCTTACTGTAGTTTGAAATGAAAAATTAGCTGCGATGTCGCTCACTCTTCGTTGTTCTTTTTTACTGCAGTTTGTACTAGTGCAATGTAACACCTGATTCAGTCCGTTCACAATATTTAGGAAAACCGAGGTTAAAAATAGGTTGTCAACTGCATTAAAAAGTATACTTTTTAATACACCTGTTAGACTAAATCAGAGGAGTCTGATTTAGTCTAACAACCCCTACATTTACCTCGGTTTTTTAGGGCTAAAAACTGAGGTAAAAACCCCAATAGAACCTAGATAAAAGTTGTCTTTCTAAACATGAACTCAAGCCACTAGATCTACAAACCCTCCTCCCTAAGGACAAGTACCACCAAAACTAGCGGGCTCTGTCCTAATGCTGCCCTTGAGATGATTCAATTATCCATTCAATCCGGACACCCGGGAAGGAGGCAATGTCGGCTACCTCTCGGTCGATAGACCAAGATATTCGAAGACCCCATCATTGACACGTGGATGGGTTCGAAATGATCCAGCATCTCCTAGGTATTTTCATTAATTTTCTGGTAGATCACTTTGATTTGTAATTGATTCGTTGCATTCATATAGGAGTTTTATTGAAATTCATTGAAAGTGTTGTTCATGTAAAGGATCTGTTTTTGCAGCTGTTGTTGTAGGATTTAGTCATGAAATAGGTTTAGTAGCTTCATGTTGCTGCATTCGTAATTTGACATATAAAAATTTGGGTTTACCATTATTACAAATGTGGGTTTATAATCGCAACTAAAAGTAGAGCCAACATCGGCTCTGCTTTCGGTAAATTTTTTATTTTTCATGTCGATGCATTTGACCTGGCTTAACCAGCGAGAGTAACCAAGAGTTTACTGATATGGACAATAGGGATTAGGGGTGTTCAAATTATCCAACCCAACTCGACCCATGTAACCCAGTCCATTTGGGTTGGGTCGAGTCAATGTCCCATTTGGGTCAAATGGGCCAGGTCAAAATGGGTTGGGTCAGATTTTGACCCAAATCAATCCATTTTGACCCATTTGCAATTTTGTCTCATTTTCATGAAAAGGAAATTCATAAAAAAGAATTAGTTTAATACAACATATCCACCATTAATTTACTTCGTTACCAATGTTAACATTCTTGAAAAAATATATATTTATAAAGCTTAATGGTAATTTATACAAAAATTTACTCTTTTAAATATGATTTTTGTCGATTTGGGTTGACCCTTGACCCACTCCAACACGACCCGACCCAAACCAAAACTTTGGGAATTTTGAATTGACCCAACCCATTTGACCCAAAATATTTGGTCAATTTGGGCCGGGACAGCAGACCCTCCCCGACCAGCGAGTCAGCATGACCAGCCTTAATAGGGATACATTTTGATCACGATATTTAAGAATCTGATATCGTTACCAGTCTGATTACGTTGGAATTACCTATTGATGAGATAGTGGCAATCTTAACAAATTTCTAAAATCCGAGTTTATTAAATACAATTGTTGTATTTTTTCCATTTGGCTCTTCAATATTGATGAACTGCCTATAAAAGACAAATATTGTGGAACTTGGAATTGACAGTCATTGCATTTTTTATCAGGACGCTCCCATAAGGTTCTTTCCTTCCAACCCTATTGCCAGATTTACTTCTCTTTTTTTGCAATTTTAGTGCACCATTTGGTTTGATCTAAGAAATATTCAACTTAATTTTCCCACCCTGTGAATTAGGTTTTTCCAAGTAAATTAGATTTCTAAGTCATAGGTAGTGCAACCTTTTATTATGCTGTATACATTCTGGTGCATTTGTTTCCAGCTCCGTATTTTTTTGTTCTTTAATTGTAATTGTTTATGGCTTCTGTGATCTTGACTTGTGGTTTATTACAGGATTCGTTGCGAAGAGGGTCTATGATCAATGGAATTAAAAGTGGACAGAACTATGTTTATTACATTTTCAAGCGGATTCCATTATAGTGAGGCAAAAATTAGGAATTTCTTTAAAGCGTTGTTAGGATCTGATTGCATCGAGGCCTATTATATGGAGCCATTGGACCGTCTTGATCAGAGAGCACTCTACGTTCTCCTTAATTTCAACAGTGCTGCAGTTGTGGAGATGATTCTTGGTGATTCTGATAGAGTGAAATTCTCTATTGATGGTTCCGAGCAATTTTGGGTCAGCAAATATGTGACGCCAAACCACCATCTCTACCTCTAATAAATGATTCCATATTTCATATTAATACAAGCTTGTGAATTATTTTTTCTTTGGTTAATTTTGTTTGTCAGTGACTTTCACCTTTGTTTGTCAGTTTCCTTTGTGTAATGAGCTTGTAACAATCAAGTATTCCAGTTTGAGATTAATATAGTTGTGTTTATTTGTTCTATTGCTTTCAATGGAAATATGCCTTCATTCTAAATATTTTGATTTCAAAATTTAGATGAACACCTTTCTGGTAAAAAAAAACACAATTAAACTGATTACTTTTATTAAGGATATTCTGTCAATATTCTAAGAGTCTGTTTCTTGAAAAACGGTCTTTCCATAAGCTATGGAAAGACCAAGGTTTAAATTGTAAATTAGAAAAAATGAAGATAGAATTTTTGGATTGCATTGATCGGGTCATAAACTTTATAATTACTACTTGTTGCATAATAAAATTTTAATATTGCAACTAAAACATTTTACCTTTTTATTATTCTAATTAAACTCCGTCTTTCCATAAGTCTGTGGAAAGACAGTCTTTCCCAAGACTTTTTCATATTCTAATTATATAATTTTCCTATTAGATTTAGATAAATATGCTTAAAATAGAATCATTTTCCATACATGATTACTTAGTTCCTTATCCTTTTCCATATAGGATTAGTTAGTTACCTTTTTTCCTTTTCTTGTTGGCCTTTGTTTTTGTATTTTCCCTATATGTAAAGGCCGTCTATGATGAATATAATCACGCAATTATATTTTATATGGTATCAGAGCTAAAGTCCTAAAAATAATTGAATTACTAAAAATATCAATAATTATCATCACTTCCGCTTCCGCCGACCAATAACCAACGCTAATTTACCCTTTATGACCGACTCCGCGCATGAAGTCACCACCGCCTATCGCCAGGCCGCCAATTAAGCCACTGCCGATCTCATCGTTGGTAATCGACTTTGGGCCAAAACCGACGCTGCTAGAAAGCTCAGCGTCTTTTTCATCGATCATGCGACATTACCTACATCTCTAATATTTTCTTCACACTTCAGATAACCTAATCCTGCTGATTTCTCCGGTTATTCTAAAAGGTGATAATTATTGTGAATGGGCCACAACTCTCTGCCCGGAACATCAGCAACAGCAACCCGAAAACTGGAAAAGCGTCGCTGTTGGCCGGATAAAAACTGGTACTGCAACCGCTGCCCTACACGTTGCTATTGTATCTCTTGGTTCTTCACCGATCGCCCTTGGTCGTTCGGTTGTGAAACCCAATTTATTTGATGCCTAGTGGAACTTAGTTTTAATCTGATTTCTGAATTAAATACCATAGACAATAAGCCTAAGAGGCATCTTTACCTTGGATCATTGATTCTGGTGCTTCTTATCATATGACTAGTGACAAGGAGCTTCTTCATGATATTATCCTTGTTGAATCCATTGATGTTATTCTCCCTGATGGAACTATATCTACTGTTGTTTACCACGGCACTTTACGTCTTGGGAATATAATTTTTCCACATGTTTTACTTATCCTTGAATTGCATTGCAACTTATTATCTTGTTCTAAGTTACTTGCTACCCTTAACTGTCTAGCTGTGTTTACCAAAAATATATGCATATTACCAGACGTTAGCTCGAGGACAGTAATTGGTGTGGGTGAACGGTTAGGTGGGGTTTATTGGTTGAACACGTTTGAAGAATTTTCCTCTCCTACACGCGCACTGATAGTCTCTGTCGTCTCCATGTCCTCTATCTCTGCTAATCTTTGCCACCAGTGATTTGGTTATCCTTCCACTTCAGTGTTGTCTTCTGTTTCTTTTAATAAAGATATTCATTTGATTTTTAATACCATTTCTCCATGCTAAATCTTTCATCGAGAAAAAAAAATCTAGAAATAGGTTTCCATTACGTTTGAATAAAACTACTCATCTTTTTTAGGTTTTTCATTGTGATGTTTAGGACCTTATAATTCCCCCTCCACTAGTGGAGCTTTTTATTTTTTTAACCATAGTTAATGAATACTCTCGGGCCATTTGGGTTCATTTACTTGCGTCAAAATTAGAGGTTGCTACCTGATTCAAGGATATTTGTGCTATTAATCTCCTTCAATTCCAGTGCCACATATGCAAGGTTCTGGCGGACACTGGCACATAATTTTTACCACTACAGACTTACTTTGCTGAATCAAAATTTTATTTGAGACTTCATCTATGGATACACTTCAGCAGAATGGTCATGTTGAACATAATCATCAACATCTTCTTAATGTGGCTCGTGCTCTTTTCTTTCAGGATCACCTTCTATAAAACCATCGTTAAGTATTGCCTTCTACTTTTCCAACGCTTCAGTACACCTCTTCAAAGAGGGTATGCTCTTCAACGCCGCAGTCGGGTTCCACTCGTGCATGTCTTTCACACTCTCACAATAACAAACCGTGTGAGCAGAGTTAAAAAATTCCTCAAATAGTTTGAAGAAGGACTTCATTTTGAAAAGCCAATCCACCAGAAATTGAGGATAGTTAGAAGAAGCAGGACCATTCATATGCATCTCCCTAAGCTCACAACAAAGCTTGGTGATTTCTTCCTCTACGACCTTGGCACGCTTCTCAGAAGTGTTCGCCCATTCTTGGGTGGCCTTAAGGGAAGCTTCTAGGGTAACACATTTCTTCTCCTTGGCCTTATATTTTTCACTGAGCGATTCATCAGCAGGGGATAACTCTGAAAGCCGCTCACTCTCAAGTTGAAGACTTTCACCGACCTTATAGAGAAAAATATAGAGAAAATGGATGGTCAATATTCTGAACAAAGTGTATCAATTTATAGCGAAGGTCACTCAAATAACAAGCGAACCTAACACGGCCAAAATATCAAGAAGAGAAAGTTGGAGAGCATTTCAGGTATCGTTCCCTCCACTAGCAGATTATCAGTTTGCGCATAGGCTTGAGAGCGAGGCTGGATGCCACGCCCATTTTTCAATGGAGGCGGCAAATGACCCAATGATCAATTGGTCCTATCCCTCTTTTATCTTCTTCTCTTTCGACTCACCAGTAGGGCGTTCACCACCCATCTCTCCACCTTTAGTAGACTTTCCCTTGGCAAGTGCAGTACTAGTGCTCATTTTGTTAACACCCTATTGAAGGGTGTCGTTAGCAGTAACATTCTCAAAGCGATCTGTCGATAGCACCTCCAGCTAGGTCCATGTCTGAAAAGGTAAACACCATAGATCAAATGAATGTACAAAAGAAGTAATGGCTCGTAAAAATAAGACAAAATACAGATCCAACGTATCAAACTAATGACAGTTCATCATACCTTCAGCATCATAATCAGCGTGACAGAGATGTTATGTATGAGCGCAAAGTGTTAACACGATCTCGATTTTAGCAGTAAAACGAGCACTCAAAACAGAAAGCTTAGATTTGGGAGCTGTGTAGTTCTAAGAGGGAAGGGCTACTTCGGGACTTTGATTCATTTTTACAAAAAAGTATTTTGTAGGAAAAGGACCAACATTTCTAGGAAAACCACTCACAAGTTCAACCCTAACTGCCACATGATAAGAGATGAATTCATCTATAGTATTTTTTTACTTTTCAAAGGGGGTAAAAGTTACGAAACAAATAAAGGTTGAAAGGAAAGTTCACTTATTCACACACCTGGAGATACCCCATTATGATAGTGATGCCCTTGGGATGAAATTGGGATAATGCAATTTTGTATGAACGTAGAAAGTTAACAACATGTGGGGGAAGAGGAAAGTAGAGACCAAAATTCAAATAAGTTAAATAGTATGAAATATAGTCAAGAGGAGGATTGCAAACACATTCAAAGTTTGCTGGAGCACGAAGCTCAAATGAAGAGGAAAAAGGGAAATAGTTTTTGAAAGTATGAACCGGACAATATACTGCCTATAACAGAGGGTTCGGTGATGTGACTGGAATCCCTATCAGAGTGAGCATCTTCTATTGGAGATTTGATGTGGTTAGAGGAAGACATTCAGATAGATAGTGACCCTAGAGTGAAAAATAAAAACTTTAATTAGGGTTGCAAACCTTGGATGTAAACTTTTCAGGGCAGAGGTCAAGTAAATCAACAAAAGGTTCGTCGGAGAAGATGACTGCAGATTAGTAAGGTAAAATCATAGGTGATAAAATTACCAGAAACTGAGGAGGAAGTACCTTATTAAAATTAGCACATGCAACAAAGAAATTGGAGATAGAACTAGAGACAAAATTACTCTTATATAGGAGGAAGAGTGGTGATTTGCTGAAGAACAAGAGATAGCCAGAGAAAATAAATATTTCGATGATAGGGGAGATGGACTGAAAGAAAAATAAATTTTGATTGTTAAATAACAATGGAGAAATGTCAAGAACAAGGAGATCAATCAATTCAAGAGCATAACGATTATCTGACATAAATGTAGATTACCTTTTACAGATATTAAAACGACGGCAGAAGATGAGGGGACATCACATTGAATGACGACATAATTAAATTATTCATTTATAATTCCTTATTTAAGAGATGGATATATAACAAAAATCGGAAAAATTGGAAAAATCCAGCAAGAAAGAGGAACAAATCTCGACCCTTAGAAACAAAATTTAAACATTCGTCCTTATCGCAAAGATGACATGGACAAGGGGGATTCAAAATTCGATATTTGAAATCAGAAGAGTTGGCTGGGTTATAGGTATAGCCAAAAGCTAACGTCAATTCGCAATGACAACAAGAGTAATACTAAAAGACGAACATGTTGTTAATGTACAATATAAGTTTGCATTTATTTTAAAAGTAATGCTATTGCATCATGCCTTAGTCTTCATGGCTAGGGGGGACTTATGGTGTATACCCAGCCTATAAGCTCCATAGCACTTGGCCTCTGCCCAAATCATAAATAGGCGCCACAATAGGCCACAAACTGAACAAGAAAGGGTGGAAGCTGGTTAAAGAGAGTTAGACCACAAACCAAGAAAGGTTGGAGCCACCTTTATTGAAACCACAATTAAATCCACGATGGTGAATCTGGATGAAGTGGAAAAGGACAAGACAAAAATAAATAGAGGTAAGCGTAACTATACCAAGAAATTCCAATTCTTGAAGAGGAGGACTGACTTAATCATTAGTGCTTTTCTCCCAAAATCATTTTCGGGACTTGTTCGGTTTTGGATGAATTATATATACCGGTGCCTATGACCGGAATAGTAATTTTGGTGGGTAAAATTTTGGTGGAAAAATATCTAGCACCGGTATGTTGACGAATGGCACCTGTAATAGTACTGGTGGTCGATTCATAGAAATATTTTGAAACAAAGGTTTATGGTACGATTTACTCTTAAAAATGGGTTTATGGTATGAGTTACTCAAGAACATGTACTACCATTTTACAACATTTCACCAAAGATTAATTAATTTTATATTTCTATATTTAGGCAAGAATAACAAAAATAATGTATTTTGGAGCAATGGATAATGGGGTAACACAATTTTGGGCAATATCGTAATTTTTCCAAGACTGTGTAGAAGTAATCAACGTTAACTTTTCAGACCCTTCCGTTCACCCATACATTCCCAAATCGTAAATTCACAATCTTATATTATTGAATTGCATTTTGGTGTTTCCAATTTCGTGATTCGATAACTCCAACTTTCTTCGAGGGACCTAAGTGCACAAAGTAAAAATTTTTACTCGTAACTCCAAATTGAATTCCGCTCAAACGTGATTTTACCCTATACACCCTCATTGTATTTTCCAAGTCCGTAACATGATATTTATCAACAATTGGGCATAAAAACACATCCATAATCATTTCCGATTTTTCTTTCTTACTTTTAAATATGCAACTCTAAGTTACTCTAGAACATGTACTAGTGCTTTCCAACATTTCACCCAAAAAAATTATTTATATTTCTATATTCAGGCAAGGATAATAAAAAATCATGCATTTTGGAGCAATGAATAATGGGGTAACACAATTTTGGGCCATAGCATAATTTTTCAAGACTATGTAGAAGTAATCAATGTTGACTTTCGAAGGCTTTCCGTTCACCCATACATGCCCAAATCAAAAATTCGCAATCTTATATTATTGAATTGCATTTTGGTGTTACCAATTTCGTGATTCGAAAACTCTAACTTTCTTGGAGAGACCTAAGTGCAAAGAGTAAAAACTTTACTCATAACTCAAACTTGAAATACGCTCGAACGTGATGCTACCCAATACACCCCCATTTTATTTTCAAGTTCCGTAACAAAATATTTATTAGCAATCAGGCACAAGAACATATCTCTAATCCTTTACGATTTCCCTTACTTCTAAGTAATCAAGTCTAAGTTACTCTAGAACATGTACTAGCACTTTCCAACATTTCACCAAATAAAATTATTTATTTTCTATTTTTATATTTATGCAATAATAATAAAAATCGTGTATTCGGGAGAGAAGGATAATGTCGTAAAAAATTTTCGGGCCATAGCATAATTTTCCATAAATATGTTAGAGGTGCTTCCGTTAACCCATTGTAGCCCAAATTTTAAACATGCAATGTCTCTTATTTAATTGTGTTCTGATGTCTTCAATTTTGTGATTTGCCGCCTCCAAATTTCTTCTATGGGCCTACTAGTAAAAATTAAAAAGTTAACTTAGAGATCAAATATTACTAGCACCGGCATTGTTTTTCATTCTATATTATGGCGGGAAAATTAAATTCCTGAATTTTTATTCAAAATTTTGGAGGGATTGTTTAAAATTTTGAAATATTGGACTCAACAGCGGTATTAGTTACTTAGGCACCGATATGTACGCCGGTGCTCCATGTTAGAATTTTTCTAGATTTACTCCCGGGTCCAAAAAAACAAAAAATTTATCCTATTTAAATCATACATGGGCACCTGTATGAACCATTTGGGCATCAGTATTTTGTATCGGTGCTCCATACTTAGAAAATTTTTCTCGGGTTTGCTCTCGGGTTCAATTTTTTTAAAAATAAAAGCCGTTAAAAGCTGCCCTAAGAAGGTGCCTTTTATGTACATAGGCACTGGTATGAGCTTTTTGGGCACCCGTTTCGTACTTGTACCGGTATGAGCCTTTTGGGAACCAGTATGAGACTTTTGGGCACCATTTTATTTCACTTTTTATTTTGTTTGGAAGTTTAGAACAAATCTATGTTATTTTGCGGACATAATATAAATATTATCACATGGATAAAGCATTATCAAGTTTTTATATTGAATTTATGGTTGTAAACAAATGTGATTTTCTGTTATTAATTCCAAACCTTTTCCACAATTTAGTCTAGAACATGTACTACTGTTTTATAATTTATTCTATCAAAATTCTATTATTTAAATTTCATTTATTTAGGCTATAATAACAAAATTCAAGTATTTCTAAGCAATGGATTAGTTCACACTTTTGGGCAACAATGCAATTTCACAAAATGTTGTACAAATTTTCTATTTCTAGTTTCGAGGATGTTCTATTTACCCAACCATGTCCAAATCGCTTAGTTGTGATAATAAATTACTGAATTTCACTATGGAATTGCAAAATTTGCATTTCAGCCATTCCAAAATTCTTGGAGGGACCTATGTGCAAAAAGCCAAAACTTCACTCGGAGGTCCAAATTCAAATCTGATCGGATGCAATGCTACATTGTGAAACCCTAATGTATATTCCAAGACTGAATAAAAAATTTATTAATATTTTGCGGGGAAAACTTAACAATAATCCTTCCTGTTTGAACTTCCTAACTTCTAAGTAAATGAGTAAGATACTCTAAGACATATACTAGCGCTTTATTAAATTTCATGGAAAAAACATATTCTATTAAAAACCTAATATTAACCCAAGAATACCCAATATCAAGTTATTTTGATACAAAAAGTAAGGTGTAACATTGGGCAATAGTGTAATTTTTGCAAAGTTACATACGGACCCTTTTCAGGTATCCATCGGACACAAAATTCATAACACATGACCTATTGAATCTTTAATTGAATATATTCCAGTCCCATTGCACATTTACAGCAATGGAAAAAAAATTCCCCCTTATGTGGGTGGTAAATCAAATATTGCTAAATAGTGAAACTGAAGATAGGTACCTGTATGACATTGGAAAGAACCGGTGCTGAATCTTTTAGGGGTGACAAATTCTAAAAAAAATTTCAAATTTTGGTGAGAAATTCAAAATTTCATGAATTTTAACAAGGCACCGGTTTTCATACTGGTATTGTATCGAAAATTGATTTATCCTGCCCAAAATTGATTGGGCTGAAAAAATATTCAGCCCAAAAGGGAAAAACTGGCACCAGTATTCTAATATAAGGCATCGGTACTTGGTACCGGTCCTATATACTTACCCAAAGTTTACCACACAAAGTCTCTGTCGCGAATAGGCAGCTCTGAGCAGCTGCTTTTAAGGTTTTTGGCACCGATTTTTTTGTATAGCATCGGTTCTTGTACCAGTTCTCTAAAGTTAGAATATATTTTCTAACATTTCTCTCGGGTTGAAATTATTTTTATCAAAGAAGCCACACACAACTTCCTAAACCAAACTGGGCCCTGATTTTTCATGGTACAACACCGGTATTATACCGATGTTGTTCACTTAGAATGTTTGTTAGAATGCTATAATGTAGTAAATATTTTTTTCAGCTCCAGCATGTCAGATTAAGTATTGGTGTTGTCTCCGCTTTTATAAAATGTGACCGGTCATCTTCCTCACATAACTGTCGCATTTTCCTCTTCATTCCCACTATACAAACGATTTCTCCACCATTAAATCTCCATGTTCTCCACATTTTAATCATTATTCAACCTCCATTGCCCCACCTCCTCAATCCCACCTTATATAACAACCCTAAAAAACCCTCTTTTTTGTATCTCCAAAATGGGTTTCTCCACTTTCTCCACTCGGCGCCAGCAAAGTCACCATCTTTTGGTTTTCGGTCGGAATCGTGAAAAGTACTTCAAGATTCCTTCATTTTTAGTCGGGTACAAAAACTAACTTGCTTCACATTGAATAACACTTGTATGAAATTGTATGTGTTTGATAATATGTATGAATGAATCTTTTTTTTAATGTTAAGTTGCTTTGGGTTGTTCATTGTGTGATTTTGAAGTGTGATATAGTTCACCATGTGATTTTGAAGGGTTTGTTCTAAAATGTGTGATACATAAACTATGCGTGTGATGTTTGAAGTGTTCAATCCAAAGTGAAAGACACATAGGTCACTGTGTTATGTTGAAGTGTGATATAGTTGATCGTGTGATGTTGAGTGGTATGCTCTAAAATGTGTGAGATATACACTATGTGTGTGATGTTTGAAGTGTTCAATCCAAAGTGTATGGCATATATAGGTCATCGTGTGGTGTTGAAGTGTGATATAGTTGATTTGTGATGTTGAATGGATTGTTCTAAAATGTGTGAGAAATACACTATGTGTTTGATGTTTGAAGTGTTCAATACACATTGTATGACATATATAGGTCATTGTGTTATGTCGAAGTGTGATATAGTTGATTGGTCATCAAATAAATACTAGTTTCTTTGGTTTGGTGCGCAATTGTCATTAATTGTAATTTTTATGTTTGTCTTGCCTTATCCATTTGACCGGTACTTTCTTATGTATATGCCTCCTAAAACAAAAAAAAGGTGGCCGGAAAGAGGAAGAGGCCTGGCCCTCCACCCAAACTAATGATTTTGGAAAACAAAGAAGTTACTTCTGAAGCTGATCAAGAGGAGATTCCACCGGTGGTACCCCGCAAGATTCAATTTGAGGAAGATGCTGTAGGTGCAACTGGTGCTCCAGAAGAAGAAGCTCCTGAAGAGAATGAGGGTGATAGCAAGGAAAACCCCCTTTGTAATCTGAGGAATGATAACCTTACTAAGGAAAGCGGGTGTCAGGGGAAGGCATTCACAAGTTCGAGATTGGCACTTGGTGTAGGGAACGAGGGACGACTATGTGTTAGTTAGTCATGTTAGCCAAGGAAGGGGACCTTGTCCCTGTCTCCTTCGAAGAAGTTCAGGGTGAGATGATTTGTGTAAGAAATGGGAGTGCCTGGACCACATATTTCAATTATGCAGTTCAGAGGAAAATTGGATTTGGTACGTGGATACACTATCCTAACGTCCCAAAGGGTGTGAAGGAGAAAGCGTTGAGACACATAAAGGTAAAAAAAATTTCATATTACTTACTTTAGAAATGCATAATTATTACTATGAAACTTTATATTCATGCTCCTAACCTAAATATTGTGTAATCTTCCATTGCAGGTAAGTTTCATGTTCAAAACTAAATTAATTGAGGACCAATGGAGGAAGTTGAGGAAGAATGTGGTAGGCAAGGCTGGTGTGGAAGTACAAGGTTGTGAACAAGTACATATGGTTTTTGCCGAGCGAAAAATTTCAAAAATACAAGCTGTGGGAAAAGTACAGGTGTATGGGTGAGGAGGAGTGGAAGAAATTTGAGGAACACAGAAGAACAAAAGAAATGCTGGTAATTAATGTTCTTACATGATATCAAAAATAATATTTCAATATTTATCAACTAATTCATTTTTTTAAAAACCAATATTTTTTTAAATATTTTCAGAAAAACGAAAGAAAGCAAGCGAGAAATCTAAGGAGAAGAAGTACACCCACCACACCGGACCAAAAGAGAACATGGCTACAAAGGAGAAGCTTATAGAGCCTAAAAGAGAAGGAGAGGAAGAAGCTAAGGGACCAGGGATACACAGAAGAAGAGATTGAGGAGAACATCAATTCCAAGAATTTCAAGCCGGACAGATCGATGGTCTACTTGGAGTCGAACAAGGGAAAAGACAAGAAGTATGCAACCCCGGAAGTCAAGGTGATAGCGAATGATATTATAAATATCCAATTAATTTATCGTCTCGTATATAAGTAAAATGTTTTTTCTCTACTAACACAATAATATGAACCGCAGTTGAGGATGAATAGGGAAAAAAGAAGGGAACCCTAGAGTTGGGTCCGGGTGAGGACACTTCGATAAGAACCACCAGGAAGAGGGATTACTCGGGTCGTTATAGAGGTACCCAATCCTTACTGCCAGTATCGGTTGCTATCCCAGGCATAGTAAGAAGCAAGTGTGGTAGCATATTCTCTCTCCAAAAGAAGGAGGCCAAAAAACCTTCTACTGATTAGCCGGTTGTCAAGGTGATGGTCTCGTACCTCAAGCAGTTGGTCAAGGATATAGCTTAGCAGAGGGATTAAATATTCTTGAAGGCCCTGCGGACCCAAAGAGCTTCATTGAGAATTCTATGTTTGTGGTGTATGCATCGGTCTCAACAGCTTGGGCCAAGATGCCCCATCGACATAGAGGAAGGTGAGGAGGTAAATATGCATTACAGTTAACATTTTCATACTATTTGGAATTTTCATTTTTGTTTACACGCCAAAAATATTTTAGACTAACTAAATTATCTTTATTTGTAACATGATAGTGAGTTGGTCACGTTTTACATCAAGTGCCTTCAAGGATGGAGGCTAAGGGTTGCTAAAGCATGGCTTAAAAAATCTAGTCACCCCGAGAAATCACATGGTCCAATTACTCGTGTCCATGTGTGTGAGACATTCTACCATCCAAGAGCCGGGTTGCCGTCTGCCAGCCACCATTTCAATAACATGGGAGACGCTTTGGGGAGTTCGGTAGACTGGCCGATTAATTTGGTCACATTTGGAGATGATACCCAGACCGAGGGCATTGAAGGCAGCCGACCCCAGACCGATGAATTTTATTGCATCAATGTCAGCGACAATGAGGTAATAAAATCAACTAATTTCTACATTTGTTACATGTCTAATTTTTTTTATTATAAATCATTGAAATTGAATAAATCTTCTATATAGCTACTAACTCCTAAACATTCTAGATCAACCAGCTCCTCCCATACCTTGAAGCCATAATTTATACATGAAAGGCCTCTGGAGCTGGTACTTCTCGATAACATCCGTTGCTTGTACCATATTTCATTATTTTTCAATTCGCCTAATTTTGTTTCCATTACATAATTTCATATTGTTAACAAGCGGTCATTCAAGACATATCCCAACATGAGGAAGTACATAATATACTGCAACGAGCTTGTGAAGAGCATGCAAGAGTCGGTAACGGTGGCTTTGTTTCTAGAGTTTTGATGGTCAATTTTTTGTAATTGCATTGTTTATCGATACATTGGCAGAGTTTGGGAACAAGCTTAGCAACGCCAGATCAATGGCTTAGCTATCGAACTCAATGATATATGTTTGGATAGGGTAAGGTTTACTTTTCACATTAAGTGTATTTATTTATACCCTAAATTGTTTCAAATATTAACTAATTCTATTTCCCAAGGCACTTTTGGGACCAAGTCTTTGAATCCAACAATGGCTGCATTCAGTTTGTTCCGTGCTTTACGGGTGGTGGCTATGCTGCGGAAATCAAGGATGCAGAAGTCGAAAGTTGTGCTACAATGATTTTGGAAACCATGATCATTACTGATGGCGAGGTTTATATGGTGCCATATATTAAAATTTAAGTGACATTTTTCAATATATCTTAGTTACAGAAAATTATACATCGCAGACAATTTCATTCATGTGCTACATTCTTTTCAACAAAGCGATCATTGGTACTTAGTACTCATTCATCCTAGTATGGAGGAAGTTTTTACCCTTGACTCTATGACTTAAGGAATCAAACCAAAAAAAATTAATGAAAACAAAATCATTTCCAGGTACTCTCATTCCATTCATCATACTAATTTTAACGTCTAAAGTGTGAGTTACCTAACCATTAAATGTTCAACATTACCAGGATTTCATGCACATACCAAAGGGAGAATATAAATATGGAACCGTTTATGAATTACACATGGAAAATTACAAACAGCAATGTAAGTCATTCAATCCAAGAGTCCCTTCATTTCCACCATTATTTAATACAATTATGTTTAACTATATTTTTTCATTTGTAGTACCAAAGTTGGTTGAGTGGTTGGGAATATGGATACTACATCCTCCTCTTGATGGAAGAGTTTTTGTTCAACACTACCTCTACAGATTTCTTAAGGTTGGGTGACAAGTTACAAATTAAACATTTGTTCTTCTTACTTACTAAATACTTACATGTAACTAATCATTGGGTTGTTTTGAATGCAACAGATATTTCCATAAAAAAATGAGCATACAATGGCAAGGAGATAGAAGCTATAAACAAGAGATGGTGTCAGGCTTGGGTTGAAGTATACTCCAAACATTGCAAGACTTCTATGGACCTCGAGCAGTTTCATGAAGTATAGAAAATTGATTTTATAGAAATTTATAGTTTTTCATAGACATATTTAGTTTTAATTTATTCATTAATTCTTTCTTAGCATATGTGATTGTTTTTAGATCCTATCTTGTTGGATGTTATACGTTTCTTGTGTGATATTTCCCTGGGTTTCAATCAGGACAGGCCACAAAAAAAAATTAAAATAGGGCATTGCAAATGAAAAACTAAACCAACACCAGTTTTTCATATTATATTTCGATGTTGGAAATTTTACAACCTGCTCTGAACAAGCACAATAATTTCTTGCTATGCCGGTGCTGGAAGATAAAGATCCTTCTATTCTCTAGCACCGGTTCTAAACTCGAACCAGTGCTCAAAATATTGACAATGGAGGCCCATTTACAAACAGCACTGGTAAGATGGAATTGGTGCTGGTCTTAATCTATAAGCACCAGTGTATGCAGTTAAAAGAAAAATAATTTTATCCAATTGAAATAGTAAGCCGGAAAGCATGCCATGCACGATCAGTCACAAGTATTATAACATACAAATCGTTTTTCACGAAGCAATATCAAGCAGTATATCACTTATCACGATAGTGTTTTCAAATAGAAAAGGATACAGATAAGGTGGGAGGTTATTAGGGCGTTCTACTCATAGCGTTAGAACGGGATCGTGATAATAACTCCATACTATGCTGAACACATCAATGACTATCAAGCCCATAGGTACACCAATGTCACTTGTCATAGGAGGGTATATCTCAAGATAACCGACGGAACCTAAAGAAGCCTAACCAAGCAATTACGCCCTATGCCGACCTCGCAGAGTATCAGTTATTCAGTAGGGTTTTGGGACCCAAGGACAAGCATTATAGGTACAGGAAGTACAATAATACAGTTCATGCTATGGGCGATAAAGTAAACCAATAGTACCAGGTAAACAGTCAAGAGCAAGCAAGGCTATGGGCGATAAAGTACATTCGTAGTAACATGTAAACAGTTAAGCACAATTCGAGCTATGGTGGATAAGGTACACCTATAGGTAACAAGTACAAGATAAATATCAAGATATGGAATTAGAACGACAACTTTAAAAAAATTGATTTTGAAACATTAGGAATAAGCTTTAAAACAATTGTAAAATAGCTTTTGGTTTTCAAATTATTTTCTTGAAAAGGTTTAGAAAATGTTTGGTTTAAAAAAGGTTTTGATAGTTTTTGGGAAAGGTAGAAATCCTCACCTTTCTTGCAATTTAAGTGTTATGATTCTCGGTGAAACCTGCAAATGTGATGTATCACGAACTCATTAAAATTGATTTCAAGTTCTAAATAATACAAGTAAACAGTAAAACTGATATGAAATTGAAGTATTCACTGCTGACTAGTACTCACAAAAACGACCATAACTCTCTACATTATCCTGAAAATTACAAATTTGAAATCCTTAAAAATAGACTTCTATACCTTTTGTATGAAAGTTTACACCACCGTTACCTCTGAACAAATCACTATAACACGAACTGAACAAGATCCATGAACAGCCTACCAGTACTTACGAGAACAGTTGTAAATCATTACATACTATTCCAAAAATTATGAAAAAAAAACCATTAAGAAAAAGAATCAATTAGATTTCATTAGATACTCTACACATCAAATTCAATACACGATTGAACTTCAAACAATTTGATTTAACACAAACTTGAACCGAACAAATTACTGATGACCAGTACCCACAAAACTATCATATTTAATCACGATTGGTTTAGAAAATTATGAAATTAAACCCTTAAAGACTAGAATCAATTAGCTTTCATTATAAGGTTCACACATCAAAATCAATACTCGATTAACCCTTAAACAATTCACTTTAACATGGACTAGTACCAGAAAGATTAGAGATGATCAGTACACACGAAAACTATCATATTTTATAACAATTTATTTAGATAATTCTGAATTTAAACCCTTAAGGACTGGAATTAGAAAGTTCACACATCTAAATTCATACAAGATTGACCCTCAGACAGTTCACTTTATCATGCACTGGAATCAGACTGATTACTGGTTGACCACTCCATACTAAATCGACCATAACTTCCTTCTCCAACATCTTAAAATTTTGAATCATATATCATTAGAAACTAGATTTATAGATATTTCATTAGATATATAATAAATCAATTTAAATTACTTATTTTCCATTCAAATCCCTAGTACAACATGACTGCAGAACCAAACATGCACTGCAATCGCACAGATTACTAATTAACCACTCAGTACTTAATCAACCATAACTTTCTACTCGGATATCACAAAATTACAAATCATATATCATTATAAATTAAATTTCAATTTCTTTCATTCTGTATATAACACATAAATTTTAATTTCCTATTTCCTGTTCAAATATCTAGTTCAAAATGACTGCAGAACTAAATTTGAACTGAAAAACATATATACTCTTGCACACACATCACTCATAATTTCATATGAAGTTTCCTACATTACTAACATAATCGTGACTTTTTAAAGAAGAATAATAAACTTACGATTCGTCTATGGATAAAGGATCAACGCAAAATCTTCCACAATCGCATTGCCTCCTTCTCGTTCTAGAGCAACAACAACTCGCTCTAGGGTCTCCTTCCAATGCTCCTACATTCTTCACTTGATCACAACCGTATTTTGTTTTTCATGGTTGTTTATGGTGAAGAAGATAAAAGTAACGGATGAAAAAAATGATGAAGTGGTGACTGGGGTTCTTTACGTGTAGAGAGGTTTTCTTGTACAGAATATATTAGGTTTAGGTATCTTCATTCTTATATACCTACTATAACTCCTTCTCTCACCAAAATTCTTTATTTATGATGTAACCTTCACTATTATTGCAATTTAATCCTCAAAATATGTATCATTTTAAATTCACCCAACAAGAAATAAATTTTTCATAAAAAGTTCCTTGTTTAAAATGAAGCAAAATTTTTGGGTCTCACATTCACCCCTCCTTAAGAAAATTTCGTCCTGAAATTATTCCTATTTAATTATTAAATGGATATGGATATTTATCCTCCATTTGTCTTTCAACTTCCCAGATGGCCTCTTCGACTCCGTGATGGTTCCACAACACTTTGACTAAGGCTATCTCCTTGGTCCTCAACTTTTTTCACATGTCGATCCAAAATCTACCAGGGTTTCTCTTCATACTCAAGGATATCATAAATTTTCAAGTTTCCCAAGTCGACTACATGGCTTGGGTAAGAAAGGAATTTTCTAAGCATAGTAACATGGACGACGGGAGGAATTCTTCTCATGGTTTTGGACAAATCCAATTGGTAAGTTACCTCACCTACTCGATGAGTTAGAGGAAACGGGCATACATATCTTAGACTCAAATTTCCTCTCCTGACATGTTTTATAACGCGAGTGTACGTAGGTTGTTACCTTGAAAAATACTTTATCTCCCAAGAAAATTATTAATTCTTCATAATGGTGATACTTGTATTACAATAGCATGGTTACTTAGTACTATCTAATCACTAGTCCTCCAAGTATTTATGATTCTTATGATAGATATCACTTAGAACAACCCTTAGAATGTTACTAATCCATCTTATTTAACTCTCTCTCTGTCTATATATATAATGCTTCTGAAATTCTAGCCTCTAATATTTTGTCATTCATTTACAATAATTTTATTAGATTTGTAGGGTCACATAAAAACAATCTTAAAATTCCATTCTTATCACATCATGCAATCAATCCCACTAGGTGGATCCTATCAGAATGGTCAACTTAACTCAATATACTATGGCGGTATCACACATAAAAGAAACACAAGGTGCTAACTTAATTAGGTAAAGCAATATCTACTAAGGGTATGACTTGAAATATTTTGTGTTAGTTTTATTTGATCTTATAAAGGTTTGAGATAGCTAGCTCAGGGAATCAATGATTATAAGTCACTAATTATGATATTGTATTCACTAAATTAAAATATAATTTAAAATTATTATACTTTTAGAATTGAAGTAATATTTTAATGTCCATTAATCAAGATATATATATATATATATATATATATATATATATTTGTAATTGAATTCAAAGCCTAAAGTTTGAATATGTGTTCATATTTTAGAACTTATGCCCTAAAATTTTAAAATCTTCTTGACCACATTTTCATTGGTTTCTTAACAAATTTAACTATCTTTTGATGCTAAAATACAGTTTGAAGTTCCAAAATCCTAAATATGTAGTGATGAACTAATATAAAGCTGAAACCCCTAAATATAGGTTGTCTAAAAACAAGTATATGTATATTTTGAAATCAAGATTCGTAGAATAACAATTGCAGCATCTTTGCAGTATTTTTTCAAAATGGTTTTCTCAAAAATATTAAAATGATTACTCTGCTTAAAATATAACTTAAATTTCCAGGATTTCAAATATGTAAACATCAACTAAAAAGGAGTTACCGAGAGTGAGATATGATATTTTAGAGTCATGTGTATAAAATACCTGTAGTACTCAAAACACAGCCGGTTAGAATTCAATCATCACACTCATTTCTTACTTTATTCATTAAAATTCACGGATGTATAGATTACTTTACAAGGATTTTAACGGTATAAGATTTAACACATTCAAAGTTACAGTTTATGGATTTTCAAAGTAAGGTTCAAACTATTGCATGCAGTAACTCAGACATGTAAAATGCAGATATTCAAAATATTTTTTCTCACTCATTTATTTACCATATTTGTCCATCGTTGGTTCTAAATTGTAGTTTTAAATCTTATGCTTTCAAATATATAGAGCTTATTCTCAATGGATTAATGGATTTGAAGATACAGTCTTTTAAAATTCAGCACTTCTTTTAAACTAAAACTTTTCAGATTGAAGGTGTTCTTAGACCTTTCACACATGATTTAGGTAAGAGGTCAGATATAATTCCTCTTCTTTATAGGTTTAATAAGTACTTTACTTGAAAAATATGTGCTTCGTTGATGTGATAAATTTTACTCACAACATGTTTAGGCAAGTAGTTTACTAGAAGGTTTCAGAACAAAACAGGCAACTTATGGTCAAATACATATGTCAAGTGAAAGTATTTTTATATTTACTAAGTTTCAGTTATCACCTTCACAAGGATCCTCAACACTTTTATCATTGGTTTCAAAGTAATGATGTTATTAGATGGCTCAACAACATATCTATGTTTATCTACCACTCCAAACATTCAGTGAGTGAAGTTCTTAATATTTTTCTCCATTGCATTAGGCTCCTCATTCACTATCTCCAACTGTTCAGCCAATCTTTACAACTTTTTTCTCAGCTTTCAATTTCTCGTTAAGTAGTCTAACACTATCACTAGGGTCCTTGCATATCAGTATCAAAGGTAAGGAATTGTTCCTCCAAGTCTCGCACCTCCTCCCTCAGGATATTACGTTCCTTAATTATGTGTATTTATTTTTAAATAAATTCATGATATATACAGCTACCTCGATCTCCATTCTTTGTCATGGGTATTAAGCTACCTTAGTTCATAGGGTCGACTCTAAAAGGAAACAACATGAACACGAACACAATCATCATTGGGGCTATGTTTCTTAAATAGAACATATATAAATGGTAGTTGGGATTTCTAGGATTTATCCTAAGTAATTTATGGAAGTTTTTTTATGTTCCCCAGGGTCTAGAATCTACTCGCTGATACTATTTGTAAAACCCCAGGCCAAAATTGCAAGGGACATATATTACCATGATAAAATCTTAACAATTATTCTTGTCTACAGGGGAAGTGGAAAAGTTTAAACATAAATGCTAATTGCATAATCCAAAACATGTCTTCAAACAAAATAAATGAAACTAAGGGTGTAGGGTCGCAGGGGTACCACTCCTTATTCTTCACGCTCGTACCTTACCTAGAGCTTTAACCTAAGAATATTTTAAAAAGAGTGGGGGTTAGATTTCACCCGTGAGGGTTCCAAGTTAGCAATAATTTTTCGTGATGCAATTAGGATGCTATGCATGCATGCAGTTTCAAGATAATAATTTTATCCACTTGAAATAGTAAGCGGGAAAGAATGCCATGCATGATCAGTCACAAGTATTATCACATACAAATCATTTCTCAGGAAACAATATCTGGTAGTATATCACTTAGCCTGATAGTAACATCAAATAGAAAAGGATATTGATCAGGTGGGAGGTTATCGGGGAATTCTACTCATAGACATAGAATGGGATCCTGATAATAACTCCATGCTATGCCGAACATGCCAACGACCATCAGGCTCCCAGGTAGACTAACACCACTGGTCACAGGAGGGTATATCTCGAGATAACCAACGGAACCTAAAGAAGCCTAACAAAGTAATCAGGACCTATGCCGACCTCACAGAGTTTTAGTTATTTTGTAGCATTTTGGGATCCCAGGGCAAGCTGTATAGGTACAGGCAGTAAAATAATGCAGTTTAGGCTATGGGCAATAAAGTACACCCATAGTAATAGGTAACAATCAAGAGCTATCCAGGCTATGTGCGATAAAGTACACCCATAGTAACATTTAAAAGTTAAGCACAATTCAGGATATTGGCGATAATGTACACCATAGTTAACAAGTACGCGATAAAGATCAAGATATGCATATGCACTGCAGAAAAACTGGCTCGAATATTTATTTGAAATAATAGAATTCGGTAATAAAATTAGAGCAACGACTTTAAAACATTTGATTTTGGAACATCAGGAATAAGCTTTAAAACAATTATAAAATAGCTTTTGGTTTTCAAAGTATTTTCTTGAAAAGGTTTAGAAAATGTTATGTTTAAAAACGGTTTTGATAATTTTTGGGAAAGGTAGAAACTCTCACCTATATAGCAACTTAAAGACTATGATTCGCGGTGAAACCTGCAAATGTGATGTATCACAGACTCATTAAAATTTATTTCAAGCTCTCAATAATACAAGTAAACAAGAAAGCTGATATGAAATGGAAGGATTCACTGCTGACTGGTACTCACAAAAATGACCATAACTCTCTACATCATCCTGAAAATTACGAATTTTAAATCCTTAAAACTGGACTTCTATACCTTTTGTTTGACAGTTTACACTTTAAATTTCAGACATCATTACCTCTGAAACAAATCACTATAACAAGAACTGAACAAGATCCATTAACAGCCGACCAATACTCACGAGAACAGTCACAAATCATCACATACTATTCCAAAAATTATGAAACGAAAACCCTTAAGAACAAGACTCAATTAGCTTTTATTAGACATTCTAAACGTCGAATTCCATACACGATTAACCCCCAACCAATTTGCTTTAACACACACTAGAATAGGACAGATTACTGATGACCAGTATCCACGAGAACTATCATATTTAATCAAGATATTTTTAGAAAATTATGAAATTAAACCTTTATGGACTAGAATCAATTAGCTTTCATTAGAAAGTTCACACATAGAAATCCATACACGATCAACCCTTAAAATATTCACTTTAACACGGACATGAACAAGAAAGTGTTGGGAATTTTAACCTCGGCCTTCACCTTGTCAAGATAAAAATTCCTCCTTTACTCCCAAAAAAGACACAATAATTAATCTAAAGAACAAACACAAGAATTTTTACGTGGAAGATCCAAATTGGGATAAACCACGGGAATCAAATGATTCCAATCCACTAGAAAATAGAAAGAGTTTACAATGTAAGTTCTATCTCTCAACACACAATGTCTCTCAACACTCAATTCTATTATCTCTAATAAACCACAAAATTTCTATCACTCAAACATTGTGGCTATGCACAAATATGAGATATTTATACTAAAACCCTACCATGACCCTAGGTCTAATTCTATTGGGCCTAACTCTCCTAGCCCATCTAGAATAAAGACCTATAACAGTTCCTCCCCTGACTCAAAGTCCCAAATATAATACCTTCAACACATGTGACTTGAATCTTCTTCTTTGGCTTCAACTCATCCTTGTGAATGCCAAGTTTATTGCAATACCCATTGCTCAAGCCTCCAACATAAAAAAGGTTATGATCACTTCTCACTCCTTTAATGATCATTTTACCTCTCTTAAACACCTTGCAAAAATCATTGTCACCAGTGAATCTGCACCCTTGCGAACATAACTTGCCCAATGAAATTATGTTATCGCCACAACCTGGTACATACATCACATCAAATAATCTCTTAATAACTCCATTGTGGTTCTTGAAGCGTGCAATGCCAACAACCTCAATCTTCATCTTCTCACCATTTCCAACAATCACGTGACCAAATTCTCCACCAACCTACAAAGTTTCAAAAGAATATTTATCACAACAAATGTGCATAGAAGATGCAAAAACCAACACCCAATTTGAGCCTTTCGACTCATTGCTCTTCATCATATACAGGTCATCGTGATCATCTTGAATCACCAAGTTTGTAGAGTCCTCATTTTCTTCAACCTTCTCTTCAACCTTCTCTTTGCCTTTAATCCTTTTTAAGCTTTTCAAATCCTCCACCATGAAAAGACATCTAGATTGGATGTGACCCTTTTCACTACAATAGAAACACTTAACATTTGTAAAATCATTCGGTTGGGATCTTCCGCCATAATCACTCCCATCCATAAAACGATTCCTCCCTTGATTTGGAACCCTTGTACCTGTAGTAGCTAGCACTTCATTCCCATTGGACATGTTGTTCTTTCCCATTATCTTCTCATTATCCCTTAATTGAGCAACCACTTCATCAAACTTGAGAGTGGTCCTCCCAACCTACATAGATTGCACAATATTTTTATAAGACAATGACAGAGAAGCTATCAACAATAAATCTTGTTCTTCACTATCGACTTCCTCCCCAGTGTTTTGAAGTCGACATACTATTTGACTAAAATAATTTATATGATCATGAATATTACCTCCTTCCTCCATCTTTAGTGTGTAGAGATCAATCTTCATGCACAATTTACTGGTTAATGATTTTGAAGCATAAACACTCTCCAATTTGTCCCAAATACCCTTTGGTGTGTCCTCTTGGATGACACCATACTTGATTTCTGGAGCAAGTACCAATCAGATCGTACTAACAGATTTCATCTTCATATTAGTCCAAGCACGATAAATCATTACTTCAGGTTTTTCTTCCTCGAGGGCTTGATCAAGATTATCCCTCACAAGTACATCTTGCATCGTACTCTTGTACATAGTAAAATCCATCTTTCCATCGAAAAGAGGCATCTGGAATCTTGTTCCGACATCTTTTTAAAATTTTCAAATGACCAAAACTATAACAAAAACAACAAGAACAGGGAAAGATATGACCAAATTTAAGATCTCCACCATTCGGATTGTACATACATGATCTGGGAACGTCCTGTAAAATTTTTAGAAACTTTCAATGGTCGGATGTTGAGATAATTCCGATCTACCAAATCAGTGCTAGGAAATCCAAAAATCTCCTCTTTCACTATATCTTCTTCAATCTAGCTCTGATACCAGTTGTTGGGAATTTTAACCTTAACCTTCACTTCGTCAAGACTAAAAATCCCTCCTTTACTCCCAGATGAGACACAAACAATAATCTAAAGAACAAACACACACATTTTTACGTGGAATCAGGAAAAGCCAAGGGAATCAAGTGATTCCAATCCACTAGAAAATAGAAAGAGTTTAAAATGTATGTTCTATCTCTCAACACACAATGTCTCTCAACACTCAATTCTATTCTCTCTAATCAACCACAAACTTTTTATCACTCACACATTATGGCTATAGCACAAATATGAGATATTTACACTAAAACCCTACCTTTACCCTAGGTCTAATTCTATTGGGCCTAACTCTCATAGCTCATCTAGAATAAAGACCTATAACTCATTTCTCATTATATTTGGACTTTAAGGAGTATTCCCAACAGAAAGATTACTGATGACCAGTACTCGCGAAAACTATCATATTTAATCACAATTTATTTAGATAATTATTAAATTAACCCTTAAGGACCAGACTTAATTAACTTTCATTAGAAAGTCACACATCTAAATCCATAAACGATTGACCCTCAAACAATTAACTTTATCACACATTGGAATCAGACTGATTATTGGTTGACCACTACATACGAAATCGACCATAACTTCCTACACGGACATCTTAAAAATCCAAATAATATATCATTAGAAACTATATGTCAAGATCTTTCACTCATTATATGACACATAAATTTTAATTACTTATTTATTGTTCCAATCCCTAGCACAACATGGCTGCAGAACTAAACACGCACTACAATCGCAAAGATTATTGGTCAACCACTCAATACTAAATCAACCATAACTTTCTACTCGGATATTATAAAAATAAAAATCATATATCATTAGAAACTAGATTTCAAGTTATTTCATTCTGTATATCACACTAAAATTTTAATTTCCTATTTCTCATTCAAATATTTAGTACCACGTGACTGCAGAACTAAATACGAACTGAAAAATATATATACTCTTTCTTACACATCACTCATACTTTCAGATGAATTTTTCTACATTACTAACCTAATCGTGCTTGGTAAAGAATAATAATAAACTTACGATTTGTCTATGGATCAAGGATCAACCCAAAAGATTCCACAATCACCTTGCCTTCTTCTCGTTGTAGAGCAGCAGCAACTCGCTCTAGCGTTTCCTTCCAATGCTCCTACATTCTTCACTTGATCATTGCCGTATTATATTTTGCGTGGTTGTTTACGGTGAAGAAGATAAAAGGAACGGATGAAAAATATGATGAAGTTGTGACTAGGGTTCTTTGTGTGTAGAGAGGTTTTCTAGTACATAATATATTAGGTTTAGGTCTCTTGATTCATATATACCTAGGTAGAATACTAGTAGGACTATAGCTCTTTCTCTCACCAAAATTCTTTATTTATGATTTCACCTTCACTATTATTGCAATTTTTCCCCTCAAAATATGTATCATTTTAAATTCACCAAACAAGAAATAAATTTTTCACAAAAGGTTCCTTGTTTAAAATGAAGCAAAATTCTCGGGTCTCACATGTAGAGTGCAACGTCGCACATTTTTCGTAAAACACTACTCGGTTTGAACGATGGCTTACAGATATATGTGAGAGTTCGCAAGAACTAATTGATTTTAGTGATTTAGGCACTATCTTTGATCAACTACCTTACCGACAATGTGTGCAAGGTCACCAAATCCGCTTTTCATGAACATGTGGCTCATGTGCGATGTCGCAAACTGGTGATCGTTCTAACCATTTTACCTAACAACAAGTTGTGCGATGTCGGCTAATACATCTCCAAAACCATTAATTATGTGCTTTTTTCAAAATTGGAATGCCAATTGATTAGAAATTACATAATAATGAAAAGCAAGAAATAAACATTAGGCAAGGTTCGTAAAAATGACTTTTACATCTAATCTATGTCTTTTTTTTCTTCTTCTTTGATTTGGGATGTCGTTCAATCCACATGCCTTCCTCGTGGTCTCTCCTCAATGCTTGCTCCACCCCAATCATCTCTTCTTAGCCAACATCACTGGAGCTGGGTAGTGTATGTGGAATAATCTCAGACAATGAAGATGGACTATCCTTCCCCAAAAATTGACCTTTCCCTTTAATAACCGATGATTTACTAGGATCGCAAGGAATATCAACATAAAACACTTGTATATCTTGTGATGCCTGGATGTAAGGATCACCAATAAAATGTGTCTTGCTCAAGTCGACGACTGTAAAACCTAGCTCATCGATCGATACACATATTTACATTTGAAAATTGGGACCCTAAAATTTGTGTACACCAGTTCCAAAATTTCCTCAATCACCCCATAGTACAACATGTTCCCGTAGACTTGATTTTTATCCTTTGAGCCGCTAACATGTAATGCTTCTGCAACTATGCTAACGCCACTATTTTATGTTTAGGTGTGTCTGTCCCATTAAAGAGCTCAGAAGGTAAACCCATTCATGTCATAGTCAGTGAAAGAAATTGCAGTTGCAAAAGGCATGAAGGCTAACCAATTACAGGTTTCACTGTGACTTTCTTCGCCTAGAATTTGTCGTAACCAGTCAGTTAAAGTGTGATTGTGTTCTGCAAGTACTTCCTTCTCCAACCAACCAGGGTGCCTTTCTTTGATAGAGACCATGTGCATATCCACGTAGGGGCGAACCACATATGAATTGCGCAAGACATATAAGTGTGCTTTCATCAACTCGTCATTGGTTAGTACCCAAGTTATTCCTTTTTGCAAACCTTTGCCCCCCCATCTTGTCTTCATTGCGCATTTTTGGTACACCAAATGACTCTTCATTCTTCAAAAATTCAATGCCGTATTCTACCGCCTCCTCGGTCGTATACCTCTGGACAATGTTGCCATCTAGGTGAAACTAATTTTTCAAATAACCCTTAAATATCTCCATATACCTCTCAAAGGGATACATCCATAGAAGATAAAAAGGACCACAAATAAATATTTCTCATAAAACGTGAACCAACAAGTTCACCATGATGTCAAAGAATGAAGGGCATGGGAATACATCTACAACTCACACAACACAATAACTATTTCATCCTGCAGTTCCTCCAATTTTAGACGCTTAATCTACTGGCAACAAATTTCCTTGAAGAAGCGACACAACCGGGTAATGCACTTTCGGATGTGAGTTAGCAAGATGGATCTAATCGCAACCGGGAGAATTTTTTGAATCAAACAATGTGAATCCTGAGCTTAATACTCCCCAATCTCAATCCCTCATCGTACACTAGATTGATTACCCAAGATGAGTAGCCCATCGAGACATCCATTCCTTTTAGACTAGAACATATCAACTCTTTCTATGCTTTTAAAAGTGTGAAACAAGCTGCTGGAAAGTACGTCTTCGTCCCCCAAACCTGTGGGGCCAACTCAGGTCTAATTCCCACTTCAACCATATCTTTTCCAGGACTTCACATCATCATTTGTCTTACCCGGGATATTCATCAAAGTACCAACCAAACTGTCACATACATTCTTTTCAATATGCATTATGTCCAAATAGTGTCGAACGTCAAGTATCTCCCAATATGGTAGCCCAAAAAATATGGAATGCTTCTTCCAACTACCAGCAACCTTAGGTTTCTTCTTCCTCTTCCCAAAGGCATTACGTAAATCTTGCAACATGTACAAGATTGATGCACCTGATAATACGAGAGGAGGGGCAACAACTCTACCTTTCCATTGAATTCATCATATCGATTCCTCCACTGATGAGTTGTTGGAAGCCATCTCCGATGCCTAAGGTACATAGTCTTGCTTCCATGCCTCAACTGACAATAATCCATTCCATCTAAACAAATGGAGCATGTCTTGTGACCTTTCACGGAATAGCCAGAAAAGTTTCCATACGCGGGAAAGTCATTAAAAGTGCAAAAAAACATCGCTCTAAAATCAAACTCTTCCTTTTGAAACGCATCATACATCCTCATTCCGGGATGCCACAGCCTTTTCAAGTTATCCACCAAGGGGGCTAGGTACACTTCGATATCGTTTCCTAGTTGTTTCGGACCAGAGATCATTAGAGATAACATTATGTACTTCCTTTTCATGCACAACCAAGGGGGCAAGTTGTAAATCATTACCATCACCGGCCACGAACTATTATTGCTACTCATATTACCAAACATGTTTATTCCATTGTTGCAGAAACCAAGCCTCAAGTTGTGTGGCTTATTCCTAAATACCAGAAAGGCCGCATCTGTCTTCTTCCACTGACCACCATCAGCCGGATGACTTATCACTTCAGGATCAACCATTGTTTGATCTGCATGCCAACTTAAGTTCTTTGCATCCTCAGGATTATCAAACAATCTTTTCAAACAAGATATAATAGGTAGATACCAAACAACCTTGACAAGAACCTTCTTCGTCTGCCAATTTCAAATTTATCCACAATATCGACCTCTTTCAATTTGAACCTTGGAGCATTGCATTTAGGGGAATCCTCTGCATTCAGGGCAATCCTTTGCATTCAAGTGATCTCCCCTATACATGATACACTCATTCCGACAAGCATGTATCTATTCATAATCCATGCCCATCGGACATAGTACCCTCTTTGACTCATATACTGTTTCGTGCAGTCTATTACCAACCAGAAGCATTTATTTCAACACTTTCATCAAACCAGGGAAACCTACATCACTATAAGAATACTTAGCTTTCACATTATTCAACTATAACGTAGTCTTCAATACAATTATTCCTTCGGGCATCTATCGTACATAAGTGTCTCATCATGTCCATGGAGGTTTGAAAGTCTTTTAGGATTTCCACCGTAGTTCTTGACAATCTTCTCAACCAACTCATCCATCATATCATCCTTCTTAGCCTATCCTTCATTTCTAGTATGCTCATCCACATTCTTCCCATGCCAAAGACAATTTTTATTTATGTTGGATCAAAACTGTATATAAATAAGTCTCCCTTCAAAGAAATATCTTGTCCATGAATAGTCATGTTTCGACACTTCTTGCAAGGACAATATACATAAGACAAATTCTCCTTTGTGTCATTTTCAAATGCATATTAATTGAAGTTGGCTACAAAATATTGATACCCCTCGCTTGTTCGATCTTCATCAAAACAATGGGTTTTATCCATAGACATTCCTACAATACAATAATAAGTACACACTATTTATGGACCGATCTTAGCAACAAATATATCCACTTACATTCATTCAATTCATGGCATGCATACATAAACCATATATATAAATGCCAACAAAAACATTCATTATATTATCACACACACACACATATAACATCAACCATAGAAAATGATGATATGCCTAATTTCAATCAACCCATACATAAACACATCCTCTCATATGAAATGAACTAACCAAGAACCTAATTTGAAGATGAAACTACAAATTTTTGTATTGAAAAAATTACTCGGTAATTCAGCACAATCAATAACCCTATTGCCCACCTTTCAAGAATGTGAATTTGGATTTTGAAGAGGCAACTCAGAATGGGGAGAAATATTTGGGGTATCATGATTGAATTTGGTCAATTGAACCAAACTTTCTAACCAAATCCCGGTGTATGCAACGTCGCTTTTAGCTGTTGACTAAAAATTAGTCATAACGATGTAGAGATCAAGGTCGATCTTGTCACAAATAAGTACTATTGCTTGATCTGACCAACACAACCGACATCGTACATACGTCAGTCATTCTATTTACTTTGATTCTAAAAATTATTTACCTTGGTTTCCATAGAACCGAGGTAAAAAACTAATTATTTACCTCACTTTTTTATTACCGAGGTAAAAAACCAATTATTTACCTCGGTTTTTTATAACCAAGATAGGAAATACCTTTTAATTCAAAAAAACTGAGGTAAAAGAATTTTTCACCTCGATTATTTGGGGTTAAGAAAAAAATTGAGGTAAAAGGGGCAAAGTAAAAGGTCCTTTTTCTTGTAGTGTTAGTTTCTGGAAATTTTAAAAAAGAAAGATAAAAGGCTTGAATGGTTCAATGATGACAACCTCTAAACCATTACAATAACCATTTTAATTCAGAACCTCTATACTTGATAGAATTGAAACAAAATCTATCAAGAATATTGCTAAAAATTTTGATTGAAAAACAAATGCGCAGAATCTGAGTGCAAAATATGGTTATTCTGGGATGATCCAGTTAACCTGAACATCCTCTAGTATGATGATCAACATATTCAAACTAAATTACTTAGTATGATATACAGTTTTCCTACCATGCTCCAACTGTGTCAAACTAGTATTCTTTTCACACACAAAACATGTGTAGTGACCTTTCACTGAATATCCGCAAAAATTTCCATACATCGGGAAATAGTTAATGGTACAAAACAACATTTCTGTAATCTTAAAGCTACCTCCACGGAAACCATCATAGATCCAGCTCTCTTTGCAACAAATCTTTCGTAAGTCATCAACTAACAAGGCGAGATATACATCAATGTCGTTACTTGGTTGTTAGGGCACTAGAATCATCAATGCCAACAAAACATACTTTTTTTCATTATTAACCATAGATTAAATTGTAAATAACCACCATGACAAGCCACAAACTATTATTACAAATCAATTTTCCAAAGGGTTTCATACCGTCAGTCGATAGCTCTAGACGCAATTTTTGTGGTTCATTGCCAAACTCTAGGTAGATATTATTAATTGTTTTCCAGCAGTCACCATCTGAGGTGTGCCAAATAACATCGTTGATAGGTTTAAATTTGTCAGCTTGGTATGTCAAATGATTTGAATCTTCCTTGTTTGCATATAACTATTTCAACCTAGAAATTATTGGGAGGTACCATATAACCTTGGATGGCATTTGTTTGATTTTCTTTTTAACAACATCATCGCATACCTACACATTACTAGTCTTCCACTTGAATCGTGGCTCAATCCATATTTTACAATGATATCTATCTTCATATTCTTCTCCTAGGTAGAGCATACAATCATTTGGGAAAGCATGAATCTTTTCAAACTCCATTCCCATGGGACATAGTAACTTCTTAGCAGTGTAAACACAAGCAGGCATGTGATTGTCGATAGGAAGAAAATCCTTTACCAACTGCAACATTTCAATCATTACCTCGTTAGAGTGACCATGTTTAGCTTTCAAATTCATTAGAGACTAAGGGGCATGCTCAATACAATATGTTTCCATCCCTCATAAAAAAGTGTTTCCTTGTCATTGTATGTAGGACCTCTCGTCTACCCACAAACTCCCAAACTTCATTCTCTACTAAATCATCCAACCACTCGTTGTAATCCTTATAGGATTTACAGCCAGACAACCCCAATATCATAACGTACATCCCCACCTTTTCTGTGCCAAATCCACCTCATATATTATCCTTCAAAACCTTAAAAAATGAAATGTTCACGAAGACCATGTAACCCCACATAAACATAATTTTCCAATCTTTAAAAGGACAACAAATGAATGAACAATTTTCCATCCTTGCATGGTTAAATAGCACCTCAATGAACTATTCAACAAGTTGAACATACTCATATGAGGTTCTTAGGTCGGTTGAAATAATACTTGCATGGTCCATTGATAATTTCACACCCTTCCAAAAAGGCCACAAGTGTTCAAGATATATAGGTTTAGTTATGATTGAATAAACAAAGAATATGCCTATGAAGTAGAGAAGAATGCTAAATACCTCCAATATACGTTTGCTAGCAAAGTTTCCGATAATGATGCCTCCAACACACTTCACAATTGAGTAGCCATTTTGAAATCTAAAAACTAAAAAAGTGTACGGGTTGTTTCCATTTCCAGAAGTAAATTAGAAGACCAACACATATATTATGCTAATGGCCATATTGCCCCCAATGGTAGATTAATTTGGCATTTGATCGACAGACAATGTTTACACCACCATCTATTTCAAACTCTTTTGAAATCAGAACTCAGAGTTGTCGGCTCTGGGAATAGCCAATGTGAATTCCTTCATCGATCACGGGGTCAAAAACTACTCTCTGTACGATGGAGTTATTTTATTACAATCAAATAAATGGTTTTCTGGAAAAGGCACTGTTCATTCTCCGATTCCATGGCGGTTAAACATCCACTTCTATTGAACATAAAAAATTACGCAATGGTTGGTAACTTACAGTCGATTATTTTTTTCCACAAACGTCATTCATGAGATTTAGAATCAGACAACGTTTTCAGATATCAAAAATTCTGTACACGAGGTTCTAGGACAGAATTCCACTAACGCCACCAAATTAAGTCATTAATGGATAATTCTACACTAGTGGAAACCCAGTACTGCAGGTTCGTTCGAGCGGAATTGAATTACGTCCCGGGATTGAAGTACTTTCTTGTTGTGCTTTAGTCATTCCTAAGAATTGGGATGGGGCAAAACAAAAATTTGGAAAAAGATTTATTTGATTAACTGTTAAAAGGGACAACTACTATAATTTGGGCTTAAACAGGTCGCGTGAACTATGCCATAATATATTCCATGTAAGAAGCTATTGGTTTTCATATTTTCACTATGGTTTCACAAATTTTAGAAGGTTTACTTTTTCATTCAAAATCTTTAGTACAACCAAAGGGGAATCTATGTTACTCCCACGATGGCTTGGTGGACACATGGAACAATAAAAAATGGCAACCTTCATTTAATTATAGCGTAATTCACAATGTAATTGTTTTCTCGAGACTTCTAGAGGAGGTTTAGGGTGTGTCTGGTGGATCTATGCTTATAAGAAAAGGTGGCCAATTTTAAAATCAAGGGGAGAAAAACTCATGATTTTTCTCCAGACATAGCTTCTACATATGAAATAAGCATTTTTTACCTGTTTACAAAACAATAAAAGCTGCTTAGCTTATAAGTTAATCACTTATAAGCCCTCTCAAACATGCCCTTTACCACTCAAACTTCAAGTAACTTTTGCATATATGAAAATTTATCCAAGAATAAAATAAATAAAAGTCGGTTTTTCAATTATAGATCGTGTTAATTACTCTCCTAGAAAAAAAATTGAAGTTGATTTTATCAATGTTAATGTTGTGAGATGCCATAAACCTCTATTGCATTTATGTTGCATTTATGTTGATTTTATCAACATTGTAATACCTTACAAGGTGTACTGATTACATTAACCTCTATTTTTTTTCTAACACAAGATCAATTTTTCTTTATTTCAATTAAGGAGATGCCATTAAAATTCTTGTCGGCATGAAAGCAACACATGTGAAAGCATTGCATACTTTGTATACAAATTATGCAAATGTTGTTGGTTTCATACACGAGAGAGACTCTCAACACTTGAATAAAGGGCAAGATACATGATAAATACTACAAGTACTTATGATACATGATAAATACATGATAAATACTTGCAATATATAAGCAAACAGATGGAATTCCTAATTCAAAATAAATAATCAACAACAAATGAAAATAAAATCCATATATTGCACGACTAACAAGTATACATTGGATACTAACAGATGCAACACATAAGTAAACAAATGCAACTCGTAATTCAAAACAAACAATTGACAACGAATAAAAAAGTCATTTATAGTACAACTAACAAGTACACGTTGGATACTAATAGTTGCAACATATGAGTAAACATGTCCAGTTCCTAATTTAAAATGGACAATCAACAACAAATGAAAATAAAAAGGCATACACAGTACAACTAACAAGTACACACTAAATACTAAAAAGTGCAACATATAACTTACAATTTAATTGTTTATTCGAGACTTCTCGAGGAGATTCATACCACTGCAACTTCTAGTAAATTATTAACTTTCTAATGTTTATTCAGGTATAAAATAAATAAAATCCGGCCATCCAATTACAATTAGTGATGGCTTTTCTCCTAGAACAAACTGGTTGTAATTGTATGAATATTAGTGGGGTGAAAAGTGTTGACTTCTAGAATACTCTAAGAGGTTCAACTGCGGGTACGTTTATGCAGATTCAATGTGGGAGGTCATCGTCGTACCTCTCAAAGATAGTATTTATATGCCCAAATTGTGGTTAACTACTAAACAGTTGCTAGTGGTAGGATGGGGTCGTCCATAAGGAAAGGGGGGTTTTGGTTTTGAAAAACACTACGATTACTTTAAACTACTAATTACCAACCAAGTAGAAAGAGCGATGTAAATACGATCACAAATAGCACGAATGATGTAACTAAGATTATAGCGAGTCTTGGAAACAATTGGTTTACATTCCTAGTTATCCTTTGGTCATCAATTAATTATCCTATTTTTATGCATTAACTATATATTGTGGAGAACTTATCAACATCTTTCGAGTGTTGATATTTCTCACCTCTTCTCGGTTATAGTTAGAGTATGCGATCGACACCACACAATAACCCTTATCCTCGGGTCACTCTAAACGATCGCGTTATAGACTTCCCTGAGGATTGAAATACACATGGAGACCCAACACAACTACCACAATGTCATACAAGCGAGAAACACATAGATAACACAAGCATATTTACTAATAACGACTACGAGGATAGGCCTTCATGCTAATCGTTATTAGTGAACCACATTGATAATTAGTCAAACCCATTAAAATTCATTTTAAGTCTAAGAAATTTCATCAATCAACAATCATAATTAGTTGTCACTCATAATTATAACCTAGCATTGACCAACAACAATCACATTGACAAAAAGTCAAAGTCTTCTGGATTTGACCAAAAACCTGACAAATAATCAACCCACAATCACCAACTAGTTGATCATCCTAAACTAAATCATGCATTAATCACACAAGAAAGCACAAAACATACTTGATAATCAAAGCACAAAATAGGATAAACCAAATCTCACAAATTCATACTTGAAATGCTTACAAATTGCTCCCAAGAGTATATTTAGCCTAGATTATGAATACCCATAAGAAAATAACAAGAATCCATAGTAAACATAGAAGAAAAGAAGAAGAAATAAATACTTTCTATGGTTTTTAGAGAGAAATTCGAGTAGGAGTAAAGATGAGAGAGATAGGATAAGATTTTTTGGTATTTATAGTACACAATATGGTCAAAAGAGGGTCAAAACACAAAAAGACACGCTGGCCGCGCGTTGGGCACACGGCTAAGGGCATTGGCCGTGCGCCCAAATCTTCTTCACTCAAGTTACCAAGCGCGGGTGAATGCTCCCTCGCGCTGGCTGCGTGAAATGATGCTGAGCACTTGCACCGCGGCTTCTTCTTTCACACGAGGGCACGCAACTAAGGGTACTGGCTATGCGCCCGGTCTTTTTCACCAGCCGGTCTTCACGTCTGTCGGGTGGCCTTTGTTCTTCAAGTCCAGACTCTTTTCTACCACGTTTGGATTGTGGCTTTGAATCTTCTACCATTCTTGTGAATGGCCTTCACTAAACCAATCTGAAATGCTTACGAGCAATCTACAAATTAAGTTTACCAAAAGGAATCTAGACGCTCTTAAGAACCAAAAATCCATTAGACTATAAATAGGTTACAAAATGAAGGAACCGAAAATGGTCATCTAAACCCATTATGATGTAAACCTACCTAAATATAGAAATCTTCCAATAAAAAGATGACAAAAGAGATGTAAAATACTTTGGAAAATATATGCATTTGATGTCTTATCAAACCTCCCCGCACATAAACCTTTACTCGTCCTCGAGTAAACGAGAACAAGCAAAGATCTAAGCGTAAATTGGCATGCAAATGTTCTCCCAAAAACATCCAACATCGTATTCCTAATCTACTATAACCCCAAAGACATAACAATCTCTCACACTCTCGCATCCCAAAGTCCAAGATAGTCTAAACATCCATCATACCAATCAAAGGTGAGGTATAAAATACATGTGTAAAACTAGTTTACTCCACCAAAGAAGCTGCCAAATAGACAAATCAAGAGAAGCATAAATTTGTTCAATTTCTCTCATTTTTCCTAGGAGCCCTCTCAGGTTTTCATCCTAGCTTCACACACTTTTTTTTTCAAGGCTCACCCTCACCTTTTTCCGCACCATTTGGCCTATCATTTTTGCATAGGTTTCCTTTTTGGGTTTTCAACCTATCCGGGCACCCCAATTTCACCTGAGTTTTCCTCTCAGGTTTTCAACTTAGCGGGGTTTTCTTTCCATTCTAATTGTTTTTCAACAAAAATGTCCCATTAAATATGCTCTCAAAAGAGCTACTTACTACAAACTAAACCACTAATCATAAGTATCATCTTATTCCCTGTCCCCACGCTTAAATGTTGCATTGTTCTCAACACAAATAAACATTCTTGAGCATATGACAAGGAGGGAAAATGAGAGAATGATCTGCTTCATTATGCGTGTATTAACCATTGCATTTGGCATAGTTTTTAGCTACTTTTATTTGGTGGATTGCTAGTATTAGTTAAGTTTATGTGACAAGGGGTTTAGACGGCCATGTTTAGTTTTCTTGTCTAAATCCCACAATTTGTAGACTCAATTGGTACTAATGGACATCTTGTATCCACGGGATTATTGATCTTCCTTGTGCTCATCTTTATTAGGTGGGGCAAGGGTACTTTTAGTTTACATTCTATATGGAGGTCGTTCGTAAGTGCAGTAGAAGATATTGAAGGTCGGTAGAAGAGATAAAGGCCATTCGTAAGGTCGGTAGAAGAGATGAAGGCCATTCACACTAGAATGGTAATAGATGAAGGCCATGAGCATCAATGTGTGGTAGAAGGAGATCGAAGCCAAAGATAGGCAGCAACGGAGTTCAAAGTGGCCCACAAAGAAACGGTGAACCGTGGTTCAGTGAGTTGTGCTTAAGTCTAAGAATAATCCAAGAGGATTTAGACTTCAAGGCTGAATCAATTGGATTTGTCTTCTTGAGCACTACAAAATCAACTACTAAAACTCCAAAACCGGACTAACGGTTCACCCATAGCAAAGGAAACTAGTTCAGCCGGCCGAGCATAAATGGGTCAGCGCAGGCCGTTCATGGTTTGGAACCAATGGCCCACACAAAAAGAGCAGGCCCGTGCCAAAGGAGCAAGCATGCACCTGCACGAGGCTATGGTGCAACCTGCGCCAGACACCATGGGCCGTCAGTACAAAGTGAAAACCCAATCCACACGACTAAGTATTAGCGTAGGACATCCCATTTTTTGGTGTCCCACACTGTTCCAAGCTCAATATGCTAAGACCAGTGGGCAGGATGCGGGAAATCACACGTCTTGTGCCAAATTTTCTAAGCGATCACCCTTCCTGACCACAGTTTGTGCCAATGGCAACATGTATGAATCAGAACCATCATTTTCAGCACCTTGATGGCGCCCCACACCAGACGATGCAGACCACGCCAAGCTTTGTGCCTTGCATCTCTTGAAGATCCACACTACGCACCTAGTCAGGCACCCCACGCCACATGAATAGACGCAGCCCACAACATGCCTTGCGCCCCACTCCAAGGACACTCCACAGGCTGCACCATCTTTGTTTTACTAGGTTTTGAGATCTTAGAGACTCATTCATATCATATTCTATCTTCGCGGTTAGGAGAGAACTCTCTCTTTTTCTTTTTTTCCCCTTTTGCTTTGATCCTAAGATGTGGAATTCAAATATTTATTTGAATTCCATGTCTAGGGAGTAGTTTCTATAGCTTGGGGATAAATTATAGTAGCATGGTCTAAATCTATTTTCTTTTTGAGATTCTTTAGTTCTTCCTAATTTTGTGTTCATGATATTATTATTATTGTGCTTGATTATTTGAAATTCATAAATAGTGCACCATATATAAGCACACAATTTGGGTTATATTCATATATGGTGTAAATATCGATACCCCCTTGGGAAGAGAAAATTAGATGTAAGACTGGGTAAGAGAGAACACGTCCGCGTGGGTGAGTGCGTGGGGGATTCGAGAATGCTCTGAATTATTTTCCATCGAACCAGTCTTAGCTGACTTCGTAAAGTTGTCTGAGAGGTTCCGGGTAGAGATAGTGAATAGTAGCAAACTAGGGTTGTGAGATACCTTAGATCACAGATAAGGTGCCAACGACCTTTGGGCCTAATTGATAGGACCTGGGGGAAGAAGTGCATTCGTGGTGAAAGCTTGGGACATAATCACATGGGGAAAAACATGCCTACAACAACGGTTGGACCTTGATGTACTCCTCTAATTACGATGGCGTTGTCGATGGAGGGTTGCGAGAGCACCTGCCTTAACAGGGATGGGGAACTGTATGTCATCAGCCACACCACGTATTGTGAATGAATCAAGGATAAAAGTATTAGATTGACCATGTTTCTCAATGATTCCCCAAGTTCTTAGTTTAATATTTTACTTCACTTTTTTACTTTTATGCTTAGTAGATGCTAGATTGAAAAACCAAACCCCCATCTTGCATGTCTGCTTTACTAGATATTCCTTTCACTCATGCGGATTGATGACCCCATACGGGGTTGTGTTTTGATTGATACATTAGATCTAGAATCTCCGTGGACAAACCTAGAGCTTACCGGTAACTACTCTCCAGATAGCGTAGCAGTGAGAACAAGGTACAGAATTAAAAATCTTATCTTTTGACCCCCCAGTCTTCACCTGGGTTAATTTTCTATAATTAATAACCCCGAGCGGGAGGGGGGAGGTCAGAATTTTTGTGCCGCTTCTGGAGATGCTATTAGCCTAGGTATCAATTAAGCATAACGTGTTAGTAGAAGTAGTTTGAATTAGCTTTTGTTTTTATTTTTTTATGTTGTATATTATTGGTTAGAGCTTTTGCTGCAGTTATTTTGTTACCTTTTGATCCATTTTCTAGTGTTGTATTTGGAAGGGTATTGTTGGCCTAGTTTATGGTACATATCCATACCACTAATCTAGGTGTCTTACACTACCCGACTGAGAACACAGGTGTTCGGGGGAGAAAGAGGTGAAGAACTAAGGCACAAAATCAACCGAGGTTGGAATTAGTAGTAGAAGAACCGCTAGTAATGGTGGAAGACAATCGTACTCTACGGGAGCTCATGGCACCCAACTTGGAGAATCAACCATTATGCATCACCTTCCTGCCATTACCTGCCAATGTAAGCTATGAGCTAAAAAGCTGCCAATGTAAGTTTTGAGCTAAAAGGTTGCATGATCCCTTACCTACCTACATTCTATGTATTGGCGGGGAAGGACCCGAACAAACATCTATCAAAATTCCATTTAGTGTGCACAAACATGAAGTCCCTGGGAGTTTCTGAGGACGACTACAATCTAAGAGCCTTCCTGTTTTCCCTTCAAAGTAGTGCCAAAGATTGGCTCTACAACATGCCACCAGGATGTATTGGTTCTTGGATGGACATGAAGTGGAGGTTCTTAGAGAAGTATTTTTCGACATCCAAGTCGGTCGGGTAGAAGAAACAATTGTCGAACATCACCCAAGGTGTTACCTAGAGTATGTATGATTATTGGGAATGCTTCAAGAGACTTCTATCTAGTTTCCCCTACCATCTATTCAAGGAGAGGGATTTGGTATTTTATTTTTCGAGGGTCTATGTGATGAAGATATGCGGATGGTGAACACAACTTGCAATGGTTCGATAGTGAACAAGTTCCCTAAGGATGCAATGGCCCTCTTCGAAGAAATGGCAAATGGTATGTGGAAATTTGGCACTAGGTCAGGGGGTTAAGGTCTTGGATGAACCCACGTACTTACCTAAATTGGAGGAGCAAGTCCAAGCTCTTGCTTCCATGATGAAGGATATTTTGCGAGGAAAAGTGCATCAAGTCCAAGTGTGTGGTTGCAACCTTAACCACAACTTCAAAGCGTGCCTTAAAGTCATAGATGATTTACAAGAGGTGAAGGCAATTAACTACAACAACCGGGAAAGACCACAATTTGCTAGGGGTCAACCACAAGGGTTCCGAGGGAACCAACGAGATACAAGGCCGGACCCCTATGCAAATTTATTCAACTCGAGGTATCGATATCATCCTAACTTTCGACGGTGGGAGGACAACCAACCTCAAGGATACCGGGGTGTACAAGCTCCACCTTAACTATATCATAGAGGTGAAGGCCCTTCCAAGAATCATGCTTCACTCTACAAGATGGAACGGGTTGGGATTTAGAAGCCATCGGTCAATTGGGGAAGAAACATGAAGTCTTCACAAAGAGGAAAGGGTGAGAGATTGAAGACCTTGGTAATAGACCTTTCTCAAGTATCAAGAATCTTAAAGCTCTAGTTGAGAAACCTGCCACCTCGGTAAGCCGACTTGAAGCCAAGGAGTCCGAAAAACTACCTTCCAACCAGGGATCAATATAAGGAACGTGAGTGCACTTAAATTGAGAAGTGGGAAGGAAGTTCGTGAGACCAAGAAGAAGATAATGCAAGAAGATGACAAGATGGTGGAGGCTACCAACGTACACTTCAAAGAGTAGGAGATTGTGGTCAAGGAAGCACCCTCCAAGGAACTTCCACCACCCGAGGCACAAGTCACTATTCTGCCTTCATTTTTAAATACTTTGAGAGGACGGCCAAAGGTGGTGACCGATGATGCAAACATTCGAAAAGTCTTTGAAAAGGTCAAGGGAACCATCCCTATCTTTGAAATAATTGAGAATGTTGCATCTTATGCTAAAATTTCTTAAAGTTGTATGCACAAAGAAAATGTGTAGGCCTATTAAGAGGTTAGGCCATTTGAAAATGGGAGGAGTCACCATTTTGAATCATAAAAACTTTCTCAAGAAATGCGATGACCTAGAAATGTTTTCTCTCCCTATCTCTTTAGGTGGTAAACTTGTGGAACATGCCATGATAGATCTAGGTGCATCCATTAATGTTATCTCGTTTAGTCTATATGAACGCCTAGAAATAGGTGAGCCTAGGGATACTAGAGTTATTTTCCAACTTGCCAATCACTCCCAAGCTAGTCCTCATTGACTAGTAAAGGACGTGATGGTGTGGGTTGGCAAATTGGTTTTTCCGTCGGACTTTTATATCCTAGACGTGACACACGGAGTAAGTACGCTCCCGATACTTTTGGGGAGACCTTTTCTTAAAACATCTAGGACTAAGATCGATGTCCACTTGGGAACGTTAACTCTAGAAGATGACATGGATAAAGTGGAATTTGACTTCTATAAATCTAGGCGCGATTCAACGTCTTCCTTTGTGTGCAAAGGTGTAACCCTATGTGATGACCATGATGAATCTTCTTCTGTGACCAATGAGCACGAATGTTTGAATGAATTCCATGTTTATTATAATGATGGTGATTCTGATGAATTGCATGATGCGATGGATAATATGTTTGTGCTAGATTGTTTTTCTATGCTAACCAATTTCCAGTGGGAAAGGGAGATGGTCGAGAGTTTAAAACCTCTTTGACCGCCCCCTAACCCCAAAGTGATATTCATGAAATCAATGTTAGCGAGACCAGGGATTCATTTCTTAAAATGAATAAGAGGTCTGAAGGTAAGGATGGCTCATTGTGGAAACCTCTCAACCACGATGTCATCATGGGTGGAGTCACCGATGGCGATTCTGGAGAGGTATTTCTAACTAGAATGCATGAAAATAAAATAAGTCGTGAGGACAACAATAAATATATGGTGTTTCTTTTTATTGTGTTTTGATTAGAGATTATACAATTTTTGCATGATTCTTGTTTTTCAATGAGAAATTTTGGGATGAAACTCTTGTTTGGATTAAAATTTTGAGCTCAAGACTCATGTGTATGTTTCGATGGAATTATATTTGTAGGGTGACGTAGCTTTTTGAAAAAAGAGGGAAAAACCAAGGATTAGGGAAATATTTTGGTGAATGCCTCGTGCTGAGATGCTCGGAGCGAGGCTATGCTTCGTGCCAAGGAGGTTGGCGCAAGGCTATGCATTGTGCTGAGATGATTGGCGTGAGGCTCACTGTCGTGCTAGAAGTTTGGCGCGAGGCTCTTCTTTGTTCCAGGATGTTTGGCGCGAGCCTATGGTTTGCGGCAGGCATATTTTGAACGTAAAACCATTTTTCTTTTTTCCAACAATGCAAATTTTCAAAAATTATTAATTTCAAACTCAAAAATTTTCAAAAATACATTTTTGGTTCAAGAATTTTGGAATTCCCTAATTCATTAGGATTTCTTTTGAAAATACTTCCAATATCCCTTGGAATTATTTGATTTGTACTATTGTCCCCTAAAATTGAGCATTTTAAAATTTCATCCTTATCCTAATTGTACCTCCCTCCCTATTCACCTAGGCTGAAATTTCTAATCCCATAGTACATTTCTTCAGCTAATTCTATCATTTGACACATTCTTCCTTCTCAAGAAACACTCACTCTCACACCCTCTTGGTAAAACTCAAAAAGTTGAAGATTTCTTACAAAAAGTTAGAAAATTTTTGCTTCTTCTTGTGTGGGTCTTAGAAATCCTAGCTTCAAATTTCAGGTAACCCGTTGAAATCTTTGTTTATATGCTTTATTGACACTGTGGTGGTGTTATCAAAAGCATGAATCTTAAACTAATGTGTGTTTTTGAGAGATGTGTTTGGGTTTGTATGCACGATATTGTGTTGAAGAAAGTGTTGGGTGGATTGAGGTGCTGTTATGCTTAAATAATGTGATCTTCATGTGTTGGGTGATTTAGGAGAGAGTGAATCTTGATTGCATGATTTTATTCATGGGTTGGTGAGAACTTACATGAGCTTGTTGTTTGATGGGGAATGTTCTTGTTTAGATAGCTACACGCTTAGATTATCATGTTTTGAATGACTGGGCTATTTGGGAGAATGTTATCTTATTGAATGATGTGCCATGCCTTTCTTATCATCATTTCACCACTCTTGTCTCCACTTTGATAGGATGACACCTAATAAGAATGTTTCAAAGAAGGGAAAGTCCATTCGGGGTGAGAAGAGGAAGAAATCGGCGAAGGGTGCAAACCCCGAGCCGACGACTACCATTCTTCACAACCGTAAATTTATGACTAGGGAGTTTATGGGCTTATCCAACATCTCAAGAACTGTAGTCCGGAGGTGGAGGAACTTAAGAGAGCTGAAGAGGAGTATTTTGGTGATGGGGTTTTCTTGCAAGGACACCTTGGTAGCTCTAGGCTTACTCGAGCTGGTTACTTACCTATTGTGTCCCGTAGGTCTAGAAGGGTTTCTCGAGAAACACCCTAAGACATACATTAGGTGTACCCTAGAGTTCCTAGCTACTCTATGGCCGGTCGGACGATGATGGACACAAAGTGATCAAGTTCAACCTGGATGATAAGGAGTACAAGATGACCCACTAAGAGGTAGCACATGCCTTTAGGTGGAGGTATGAAGAGGAGATCCAGAAGACACAGCGACAAGGGATGCCTTTTTCTCTTAGACACTTATGGGTCCATCTTACGAGCACTGATTAAAAGAACCTATGCAAGAGTACGACTATGGTTCACCCAGCTTCCGTTATATTCCCTAACTTTTGGCTATGGGTGTTTTCTACCATGATGAGTTAGCGCAATGTCCGTGTTTGGATGTTCATTTCCTTTGGGAAATGACACCCGAGGGTAACTTTTACCCAAACTTGGTGGGGTCATTTGTGCAGGAATGTTTAGCAATGGGAGACAAGAAGAGTGGCAAGTTATCTAAGGGCGGCATGGTTAGTCTGCTGGCGTAACACTTAGGGCATCTGGTCACACAAAGGGCTTTATCAAACTTAGGACGATCGCGCTAAAGGTACAACATAGAGAAGTTAACCAAAGCATCCATGGTGGGACCTACGACATTGGAGGGTAGATATGTATCGATTTATGGTGGAGCGGGCACTTGCAGTTTCATGACACTTACACAGCCGGAGTGCACAGCCATCGACCATGACTCATGCTTGGATGACCTATTTATTGTGCCCGACCCACACTTTGAGAGAGATTTCTACAGAGGTTTAGCCAACCCAAAGGTAGATGTTGAGCAGGTCGAGGGTGAGTTCACTACAAGAGCACCTCATAGTCATTCTTGCATGTCCAGGACACTATTGACCACTTGCATTCACTTGTGGACAAGCTTTCGAGATCTACCCAAGCAATAGGAGGAATGCACTCGCAAGTGGATGATCTTAGTTCGAGGATGGATAGCATCGAGGCCACACTTCAAGCAACTAGATACATGGATAGGAGCTTCACGAGTCATGAGGATGAAGGCCCTTCGGGGCCACGAGAGTGAGTATCACCATTTCTCCCTACCTCACTTATGTTTTTATATGATTTTTGTGCATTTGAGAGTTTGTATTGGTTAAGTGCTTGGAGGGAGTAGTGAGCACTTAAGGAGCCTTCATTCATAGATTTCCTTGGTGCATTTCATGACTTGCATTGTTAGTTGTTTTTCTTGTTTGTTGGTGATTTTGGTTTTTGCTTGTTGAGGGATGTTTTTGATGGATATTTGGTGGCATGACATGCGATGCTAGGGTTTATAGTTTGTATGGGGTAGGATGTTTTAGGATATTGGTGGTATATTTTTTGTGTTTGATATTATCTTTTGTAGCATGAAGCCCACTTTTGGGTAATTTTGTGTTACACCAAAAAAATTGGAAAAATTGATAAATGAAAAAAATATAAAAACCTGGACAAGTCAAAAAACTGAAAGGGCAACTTGGGTAACATTGGAAAAAGTCCAGGGAGATCGAAAGGCCTAGGTAAAAATGAGAGGCTAGGCTTGGCTAGGCTCATGACTCTAGGAAAATGAGAAACCGTGTGGAAAAAGGTGAGAAGTGAGTACCCTTTGTGTGTTAAAGCTAGGATGAAAATCCCAAAAGGCTCCTAGGCAAATGAAAGAAATTGAGAGAAAAAAAAGATTAATGCATGCTTCCGCGGTGGATTATTTTTGAAGAAGAATCTTTGATTGCTTTGGGATCATTTTGTGAAAAGTAAGCTAGCTTATACACTTATCGTTTTGGCTTTATTTTTTTTCCACACTTAACTTTGGGGTGGTTTAATTACTTATGTTTTTTTTGGGAATGTGAGAGCCGTGAGATTCTTACTCTTTTGGGGGAAAATGGTAATCTTGGAATAAGTGTAATACCTCGGTTAACTTATGCTTGCACGCTACATTTTGCTTGATTCATTGTCTTGTCTTTTATTTACTCGAGGACAAGTAAAGGGTTAAGGCACTACCATAGAGACCCCTCTCTAGCACCGGTTTTTTTTGTTCCAGCACCGATTTTTTTGAAAAAAAAAACCGGTGCCTAAGTAACCGATGAAACAGTTTCACCGGTTGGAAAAAGACCAGTTCTAAATCCCTACTTTTAGCACTGGTTTTTTTGTTAGCACCGGTTTTTTAACCGGTTGTTTTGTTAGCACCAGTTTTTCAACCGGCGATCTTTTTGTTAGCACAGGTTTTTCAACCGGTGCTAAAATTAGCACCGGTTTTTTGTTAGCACTGGTTTTTTTCTTAGCACCGGTTTTTTAACCGGTGCTAAATTATTTACGACAACTAAAAAAAATCCTTTCCTTCAGAGGAAGGGAAAAAGACTCAAAATTAACAATTTATTAGGAAATTAATTTAATAATAAAATCAACTTCACAAAATTGATAAAATAGAAATAAAACCAAAAAGAGTTATGATACAAAATTAATAATCTATGGGACTAAACATAACTATCCCAAACATAACTATCTATGGGACTACACATAACTTTAGCTTGAATTAGTAATTGAATCATATGGCGTATACACATCAAATCACAAGGCTATGCCACACAACTAATCTTAAATCTATGATCCTTAAAAATGCTCAGATGTACCGTTCCATATGCATCTACAAGGCCATACAACTAAAAAATTTAATTTAGTTTGCAAAAATGGTAGGGGGGAAGGTGAATGTAACTAAATCAGTAAATCTTACCTTGGAAGGCTCATTGTATGTTCAGAAGCTAATGCCTAGAACATACTTAAGACAAATTGGAAATCCTCTGTATATTCAAACAGACAAAGGAATCAAACATGCACACAAAGGGGCTACGTAGTTTAGATCTAAATAAACATGGAGAAAAAAAATCAAAACTCCACTCAGCACACAAGTCTATCTATATAGGAAAAATTAGCATGTGCTTGATTCATGCTATAACGACAGAGTCATTCGGTACCTGAAGCATGTGATCTTTATTCATTTGTGCCTCCTTCACCAACTGTGAAATTTCTTTGTTCTGTTGAGCATCTACATAGTTCACAATGAAACCAAGAATTAAAAGTACCATGAACTATTTAGCAGAAACATGATATGAATCACAAATATAAGCATAGATTTAAATTCAAAACTTCTCTAGCAGAAATAGTATGGTAGCAACTTTTGAAACAAGAAATCTCGACTAGAGATTAAGATGTGTACCTTCAAAAGAGAAATATTGAATTTGAAAGGAGCATCATTCACTTCCCGGACCACACGTGTATAAGGATCCTGCAGGTATCCACCTATGTGCAGCATCTCCCCATTTCAGCTCTTCTAATGCAACCCATCCGAGACCTTGTACAAATGCTCCTTTAATCTGTAATTTACATACAAGAATTAATCAAAGTATATGTAAGCCATGACTCTTGCGCCTAATACGTCTTCAGCTTCTGCTGGCTTTAACTATATCATGTTCTCAAGTGAAAGGACATCGATCAAGGTTCTAACATACCTCTGAGCTTCATGGCCTCTATGGAACACTACAGATGATTTTTGTTTAACATGCAATGGGGATTTGCATCAATAGTAAGGCTTATAAAGGAAACATAAAATTAATTTAATCCCAGTCATGATCAACTAAAACACTTTCTGCTATAAGTTGATCACACAAAGAAATGGCTGAAGGATAATTTTCTACGTTAAGTGAGACTGTTGAGTCTACCTACATTACTAGCACCACAAATGACAGTTAAATGGCAGACAACTGAGTAGGCAAACCATTGTCCTTCCCCTTATGTTACTGCAAATTTCAACATTACCATATGCTTATTTTTCCTACCAACATCTTCCTATACTTTTCAAATCACACAATTTGTGAGAAATAAATTTCACCACTAAACTACACACATATGGACACATTTTATTTTTTATCACTAGGGTTTATTGGTTGTGGTCCTCAATTAAACTCGAGGAGTAAATAATGATTTTCTACAATACATATAATAGTGGATTAGCAAGTGCATAATATGTATTTCAAAAATATTATACAACCTACATTAGTAAATGAATTCAGCGAAATTCAGATTATATTGAAACCTAACTGGGACATCTAAACACTATGCAATATATATATATATATATATATATATATATATATATATTCATATGGTAATGTGCCTCCTCCATCAACGAGTCTTATTGTGTTATCATGTCCAAACGGTTTTCATTGTATTTTACACATTTCTCATCTATTAGGTGGTACCATGGAATTTTTTTAATCTAATATAGCATGTCCACACATCTAATAAGCTGTACATTTTTGTCAATACAACCGAAGGGAAACACTCCTTAAAAAATACACTGATTTAATTCTACTATTATTCTGGTCCATTTCTACCCCATGACCTGGAGCTTTATACATTGGATTACATCTTCCATTATTTATATGTTCCAAGTTCACCTTGAGAAGAGAAGAAAGAAAGAAGAGAGGGAGGGAGGCTAATTTCATTACCTTGTTATTAACTATAGAACTAGATCACCTTCCCCATTTAAATCAAAGACCTGGTTCAAAGTGAAAAAGGCAAAAATAAGTTATCAACAAAAAAATAATAGGAAAAAGGTCATGGATGCAATAGCTAGAACCCAAACCAAGATGCCACATGACAATCACCACAGCATGCAAAAACGTTTCTTAATAATCTGAATATATCATAGAGCTCTCAAGTGGGAGCATAGAGGTAATGCAAGTTCAAAAAAGCGTTGTACAACATCATCTTACAAAACTCAGCATCAATCAGCATACAGGAGCAGAATGAACTTTTTATTTGCAACATGAGCCGCTTGGACTAGTTTATCTCAACAATAAAGGATTAACTTCAACACCAAAGAAAATTACCTCGGCATGCTTCATCTTTTCCTCCAAACGACAGCACTGAGCCTGGAAAAGGAATCACCAAAGCAGTAAGGATTTAGCAAATACGTTACCATGAAAAATTAGAACACATATACAATAAGCAGATGAACAAGAATCCCAGAAACAAAAACTTCAGTAACAATTGCTCTAGCCTCATCTGCAGCCAGATCACACAAAGCTTTACTCAGTGCTTCTTCAGCTTGTTTCAAGGCATTATTCATGACTCTGCCCTAGCTCCGCCACCACCTAGCTCCACCCTAGCTCCACCACTTCCTAGCTCTGCCACCTCCTAGCTCTGCCACCTCCTAGCTCTGCCACCTCCTAGCTCTGCCCTAGCTCTGCCCCAGCTCTTCCCTAGCTCTGCCCTAGCTCTGCTAGAAACCCACACCACCAGCCACCGGAAAGAACCATGCGCCCCTGCTGCCCTAGCTCCGCCACCGCTGCCCTAGCTCCACCACCCCCTACCTCCACCCTGCCCTGGTAGAAGGCTTGTTATTATCATATATATAGTCCTTCGTGTATAATGTCATTGATGAAATACCTCTATGGTATTGTTTGCCTAGAGTGATTGTCAATGAGGTTTGCAAATGGCCGTTGTTTGTCTTTGCAAATTACTATTAAGAAGGAATGAATGTTGATCTTACATTGGCATTCCCAATAGGTAACAATTGTGATAGAATGAGTGAATGGTTCAATGACATACATTTGGTTTAAACCCCTTTTTCTTAGTTTGTTTGATGATTAGCATAGTTACTTTACTTTGCTAGTTGTTTTGTCTTTTATTTTCATAATTTAGGAAACCAACCAACCAACCCCCCCCCCCCATTTACTTGCTTTTATATGTATATATATCTAATTCTAGCATAATATCAACCTTTTATGTTGAAAAGCTTAAGAAAACCCCTCTTCTTTGTGGACGACCCCGATTTGTCACTATCTACTTAGTTGTAGTTAGTAAGCATTTAGGGCTTATAAATATTATCTTTGATAGGTACGGCGATGACCTCCCAAATTTTGGCGCCGCTGTCGGGGAAGGGCGTTTATTTTTATGTGTTTAGCTGTATTTGGTTGCATATTAGCTAGTTGTTTTTATTTTCCACTCCTTGGTGGTTGTTTTGTTCAGAGTAGGTATTGCTTGAGTTCTTGATGAATTTTTATCAAGAATCCTTTCAATATGATTTCGGACTTTTAAAAAAAATGGAGCTTCTCACCTTGAGGGAACTCATGATGAGAAGAGGGGCTCAACCAGCAATGTTTTGTAGGATGTGTCATTCCGATCGTCCTACCGAGTCTTGCTATTTGTTGTGGGAAGAGCACTATGAGGGGGGAAAGAACCCTTGGTTTCCAAAACCAGGGGTATTATGAAGAGTGTTACCAAGAGGTAGGGGATGTTGGTTTTCAAGGGCAAGAAGCTCAAGAATGGTATCCATACCACATTCCTTACAATCCGGAGTGGAGTGGTAATCCGAATTTGTGGTATGAGAATGAGCTGGAAAACCAACAATACGAGCAAAATAGTTGGCCATCACCACCTTATACCATACCCCGTAACCAAGCCCAACAAGGAAGTTCAAGTTTGACACTCGAGGAAGTCATGAATACAATAGCAAACTTGAACAACTTTACTAGTGAGGAGCCAGACACTCGGCTCTCCTATAGTGTTGAGGCTATTGAGGGGCATGCGAGGAGTATATTAGAAGTGTTGGCTTGAATGGAGGCTCGTGATTCCAAAAATACACCATCCCAAATTGAACTCGAGAATTCGGTGAGTGAGGTCACCATGGGAAATGAGCTTGAGTTCGAAGGGGATGAGGAGTTGGTTGTTGACGATGAAAAAGTGAAGGAAGAGGTGATTGTGCTACATTCATTAGCATCATCACCCCATCTCCCACCTAGTGAACCAATTCCACCATTTTTGAAAGTTTTGAGGGAGACAAGATAGGAGCCAAAAGACTATCATAAGCCTCCTAACCACTCAACTCCCTTTAAACAATCTCCACCTCAATAAAATTTTCCCCTTGAAAGTTTTGTACCAACACCTCTCTACTTTTGCATACTCATGGTGAAGGGGTTCAAGCCTTCACCATATGGGTAACATTAGGGTTGTGCCGTTGACCTTAAATATAAGTAGCTCTGTCGTGCCAACGACGTAAATAAATTTGGCCTTTATTTTGGTTTTTGTTGTTTAGTTTTTGTTATTTTGTCTTGTTCTTTTTACGATGTGTTTTTCTGTGATTTTGTAGCAAAGTGAAGTGCATTGCATTGGAGGAGATGAAGGAATGAGATCCATGAGAAAAGGAAGAAAGCTTGGAATGCTGGTAAGAAAAGATTGAATTCTTTTTAAGTGCTGGGAAATCCTGTCATCGTGAGTGGCGATGGCTTCATCGCGAGTCATGACGAACATGGGAGCAAAATGAACTCCCAGCACCAACTTTCCACGAGTCGCAACATGGCCATCGCGAGTCGAGACCATCCATTGTGAGTCACGACATGGCTATCGCGAGTCACGACTGAATCAGAAAATTTCTGAAAGAATTAAGCTCACAGACCAAATATATCACGAGTCGCGATGGCTTGGTCGCGAGTTACGATGATGCATCACGAGTCGCGACCAGTGCTGTTGCGAGTCACGATGGAAAACCAGCTTTTCAACTTTGTTCAAACATTTCATAATCAATTCTTCTTCTTCACCAAATACTCCCAAGAACCACCACACATCCACTCATTCCTCCACCATCTCAAATATATTGATATATGAAGATTCTTGCATCTTTATAGTATCTTTGTTGATTGTAGTATGCCGACTACATCATTGAGACTTTAACTACTATATTCTATAGTGATGCTGGGATATGTGTCGATGTATGTTGGATATTTTTATTAGACAATCTTATAGTGGTGATTGCATGATGGATTGGTTGTTCGTTGAGAATACTATGGTCATTAACGTTTGATGCTAAACCTAGTATTACAAATCCTTATGTACTTGTGAGTTTGATGTTGTTCTCTGTGGTGTTAGTCTTGATCAAACGGTGCCAAGGAGATAATGTTTTGCTCGAGGGGTGAGTCTTCTACTGAACTTTTGCTCCCCCTTTGGGCTGCGAAACTAATTTTAGGATCGATTCTATACAAATATATGGGATTGTGCCATATCACCGGTGACTATACGGAGAAACGGGGTGTCACTCTACCTCATACCTTGAGTTTTATTATTCTTGCCTTACATGTTTACATTGAGGGAAATGTAATGTTTTAAGTGCGAGGAAGGGTTAGAGGACTCACATGCATGCTAGCTTAATTTGGAATGCTTTTTGCTACTTTTGATTGGAAAAACATGAGAGAAAGAAAGAAAAAAATTGAAAACTTTGAAAAAGAAAGAAAAGAAAAGAAAACCCGCTAAGTTGAAAACCTGAGAGGGAAACTTAGGCAACATTGGGGGCCCAGATAGGTCAAAAACCCAAAAGGGCAACCTAGGAAAAAATGAGAAACGAAATGTGCAGAAAAGGTGAGATGTGAGCCAAAGAAACATGATGTGTGGCTAGGATGAAAACCCAAAAGGGCTCCTAGGAAAAATGAGGGAAATAGAGAAAAAAAGGGAAAATGCTATAATTTCACTCATTTTCCGGCATTGGAGTCATAAGGTTGCAGTTGTCATATGGATGGATCGGGTAGCTCAATATCTTGAGACCTCTTTGGATTGGGTAACTTAGTGGGCTGAAAAACGAAGTATGGTTATGAAATTCTTAATTCTTTTATACTTTGTTTTGGTTGATATATCGGCATTGTGTGAAGTATGTGTTTGAACCTCCTATATGGTTTTAACTTCATTTTGTGTCATTGGACTTTGAAATTATCAATTCGGGACTTTGAAATGCTTTTATGGGTAGTGAATTGATAAGTGGTAGGTTTGGTTAGATTTAGGAATTGGGGTTGTGTGTGTAAAAAATTCTCATTTGAGCTTTGATTTTGGGATTTATGATATTGAGAGTTTTGTGAGGTTTTGTTTAGGGGAATATTAGTTTAGGATGTGGACATATGAATTCCTTTGTGTGCTTGAATCTTTTTGTACTTGAGGGAGAGTAAGGTTTAAGTGTGGGGAGGTTTGATGTGCCCATTTTATACGGTTATATTAGGACTTTTAGGATACACCTTTGTACACTTTTGTGATCTAAATGTGCCATTTTGCCTTGAAATTCTCTAAGGAGAGTTAAAAGCGACTTTCATGATTTTATTACTTTGCTAGATGATTTTGTGTGACAAGGAAATTTGGTTGAAGACTTTAAAGATTTTGAAGAATACCTTTGAAGATTTGAAGATTTTATCCTTTGGAAGCTCTTTATCCTTGTACATCTCTTAACCTACTTTTTCTTCGTCAAACTCTAATGTCAATGTACCGCTACGCACGTCGATCTTAGTTCTCACCGTTTTCAAAAATGGTCTCCCTAAAAAAGATAGGTGGTGCACTCTCATCATGCGACATATCGAGAACATAAAAACTGGTGGGGAAAACTAGTTTATTCACTTTAACCAACACGTCTCGCACTAATCCTTTCAGAATAGCTTGGGAATGATCGGCTATTTGTATGATCACCCTAGTTTCATGCAAAGTCCCTAAGTTAAGAGTCTTGTATGGAGAATATGGAATTACATGAATAGAGGCTCCTAGGTCTATCATTTCCATTTCAAAAATTTTGTCACCTATGTCATAAGGGATAGTGAACATGCCGGGATCATTGCATTTAGGATGTAGTTTCTTTTGAAAAAGAGACGACACTTGTGCACCAATTTAAAATTTTCCAACATTCTTCAATGCTTTAGTTCTCTTAGGTGTGCATAACTCATTAAGGAATTTAGCAAATCTAGGCACTTGATTGATAGTATTAAAAAGGGGAATTTTTACCTCACATTTACGGAAAACCTCAAAAGGGCTTTAATCTCATCCTTGCAATTCTTATCCCGCAAAGCCACCAGAAAAGGTGGTGGTGGAAGGATTTTTTTTAATTTCTATCTTCTTTGGTGGTTGAGTGATCACCTCCTCAGCCTCTTGGTCTTTCAACATAATCTCCTCTTTGACTTCCTTCCCATCCTTTACAACTCGCTCGGGCTCCTTAGTTTCTTTCCCACTCCTCAATGTGATTGAGCTTACATTTTGTCTTGGGTTCAACTCTGGTTGTGAGGGAAGTCATCCGGAATCCCTAGCCTCCAATCGGACCACAGGAGATGCAATTTGGCTAACTTGAGTTTTTAAGTTAAATCTAGCGGAGGTGTGATCTTCCAAATTTGTGACCATGGTGGTTATGGCATGCATAAGCTCCTCGTTCTCCAACCTTCATTTCTTTTCTTGGGGGGTTAGATGAGCCCTCATCCTTCAGGTGGCCTTGTTGTTGTGCCCAATTATACCCTTTATTTATGTGGTAATGGGCTTGTACCTCTTGCTGATTTGGTTGAAACCCACCTTGGTTACCTTGAAATTTAGGAGGTCATTGCCGTGCCTCTCGAAGATAGTATTTATAGGGCAAATGATTTGGCAGGCGCTCCAACTATTGCGATTTAACTCTTTTGGCCCCCCATTTTTTCTCAATCAGTTTCGTCCCTGAACTAACAAAAGTGTTGAATCATTACTGCTCTTTTCTTTTATTATTTTCTCCTATTCTCCCTTTCTCCTTCTCGCAACCAGAGTCGCCTGCTCCATTTTCTCCGCTGCCTAATTCTTCTCCGGTGCCGATCCCTACACTCACCACTCTCCCGCCGTCCTGTTCTCACCACCTGCTATGCCATCATGCTCACACCGCCTCTTCATAAATTATTCACTAAAATTCATCCCAATTTTTTAATTAGGTTTCAAAGTAAGATCATTTTACCTTGAATGGTTGGGAATTTCTGATTCTATATCGGTCTAGGGTTTTTCTTAGTGCGTGAATTGTGTACAGTAATGGCACATAGTGTTTGAGTTTGGGTTAATTTCTATAGGTTATTTCTTAACATTGAGGTTGAAAGGGTAATTGAGTTTAACTTGACATTTGTCGAGAAGCTGCTAAGATCTCTGAATATGTCTGTCGTAGATGGCGGCAAGGCTCCTGTAGTAGAATCAAGCTGCTTGGCAGTCCTCCTTTGTTCTTTCTCTGTTGACTTGAATCCGGGTTTGGCTTTTTTTGACTTAGTTTGAGATGGATCAGAATGTTTGGTTTTGGATTTTAAGTTTTTAGTTCTTAGTTTTGGGAAATTAGGTTTCATAAAGTTGGGACCTAATTTTGGTTATGGAGAAACTAACAGCAGTGGGAAGGAGGAGGAGGAGGGCAGTGGTGGGGAAGGGGAAAGGCAACAATTTTTGAGAAAAGGAAAAATGGAAAGAAAATGAAAAAAAAAGGAAAATCGAAAATGGACATAGAATAAAAGGAGAAAATAAAATTGATAAATGATAAAAAAAATGAAAAATGAGAAACTACTATTTTACCCTTAAAATTAACGTTTTTCACCGAAGGCAATACTTTGACCCAATGGAAGGGTCATAAAATTGATAAATTATAAAAAAGAAATGCTTTGATGCTTTGAAGAATGAAAGTGATAGAAAATAATGGGGGGCAAAAAGGGTCAAATCGCAATAGTTGGGGAGCCTGCCAAGTCATTTGCCCTATTTTATATGCCCAAATTATGGTTAACTATTATATAGCAACTAGTGGTAAGATGGGGTCTTTTACGAGAAAAAAAAGGGTTTTATCGAGTGTTAAATGTAATTGAAAAGCACACAAAGATGTCACTCTAAGTTTGTGGTAACAAAGCGGGGAGTTTTGGTTTGTAAAACACTACGACTACTTTAAACTACTAAATTAACAACCAAGTAGAAAGAGCGATGTAAATGCGATCACAAATAGCACGAATGATGTAACTAAGTATAGTGAGTCTTGGGTGCAATTGATTTACGATTCTAGTTATCCTTTCGTCATCGATTAATTGTCCTAATTTTATGCATTAACAACATATTGTGGAGAACTTATCAACACCTTTCGAGTGTTGATATTTCTCACCTCTCATTGGTTATAACTAGTAGACTTCCCCGAGGATAGTAATACACCTAGAGACCCAAAATATTTACCATTATGTCCTACAAGCAAGAAACACATAGATAACACAAGTATATTTCCTAATAACGCCTACGAGGATAAGCCTTCATGCTAATCGTTGTTAGTAAACCACGTTGATAATTAGTCAATCCATTCAAATTCATCCTAAGTCTAAGAAATTTCATCAATCAACAATCATAATTAGTTGTCACTCTAAATTATAACCTAGCATTGACCAACAATCATCACATTGATAAAAAAAGTCAAATTCTTTGAGGTTGACCAAAAACCTAGCAAATAATAAATCCACAATGATTAACTAGTTGATCATCCTAGTCTAAATCATGCATTAATTACACAAGAAAGCACAAAACATACTTGATAATCAAAGCACAAAATAGGATAAACCAAATCTCACAAATTCATACTAGAAATGCTTACCAATTGCCTCCAAGAGTATATTTAGCCTAGATTATGAAAATCCATAACAAAATAACAAGAATCCATAGTAAACATAGAAGAAAAGAAGAAGAAATAAACACTTCCTAGGGTTTTTAAAGAGAAATTCGAGTAGGAGTAAAGATGAGAGAGATATGATAAGGTTTTAGGGTATTTACAGTACAAAATATGATCAAATGAGGGTCAAAATATAGTAGGGCCCATTAGGTGTACGAGCACATGGGTGCACGCCAAGACGCATTGGCAGCGCAATGGGGTCCTGGGCATTGTCTTCATGCCTTGTATCGAGCGCGCAGGCACGCGGCTAAGGGTGTTAGCCACATGCCCAAATCTTCTTCAATCAGGTAACCATGCGTGGGTGCGAGCTTTCCACGCTAGCCACGCAAAATGGTGCTGAGCACTTACACCATCGCATCTTCTTTCACACGCGGGTGCGAGGCTAAGGGCAATGGCCAAGCACCCAATCTTCTTCACTCGGTCGGTCGACCGACAGGTCTTTGCGTCGATCGACTGGCTTTCATTCTTTAAGTTCAAACTCTCTTCTACCACATTTGGATTGTGGCCTTCAATCTTCTACCATTCTTGCGAATGGCCTTCACTAAACCAATCTGAAGTGCTTACGATCAATCTACAAATTGAGCTTACAAAAAGGAATCTAGGAGCTCTTAAGGACTGAAAATCCATTAGACTATAAATAGGTTACAAAATGAAGGATTTAGATATGAAAATAAAAAACGGTTATCTAAACCCGGTATGATGTAAACCTACCTAAATATAGCAATATTTCACCAAAAAGATGACAAAAGAGATGTTAAATGCGTTGGAAAATATGCATTTGACGTCTTATCACAATGACATATGTTAAAAGATTAAGGAAACTATGTACTGCAGGTACATTTATCCATATTCAAATTACTACCCATGATTGCTTTTTTTTTGTGCTTAGGTCCATCAAGGAAAGTGGGATATGGAAAAACATAAAACTGGAAAAGGATTTATTCAATTGGCTGTTAAAAGGGCCAATCATTAAAATTGGGGTTGAAACGAATCATGGGAACTATGCCAAAAAATATTCCCATAATTCAATTTAAACAGATGCACGTCGTAATTCAAGATAAACAATCAACAACGAATAAAAAATAAAAGGTCATTCATGGTACAACTAATCGGTACACACTGTATAATAACAGCGGCAACATATAAGTAAACGAATGCAGCTTGTAATTTAAGATGAACAATCAAATATTTTCTTGTAGCAACAATATGACAATTAAAAATAAGATCACCAAAAAACACACAAGCAACTCAAAACAGAGAAAAATGATGCCCATCCAACACTTAGTGAAACAAAGAATATACCAACGGTGACGTTGAAGAAGAGTCGCAGAAATGAGTGGATGGTAAATCACGGAGAAAAGGCAGAGAAATGCGGAGAAATGAGCGACGATGGAGAAACAAAGAAGAGGCAGAGAAGAGAGAGATCGCCGGGGAAAAAAGATGATGCCATCAAGAAAGAAGGAGGAAGGTGGTGGCGTTGGGGAGGAGGAAGTAGGAGGTGGCGTCCAAGAGGAGAAGGAAAACGGTGGTGCGTAGGAGGATGAGTTAACGTATATGTCGATGCTTCTAGATTGTATCTAAGTTTTTCAGATATGAACTAATGGGATTGAACCACGAATTTGGATATATTTTTATTAATTGCAAGCAGGTCCATGGCCTGTCTATAAGCTTATGGGCTGGCCGCCTTTCATGAGACTTTCTCTTTCTATAATATATTATTAGTGATTTCTATGAACCCATTGTAGTTGAATACCCACTTCAAGTCAGAACAATGGATAGTCTTAATGGCATCTAGTTGCAGGATACCTCATTTCATATGATATAGTGACTATCTTAGAGAAGTTATTTAATTTTGTGATAAATATTCTCCCTGCTTATATGAGTATATACTCAATGAGTGAGGTGGTAAATTTTTCAAACCACAAAAACATTGAATATATGATAATGCTAATTTTCTAAGAATATTAGAGAGGAAAAAGGGCAAAAATTTGGGAATCAAATATGTTGCTTTATTATGACAAGAGTGCTACTTATATGGTCGAATGAAACAAACAATCCTACAATCTAGGAAGAATAATGTCCTAATTAGTTCTAAAGCAAAAAACATGAAATAACTACAAACCAATTCCATGGTCTATTAGTGAAGGACAACAAAAACTACATAAGCTAATAATACAGCTGTTGTAAATCATATCACCCCTCTCCTCCCTCCTCCCTCCCACCCCCCCCCCCCCCCCAACCCACACACACACATCCTTCTTTGCAAGGATAAACTCAGGATACAAATTGTTGAATTGCTTCCCATCCTCCCAAGTTTCATCTTCCTTCGATGCTCCTTTCTATTTAATCATGACCTCAGAATTCGCTCCTTCTTTCCCCTCTGAACAATCCTCCGATGAAGATCAACTTCGGGCTTAGGAAGAACAATAGATTCATGCGACACAAGCGTAAGCGGATAAAAAGTGGGGGTGTCTAGCTATCCCATACTAATATGAAATAAACTATGAATTTGCAAACCAAAAGGATATTGGTGGTTTGTGATCTTCTCTATGATATGACAAGTCCCAAAGAATCGAGGTGAAAGTTTCATAGAAGCTCTAAATGTTCCTGAAATCTAGCAATATAGCTAAAGTTTGAGATATTTATATTCCAACTTCAAAAGAGACCTCCCTTAGATATTTATTAGCATGATCGTTGATATGTTTCTAAGCTAATCGCACAATATTTAATCCCAATCATACATATACTCGTCCACTGCTTAAACGTTTGAAGTCCCTGGAAAGTAAGTAAAGACACTTGGCAGATGAATTCCCTGGAAAGTAAGTAAAGACACTTGGCGGATGAATTCCATTAACAACACACATGGGGACATCTTTGTTGATGAGTGGAACAAATTTTTGTAACTAATTCAGCCAACATAATTAATTCAACCCACTTACGGGGATGGTCACCGGCAAAGCAACTTAAATAATGTTATAAGATTCGATTAACCACCTCAGTTTGGCTGGCTGTTAGGGGGTAGAATATGGAGCTCAAACAAAGCTTAGTACCTTGTAGTTGGAACAAGGTTTTCCAAAAAAAGCTGATTAAGACCTTATCTTAATCGCTCAAAATCAAAGATGGGAGACCATGGAAGGTGATCCACATTAGCTACAAATGTCTTCGTAAGTGTAAATGGATGGTTTAAGGGAAAAAAGCATCATGCTTGGTTATGCAATCATTTTTTATTGGATCTTTAATTTGTAACAGTACAGACGATCAGTCTAGTTGACATGTAATTTAGATATCTTCGCAATAAATTAATTATTACTAGAGGGTTGTAGAATTGGATGCCAATTCCTCTTATTGTAATTGATGTTGTGCATTTTTCGCAGCAACTATGAATGATTATTTCAAAAATAAAAATAGACCAACATTACTGAAATGAAATAAATGATCCCACACACCCACGGGTGTACCCCAGTGGTTGGGAGATGGGTGGGAAAGCCAATAAACCCAAGTTCGATACTCAGTAGCAGCAGTGTGGGGAGCTCTTGCTTTGCAAGGCTCCCTTGTGCGCACCGAGTCCATACCGAGCCCATTGGTCCTGGTGCTGGGCTACCGTGATTTACCTCTCATACGTTGATCGGTTGGTATGGGCCGCTGAGAGCGAGCGGATCTTCGCCTTTAGCCAAATAAATGATCCCACAAATTAGGAAGGAGAATATCTTGACTAGTTCTATAACTAAAAACATGGAACAACTATGGACCCCATTCCATGGCTTATTAGAAAAGGAAAACTGCAACTAAATAAGCAAAATAATGCAGCAACAGATCAGCTGAATAATGCAATAGCAAATCACACCGGTACATTTATGCGGAAGCTGCTTACTAGCTGATTGTCTTACTAAAATTGATGGAAAAATTTATATCCACAGGTGATATTCGTGTGGGATTGTTCAGTGAGGATCGAGGAACTCAAGTCCATTTTTTAACCGTAGGTCGGAATGCTTTTTCTCGGAATCTCAATCTTTCATCTTTTAGTACATTAGCTTTTACTCTTAAGAACCGACTTTAAGAATAAAAAACCAATTTTCGTTTCTCGCCTTTTGCATAACACCAATTATAAAAGAAAAATGTGAACAATAATTTTCTTTAGAATTATTTATGATTTTGATAGATCGTTAAATTTGTTAATATTTTTCGTATACATCATTTTAACGATAAAATCCATAGTCAAGTATAGAATTTGCAAATACAATGATGGTAAATTAATATTTATTTACTATTAATTAAGGCGATGATAAATTGTGATCACCCTTAAACTAAGAATAAAGACCAAGATCAGAACTAATCTTTTCATCTCCATCCCAACTAGGTTTCCATTTTGGACCAGTTGGCCCTTCCTCACCAAGCAGTTCTTTAGGAAGACTACTCACAAACTTTTTGTAGGGGGCTCTATATAGCCAAGGCAAGAATTTCACCACCTCCAATAGGGCCTCGTCATAGTAATAGTCAATCCTTGGACCCCATTGTCTAGCATAATTTAACCAAGGAGGTTTAGCCACAACTGCCCCTAAATAACCAGCAGAAACCACAGAAAAATTGAAAGCAGTATCCAAGAACCTATCCCCTTTTCCAGCATCATTCTTAACACCAAATATTCTTGCAACTCCCACAACAAATTCCCCAACTGTAGGGTATGCAGCATGGTCATGCAATGAAAGATATACCACCATTTTGTTTCCATCTAAGTACTCTAAATATAGGGCATCTACCCACATACCTCCAGCAATTATAGTTGTTGATTCTTAAAGTTACATGCTCCCAATCTCCCACATGCTGCCCTATTTTGCCTAAATCAATGGTGAGTAACCCCACCCTAACCTTGCTTCCCCCATTGAAAGGGTAAAATACCTATATTGCTAGGTCTATATGGGTGGGGCTGAGTGCCAGTTTCGCATGGATATATACACCTGCATCTTCTAAATGCCCTTTATTGACCCAATCTCTTTCTGCACCGTCAGTGGAAGGTCTATCCAATATTCACCATCGCTCCAGCCACCTTGAGGTAGATTGGCACCGTCATTGGATATTGAAACAGAGGGTACAGATTCATTCCCCTTAGAGTACAACAAGGCTCCATTTTGGAACAACCAGTTTACTGTAGAGTGGAAATATGGCTCATCGGAATGGAAATAGAATCTTGGTGAATATTGTTGGACTAATGCTTAGATCTGGTTCAGATCAGGCATAGCAAATGAATTGTCAGCAAGGTTCTTCAAACAGGCTTCTAGAACTACAACCCCACTCTCTAAGACGTCAATGAAGGTCTTTTGACACTACCACAGAGTCCTCCCTCTACTACCGGTTTTTAAAATCGGTGCTAAAAATCTCATAGCACCGGTTTTTTAATTTTTAACACCGATTTTAAAAACCGGTGTTAATTTAACACCGGTTTTAAAAACCGGTGTTAATTTAACATCGATTTTTTAATTTTAACACCGATTTTTTAAAAACCGGTGCAAAATTTTACAATAGCACCAGTTTTGGAAAAAATTAAAAATTTGAAAATTTTATTTTTCCCGCCAAAGAAATAACCAAAAATTGTAAAATAGCACCGGTTTTGAAAATATTAGCTGGTGCTAAATATTTGTAAAATTCTATCTTCCCGCAAAACAATTCAAAGTAGCACCGATTTTAGTAAAAAATAGCACCGGTTTTAAAAACCGGTGCTAAAAATTAAATAATGGCACCGATTTTTGCAAAATAATAGAACCGGTTTTTAAAACCGGTGCTAAAAAGTAAAACTTAGCACCGTTTGTTTGTAAAAAATAGTACCGGTTTTTAAAAACCGGTGCTAAAAATTTTCGAGACTCATTTTCCCGCCAAAGAAATAGCAAAAAATTTAAAATAGTACCGGTTTTGAAAATATTAGCACCGGTTTTTAAAATCAAAAACCGGTGCTAAATATTTGTAAAATTCTATCTTCCTGAAAAAAAATCAAAACAGCACCGATTTTAGTAAAAAAATAGCACTGGTTTTAAAAACCGATGCTAAAAATTAAATAATAGCACCGGTGTTTGCAAAAAAATAGCACTGATTTTTAAAATTGGTGCTAAAGATTAAAACTTAGCACCGTTTGTTGTAAAAAAATAGCACCAGTTTTTAAAAACCGGTGCTAATATTTGTAAAATACTATCTTCCCGCAAACAAATTCAAAATAACACCGGTTTTAGTAAAAAAATAGCACCGATTTGAAAACCGGTGCTAAAATTGGCATAACCGGTGAATTGAAAAGGGGGCTTGAGGGCTCGAGGGGTGATCGAGGAGCTCGAGGGAATCGCCTCCACTCGAGGAGTTCGAGGGGATCGAGAGGTCGAAGGGTCGATGGGCTCGTGGGTGTCGAAATTCGAGGGGCGAGGGGATCGAGGGGTCGAGGGGTTCTAGAGTTCGAGGGCTCGAGGGGTTTTAGGGGGTCGAGGGGTACGCGGGATCGAGGGGCTCGAGGGTGTCGATGGTTCGAGGGGCGAGGGGAACGAGAGTTCGAGGGCCTCGAGGGGTACGAGTGGTCGAGGGGTTCGAGAGTTCGAGGGCTCGGGGGGTTTGAGGGGCTCGATGGGTATGAGGGGTTCGAGGGATCGAGGGGTACTAGGGGTCGAGGGGCTCGAGAGCTCGGGGGGCTCGAGGAGTTTGAGGGGCAAAAGTGGCTCGCGGGGTAAAAGGATCTCAAGGAGCGAAAGGGGCTCGAGGGCGAGGGGCGAAAGGGCTCGAGGGGTTCGAGGGGTTCGAGGGGTTCGAGGGGCTCGAGGGCTCGAGGGGTTCGAGGGGCTCGAGGGGCTCGAGGGGCTCGAGGGGATCGAGGGGTTTGAGGGGGTCGAGGGGTTCGAGGGGTTTGAGGGGGTCGAGGGGTTCGAGGGGTTCGAGGGCTCGAGGGGTTTGAGAGCTCGAGGGGTTCGAACAATTCGAGGGGTTCAAGGGGTCGAGGGGCTCGAGGGGTTTGAGGGGCTCGAGAGGTTCGAGGGGTTCGAGGGATCGAGGGATTCGAGGGGTTCGAGGGGCTCGGGGTGTTATAGTAAATCAGGATTGATCAATCAAGATCTGATCAGAAACATGATTTACTATAACACCCAATGATTTTAAATCATTGGGTGTTATAGTAAATCATATTTCTGATCAGATCTTGATTGATTTGGACAAGTCATGATTACTAAGCTAGTCATGGTCAGATCTAATATTGTTATACTTCCTGTCAACAATGAATCATTTTCTAATATTTTTATACTATTGTTAGAGTAAATCATGTTTCTAATCAGATCTTGATTGATTCTGGACAAGGCATTATTACTAAGCTAGTCATGGTCAGATCTAATATTGTTATACTTCCTGTCAACAATAGATCATTTTCTAATATTGTTATACTAGTTAGAGTAAATCATGTTTCTGATCAGATCTTGATTGATTCTGGACAAGTCATGATTACTAAGCTAGTAATGGTTAGATCTAATGTTGTTATACTTCATGTCAGCAATAGATCATTTTCTAATATTGTTATACTATTGTTAGAGTAAATCATGTTTCTCATCAGATCTTGATTGATTCTGGATAAGTCCTGATTACTAAGCTAGTAATGGTCAGATCTAATATTGTTATACTTCCTATCAGCAATAGATCATTTTCTAATATTGTTATACTATTGTTAGAGTAAATCATGTTTCTGATCATATCTTGATTGATTCTGGACAAGTCATGATTACTAAGCTAGTCATGGTCACATCTAATATTGTTATACTTCTTGTCAGCAACAGATCATTTTCTAATATTGTTGTACTATTGTTAGAGTAAATCATATTTCTGATCAGATCTTGATGGATTCTAGTCAAGTCATGATTACTAAGCTAGCCATGGTCAGATCTAATATTATTATACTTCCTGTCAGTAACAGATCATTTTCTAATATTGTTATACTATTGTCAGAGTAAATCATGTTTCTGATCAGATCTTGACCAAATTTGCTATATGTAGACTTCTGCTCAGCCAAATTGGACCGTCGCAAATTACCTTTTTGCTATAAGTAGCCAGCTATATGTAGACCTTTTTGTACAAAGTCTCCAAAATCAATTTTCAACCAACACATAGTAAAAGAGTTTTTTTACGATTTCAGGTTCTGGGGAAGCTAATATGTATCCCTCCCATTCATATGGATTAATATTTTTTTCAAAAAAAATTTGAAAGTGTAAAACACTAAAATGGCCCAAGAAAGCATCATTTTCCTTCCCTCCCAAATTTTCCCTATTCCCTCCATAACCTTAACCCCAAATTTCTGTACCTCTCCCACCCTAACACCTCTACCGATTTCCCTCTTCCCCCCATAACATTAACCCCAAATTTTCCCTCTTTCCACCATAACCCTCTACCAAATTTTCCCAAAGATATTGTCCATCCCTTCACCATTTATGTCGTGATTCTACTTCCCTATCTCGGTCGTGATTTAAGGAAGCCCAATTTTGGGTCGCAATTCTACTTCCCAATCTCGGTCCCATTCCCGCTGCGCTAACCATCGCACATCACCTCTTCGTTTCCCACCACCGATAACGATGCTCTCCACCACCTCCGCACTGATCCCCTCTGCCGGAGCTCCCATCGCCGACCGCGCTTACCAATGCACAGGTGAATCTTTGATGAAGTTCCATTCTAGTTTGTTTGAGCTGATGTCAATATACATATTGCTATAATAATTTTTTGAAGCACATGTTGTTAGGTTAGTTATTGATTGTGCTTGGTTTTGGATCTATTTTCTGTTTTTCTTCCTTCTGGTTGCTAAAAGTTTGTATCTTTAAATTTTTTTGCAAACTGGGATTGTGTGGTTTCATTATTTCGAGCCGGTTCTTCTTGTCTGTTGTTCCTTTTGTCTTTTGAGCTCAAGTCCTTTACATCAAAGAACCAATCAATTTTTTTTGGTAAACTATTAATGTGGTGAAGCTTTTGTCATGCCTATCTTTTGAATTTTGCAACCAAAATATAGGTATATTCTATCTTTAGCAGCAGACTTGTGCATTAGTGTAGTACTATTAGTCCTATACTCCTATCCTTCATAGACTCTAAAGTGATGTTGTCTGATCTGCATGCCAGAAATATCCATGTAGTCTCATAAAATCAAATTCTTGCATGAATTTCAGTATTAAGAAAGACATGGGCAATGTTTTTTTCCAGCTATGCTTTCAAATGGTGTGCTCGTCTTGTGTTGTTTGGAAGTTGAAGAGTTTATTTATACATTTTGTGTAAGTTTTTGTCTTGAAGATCTCTTTTCAGTTCATTATATGTGTAATGTTTAAGTGGAACTTTTATTTGGTCTAAATTTGAGGATGGTTTTAAACTTATAAAGTTTTGAATGTGGACAAATACAAACAAAGCTGAACTTTGTGATTTCTCCATATTAATGTTTGATTCTTTGTTTTACCCGTGCTTTGTTGTCACTGCTTCAAAGAATGGAGTTTGGCAACTAAAGATGGAAATTATTATGTTGCAAGTTTGCCATCTTTAGTTTGGTTTTAAACATCTGGTGTTTTCTTGTTTATATGGTTATAGATAGCCTTGATTTTGGGATAGGATGGTGGAGATTTGATTGCATTAACCATAATCAAGGTGGGGACGTTGCTGCACATAATCAAAAGTTCTCTTCTCTCTATTTTTTTGCTATGTTATAGGTGGAGGCCTATAATGATGAGAACCCTAGAAAGCAGAATGGAGTTTTCACAGGTGGGTACTTGAAGATCTTCAGAGACTTCATGTTGCTGAGGAGTAAGCAGTTGAAGAGGGAGGTGGAGTTGAAATGCATGTGCTAGAAGATGCTGGTCATTGGGTAAGCCAAAGAGAGCTTCTTCTATGAGAATCTTGTATTGGGTTCTAACACGTTCTTGGAGGTACTAGTAGCATCACCTTAGCCTAAAACAAAATGAATCATATTTCTTGTACTATTGCAGAAACAATACACCCTTTTTATAAGGATGGATGATGTAATATTTTATATAGTTAAGGGTGAATTAAACCATGAATATGCTAGGTTATCCATGGTGGAGACGTTGAATACACTGATATTTTTGCAACGTGCAGGTACATGCAACCCCGATGGATTGTTCAAGATTCTTTCATTCTCATTCCAAGGATTTTAGCCACTTCCTAGCAACAGTTATGCTTCAAACGAATATCTCTTTAACCACAATGAGTAATCATTCTTATTGTCCATCTTGTTCTTGTCAATCATTTTTCCAGAATCATTAGATTGTTTCACTAACCACTTGTACCTTTTTTTTACCTCCAATTCGGAATCTGGGAATTATAATTACTGCTGATAGGTTCGGTTCTCCCAACTATATATGTACTCATTTCATCTTTTTTTTTGCAAGAGTATAGAAGAAACCGCGATTCTAGAGCTGTAAGTGAAGCCCAGTGCACCATAAATTGTGCTGTAGTAGTTTTATTATTGTATAATTAGGACTATTATTCTTGTCATAGTCGTGCGAGACAAGGTGTTTGTATACATTAATGTGGAAATAAATTATTAATTTTATGAAGTTGATTTTATTATTAAATTAATGTGGAATAAAATTGTTAATTTTGAGCCTTTTTCCCTTTCTCTGAAAGCGGCAGCGCGCTGCAGCTTTCAGGGGGGGATTTTTTTTCGTCGTCATAAATAAATTAGCACAGGTTGAAAAACCGGTGCTAACAAAAAAATGGTGCCGGTGCTAAATTAGCACCGGTTGAAAAACCGGAGCTAACAAAAAAACCGGTGCTAATTTAGTAATTAGCACCGGTTAAAAAAACTGGTGCTAATTTAGCACCAGTTACTTAGGCTCCGGTATTTTTTTACGAAAAAACCGGTGCTAGAACAAAAAAAACCGGTACTAGAGGTGGGTCTCTGTGGTAGTGTGAAACTCCATGTTACTAGATTTAGCATTGTGTATATTCAGTCCATTAGAACTCCCCCAAATCTATTGATTATCGGCAAGTGCATCAGTGAAATCAGCACAAACGCAACGAACTTTATCCAACGAAGGCTTCTCAGGGGTGTTAGTGATTACAAGACCAACCACCTTGTACCCATCAAGAGCTAACGGAAGCCATATGTATCCCACACTTTGTTGGCTGATATTCTGAGATTCATTACTCCAAATTAGAGTATAATCTTAGGGATTTCTGAGGATATTTTGATTTGGTGACAAGTCCTTTGCAACAAGAATCCAACCAAACAAGGGAATATTATTTGGTTGGGAATAAAAACCAAGCATAAAGAATCCATCTGGAATTGAAGAGGGCTCAAAAAACCTAACTCCTTGATTGTGAGGTCCACCTTCAAGAATTGCCCAAACTTTATACAAGCTCAAAACTTGACGTACCTTTAGCCCTCCCAATTCAATAGCTCCACTACCGAATCCACCACCTGAAATCATTAAAATTGGTCAAAAAATATATACAACAATTTTACCCAACCATTATAATGAAAATCCATCAAATCCACACACCTTGGGGCCAGGTGGGAAGTGGGGAAGGAAACTGGAAATGTGCGTGGTTGTGTTTCTTTGAGACATTGAAATCAGTTTCCGCTTGGGTGACATCAATTATGCTGAAGTGAAAAGAGTTCTTGAGTAACATAAATGAACATGGAAAAGGAAGCATGTTATGTAGAAGTAAAAACCCATATATTATATTGCTTCAAGGAATGTGTTAGTAAAGAAACCGAATCAACAATGGGTGGAGGCTATCTTAAGGTTTTGTTAATCCTTCAAGAGCATTGTTTGTGTTGTGCGGAATACCCGAGAAAGAACAAGCAAAGAAAATAAAGCGAAAAACAAGACACCGAGATTTTACGTGGTTCACCAATTGGCTACATCCACGGCCGACCAAGATCAGATTCCACTAGAGAGAAAGGCCAGAATTACGGATTTCCTACTCTCTACAAATCCTATCTCTTACAGGTTACAATAAAAGACGAGGCACTATATATATAGTCCTCTCCACCTTAAACCCTAATGGCTTTGGGCCTAGAAACAATCTGGCCCAAACCAGAACAGGAGACAGAATGCCAATAACAGCCCAAACAGAGGACATGCTATACCGTCAGGACCCCCGTACCATCCTGTCGAAGCGGCTAATACGTATTCAAGGCATACCAACAAATCTCCACCTTGACTTGAATCCTCAAAGAAGAAACTCCAGACGCACCATTACAGTGCGAGATGAGCAGACTTATCCCTCCACTCCTGGGACTACTCCACTGGGCAGCTACTGATCTCTGATGTTAAGCAAGTCCAAACAGTGTTGAAACTTGCTATGTGGAACAGGCTTGGTGAACATATCAGCAGGATTATCAACAGTTCCCACTTTCTTCACCCTGATTCTCCTCTCACTTCTCAGGAAATAATATCTGACATCAATGTGTTTGGTCCTCTCATGATGGACCTGATCCTTAGCTAAGCAGATAGCACTCAAGCTATCACAATACACAGTAGCCTGATCGTGGTGTAGACCAAGGTCACTGACTAGCCCCTTCAGCCATATACCTTCTTTCGCAGCCTCAGTCAGAGCCATGTACTCTGCTTCCGTAGTAGACAAAGTCACTGTAGGTTGCAAAGTCGCCTTCCAGCTAACAACAGAACCACCCAAGGTAAAGACATAGCCGGTCATAGATCTCCTCGTGTCAACATTCCCAACATAATCAGAATCAGAATAACCCATAACCAGGCACTCAGTATCACCCCCATAAATGAGACCCACATCAGACGTACCTCTAAGGTACATAAAGATCCTCTTCACAGCTTTCCAATGTTCTCTACCTGGTTGCCCCATGAACCTGCTCACAACACTGACCACATGTGCTAAGTCTGGCCTCGTACACACCATAGCATACATCAAGCTCCCCACAGTGCTAGCATACGGAATTCGAGACATATACTCCTTCTCCTCTTCTACTGAGAAGCAAACATGGAAGTGAGATGGATATTTGCAGCACTAAGAGTGTCAATAGGCTTGGCTGAAGACATGCCAAACTTAGCCAACACCTTTTGAATGTAACCTTTCTGTGATAAGAAAAGCTTCCTCTGACCTCTATCTCTGAGAATCTCCATTCCTAGTATTTTCCGAGTTGCACCCAAATCCTTCATCTCAAACTCAGCACTAAGAAGACCCTTCAGCTTCTGAACCTCATGCTTACTCTTTGAGGCTATCAACATGTCATCTACATAAAGCACCAGATAAATGAATGATTCATCTCTCAACTTGCTATAGTAGACACAACAATCATATGAACTCCTTGTGTATCCCAACTCAAGCATGTAGCTATCAAATCTCTTGTACCACAGCCTTGGAGACTGCTTAAGCCCATATAAGGACTTCTTCAACTTGCAAACATATTTTTCCTTGCCAGGAACTTGGAAACCATCTGGCTGAGTCATGTATATCTCTTCCTCCAACTCTCCATGTAGAAAAGCGATCTTCACATCAAGTTGTTCAAGCTACAAATCCTGATGTGTCACTATAGCTAGCAACACCCTGATGGAAGTGTGTCTGACCACTGGTGAGAAAATCTCATTGTAATCTACTCCCTCTCTCTGACTGAAACCTCTAGCAACAACTCTAGCCTTGTACTTGACTCCCTCTGTAGGTGATATCCCTTCTTTTTTCTTGAAAACCCATTTGCAAGTGATAACCTTTCTCCCTTGAAGCTGTTGAACCAAATCCCATGTCTGATTCTTCTGGAGGGACTCCATCTCATCTCCCATTGCTACAAACCATTTGTCAGCATCAGTACCTGAAACAGCTTCTCTGTAGGTGGATGGCTCATGAGTATCCACGTCCTCAGCAACCTGTAGTGCATAGCCCACCATATCCTCAAACCCATACCTCTTGGGTGGACCAACTCCAACCCTCTTTGGTCGATCTTGAGCTAAGCAATGAACTGTAGCTCCTAATGGTTGATGATCTGATGGTGGAGGCTCTGGCAACTCACTTTCTGTCTGTAGCTCTTGATCTCCTTCAAGTTCCTTCAAACCACTCTCACCTTGAGTGACTTGAAGCTCTACCTGTTTATCAATGCTACCAACTTCTGTTGTAGACGTGGACTTCACCATAGATCTAAGCAAAGAGTTTTCATCGAAGACAACATCCCTGCTCAGAACAACCCTCTTCTCGGATGGAAACCAAATCCTTGATCCCTTGACTCCATCTCCATAGCCCACAAAGACACCCTTCTTGGCTCGGGGCTCTAACTTACCATCACTCACATGATAATAAGCTGTACAACAAAAGCTTTCAGATTAGAGTAATCAGCAACTCTACCCGACCATACCTCAATAGGTGTCTTACACTGTATGCCCGTATGAGGTCCACGATTGATCAAGTAGCACGCTGTACTCACTGCCTCTGCCTAGAATCTTCTATCTAACCCAGCATTCGAGAGCATGCACCTCGCTCTCGCCAGCAATGTCTGATTCATCCGCTCAGCTACACCATTCTGCTGTGGCGTATTCCTGACTGTATGATGTCGGACAATCCCTTCATCCCTACAAAACTGATCAAACTCAAACGAGCAGATTTCCAGACCATTATCTGTTCGCAGCCTCTTGATCTTCTTCCCTGTTTGGTTCTCCACTAGAGCTTTCCACTGCTTGAACTTCATGAAGGCTTCACTTTTATGTTTCATCATGATAACCCAAGTCATTCTAGAGTAGTCATCAATCAAAGACACAAAGTACCTGTGCCTTCCCAATGACTCAACTCGGGATGGCCCCCAACAATCAGAGTGGATATAATCTAGCATGCCTTTCGTTCTATGAATAGCCTTTGGAAACTTGCTGCGGTGTAGTTTCCCAAAGACACAGTGCTCATAGAACTCCAAACCCTTGACCTTGTGGCCACTAAGAAGATCATCCCTCGACAGAATCTGCATCCCTCTTTCACTCATGTTACCAAGCCTCATGTGCCATAACTTAGTCATATCCTCATGGTGAACCTCTGACGATGCAACATTTTCCGAATCCATAACCGTGGAACCTTGTAGAAGATGCAAAGTACCATGTAGAAGACCTTTCAGAACCAGCTTAGAACCCTTGCAGACACTTAGAGCTCCATCTTTCCCTGAATAGACAAAACCATTTCTATCCAGCAGACTAAGAGAAATCAAATTCTTCGTCATCAATGGAACGTGTCTAACCTCATTCAAAGTACAGAAACTACCATCATGTGTCCTGATCTTCATCGAACCTATTCCAACTACCTCACAGACAGTACCGTTAGCCGTAGTAATGCTACCCCCTGCCTGCTTATAAGTCGAAAACCACTCTCTCCTTGGACAAATGTGGTAGGATGCCCCAGAATCCAGGAACCACACATTGGAGTGATGAGTGTGTCCAGCAGCAACCAGAGCAATATCCTCTTCTGAATCAACGTCTCCTTCCGCTAGAGCAGCAGAACCCGATTTGTTTCCTGATTGCTTCATCATCAACTTCTTTGGACACTCATTTTCCAATGTCCCTTCTCCTTACAGTACCTACAGATATCACGGGGCTTGGGAACCTTTGACTTCTTACCTCTTTTCTTTCCGCCATTTCCCTTTCCCTTATCACAACTAGTAAACAAACCAGATGCCTGATTATCTGTTCCTGAACTGCTAGCACTATGACGCAACTCCCTACTATGAAGAGAGGATCTAACTTCCTCCAAAGACACAGAATCTTTCCCGACAATAAATGACTGAACAAAGTTCTCATATGAAAGCGGTAGAGATACTAACAATATCAAAGCAGCATCCTCATCATCAATTTTCACATCTATATTTCGCAGTTCTAATAACAAAGTATTCAATTGCTCTAGATGATCTCTAAGTTGCATACCTTCCTGCATTTGGAGACCAAATAGACGTTGTTTTAGAAGCAATTTGTTCGTCAGATACTTCGTCATGTACAAGCTCTCCAACTTTAACCACAGCTCCGCAGCAGTCTCTTGATCCGAGACCCAGTGATGACTTCATCCGCGAGACACAGCATAATTGTTGAATGCGCCTTTTCTTCCAGACCCACCATGTCCGAAGTGCCAACGACCGAGAACCCCTTCGTCAGCTGCGTCCACAACCCTTGTTGCTTCAACAAAGCTCGCATCTTGATCTGCCATAAACTGAAGTTGTTCCTCCCGGTAAACTTGTCCACCTTCACGTTCAGTGCATCCATCTTTCTCTCCGATCAGATTAGAGATCCGACCACCCCAGATCCGATAAACCCAAAAAACCGATAGACCCACCGCGGATCTAACCAGAAGCTCTAATACCAGTTTATTGTGCGGAATACCCGAGAAAGAACAAGCAAAGAAAATAAAGCGAAAAATAAGACACCGAGATTTTACGTGGTTCACCAATTGGCTACATCTACGGCCGACCAAGATCGGATTCCACTAAAGAGAAAGGCCAGAATTACAGATTTCCTACTCTCTACAAATTCTATCTCTTACAGGTTACAATAAAAGACGAGGCACTATATATATATATATATATATATATATATATATATAGTCCTCTCCACCTTAAACTCTAACGGCTTTGGGCCTAGAACAATCTGGCCCAAACCAGAACAGGAGACAGAATGCCAATAACAGTGAGACTCCCGTACCATCCTGTCGAAGTGGCTAATACGTATTCAATGCATACCAACAGTTTGGATGGTTTCATGCCACTGACTTCTTTAGCTTACTTATACTGAAACTCTATTATTGTACTTGGACAGTTTTCAATCGATCGTCCCTTTGATTGTTGGAGAATTTGAGATCTCATACCATATCAAACATTCTATTAATGTACCGTAGTATCAAACATTCTATTAATGTACCGTAGTATCAAACATTCTATTAATGTACCGTAGTATCAAACATTCTATTAATGTACCGTAGTATCAAACATTCTATTAATGTACCGTAGTATCAAACATGTTTGAGTACAAGGATCCTTTTTTTAACGAGGCAAGTTTTCCTGATTTTGAGAGGCACCGTGATTCCCTATTAATTTTTGTTACACAAAAATATTTACAATAAAAGAATGGCAAAATCTTGGGAAATACCATATTTTCATACTCATATGGAAAGGAAGGGTTAAATTATAATTATAGAAATATTAAAATTTCATCCTATAACATGTAGTAGTTATAAGTTTATGACCCAATTAATGTTACCCGAAAATTTTATCTTGATTTCTTCTAATTTGCAATTTAAACCTTGGTCTTTCCATAACTTATGGAAATAACATCTTTCAAGAGACGGACTCTAAAAGAAATTGAATATTTTACCATAATTATAGTTTTTATCTCTGTGTAGTTATGAATTGAAACAATCTAACAATACTATATATTTTCTCTGTTCCACTACTATTAGCCACTCAACTTTGTCACAGTCTTTATTGATCATATTTGACCATCAATATCTCTAGCTACATATACCAACTCCGCATAAAAAATTGATATTTTAAAAATAGATGATAAGATGAATCCAGTAATATCTCACATGATATTTTTATCACATATATATCAACTTATATTAATGGTCAACTTATATTAATGTACAACTTATATATCAACTTATATGATACTGCTGATGGGGACTTTATTTCTATACAGATCAATTGCTACATATGAAGATGGAAGGAACGGCTGCTCATCATATAGCTGCCACTCTGTTCGGGCAGCACATTTTCACTCCAAAGGGACTTCAAAAGATGCTGATTTTAGCCTACTCTCATGTAACACTAGTTCCCTAATTCACTTCTGGGTTCTGACCCTTAGCATGCTTAGTTATGGACGTATTATGTCTGAAGTTGCCTGGCCATGGGAGAAAATTAACATGTGGGGTGGAGATTCTCTCTTGTGGATCGCAACTTCATTACAGAATACGTTACTCTTGTATAGATGCTCTTATCTACCTCAGCTTAGATAGTAATAGGTCTTTTGGAGGTAACTATGTTACCACAATCCTTACGGATCCAGCAACTCTGATGTACTAAAGGAAGTTTTTGTCACAAGGCTTGGGGAACCTTAATACATACTCCCTCACCTTCGGGTGTTTTCATTAAAAAAAACTTATATTAATGGTCAAAGTTTACAAAATTTAACTTTGAAAAGTAGAGTGGGCAAAGGTGGTGGGACAAAGGGAGTACACAAAGTCTTGTTGTACACTGCCTAACTGTTCGACTAGCTATTTTATGACTAATGTAACTGAGATGGTTGGATGTTTATTTTTATTTATTACGAAAAGTTTCCTATAATTTTCAAAGTATATTAAAATATATCTCAAAATAAATAACTACATTATAACCCCAAAAGTTAACATAATGAGGTTTTTTCATGATTGATGAAATTGTTGAGGAGCCCAACAGAAGACAATCTCTGCCATATAACCTGATAAGAGAGAATTTGTAGAGAGCTTTCTGAATTGATTTCCTTGTATTTTGAGGAGTCAAAAAATATAATGTTATCTTATTGGTATGACCACCTTCCAATCATATGCACCTTGTTAATCTTTTTTTTTTCCTTCTAAATTTCAAATAAAAATACTTAAAATTCTAAACATAAAAGACACCGTTTTACCCATAAAGTAACTTCCAACATGTTTTCTGTAAGTTTTTTTTTAATAAAACACCCGAAGGTGGGGGAGTTCTTTATTAGGTTCCCCAAGCCCTATATCAAAAGAAAATCAAAGTATGATATGTTTTCTGTAAGTTTCTTAATAATATGGATTTAAAATTCATTTTTTCTCTATATTATTTTACTGATCAAACTCGAACATTTATATTGTCAGATCTGATGTTAATTATACAATCAACATTATTTATATTTTTTAAAACTTGTAATATATATATATATATATATATATATATATATATTCTAAAATATTAAGTAGCGGTGGCCTTTTTACGAAATAATTAAGGCAAAATTTTTGGAAAATATCGTTTTCCCATTGGCTTATGGAAAGATGAGATTTAATTAAAGTAATAAAAAAAGTAAAAGATTTTAGTTACAATATTAAAAAATTATTATGCAACATCAAGTAGTTATAAAGTTTATGAATCGATTAATGCAGCCCATAAATTTTATTTTCATTTCTTCTAATTTGAACTTTAAACCTTAATCTTTTCAGGGGTTATGAAATGACCGTCTTTCAAGAGGCAAACTCAATAATTAATATATTAATCTTAAAAAATTAATATACCGACTTATAAGTCCAAAAAATAGATTGGTAATGCCAACTTTTGGCTAACTAAGAATAGAGGAAACAATGAGCTGGACGGCTGAGGGCAAGCCGTTTGATCGCTTTTTGTAAAAATAGAGGGAACAATCTTAAGAATAGAAGAATCAAAGAAGTCGATCATAAATTACTATAAATATTTACGCTTCACAATTTCTCATTTAATAACAACCTAATTCTTTAAGGCAAAGTCTTGAGAAAGACGGTCTTTTCATATGCTTATGAAAGGACGGGGTTTAATTCGAATAATAAAAGGTAAAAGGTTTTAGTTGCAACATTAAAATTTTAGTATGCAATATGTAGTAGTTATAAAATTTATAACCCGGTTCATGCAACCCAAAAATTTTATCTTCATTTCTTCTAATTTACACTTTAAACCTTGGTCTTTCCATGACTTATGGAAAGACCGTCTTTCAAGAGACGCACTCATTCTTTAATATCATATTTAGGCAATTATATATCCGGAAAAATATTTTATTATTGATTGGGAATCGTAAACATAAGATACCACAAAAAAAAGAAGAATGAAAAGTTTCAAATGTTAAATTTAATTGGGAAAATCTTAGGAAAGACGGCATTCCTTTTTTTTTTAAAATACGAACACCCGAGGGTGGGGGTATATATATATTTGGTGCCCCAAGCCAATAGGAAACAGAGTATAGAAGGTTGATTTTACAAGAAGGCAACGTCATTGCCCGCAAAAGTAATCCTAATCTAGAGAATGTACATGAACTGGCGAAGATCCAGTTATGTTAGTTGCGTTTCCAAAGCTACGAATCTCCACACCCCGTGTTAATTCGCATTTTGGCCAGGCAACTAACATGGATATCAGTGCACTATCAGTATGAGACATTGCCAAGCAGTGTAGTGGATAACTGCAGTAGTGTAGCTGAGTAAACGGTGCAGCAGTGTAGCATCAGCAATGCAGTAGTGGCTCAGAATCAGCAAGAGTCATCATCGGAGGAGAGGTCCACAGTCAGCTGGCCAAAACAGTGGCCACCGAGTATGATCATCAGGACAGCAAGTTGAATTCGGTGAGAAGTGACCTGCAAAGGTAAAATCAAGCCATCAGCAGTATCAATCCTATCTCAGGTCATGTAAAGGGGTTCTAATTTGGGGTATTTGTGATCTATCAAGGGCAATGAGGCCCTGGATTTGCAGAGGCGGGTTATTAAGGTCCAAGGAAATGTTATGAGCAGCATGATGATGTTTTGCTATTGCATCTGCAACCAAATTACCTTCCCTAGGAACATACTTAAGAGTAGCACCACACAGAAGCATTTGAATTTTATAAACCTCATCAAAAAGTGTCCAATGAGCAGTATAAAGCTCACAAATCATCTTAACAGCAAGTAAAGAGTCAGTCTCAATAACAATCGAGGCATTCAGGTTGATAAAGGACTGACAAGCAATTTTTATTGCAAGTATTTCAGCATGCAAGGATGAATTAGCAGAGATGGAAACCGATTTAACCAGTGAAGGTGAGCCAGTGCAATCCCTAATAATTACCCCAACAGAAGCCCTATATGGGAACCACGATGCATCAGTGTTAATTTTTGTGTAATGTTGTGGAGGTCTATCCCATGAAACAAGTCTAATGATTGGTTTTGGAGGAGATCTTGACAGTGGGAATAGATTCTTTATGAACTGAGGCATGCTACATGTGGATTTCAAATAAGAAGGGTTAGAAAACATAGCTAGCCTAATAGTGTCTATAGCCTCCTTAATGATGTAGTCAGCAAGTAGAGGAATCTGATCATAGAGGAATCTGTTCCTAGATTTCCAAAGGCACCAGCAAGTGATGGTAGGGATGATATGGCAAAGTAGCTGGAAGGCCTTAGGCAAATCACTAGTATTCCAAAAGGTGAAGAAGGTTTGGGTTAAGGTTTGAGGTTCAGGTAGATTGAAATTAACCAAAGAAGCCATATATCTCCATACAGATTTAGCCAGGGTGAATTTTATAAAAAAAAATGTTCAAGAGAATCTCTATGGCAACAGCAAGGACATTTTGAGGCAAGACTAAAACCACATGTAATGAGGACATTATCAAATGAAAGTAAAGATTGGAACATCCTCCAAGCAAAAATAGATATCTTTTTTGGTAAAACTCTGTGCCATAACAGTTTCAAAATCAGAGAATTACCTGATGAACCAGTTATGGCATGATATGCAGATTTAGATGTGAAATTACCAATTGGATCTGGTTTCCAGATAAGCCTATCCTCCCTTGTGTCTTCAATTTTGGCTTCCTGTAAAAAGGAGAGAGTATCATTTACTAAATAAGGGCAAATAAGCGGCAGAATGTTAGACTTATTGAGGATAAAATCAGCCACTGTGAAGTGCAGAATTGGAGCAGAGATATGTTGAGGAACATGACCAATAAGTGGTCCAATGTTGCCCCAGTTTGAAGTCCAGAAGTTACACAGCCCTTTACCATGAATTACTAAGGAGTGTTGTTCAGCAAACTGGTTAACTGAACAAATCCTTTTCCATGTAATAGATTTTTTATGAGACTCAGGAAGTGACCATAACAATTTTTCCCATAATGAGTTTCCAATTTGACTTTTCCACCACAGCTTTAGTGAGCATACCTCTAGGATATCATTGATTGATCTAAAGCCTAAACCACAGCTGGAGATAGGGGTAGCTAAGTGAGTCCATTTTTTCCAGACTTTATTCCTTTTTCCATCAGTCTCACCCCATAGAAACCTAGAAAGTCTTTTTTCTAAGTTTTTTATTACTGATTTAGGTGGTTTGGTCACATTCCAAAGGTGTTGAGGCATTGAATACAAGCAGGATTGAATCAAAACTAGTTTGCCTCCTGAACTTAGCCACAGATTTTACCAGTTTTGAAGTTTTTTATCATATTTCTCCATTAGAGGTTGGAAATACCTAGTGAGGGTTCTTTTTGTAAAAATTGGGCAACCTAGGTACTGAAAAGGTAATGAACCCTGCTTCATTTTTAGAATAGTCCTCATCTGATTTATTTTTCCAAGTGAAGCCCTGTTACTAATATAGAAATCAGACTTGTTGAAGTTAAATTTCTGGCCAGAAGTATATTCAAACACATCCATAAAAGCCTTAATTCTAACCAGATTAGCTTTAGAAGCTTGCATAAGAATAATGGTGTCATCTGCATACATAAGATGTGTAGCAGCAGTAATTGAAGAAGGTATCTGATAGTATGCAAGTTTATTGTTCTGAAAAATGAAGGATAAAGATCTAGAGAATGCTTCAGAAAATATATTAAACAGGGAGGGGGAAAGGGGATCACCTTGCTTAATCCCTCTTGTTGCCCTAAAAAAACCAACAGGATTACCATTGATAAGAATAGAAAAGTAAGCTTGAGAAAGGTTAGACATAACAACATGCAGGAATTTTCCTTGAAAACCAAATTTCAGCAAAATGCTTCTCAAAAAGTGCCAGTTCACTCTATCAAAAGCTTTCTGCAAGTCCAGTTTGAGAATACAGTTAGGAGTCCTATTTTTCTTATTTAAGAAACGAATCATTTCCTGAAGATAAATGATATTGTCTGATATATCCCTATTTTTCATGAAAGCCGATTGATTGGGGGAGATCAGTTTGTCCATATGTGGTCTAAGCCTTTCCATTAGCACCTTGGAGCATACTTTATTAAGAACATTAGACAAGCTGATAGGTCTGAAGTCATTAAAAGAACTAGGAGTGGGTTTTTTTGGGATTAAAGTAATCCAAGTACTAGATATTCCTTTGGGCAGAGGAGTACCATCTAGAAAATCATTAACTGCCATGACTAGATCAGTTTTAATAATAGGCCAGCATTTCAGAAAAAATTTAGGTGTAAAGCCATCAGGGCCAGGGCTGCTATTTTTATTCAAGCCTTTTATAACAAACTCAACTTCAGATTCAGTTACAGGCTTAGAAAGATCATTATTATCAGCATCAGAGATGATAAGAGGTATTTGATTCAGAAAATGTGGGTAGTATGTATCATTAGGTTCAGTGTTAGGTTCCTGCAGCAGATTAGTAAAAAAAGAAATGGCTTCAGAGTTTATATCAGTTTGAGAGTTAAGCCATTGACCTTCTGTATTTTTGATCTTACTTATCTGAAGTCTACAATTTTTCTCTTGAACCACTTTGTGAAAGTATTGGGTGTTGGTATCCCCTAATTTATTCCATTTCAACTTTGCTTTTTGTTTCCACAACTTTTCCTTTTCCTTTTGAGCTCGCAACAGTAAAGCCTTAAGTCTATTTAACTCCATAAGTTCAGTATCAGAGGGATTAAGATCAAATCTAGATTCCTGGAGTCTAAGGGATTCTTCAGCATTTAACAAATTAGTGTCAATGTTCCCAAAACACTCTCTGTTCCATATTTTTATCTCTTTTTTTAGTCTGATCAGTTTGAGATAAAAACCAAGCAGGCCCTTAACATTCAATTGTTTGTCCCAACTTGCCTGTATGAGGGGGATAAAATCCTGACGATTAAACCATACATTCAGAAACCGAAAAGGTTTAGGATTAGTGATGGTTAAATAAGATATTTGCAGTAACAGTGGTGAGTGGTCAAAGGTTTGCCTGTTTAGAATCTGAATGGATGAGGATGGAAACTTAAGGTTCCAGGAAATAGTAGCTAAACCCCTATCTAGCCTTTTGGATGTGGGATTTCTAAGTCTAGAGTTGCACCAAGAGAATAAGTTGCCAACCGTATTAATTTCCTGCAAGCCCAAGGTGTTTATCCATGTATTAAAATCCCTAATACTGCCTAAGGATGGTGTGCTTGGACCCCTATATTCAGAAAGGGAGGTGATAGTGTTGAAATCACGAATGAAAATAGTATCTCCATTGGAGATGGGGGCTAGATCTTCCCATAAAGTCTTCCTACCTTCTCTATTTCTAAGTGCATATACAAAGACAGCATTCATATGAAAATTAAATGACAGATGCTCTATGTGCACATATAAGAATTGTTCATGGGATGCCAGTAAAGAGACTGAGATTGAGTTCGACCACATAATCCATATCTTACTGTTAAATAGAGTCAAACCATTTTGGTAATTAAGCTTCTCCTTATAAGAGTGAAATGTTGAGATGTCATGCATAGGCTCAATAATGCAAAGCAACTGAATCTTTTTAAGTCTAATGAGATTAATTAGTCTCAACATTGAAGATTCCATTCCCCTAATGTTCCAAACTAAAAACTTAACTGAGGGAAGACTAGTCATTGTTCACTAGATTTACTACTTTTAGTAGATGATCTAAGCATCATTTTGTTAATCTGGGAGAAGTAGTTAGTCCTTTTACCTTTGGAATTACCTTGCAAAGTATCCTGACTGAGGTTGGATGGGGAAGCAGTTATGGCATGAGTGGTGTGATCAGCCTCCGTTACTTCCTCCTGGATACCAGTTAAGTCCTCCTGCTGGTCCTGTAAAATAGCAAATCTATTTCCCACTCGACCATGAGGGGAGTTAACAGTAAACTTTTGTATGTCCAGAGATAAATTATGTTTCTCCAAATGTATATCATCACTGGCATATATCCTTGGAGTAAAATTTATGTGAGCAGAGTCTTGGATTAGCTTCTTCAAAGAGTTATCAAAACTATCATTAGCATTAGGAGCAGAGGATTTGTCAGGTGTGTTATGAAGCTGTGAATGAGATAACTCATTGATAGGTGTGGATTGAGGGTTATGAGATGAGGATGGTATATCCACAGAGTCAAGGGTCTTATCCATCTCCATGAGAATTTGATCAGGTTGTTCATCAGTAAGGATCAAGGGAGGGGTATCAAATATTTTTCCAGTTGGCTGCCACAGAGCCTGATTTGTTTTCCTAATTTCTTCCTAAGGTTTAACAGTGCGGTTAGGGGGGAAATCTCTACATTGGGCCATAGAATGACCTAGCTTCGAGCAGTGATCACAGTACAATGGGATGTCCTCATACTCAATTTGATATTTCTGATTGTTAGTGACAGATCCCAAGCGAATATGAGAGCATAATGGTTTTTGCAAATCAATTTCAACACATAACTTAATGGCCGAGGGCCTTGTGAGCATGTCAGTGGCCATGTCATTTTTTATAAAGCTCCCAATACTGTTACCGATAGATTCAATTGAAGCCGAGTTATAGTAGTATAGGGGAACCTCTCTAATGATACACCATACAGGAACTATAGGAGATTCCTTATGAATTGAGAATTCGGGGGTCCATTTTAGGAGTTTGAGTAAAATGCCACTAAAATTCCACACTCCCTTCATCCAGCAACGCTGGTAGTCATTAAGCAGTTCAAATCGAATAAGAACATGCTTATAATCTAAAGAACCGAGTTGGTACTTACCTGAGAAACCAACAGTTCTGAAGAATTGCTCAAGTTGTTCCATGTAGCACCTTCCTTTCGTGAATTTTCCTACTAGCGCGTTTGCATAGTGGGAGGATAGTTTAGCAATCTGCTCTTCGGAATATAAGCATGCTACATCACCAAGGTGTTGGGATTTGGGTATTATCTCAGGGTTGTTGGGTAAGGTCTTGCTTAGGGGAGGTGATTTGCTCTGTAGAGCAGCGGCAAAGGATAGCTGGATTGGAGGTGTTTGGATTGGGTTACCGTTGTCAGGGATGGGAGGATTTGGAGCGGTCGCCATGACTACCCCCCAGCGCACACGCCGGAGGAAAATCGATACCACTGATTATCCGAATCCGGATTGGGGACGATGACTGTCAATAAGCTTATTGACAGTCCACAGGGGCATTTATATTAAATATTGTAATTTTTAATAAAATTTAAATATTGCATTTTATAAGTTAAAATCAGTAATAATATGATTTGAAGGTGAAAATATATGATATAAAAATATTTTTAAAATTCTAAAATTATGTAGTTTAACAAATGACGTATATAAGGTAAAAAATAAGTAGTCTGTCCATAAAATTATGTACCGATCGCCTATCAGGAATCCTACTCAATTTAATTTGTTGATCTGTTAGTTTGAACCAATAGTATTTGAGTTTTACTTCCTCAATATACACAGTGAATTAAATTTATGTATTATCATAATATCCATTTTAAAGAACGCGTAGTCTTATTTTATGCATCCTAATGTTTAGGTGAGGACTATTTATGCAATTATTATATTTACTAGCTTGGGATGGGGTTTTTAAAACAACTATTCAAATGTGAAGGAATTCTTTTGTAAATATAAGAATTATATATAAGTCTCAGGAAATACAGTATTTCCATAAGATTATGGACAATCCACAGGAGGATTTACTTTAAATAATCCACAGGAGGATTTACTTTAAATTATTGTAATTTTTTATAAAATTTAAATATTATAGTTTGGAAGTTAAAATATGTAATAATATGTATTTGAAGGTGAAAATATAAAAAGATTAATATAAAAAAATATTTTACATTATAAATTTTATATGTAATTTAACAAATACAACAAGAGTCCCTCTCTTGAAAGACGATATTTTTATTAGTCATGGAAAGACCAAGGTTTAAAGTGTAAATTAGAAGAAATAAAAATTAAATTTTTGGGTTGGAAGAACCGGGTTATAAATTTTATAACTACTGCATATTGCATACTAAATTTTTAATATTGCAACAAAGATATTTTACCTTTAATTATTCTGTCAGCCCAACCAGTAGCCGGTTAAGCATAAGGAAATATCGTCTTTCCCAAAAACTTTGTCATACAATATATAAGGTAATAAATAAGTAGATGGAAAGCCGTCGGTCATGACACCTGATCTATCTTTATTGTTTTAGGAATTAAATTCAGAAATCAAACGCGTTTCCCCGTTCTTCCTCGGTCCTCCAACCGCTTCGCCAACCGCCGCAAATCTTCCATTGGCGGTGGCTCCCCCTCACGTCGGAGGAGGTGGCGATTTCAGCGAATCCGGCGACAATTTCAGCGAGTCCACGACGACAGCGACGACGAGTCCGCGGCGAAGGTGCATCCACAGCGGCGGCGATTTCAGCGAATCCGGCAACGATTTCAGCGAGTCCACCTCCACGGCGACGAAGGTCTGTGTGGCGGAGCTTCTGCGGTGACGAAGGTCTGTGTGGCGAAGTTTTGCGTCGTGAGGTTTAATTTCGCACTTCAATTTCGGGAACCTCGTTCTTTAATTTGCAGTGTGAGGTTTCATTTTGCGTTTCAATTTCGTGAACCTCGTGCTTTAATTTGACGTTTACTGTGTAATGAGTTGGAATGAGCTGTTCAGTTTCCAGAACTGGAGTCTTAAAGACGGAATGTCACTTCAGAAAGTTTTAACATGTTCTTTTAGTAGGTTCTTGTTGTCCTGGATTTAATTATCATGTTCGATTATGCTTCAACTGAGGATTTTTGTTTTCTCTGTACAGGTTTGGCCACGGCTTGTTTGTTTATTTCTGTAGCTTTCATCCAGATGCTCAAAGGCTTGAGTATGATTCTCTGTACAGATTCTTTATCTTTTCTATATTCTTTTTGGAACCTAGCTAATTAATCATGTATTGCCTTGTTATACAGTGCCAGTGGCTATTTTTATTATGGCACAACTTGGCTACTTTTATTATGGCACAACTTATTACGAGATTATATAAACCTATCACGAGCATACATTACATTGCTCCCTACAAGTACTTATGTTTCATGCACAACCTTTTCATTTCTAGCATTATGTGCTGAGTTTATGTAATTTTGTGTTGTTTTTCATTTATCGGTTGAGGTTTAGGTGATAGGACCTGATATTTGTTAGTTTTTCTGGTAATATAGGTCGATATTTGTAGCTTTTTTATTAAATTTTTTCATGTTGATGTTTTTCATTTTTCGTCTGAGGTTTAGGTGATAGGATTTGATGTTTGTAATGTCTTTTTTTTTTGTGTGTTGATGTCTTTCATTTTTCATATGAGGTTTAGGTATTATAAGTTGATGTTTCTAATGTCTTTTTTTCTCTCATCTTGATGTTTCCAGGTGGTGTTTATTTGATACGAGTTGATGTTTTGTAGTTTATTTTGGATGATATGGATTGATATTTGTATTTTTTTTAAAATTATTTTCTCATGTTGATGTCTTTCATTTTTTTGCCGAGATTTTGGTAATAGGAGCTGATGTTTGTAGTGTTTCTTCTCCTTATATTGATGTTTTTCATTTTCCGAATGAGGTTCAGGTTTTAGGAGTTGATGTTTGTAGTTTTTTTTTTTATAGAAAATCGTTTATGTTTTATGATTTTCAGAGTGAATAATTTATACTCTTGAGGTACTGTAGTTTTTTGTTGATGTTTTTAGTTTTTTTTCCTCTGATATTGATATTTTTCATTTTATCGACGAGTTTTAGGTGATAGGAGTTGATGTTTGTAGCTTTTTTGATGATATGATTGGTTTTTTTTTTTGGTAATAGGAGTTGATGTTTGTAGTGTCTTTTTTCTTATGTTGACGTTTTTCATTTTTTGTTAGTGCTTCAAATGTAGGTTATAGGTGCTTATTTTATAACTTGCGCGTGTTATGAAAACAAATTGGCGCTTAGAGTACAACTTGCAAGTGTTTCAATCGTTGCTTGTAAGTGCTTCAATCTTTGCTTATTAGGAGTTGATGTTTGTAGCTTTTTCGATGATATGGTTGATTTTTTGTAGTTTTTTTCCTTACGTTGACATTTTTTCATTTTTTGTTAGTGTTTCAAATGTACGTTGTAGGTGCTTATTTTATAACTTGTAAATGCTTCAATCGTTGCTTGTTAATGCTTCAATCATTGCTTGTTAGGAGTTGATGTTTGTAGCTTTTTTTATGACCACTACAAATGAATCTGTTACTTCGCCCTATTAACCTCGGTTTGTTGGCTTGCTTTTTTTTGGCTTAGGTTAAAAAACTGAGGTAAAAAGTTCTTTTACCTCGATTTTTGTTTACAGAAGGAAATAATATTATTGACCCTGATTTTAAAAAAATTATGGTAAATAATAGGTTTTTTTACCACGGTGCTACAATAACCATAGTAAATAGCTATGAAATCGGAGTAAAAGTTCTTACTGACGTAAGTGCGACATCGGTAGTAAGGGTACGACCTAGCAGTATAAGTCGTCGATGACAAGATTGACTATGAGCCATTAGTCGATGTGACAGACTATAATCCGACGTAAACAACGATGTCGTCGTTTTCACTTCGCGAAGTCGCACATGCTCTTCGGCCCAAACACGAGCCTAAAATCCTTTCAAATAAAATAATTTACGCAATGTCGCACCCAAATCAGTGTTATATCGGTTAAGAAGAAATAACACTGCGAATAGAGCATGAGATTGCACATATCTATCATACCTAATAAATTAAGGATAAATAGCTAATACAGCTAGAACTTGGAATGTACCATCTAAAGGTTTCATTCCAAGTTCACCACAGTCAGTCTCAAATTTCATTAAGTTACATCTGCAAGACTAAAACCTTGTTAAAAAAAGGTAGTCTAATTATTAGATAATTCTTATTCACCAAAACCTCCTTACAATTCAACTAGTACAAAATAAACCTCCTTCGAATATTAATAATACATGTCTGAGTACCATTATTAGAATACAGATGACAAGAAAATCAAGCCTCTCGAATTATAATAACCTTGAAGACAATCCCCCCATTGCTTCTATGATCTCGAAGAACAAGGTGTTCCAAATCTGCAGGTTGTTGCCGGAAAGGAACTCGAAAAAATCCTTTAGGGACGGGGCTTTGATCTTTCCTTGGCCCGAGTAGGTAATGCGCCACTCTCCCCCGTAGCACCTTAATACAACAAGGGTCTTTGCCTTCGGCAGAAGTGGTACAATTTGAATCAGGATGTACTAATCAGAAAAAAAAATCATTATGAACAAATATATGCAATTATAAACAAATAGTATTAATTGAAAATAAAATAATGTAACAATTTTAATTATTTGCAAGTTTCAGTCCTTACCAAAGTTGGGTTCTTCCCAAAGTTTTGTTGCTTTAAGGTGCAGTGGAATCACGGGTTTTCCGGTGCCATTGTGTTTTCAAAGTTGAAGACAGCTGGTTCAGGGCTTCTCCTTTGTGTGGAGAACTGTATAATTAATACAAATTAAAATTAATTTAGACACAGTATTGTGCATATGTATTAGTAAATATATTATGTGAAATGGTAAAATACCTAAAAAAATGGGCGCCTAGAGGATCCTTCAACAGCTACTAGACATGTATATGAAGTGCACAATATATAAGAAAAAATTGCAAAGTCAGAACTGGGTCGTATGAACAAATCGGTTCGAACCAGTGGTAGCCTCGACATGACCGTTGCCTCTTCCTCGAAGCTACGCTTACTTAGTGTCTCCACTATTAACTGCTCCTCAGATTGCAAGTCCAAGTCTGACGAGACCAATTTTCTTAAGGCATCAGCCTTGTGCTTATTTTCTCGAGGGACCTGATTGAGGGTAAAAAGGTGGAAATGTTTGGGGAGAGGTCTTACCACCTCCAAATATCATTGCAAGCTTCTCTCTCTAGCCTCATATCCCCCCTTGACTTGAAGGACCACAATTTGGGAATCATTAAAGATGTCAAGTTTTTGAACTCCCAAATCTCTTGCAATTCGAAGGCCTGTGATTAGTGCTTCGTATTCTGCAACATTATTTGTGGCCTTGAATTCTAAATGTAAAGCATAGGGGTAATCTTTCTAAGCGGGGCTCGTGAGCAGAACTCCAACTCCACTACCTTTGAAGTGAGAGGAACCATCAATGTAAAACTGCCATGTCTCGTCTGGTTCATTGTCGTCTTCGATCACTATCGGTTTGGTGGTTTCAACAATGAAGTCTGCTAACACTTGGCCCTTGATAGTTGTTCTTGGGCGGAAATGGATGTTGTGTTCACCCAGTTTGATAGCCCATTTCATCATTTTTCCCGAGGCTTTTGGCTTAGAAACACCTGTCTGATTGGATGGCCAGTAAGCGGGATTATCCTGTGGCTTTGAAAGTATGGCTGGAGGCATCTTGCAGTGTGGACAAGGGCCAAGATCAGTTTCTCGAGGGCCCTGTAGCGGGTCTCTGGGCCATGCAGTGCCCTACTTACGATGTATATTGGGAATTGGGATTTTTACTTCTTTTTTACCAGAAAAATGCTCGTCGCCAGGGGGGATGCAGAGATCTATAAATATAGATCTTCGCCCTTTTCTGGTTTCATGAGGGTGGGTAAACTTTGTAAGTGCCCTTTCAACTCCTAGAAGGGGGGATGCAGAGCCTAGAATGAGCCTGGCATGTAAGCCTGGCATGATGTAAGCCTGGCATAAGTACATTCTAACATCATTCTAACAGGGGGGATGCAGAGATCTATAAATATAGATCTTCGCCCGCGGGTTCGTCACGACTCCCTATTGACGGGAATGTTTCGAACTGACATCCGAGTGAGGGTTTACCCTCCAAAATCCTTTAACATATCCAGGGGTACGATGATAATACCCCCGACGATGTGTTTGGGGGTTCTTTCCAGGTTGAGGCTTCGAACTTACCGTTCAAGCCAAACAATATGTCAAGGATTCGACCCTTGGTTTTTCTAGTTTGAGTTAGCGCCAAAGGGCCTAAATCCTACCTTTTTTATCTCCCCAGAGGCCTTCGGGCCCTTAATAATACTTCCCGAGGGATTCGATCTTTGGGTCTTCTAATTTGTGTTAAAGACCCATGGACCTTTGAGCCCCGGGGATGGAAACACAAAGTTCAATTATCTGCCTTCTAATCAGAGTTAGTACACGGTTCTTCAATTTTTTTCATATTTAGGAAAAGATAAGGTGCCTCAAGATCCGGTGTTTTTACTATGTGCTAGAACCTAAGGCCATGCATGCCTTAACTTTTCACCCCCAGGGGGTACGACCTTCAGGTCTCTAATTCAGTGTTAGTGCCCATGGTTAATCGAGTTCCTGGAGTCCAGGATAGATTTGGATGCCAACCTCCCAATCTACGCTAGAAGTTTGGTGCGTCCGAACATGGGCTTCTGGTTATATAGGGTTCGAATTCCCTCCTTCTGAACTGTGCCAAAGTCTAAGGAATCCATCTCCCTAGTATAGTGTATTCGTCCTTCGAGCGTCTGTTCAGTGCTAGAGTTCGAAGGGTTCACGCCTGCACATTTAAATGCCAACGACTTTGGGCTTCCAAGGTTCTAGTCTGTGCTAGTGTCCTTGGAGCTCGAACTCATGTGTTTAAGCATAGAGGCTCCGAGATTCCAGAGTTTTAAATTTTTCTAGCATCCTTGGAGCTTGAACCAACTTATAAAATGGATTAGGGGTTTGACCTTTTGGCTCCTACTTTGTGTTGGAACTTGAAGGGTTTGAACTCCTGGCGGGAAGTGGGAAGGTCACATGAGGTTTCCTCAATTTTTGCAATTCAATTTCAAGTGGAGGAGTCGCGAGTGTGGTGTTGACTCTTTTCTACTAGGGCGCGTGAAGCCCTTGTTGGATTTCAACACACGCGTTATTTTCCCCATAGATGCCTTGGGTTTGGATCCCCACGCAGCTCGTTTACCCATAAAGTTACTTTTTGCGTGCTGGCCCAAGGTAATGATTACCTTTTAATGTCCTCTATATATATCTGAGGTCTCTACTATTTATGCTTTACTCGTTTCTCCCAGATTACTTCCCAAGTATCAGAAACCCTCCTTTCACTTCGCGCGGTTTTCCGGTGATCTTTCTCAGAAACTTTCAAGTCCCTTTTCCCACCCACTCTACCAGTAAGTTTACATTCCTTAACCCCTCTCATTTCAATTTTATAATATCGTGAACACTGTCGCCGGGGAGAAAATCCATTATGGCCTATTTCTCGGCCATTTCTACTGCCAGTGGCTTAGAGAGTTCTCGCCTTTAGGACCCCGACGCCATTCCTTCATCAGTGGCCGGTTCCTTTCTGACGAGTTCGGAGGTTGGGGGAAGTTCTACTAGCTACTCGGCACTGCCTCGGGTTATTGTCGGAAGTGGGTCTCTTCGAGGTCCCAGGTTTTCGAGTTGGGCCAAAGTTTATGAGGACAAGGATGGTCGTCCATATTTCTTCAAAATCTTTCTGAGGGTGAAACAGGGCTGAAAGTGGGGTGGGTGTGGGGTCTCCAAAGAAACCTCTACAAACACTGTCTCGATCTCCATCTCGTTGTCGAAGCCAAGAGTTGCAGCAAAACCCACTAAACAAAAGGAAAAAAAGGGAAAAACACAAATTAGGACACATAAAGAAAACAAAAAGAAGACTAGGTAAAAATTAAGGGTGTCAAAAACACCTTCGGAAGGAGAGGAAGAAATCCCAATGGGTGATACCCCAAAATTGCTTGCCCGGGCAGGCTCCGGTTTCACCCCCGTGGGCTTCGAGGCAGGCCCGAAAGTTTTTCAGTTATTGGTATTCTTTTTCTACTTTTTTGGCTTTTTCGAAGCCAAGAGGTCTTCCTCTTTGCCTTTGTCTTCTTAGGTTGAGCGCCTCCAGATCATTCCCCTTTCGAACTACTCTTCTTCTTCCCTTTGCCGAAAGGAGGCCTCACGGTCTCCGCCAAAGGAAAGGGTTCTATCAGGACTGGCTTGTGGCGATAGATCCAATCATATACCTCCTCTAGACAGATGAAGTCAAAATTCCTCAAAATGTCCAGGGGCTCAATCAACAGCCGATCTCTATCAGCTATCACACCCTCTGGAGCAACATATATAGAAGGGTTCTCAAACTTGGGCTTCGATTCCAATCGGGTACATATTACTCCTCAGCTTCATTTCTCAAATGTGTAAATGGGGGATATATGCCACCCTATACATTTAGAAGAAAACTTTACTGGATGGTCGGAAAACCTATTGCACAGGGTTACGATCCCTCCAAGCTTCGTTTCTTGACCTCCGTCCAAATGCACCATAGCTCTACTCCTGGAGATATACTACAACGATCGAAAGACCTCATAGAGAGGTTCAAAGCTAATGTTGTTACATCGAGTCAGGAAGGCTATGACGAGTAGAATGATGTTAGAATGTACTTATGCCAGGCTTACCTGATGATCAACGAGGAGATGAGAGAAGATGGGGAATAAGAGGAAACACAAGCCAAAATGAAGGTGATGGTCATAGACTGCACATCGACCGCGCCTTGTATTCTTTGGATTTTCATCTTACTCGTCATAGCCTTCCTGACTCGATGTAACAACATTAGCTTTGAACCTCTCTATGAGGTCTTTCGATCGTTGTAGTATATCTCCAGGAGTAGAGCTATGGTGCATTTGGACGGAGGTCAAGAAACGAAGCTTGGAGGGACCGTAACCCTGTGCAATAGGTTTTCCGACCATCCAGTAAAGTTTTCTTCTAAATGTATAGGGTGGCATATATCCCCCATTTACACATTTGAGAAATGAAGCTGAGGAGTAATATGTACCCGATTGGAATCGAAGCCCAAGTTTGAGAACCCTTCTATATATGTTGCTCCAGAGGGTGTGATAGCTGATAGAGATCGGCTGTTGATTGAGCCCCTGGACATTTTGAGGAATTTTGACTTCATCTGTCTAGAGGAGGTATATGATTGGATCTATCGCCACAAGCCAGTCCTGATAGAACCCTTTCCTTTGGCGGAGACCGTGAGGCCTCCTTTCGGCAAAGGGAAGAAGAAGAGTAGTTCGAAAGGGGAATGATCTGGAGGCGCTCAACCTAAGAAGGCAAAGGCAAAGAGGAAGACCTCTTGGCTTCGAAAAAGCCAAAAAAGTAGAAAAAGAATACCAATAACTGAAAAACTTTCGAGCCTGCCTCAAAGCCCACGGGGGTGAAACCGGAGCCTGCCCGGGCAAGCAATTTTGGGGTATCACCCATTGGGATTTCTTCCTCTCCTTCCGAAGGTGTTTTTGACACCCTTAATTTTTACCTAGTCTTCTTTTTGTTTTCTTTATGTGTCCTAATTTGTGTTTTTCCCTTTTTTTCCTTTTGTTTAGTGGGTTTTGCTGCAACTCTTGGCTTCGACAACGAGATGGAGGTCGAGACAGTGTTTGTAGAGGTTTCTTTGGAGACCCCACACCCACCCCACTTTCAGCCCTGTTTCACCGGAAGCTCAATCCGAGGTTCAGTCAGAGCTCCAGGGTGAAAACAGTAGGAACAAACAGGGCCTCGATGCCCCAGCCTTTCCCTCAAAGGCCAAGAGATGATACAGACCCCTCTTCTTAACCAACTGGCCGAACTTGGTCCTTCAGGAACACCATCTCGGAGACTGGCCCCCTCTCAGGGAAGAGCAACTTGCCTTCTCCGAGTGGAGAGGGTCGTTTAACCCTTGTCCCGGAGGCACCTTTCTCATTTTCCTTGGACTCTCTTGTCCAGGTCTAATTGGCCAAGGTTCAGGAGGCTGAGTAGACTATTACTAAGTCTAAAGGGCTTGAAAGGGAGTTGCGCGAAGCTGTTTCCCAATATAAAGAAGACCTGGAGAAAGTGGCCTTTGACTATGAGGCCGAGCGTACTATCGCTGTTGTTGCCTATCAAGCGAAGCTAGAGAAACAGGCCCTTGTTCATAAAGGGGAGCTCGAGAAACAAGCTGCCGAGAAAGACAATCTTTTGAAAGGGCTCGAGCTGAAACTCTCGGAGGCCCAAGCGGAAATTTCCAGATTGTCTGGCCTTTGCTGTCTTGAGCAACAACTTCCACTTTTGAGGCCTATACCAATTGGGTGGTGAAGTCCCAGAAGTTCCGGGAATTTTTCTCCTCCATCTCAACAATTTTGGCTGGGGTTACCCGGAACAATTTGGCTCGTTTTGTTTCCAAGGACCACCCGGCTGAGTATGCTACTACGCTTGATGTTTATAAGAACAATTTAGAGTCCAAATAGCTAAGCAATCTTTGGTGTAAGTCTATTCAAGATGGGGGGATCAAACTCCCCTTGCCCGACCATTTGAAGGCCTCCAGAAAGTATTTCTTAACGGAGGAGATCCGTGGTCTGGAGGTGGATGAAGGCACCGAGTGGAAAGAGCTGGATTCCCTTATCAAACTGAGGTCTCGGTGTAGGCCTGCCCCTTCGAGTTCTTCTTAGGAGACATTTAGCGTAGGAAAATGTATGAAAAGTTTTCCCTTTGGGGCTCCTGATGTACTTCTTTTCTTTTTATTAATGAAGACTTTCATTTTCTCATACTTATCTATTTTTCCTTTTTTTCTTTTGTCTTTCATAGACTTTTGACTTGGTACCCTTTTCCCCCGCATCCGCAAAAGGGTACTTCCTTCTATTTCTTCTTTCAAATAATGAAAGAGTGGTATCACCAGATCGAGGAATAGGCTTGGGAGCGTCGAATCGAGGCATCCTATTTTTGGTACAAGTCTGTTTGGCTTGAAGAGGAGATTCAAGCAGCTACGAGGAATTGGGCTCATGGCACAGTGGTCTTCACGAAAGGCAACAGGAACTCCTCGAAGGGTTGAGCCATTTGAGAGAGAAAAGGAATTCCTTAGCTGCTGCTAAGGATGAAATTTTTGGAGATTTTTTATCTCTAGAATCCCGGCATAATGTGTTCTTGAAGAGATAACTACCAAGGGTGGGTTTACCTCGATGCATGAATGCCTTTCAGTTGCTAAAGCCTACAAAGCCACTGGGGAGCATCAACTTCTCGACCGAACAAGTCCATCGAATGTTACCTTCATTCAACTCAGGTGGTCTGAGAGAACGTTGAGGTGGATCGAGCAGCCCTAGCATCTGCTACTAAAAAACATAAGCAATGGAAAGAAGAAGTCTGAACCTATCAGCGAGACCTGGTCTCTTCCTTGGAGTGAACCATTAAGGAAAATCAGGCCCTCATTGTTGCCATTTGTAGGGACAAAGAGAAGGTTGATTAAGAGCTTGCCAAACTGTATACAGTAAGCGAGGCAACAACCAATAGCCTTCGAGCATACAAGCTCCGACTCGGGACTGTTGAAGCTCCATTGATTGAAGATTTTGAAAACTTTCTTCGAGATACTATCAATATCATGGAGCAAAAACATATTACTCAGAACTCCAAGTATTGCGAAGCGTATGAAGAGGCTAGGAGGTGGCTGCACAGAGTGCAGAAAGTGAAAGCAAGAGCTTCAACTTCCCATACCACCCCTAGGAGAAGCGAGGCTTTTGGATCTGGTGAAGCCCTTGCTCCCATGTCTTCCACTCAAATAACTAACACGACTCAAAGTCACTCCACCACTGGCTGAGGAAGAGGTTCTTCATCTACTACTGGTTGATGTAAACCGCAGTCCTTTGACGATGAAGAAGAACCTTTAGTTAGAAGACCCCGGCGCTAAGCCTTAAGGTTCCCGTATTTTCCATCTAGAGGCCAATAGCGTAGATCCCCTGGAGGTTTCCCTACTTTGTAAAATAGTTGTAATTTATTTCAGTGTACTTGTAAGCAACACTGGCCTAATAATAATACGTTCTTCTCTTCACCGTTGTCAGAGCATATTTTCCTTTTTTAGGCAGGGTCATTGCCCCCAAACTAAATTTCTTTAACTTGTTTCTCTGAATTTTTCAAGTGACTTACGAGGTCTAAACCATGTGTGGTTTATACAATCAAACAGGGCTTTGTTATCCCTTGGTACATTTTACAAGGTATGTGCCATAGGCACATGTTGTGCATTTGATAGGGCTTTGTTGGCCCTTCAAATATTTTACAAGGTCCGTGCCTTGTGCACTTGTTGCGCATTTGATAGGGCTTTGTTAGCCTTCGTACATTTTACAAGGTCTATGCCTTGGGCACTTTTTGCGCGTTCGATTTTAAAAGATCTGTGTCTTGAACGCTTGTTGTGCTATCATTTACTCTGATTTTAGGAGAGTGGGAATCAAGAACTTGTTTGAAGGTAACACATTTCGATACAAGATTGTCAAAGGCACATGAATCCTCTCAGCTTTACAATGCTATTGGGCCGAGGGCATTCTCTGACCCAAAGATACCTCTAAGCAGACCTTTTTTCAACCTTCCCGTGTCTATTGGATTTTGGAGGATAATACCTCCTAATTTTGGAGATGTTCCATCTAGGTGGAATTGATTCACCTTGGAGGGTTTCTAACATAGAACTACCCCCTGGGCTGGCTTCAACAACTCGGTAGGGTCCCTCCTAGTTTGCTGACAGCTTCCCCTCTGGCTCTCTACGACTCTTCTCTTTCAAACCCTCCGACCATGATACCGCTTCACCCTTTCTTTAACCCTAGCTTCGTGGAGGTTTACCTTCTCCCTTTTCTCTTCGAGGAGGTCCAGGTTTAAACGGCACAGCTCGTGATTGTCTTCCTATCGTCTGTTGCTTATAGCGAACCTTTGAAAGGTGGGCATTCTTATCTCCGCTGGAATAACCGCCTTAGAACTGTAAACCAGGTCATATAGGGTTTCTCCCATAGCAGAAGATTCCATTGTTCAGAATGACCAAAGTACGCTAGATAATTTATTGATCTAGTTCCAACCTAATCCTTCGAGCCTCGATCGAATGCCATTGACAATGGTTCGATTGGTGACCTCCACCTGCCCATTGCTTGGGGTGGTAAATGCTGGTGACCCTTTGGCAGATTTTGTACTCCTTTCACCAGCTTTTAAATGGGTCATTGACTGAGCGCCACCATCACTTATGATTGTTCGAGTGCTCCAGTTCCAGTAAAACCCAATCATCGCCTTCCTTTTTACACCTGTCAGGGCTTCGGCCTCGACCCAATTTGTAAAGTAGTCTATGGCCACAATCATGAACTGAAAGTGGCCATGGGCCTCCAGGAAAGGTCCCACAAAATCGATCCCATATTTTTCAAATGGCCAAGAACTGTTAATGTTCATCATTTCTTCCTGGGGGACGTGGTTGATTGGTTCATGTCTTTGGCATTGGTGGCAGGCTTGAATGTGCTTGTTTACCTTTTTAAACATCTTTGGACAATAATATCCAGCTAGGAGAAGCTTCTTAGTTACCGATTGAGACCCCTGATGACTTCCGTAGGCCCCTTCATGGGTTTCACAGATAAAGTAATAAGCTTCATGGGGGCTACACATCGGAGGAGTGGTTGGAGATGGCCTCGGTGATATATGACATCTTTATGGATCACAGTTTTAGGTGCCTTTAACCTGACCTTCCTTGTCTCGATGGGGTCCTCCGGGAGGGTCCTATCTCGAAGGTAGCCCATGATAGGCGTCATCCACGACTTTTGTTCCTCAACCACCATCACCGTTGCCTCTTCCTCGAAGCTACGCTTACTTAGTGTCTCCACTATTAACTGCTCCTCAGATTGCAAGTCCAAGTCTGACGAGACCAATTTTCTTAAGGCATCAGCCTTGTGCTTATTTTCTCGAGGGACCTGATTGAGGGTAAAAAGGTGGAAATGTTTGGGGAGAGGTCTTACCACCTCCAAATATCATTGCAAGCTTCTCTCTCTAGCCTCATATCCCCCCTTGACTTGAAGGACCACAATTTGGGAATCATTAAAGATGTCAAGTTTTTGAACTCCCAAATCTCTTGCAATTCGAAGGCCTGTGATTAGTGCTTCGTATTCTGCGACATTATTTGTGGCCTTGAATTCTAAATGTAAATCATAGGGGTAATCTTTCTAAACGGGGCTCGTGAGCAGAACTCCAACCCCACTACCTTTGAAGTGAGAGGAACCATCAATGTAAAACTGCCATGTCTCGTCTGGTTCATTGTCGTCTTCGATCACTATCGGTTTGGTGGTTTCAACAATGAAGTCTGCTAACACTTGGCCCTTGATAGTTGTTCTTGGGCGGAAATGGATGTTGTGTTCACCCAGTTTGATAGCCCATTTCATCATTTTTCCCGAGGCTTTCGGCTTAGAAACACCTGTCTGATTGGATGGCCAGTAAGCGGGATTATCCTGTGGCTTTGAAAGTATGGCTGGAGGCATCTTGCAGTGTGGACAAGGGCCAAGATCAGTTTCTCGAGGGCCCTGTAGCGGGTCTCTGGGCCATGCAGTGCCCTACTTACGATGTATATTGGGAATTGGGATTTTTACTTCTTTTTTACCAGAAAAATGCTCATCGCCAGGGGGGATGCAGAGATCTATAAATATAGATCTTCGCCCTTTTCTGGTTTCATGAGGGTGGGTAAACTTTGTAAGTGCCCTTTCAACTCCTAGAAGGCTTTGTCATAGTCATTCCTCAATTTGAATTTCATTGCTTTTCGAAGAAAATCAAAGAATGACAGGTGTTTTTCTGCCCCTTTCGAGAGGAATTAATTGAGTGCCGCCAGCAATCTTGTGAGCTTCTGGACATCTTTGATTGTTTTGGGGGGCTTCATGCTGATCAATTCTTTGACTTTCTCAAGATTGATATCGATCCCCCTCTCCGAAACCGTAAATCCAAGGAATTTACCTGCTCCAACTTCAATGACGGTCTTAGCGGGATTTAGCTTCAAATTAGCTTCTCGGAGCTTTCAGAAGATCTCTTCGAGGTCTAGAAGAAATTGGTCAAAGCCCCTACTTTTAACCACCATATCATCAACACATATCTCAATGTTTCTGCTAATTTACGTTTCGAAGAGCTTATGGACCAACCTTTGATAGTTAGCCCCTGCGTTCTTCAATCCGAATGGCATTTTCTTGTAGCAGAATACTCCCCCATCAGTTATGAAATACATTTTTTTCTTGTCCTCTTCTGCCATGAATTTCTAGTGATAGCCTTTATGGGCATCGAAAAAAACTAGGACATTATATCCTATTATAGCTTCGACCAGCACATTAATGGAAGGAAGATGATAGTTGTCCTTGGGGAAACACTTGTTGAGATCCGTGAAATCGATACACATCCTCCAAGTACCATTGTGCTTAGGAACCATCACAGGATTCACTATCCATTCAGGGTAGAATACCTCTTCGATAATCTCAACTTTGAGCAAATTTTGGACTTTTTCCTTTATGGCCTCGGCCCTTTCGGGAGCGAAAGATCTACAGTTCAAGGTTTGACATTCCATTCATATATCAAAGAATTACCCGTTCCTCAGTCTGATTGATTATGCTAAGACTCTCATACACATATCGATGGTAGAACGCCTTTATTGACCCGCCCGGTCTTTGCTTGTTTTGGTACAACTCTATTAAGGTTTTGGTGAACCCATTCTTTTAAAAATCTGACTCAGAAGGGCCTTTCTGAATTCTCTGTACAAGTTTAGCGTCCAGCTTGTTGAACCATTCTTGGGCTTTCCCTCGAAGGTAACTTCCGACCAACTTGCATGTTAGGTGTTCATTGAAGTCCCCCGAGTTTATCAAACTAAGGGTCCAAGTCTCCACTGTATGTGGGGAGCCCTTCGGGTGGTTTCATTTCACTGGGCCATTGGGCGGTCATTATCGCAGGACTTAAAGGGGATGTTGCGATACCTATTAGTGATCGCTGGGCCATTCAGGGTATGCTCGGGAGGGTAGGGGGGGGGCAAAAAAGCTTAAAACTGAAAACCGGACCAAAAATTGAATTATCCAAATTCAAATAACCCAAACCGAATTTAATATACGATTTTTGGATATTCGAATTGAATAAACCGATTTCTAAATACGGTTTTTGGTTTGGTTTTGGATATTAAAACTAAAACCGAAACCCGAACTGAATACCGAATTATAATTAATTAAATTAATTAAATATATATAATAATAAATAAATTTTAAAATTACAAAACTAAATTTATAAGTAAATATAAGTGGGAGGACTAATCTATAAATTTTAAAAAATTACCCCAAACATCTTAACATTAAATGGATCCAATAGATAAAAGACTGATATTCAAGTGTTTTACAATCCATATTCATTATAAACAAGTTTAATAAATTAGTTCGTTTAAATTTCTTATAAATTTAAAAAACAAGATATATATTATTATAAATTCTTATTGGCATGAATGTAAACGGAAAGAATTAACTATAATCAATAAATATCCATATCTAAACTACAGTGCTCTTAGTAATCACAGTGATAAGGTGCATAAATAATTGATTCTTCAACAGTAATCTTTCACTAGACTAAAGCATTCCTCAAACAACGGACATTTTCCTCTGCTCTAAAAAATTAACAAACTACAACGGACTCAGAAGAGATTACTTGGTAAAGAGATGAAGATAGTGATTAGCCAACCGAGAAGCATAAACAAGTGAGAATGTGGATCGTTGTGTAATGGTTATGCTTCCGGTAGCATGAAAATGACCCTATTTCAATCTGATTCGTAATCTCCAGTCTCCACTTCCCATATTCACTAAAACAGAAGAAGAAAATATGCCAGTTCAAAATCAAAACCAATATTTAAATCTACTTGTAGAGAACCTAAAGCAACTAGCCTGGTACAACCCTTATCTAATCGCAGACAGTGGCAGAACTAGAACTGGTTTTAAGGAGGGTCGGAATGATAATAGTAGAAAATAATTTAACATAATACACGATCTAGAATGTATAAAATATCATTTTTACATAAACATAAAGATGTAAGAGATAAAATTTATGATAATTTTTAGATTTTATATTTGAACTAAAATATAATACATTTTAATACATTAGCTCTTAGTTTTAAAAAAATACAATTCCTAATAATTTTAATGAATACATCTACTAAAATATGTAATTTTTAATAACTATTAGGGTCAAATTATAATTATTTATACATTACTATACATTTTAAAAGTTATAAGAAATTTGTTCCAATAAATAAAAACAAATATCAAATCAACTTATTAGTTATATCAGTTATAAAATAACCTCGTATAATAATTTGTTAGTGTAAAACAAGACGTTGTATAAATTTAACAATGGAATTTTTGTTTCACCCTCTAAATGTATTTAAATTACTTATATAAATAGAAGAGAAAGAAATCATAAAATATATTATAAACACATTCATCATGTATGGAAACGGTAAAACATAAGTCAAATTAATAGGGTAATAATAATAAAAAGGATTTGAGACAAACGGTATTAAATACTCCTCAGTCACAAAATACTCCTCAGATTAAATAATGTAATAATAAATGGCAAAATCTTGGGAAAGACCATCTTTGACTCTTTGATCTTTCCATAGGCTTATGGAAAGATGGGGTTTAATTATAATAATACAAAGTAAAAGGTCTTAGTTGCAATATTAAAAATTTATTATGCAACGTGTAGTAGTTTTAAAGTTTATAACCCGATTCATTCAACTCAAAAATTTTATCTTCATTTTTTCATCATCTTTCAAGAGACGGACTCATAATAAATTCAATTAAGAAAAACGTAATAATAATTGAAGGAAAAATTAGAAAAGGAGTATGGAAAATGGAAAATGAAACCCATCCACTCCACGCACGCAGGAAACAAGCAATAGCAATTAGCAAGGCTTCAAAAGATGGAAGAATGCTTAACATTAGTCCCACATCGAAGGATTGTGGAGACCTTTTGGTGGATATCAACTATAAATAGGGGGTATACTCCATCTTTTACTCAAAGCATCAAATGAGTTGGGCCTTAAGTGACTATTCACTTGGCCTTAGACTTGGGTCGAAAGTGGTTAATTTTGAGTTTAAATTTTGATATGCTTATGGATTTTTTGGTTTGGCCCACAATTGTTGTGGGCAAAAAAATCGAATGAAATGAATTCAAATAGATAAGGGTTGGATCAATTCAATTTATTTGGGTTAAATTCAGTTTCAAACCGAAATCGAATTTTGAATTTGGTTAGGATATTTTGGGTCATTTGGTTAATTGGGTCGGTTTCGGTTTTTTGTTTTTAGGAGAAAAACCTAATAACCCGAATTGAATAAATCGAAAACTAAATAAACCGAACCGACGCCCACCCCTGCGGGAGGGGACCCGGGGGGTGTATGGTTGGAATCTCACCTGCAACACCACGAGCATTGAAGGTTGGGGCCCTATCTGCTGCTGTATCTCCCTATGGTAAAGCGTAGGAGGCTCCACCTAATAGCCACCAAATCTGAGATCTTGCTCCGATGGGGACCCCTCTTTGCTCATACCCCTCGATGCTCGAGCAGCCCCTCTCAAGATTTCTGTTCGCGAATCCACCATAGCCTTCGTAAATTGCGGTTCATTTGCCCTTTCTCGATGCGACTGACTTTGCAAATTAGGAGCTTCAAATCCACCTAACCAGGGTTCGACGGTGACCTCCATTGTCCGTGGGGGTGCGTCAGCTTCTTTGCGAAGAGCTTCTGGACCCCTACCTTCTGGGATCTAGTCCTGGCCAATACTGGCGCTGGAGGGAGTGAGGCCTGGAGGTATAATGGATCTACGCCCTCTAGTTTTTTGGTACAGGGATTGCACCTCTTTGCCGATAGCTAAAGCTTTGCCTTTTAACCATTCATTCCTACGGAAGGTTCTTGCTGTAGATGTGGACATAAACAAGTATTTAATCGCAGATCTTACTGACGGTCCCACTGGGTGTGCCACTTGATGCGTTCCAATTTTCTGCCACTGCTGCTCCACCGTGGGTGATCGAAATTTACAAAGACAAAGCCCCCGGAGGTTTCCGGGGGGAAGAGGCTCCGACGGCCAAATAGGCCACCCAAATATAATTAGGGATAAATAGTTGAGTTGTGTAGGTTTTACCTTTAGCCTTTATATAGGTAAGCAAGTAGGCAATTATTGTATTTGTTTGTGGAGCAAGTACTCTCACCTTGGACCAGCCCAAAAGGTTTTACCCAAAGGACAAAGCTATAAACTTAAGGTCGGCTGCATGCATATTTAGGCCCATACAGATTTACACATTATCAAATACATTTAATGTTTATGAGCAAACTTATGTATTGTTATATATTGTAACATGTATTTGAAACTTATGCATTATAATATATTGTAACATGTATTCCCATGTATTTTTAATGACAGTAGATTGTTGTATGATGTTTAACCATTAATAGAGTACTCCAATACTAAATAACATGTAATGGATATCGACTAACATTGTTTTTTGTCATCAAATATTATATTATTTTATTGAAACGACCTCTTCACAAATCAGTCACGACGTTGCACATACCAGTACACTTTCGATGCTAATGCGATTTTGCATATGGAACTGGTGTGTAATATTTTTTGCGACATCGCCGAGAAAAAATGATGCCATAATATTTGCCGTTCCACGTCAGCATGGCCACATCGTTGTCCCTCCCGATCCGCGATGTTGCAGTTATTTAGAACGACACCGACTGGAATGACACCGCAGACATTCCTCTCCGATCTCATGTCTTATTGGTATGGCCGACAATGATCATCTGACATCTCGATATCGATAGGAGCAATATAGGAGATACAGTATCACGTCACAGGTCTTAATACTATAATCGACGTTGCACATAAAATCTGCCGACGTCGGTCCATAATCGAGGGAAAAAGTGCCTTTTTCAGTTTCGAACCGAGGTAAAAGGTAACCTTTTTACTTCATCCACATTTACTTTGGTTTTGCAGGGCAAAAAAAATGAGGTAAAAGTGCCTGAAAAACCGAGGTAATAGGTGTTGTTTGTAGTAGTGTATGGTTGATTTTTTGTAGTGTTTTTTCCTTACGTTAACTTTTTTTTAAAAAAATTTTTTGTTAGTGCTTCAAATGTAGATTGTAGGTGCATATTTTATAACTTGTAAGTGCTCCATTCGTTGCTAGTTAGGAGTTGATATTCGTAGTTATTTTTTTTTAAAAAAATGATAATTTAGCTTTGTTGAGGATTTTATGATTTTCATTTTTTTTGCTAGTAGTCGGCATTTTTTTAATCATTTTTTTGTTGATTTTTATTTTATTTTTAAAATATTTTTTGCTGTAGTTTTTAGCTGATGTTTTGATTTTTCGTTGATGTTCTACTATTTTTTGCTGATGTTGCTGCAGCTTATTATTATTATTTTTTGCATTTTAAAATATTTTTTTGAACTTTATTTTGATTTTTTTTTGCAGATTACAGGTGATGGGAATATGATGGGAAAAAATTGGACGAAAAAGCCCCTGGAAAGTTATTAGCAATAGGTCCCTGTAAAATAATTAGAGATATGCCCCTGTAAAATTACTAGAGATAGGTCCATAAAACTAAAATATTATTAAAATTATAGAAAGACCTCTGCATAAAATTTAGGCTGCCTCACTCTTTAAAGAACTTATATATAAAGAATCTGTTGAAAAAGGTTTAGAAATTCACAAAATAATGAAAATCTCTAAAATATAGATACTCTTAAAAGTGTATACAATCGTGAGAATATGATGCAATAATTAGTTCTTTATCAAAACCGTTCAATAAGTCCATTCTTAAAACACGGATTTTCCATAAGGTATGGAAAAATCAAGGTTTAAAGTGTAAATTAAAATAAATGAAGACAAAACTTTTGGTTTGCATGAATTGGGTAATAAACTTTATAACTAGTACATGTTGCATAATAAAATTTTAATATTGCAATTAAGAACTTTTACCTTTCATTATTTTAACTAAATTCCGTCTTTCCATAAGTCTATGGAAAGACGGTTTTTCCCAAAACTTTTCCGTATTCATAAAATTCATGCATTTAATTTTTATTTTATGATCTGAAACATTAAGGAGCCCGTCTTTTGAAAGACGGTATTTTCATAGATCATGGAAATATAAAGATTTAAAGTTCAAATTAGAAGAAATAAAAATAAAATTTTTGGGTTGAATGAATCGGATTATAAACTTTATACCAACTATATGTTGCATAAATTTTTTTAATATTACCACTAATACCTTTTACCGTTTATTATTTTAATTAAACCCCATCTTTTCATAAATATGTGGAAAGACAGTGTTTCCCAAAAAAATTTCAACATTAAATGAGTAAATTAAATCAGAAAATTTTATGCATTTAAGTTTTTTTTAATCTGAAACATTAAATGTGTGAAATAAAAATATAAATCTTATATTATTATATGATGGAAAAGAATCCGTTGAAGAAGACCGAGGATATATCAGATATTAAATAAGTTTGTAAGGAACAATATGCACTTATCGTAATATTATCTTTTGTTTTTTTTTCCAGATTTTAAATTTCTTTCTCTCTCTAGAATATTTCTCCATTTACCACCAAAGATTTTCTCTCAACCCCAGCGTCTCGAACCATTTTCTTTCTTGAATCCACGACTTCACTATGGAATTGAGTTTAATTTCATCAATCTGGCACTTTCAAGGTAAAATCTCCAATTTTTTAGTTTCTTAAAACTTTTTTTTGGTGAATTCCAGTAGTGAATTTCTCCAGCCATAAGGTGGTTGTGCGCCATTACTGTGGTGTGTTGTCCAGTGTTTTTGCGACATTTTTTTGTAATTATTTTTGGTATTTTCTACATTCATGAAGAAATATAAACAAAGGTAAAGGTCTAAAGCAGATTGAGAACTTTTTTTTTGAATAATTTCATTATTCCGAGAATGAATTTTGAACAAGACCAACCGTTAGTCTGAGTGTTTTCAAAGGTGATTTGCTACACCCACACGATCAGTCAAGTGGTTGGGTGTTTGGTCTCAATCTCCATTGGTCAGGGGTTCGATTTTGGCAGCCGCAGTGTGAGAGTTTCCTCTAGTGGAGGGGCTCCTTGTTGGCACCAAGTACAATCGTAGATCAGGTGCTTGATTGGACGTTGTAATTTACCTCCTCGTCGATGTCTGTGGTGTCGGGCAGACGGGGCCCTGAGGGCGAGGGTTTCGTGATTTGCTTTTTTTTCGTTATATGCATTTATTTAGGTTTATTATGCTTCGTGCTATATTTTTTGGTTTGTTTAGGTTCTACAGTTGAATCTCTAATGTTTAATGTGGTTCTTAGATTATCTTTGTTTTGTAGGTTTCAGTTAGGTTTTTGTTTAATCTAGGGTTTAATTAGGGGTTGATTAGGTTGTCATTGGTTTTTAGCCTACTAATTTTATGCTTAATGAGTATTGTGTGCTCTCTTTTGTTTATGTTTAGTTATATTTTGTACTCTAATTTGTTTATGTTTGAGTTTAGTTACTTAGTCTATGTTTTAGTTACATCATGTTTGATTTCTTTTTACTTATTTTGTGTTTGTTTAATACTTTTGTACCATTTAACATGATGTCTGGTTTATACAAAATATTTTATTTTTGGTAAAGGTTTTTGAACCATAAAGAAAACAGTCAAAATTGGATTATATATATATATATTTTTTAGATTAAACCATCCATAGATGGGGGAAATTGTATTAGCCTTCCCAAGCTGTAAAAACAAGATGAAAGGAAGCCAAAGCTTAGTTTAGATATACAAGTTGAGCACATTGCTCGTGAAGCAGCATTTGTTGCTACCAAAAGAAAGAGATAAAAGATTATAGTAGCTAGAGGATTTCAAATACTAAAAGGCTAGGTAAGCAGATCTCGAACTTGTTAGTGAATCGGATGAACGAAACACAAGTCAGTCAGAGAAACATTTACCTAAACCGAAAACCTATCCTCTACTAATCTGAAAGCTGGAAGAGAAACCAAAATGAGCAACTTTGACCGAATATATCACTTGGATCAGCAGAGTAATCTCTTTTGTTGAGTTGATGAACAGAAAGAAACCAAGTCCGTAACTTTTGATCCCCTTCAGGTTTCTGCCGTCCGGGCCTTGCTTTCTCAGATTGTTAGAAACCATCCCTGCCAATTAGCAATAAGAAAAACTCAGTAGCATCCGTTCAATGAGAGAATCTTAGAGAGGGTGTCCCTAACTGATCTAACCTAATAAGACCTGTACAGACAGGGGGTAGCATTTGTAAGCTACTAAAATAACTACTAGTCTTAGCAGTGAAACATTCCTTAGCCAAAAAATCCGCAACCAAGTTAGCTTGTCTATGTATATGCAAGACACTCATATCACCCAAAGCCTGATGTATCTCATCAGCCAGTTCAAAAAGTTTCCAATTAGCATGCAAAGGATGATGAACAGCAAGAACCGCATTTAAGCAATCAGATTCAATGAAAATAGGAGTCAATAATCCTACACCAATATGAATAGCAAGAAGAATTGCCCTTAGCTCAACTTCTAAAGCAGAACTAGCATATGTAAATCTAGTGTAAGCTAAGATGAAACTACCACTGGAATCCCTGATAATCAATCCTAATCCACACATATCAGAATCAGGACTCCATGCAGCATCTACATAAAACTTGTACCCCTCCTGCGGCCTTTGCCATGCAATTTTGAAAATCTTTGGTTTCGGAGCAGTCTTTATCAGAGGCAGAAATGAGTGGTTTGCAATGCCATAGTCAAATGCAGATGTAATGTAGACTGGTTTAGAACAGAAAGAGTAGAAGATATGATCCCTAATTTGACTTAGTACTGTAACTCTGCTTGGCACGACCGAATCATATATACATTTGTTCCTCATTTTCCTAATTTGACTTAGTACAGTCAAAATTGGATTAGTTAGTCTTTTTATATGTTTATTAGTTCAGTTATTCATGTGGTTTTATTATATTTGGAATGTGAATTTTTAATATGTTGTACACGCATATTTATTGTCTGTTTTTGGTAATTCATGTTTAATGTATGATTTTAAAATGTTTCTTTGCAGATTAGGTAATGGATGCTTTTAATCCTTCTTTTCCATGAATTGAGATTTTTATATACTGAGTATATTGTTAGGCATGTTTATGTGTTAACCTTTGTGATTTTAGTTCTATGTTGTTGTAGTTATGTAATTTCTTTTGAACTTAGATTAATGTGCCAGACATGAAAATTCCAATCGATTATGGTCTAAACAATCTATACATGAAGTTATGTATATGTTGACTTTGTAAATTTTGTTATTTATAATTTGCATATGTTTTTGATGTATGATTGTTTTATTTTTCAAGACATGGACGTATGTGTATAAAGGAAAGAAAAATCAGAATAAAAATTCTAGTATTCCTAGTTTAACACTATAATTTTACATTTTTGGTTCATTTTCTTAATACATGCTTTTGGTTTTTTTAATTCTTAGTAATTGGTATTTTTTATAGCGAATATAGCTAAAAGGTTGTGAAAAAGCTGAAGTAAACCTTCAGAAGCTAATATAGAGAAGAGTGGGTTTCCTGACAGGCGGCCTGTCCATAAGCTTATGGAAAGGCCACTTATTTCTTACCTTATACACTGCATTTCTTAAATTACATACAAAATTTAAAATTTTTGAAAATATTTTTTTATATCATATATTTTTATATTTTCACCTTCAAATACATATTATTACTTGTTTTAACTTATAAAATGCAATATTTAAATTTTATAAAAAATTACAACATTTAAGACAAATGCATGAGGACTGTCCATAAGCTTATGGAAATGCCGCCTTTCCTGAGACTTTCCCAGTGGATATTTTAATATGGTTTTGATGATGTGGAGAAAGCGCAACGGGCTTCTTCTTCTTCTCTAAGGCAATTTCGATCAAACCCTGATTGCTTCCTTCTTTCTCTTTCTGGCAACGCTGCGATGGTGGATCCGCCGTCGATTCCTAAACCTACTCTTTCGTATGTGCAGGCTCTAAACAATGAACTTCACAGGGCTCTAAATCCAAACCTCGAACAAATTAATCCATGAGCCCCCTTTAGTCCAAAACAAAAAATAGACCATCTAGGCAAACCAAGGCTTCACTTCACTGAATTAGAATGTGAACGCTTGGAAGCCCTGCTAAGATGGACCTTGGTTGGAAAATTCTTATGAAGCCGACCGCAGTTGGACAAGTTGAGGAAGGAGCTGCTAACAACAAAATTAAAAGTCCACACGGAGTTCAAGCTTCTTGATAATCTTCAGGTTTTTATTAATTTTTTTTATTGCCAGATTATTATTATTGATGTTGTTAGCATAAAATTTGGAGTTTCGGTTCATACTCTATTTGAATGACTAAATGGGTTCCAAACTTTAATCCTAATGCTGATTCTCTGATTGCCCCAGTTAGGATGTCACTTTATGGTTTGCCTCCAAAATTCTTTGATTATTGGGCTATGTGGAAACCTATTAGGAACTCCAGTTAGAGTTGATAACACTACCACGCGAAGACACCTCTAGCACCGGTTGTTTTGGTTCTAGCACAGGTTTTTTAGTGGCTAAAAAATGGTGCCTAAGTAAGTGATGCTACATTATCACCGGTTGAAGCAAAACCGGTGCTAAATTTCTTTTATTAGCACCGGTTATATTTTGCACCAGTTTAAGTTACCGGTGCTATAATGTACCATATTAGCACCGGTTTTTTTTGTAACCGGTGCTAGAAAAAACCGGTGTAAATTTTGTCATTCTTGCACCGGTTATAACACCGCTGATAAATAAAATTTTTTCGCACCGGATTTGTTAGCACCGGTTATGGAACCGGTGTTAAATCTTTATATCTAACACCAGTTTGTAGGTAGCACCGATTTTTAAACCGGTGAAAGAAAAATAAATTGCACCGGTTATAGTTTAGCAATGGTTTGGGAACCAGTGATAAAAAACAGTTTTATTGCACCGGTAAAAAAAACCGGTGCTAGAGTTGTTTATTTGTTGCACCGGTTAAATTTTGCACCCATTTGAAAATCGGTGCAATGAAGTAAATATAGCACCGGTTATTATTGCACCTTTTTTTAGTAGCGGTTTTGAAAGCGGTGCTACAAGCGTTAATTTTGCACTGTTTAATATTAGCACCGCTTCTCTAATCGAAAGAAACCGGTGTTAAAAGCGTGAGTAACTATTGTGGTCACTGTAAGCTGTGGCGTGCTGCAGCTTCCAGCATTCATCTTCTCACAGCCAGTTCCTTTTTTTTCAGGCATGGTACCCATTGTTTGTTGTGCGTCGTAACAGAATGGTGCACGAAGAAAAATTGGACAAATTCCGAGCCACAATGATGCATAGACAAGAAAGTAGGTTGAAGAAAGCATTGAATCCGATGAAGTATAATTTATGACTAGCAAAAGAAGAGCATGACATGTTTCCTAGTGTCCTAAGATACTGAAACCCCCCCCCCCCATCGTCGAATTTGACGAGTATCAGAAGAGATGGTCAATTACCTTTCTCGTAACAGATATTACTAACCACTATCCGACGATTTGTGCAAGTCCTTATATGATATTCAATTGAGCTATGCATTTTGGCAGAGTATTTTTTTGCAAAAATACAAACCCATTTCAAAGCAATACTCCGCAGTTCATCGCTCCCCAGTGGAGTGTAATCTTCCGGGAATTGTTGAAACAATGCATTAAATGACATGTTAAGAGAAGGATGTATATGTCAGGATAACAAATGCATAGAAGAATTGTAGGAAAACGTACCGGATAATGTCAATGTCATGTACGTGCCTAACAATTTTTTCCATGTAATACATGCAATGGTATCCGCACTCCCAAGTACTACTTTGTATCTTGTGCTGATGATGGAAGAGACAATTTGTTGAACCGATTACGAAGATGAAAATGATACGTGAAATATGAAGGTATGAGATGATACGTACACTGATGTTTATGACATCCCAAGTGTAGTTAGAAGGGTAGGACCTATTTTGTTTTGAATTGGGCCGTCGATATTTTGTTGCAATCCTACAATAGATGGAAACCTATTTTTGTCAACATGAGGAATATTATTTTCAGAAATTGGGGTTCACACAATATATGATAACATACTGAGTAACAGTAATTGTAAATAATTGAGCCAAGAGAGTGCGAAACGTACAAGAACACAATTACGGGAACAACTATTTTTGAAAAACATCGAAGCTGAAGGAAAGAAACAAATGTGTTCCACTTACAAATGAATCATTTTAAGGCATGATCTATTTTGTTTGGAAATTCCCCCAGTCATTGAGTCGATGCAATATACTCGATCGATTTTTGGTAAGACAAGCAAAAACCAATGGTCCCTATGGGAAAAAGGGAAAAACCAAAGTACTTAAGATTCTTAAAATAAAATCACAGCACACGGTTGCTTTCGCTTCCATATGGGCGGGTCTAGCTACTCGGAAAACGAATGGAACTTACTCTCGATAGTATGGGAAGATGTACATCCTCACTTCAGTGCGGCACATGACAGCCGAAACCTCGTCTGCACTCAATTCCACCCTTTGATTTGCCTTCTGAGCCATTGAGTTCGAAGAGGCAGGAATAAACTGGACGTGGCCTCCACGTACCACCCCATCGCAGAGGTATCTTGCAAATTAATATGGTTAGTGAAGCAAATATAATGATATTTGTATCTATGAATAATGAAAGCATGCACTTCTTACGATGCCCATATATCAAGTTGGCACCCACTGATCCACTCTATTTCATCATCTGCGTCCAAGCTGTTCATGAACAGTCGTATCTTGTCACTAAATATGGCTGTATAGACTTCTTCTGATCCGAACACCTTTGCGCTGAAATTGATGCGAAATACTTTGTCTGGTCCACATATTTGTGAAGATAGCCGTAAAGCATCATTAATCTGGTGAACAGCAGCGATGCATTCTTGGTTTTCCGTGGCTCCCTAATCATTACATTCAGAATCTAATAATGTTAGATGAACAGTGTTTGTATGTAATTCAGTAGTGGATGATAATGTGAAGGCTGAAATGAGTTCTCACAAATATGTATTGGGGAGAAATCGACGAGGGAGGATTTGGTTGCCCATTCTCCGGTGATGTAGTTTTTTCTTTTGGTAGTTGCTAATGGGTAAAATGTTAGTGATGCGTAGGAGAAAATCAGTCGGAATGAAATAGTATGGGGGTATGTTCCTCTCCTTTTACCGATCGAGCGGCTACATCTCCATGAGGAGTATCTTCCTTAGCCACTGGTGTGAGGTTTGTTTGAGGACTTCCAATTTCGTCGACCACCATTTCTTGCGGAGGCAGTTGCTGCTCGTTCTCCTACGTTCGTAGATGAATAACATATCATGTTATTGTATTAGCAAGAAAGATATATATGAGCACCGATTAAAACAAGAATACAATTATTGCACCTCATCATCCTGTTGCTCTGTCACTTATCAGCTTCCCCGGCCATAGAATGTTATATCCAATGGCCTGAGTGATAAACTCAAATTCTTCGTGTTCAATCGGCAAAGGTGCCTTTGGTATGATCATAGGTCCTTTTAGATATACTCGCTCCTACTTGATGGGTAAGTCAGTTTCCGCTTCCTTTGGAAAGAATATACCGAATGCAGCTACCTCCCTTTCTCCATGATGGTTCAAAACATATAGGCATCATTTTTTCCTCTCTGAGAGAAGAACTTAGAGATTGGGTAAATACATCGGTCGGGAAATAACTAAGTATTCTCTATTGAAGGAAAACAGATAAAGTCGGAAGTGCAAGCGATAGATTATAAGAAGTAATGAATTGTACATGTAGCTGCTGAAGGCTGCAGCGCGCTGCAGCTTTCAGTGCCCAGCTGAGACTGAGAGCTACAGCGCGCTGCAGCTTCTAGCGTTCATCAGCAATGAACTGTATCCCCACAACATCAATCCAAATTAGGAAATGGAAATCCATATACTACAAATCACATAGCAAGAAAGGAACAAATACGATTGCAGTTCACGGTTTGGACTACCTTGTCATCCGCTGCAGTTCCTTGTGGGTCACTACATCCCGATGCTGAAGGAATGAATACCCGGTTGTCCTTGTTCGTGGGGGTGGAAGATGTAGCAAGGAAATTATGGGCATCCAAGTGTGGGGGAATAGCTTTGCCCAATTGCCCAGCTAGCCAATTTGTTTGGGCCTCAAGTAAAGCAACAAATGTTTTCCTGAACTCGATGACATCTGTTGGTTGTTTGTTTGAATTTGAAATTTCCTCAGATGGTTTCGTTTTTGTGCTCCCACATCGACTAGATGTGTAAGGGGTGACATTCATATGTGGTAGGGCCTCGTTCACCTTAGAGGTTGCGGAGCAAACTCTCCAACGACCCCCGTGAACCTTCCTACCCGTTGCTTGAACTAGAATATCTTCTTTTCCATGTATAACCAAATCTCCCTTTTGCTTCTTATCCAAAAGGTTTTTCTAAGAAACAAAGCAAATATAAGCCATTTGATCGGGATAACATCAAAGAATATCAATAGAGATAGGTTTAATTATAAATTATGCTCACAATAGTGGGGGCTGCTCTTCAGACGGAGTCGTTGGTGTAGGTTGATAATTTATTGTCCCAGTTAGCGGCAAGGAACACTTCCGAGCGGTCCAGTTTGAAATCCATGCTTTGAACTAAAGCCTCTGCTTCTTCTACACTCTGACCTTCATCCAGAAGCGCCTCAATTTTAGCATTTCTTTTCCTCTTCTCAAGTTCTACTGCAACCCTACGGTTCCCTCCACTCCCCATGTGATGGATGTAGTCCTTCTGTGAGGCGCTTAATTTTACTGCATCACTTACCGCCCGTTTGGACATAAGTTTGTAAACTACTCTCATCTTAAAGACTAGAGAAAAATAATATTGAAGGAATTACCTTGAATTCAGGGGTTGACCTGTGTTTCACAAACAGCTCCAACTCATTTTTGTCCATCCAGCGATAGTCTCTCCATGCACAAGAGCCCAATTTTTTTGCACAATGTACTTGTTCGCCACCTTAGTCTTCCAATTCCTCCACTTTTCTCCTGCATAAATTGTCCATTTATTTCCGAACTTATTCTTCTCATTGAAAGTCATTTTCGTTTGTATATCCCAGCTAATCTGGAGGATAAGGAGACATGTTGTTAGTCCCGAAGCGTGATTTTGTCTGGGACTATGTACCTTTTTTATAATTTTGATATGGTGGTGTGTATTGTCTAACTCCTCTTTGATGGAAAGGATAGGGATGATATTAGATTAAATACGATACATTGAATGTTGTAGTGCAATGTGGAAAGATGTATTGTGTGAAAAATTGCATCATTTCAGAATTTATAATTATGATAGGTTGATGATTTAGTGTGGAATTATGAAGTGTTATATCTTTTCATGACGTTAGTTTCTTATAAATACATGCATTCGCATGGATGGAAAAAGATACACACAATACAGAAGTGAAAGAACACAGAATACACACGGGAAAACTAGGAATTTTCCCAGACATATATACAACCAAAAACACAGGTACTCAAAAGTATTCTCCTGATTCAAGCCTGGAACAAGAGGGATTCTTGATTGTTTTATCCTTGACGGGAATTCGTGTAACCCAAGGCTGTAATAGGGTCGAATTATTCTTTAAGGAGAGCGTACGTAACGCAACTCACGTCGATATCCAAGAAAAGTTTCACCACAATCATCCAAGCGTGATTTTGTCATTCCATTGGAATGCATTATTACAGTTTTTACCCCAATAATCTTAAACAGTAATTTTTTTAACGTATTGGAGGATGAGTTTGGTGGTACATGTGGCACATGCATGGATGGGTATTGGAAGAGAGATGCTGCTTGTAGCGTGTGGTGCAATTTCTTAAGGATTAAGGTAGATGGATTTGATTAAAGACGATGTGACTACGATGGATGTCGTGCGTAACTCCTCCTGTCAACTTACAGAATCATCTCGGTTAGTTTTAAACTTTCGGAATACTCTCGGTAAGTTTTTTGAGTATTTATAAGTTGAACTATGTTGTTGGCTGTCTATTTTGAATGGAGTAATTATTTATAATTTGTCAAAACCGATGAAGAAAGATTACCCATATGCATGCAATACAGACGAAGAAACTTTCTTTGGTTCACAGTAGTAGTACGTATGCAATAAATTAGTGAATCAATTGCATATGGAAAACAGTTAGAAATAGGAGAAAATTAATAATAAAGGCCAGAAAATTTTTGACATTGTCAGGCGGCTCAGCCGAAACATGATCGCAATGATGGAATTATTATGAAATACATGGCAGTGTATTTTCGTGAAAAGGTTAAGGATGAATATTCTTTTTTTTTGCATTGTAAATTTTTTTTTTAAGGTTAAACCATCCTAGATGGGGGAATTTCAATTGGCGTTCCCTGGCCAGAAAAAGAGAGAAAATGTACATGAAATGAAAAAGATGAAATGCGACTAAGTAGTACTATACAACGGGAAATCTGCTCCTAAGGCAACACTTGTTACCTTCAAAACCTATCTAGAGTTTAGGATGTAGAAAGAGGATTACAAGCTAAAAACTATAGACTAAGTAATCAAACTTGTTAGTGAATCTAATTAAAGAGACACAAGGCAGTTCAAAAACTTCCCATAGTTTAGAAGCATATCATTTCCTAACTTCATAGCATCAGATGCGGCAGCTAGGGATGTCCCAAGAATCAGCATTGATGATCAAAATCGTCAGTACTGCCGTGAGAGTAGTGAATCCGAGTTTGTACATAGTTATCCACAGATTTCCATTTGCTTTTTCCATTTTATCTCACCAAGATGAGGATCAGTTTAAGCCTTCAATGGTGCAAGCTGAACAGTAGTGTTCCACAGTCAATTAAGTGTACCTGTACAGAAAGAAAAGAGATCAGTAGCATCCGAGCTAAATAATTCGTAAGGACGGAGTACCCATCTGATCAAGTCTGATTAGCCCTTGGATCGTGTTCGAGAGTTCTGGGAAGCCTTGCAAAACAGAATTAGATCTATGCAGCAGACATTCTTTTGCAAGTGAGTGTGCCACAAGATTTGCCTCTCTATAAGTGTGAACTAACTGTATAGCACCCAAAGATTGATGAGTCTCATCAGATAGAGAGAACACTTTCCAATGTGCCCTACAAGGATTTTTTACAAAATTAACAGCATTCAGACAATCAGATTCTATCAACACAGGTGAGGAGCAAAGATTAGCTTTCTGAATAGCAAACTTGATTGCCTTTATTTCTGCCTCTAGAGGGGATGTGGCATTATCATATTCTGTGAAAGCCCTATTGAAACCACCCCTACAATCTCTAGTTATCATACCAATCCCACACATGTTAGTATTGCAGCACCAAGAAGCATCAACATTAATTTTAAACCCATAGGAAGGCCTCTGCCATGAAATTTTCAAAATTTTTGGCTTTGGAGGCCTTTGGATCAGTGGCAGGAAAGAGTGTTGAGCAATACTGGAGTCAAATTCAGATGTAATGAAGACCGGACTGCAACAGAAAGAGTAAAAAATCTAATCCCTAATTTGCGCAAGAACCAGAGCCAGAGAAGGTCTTATAGACTTGAAAATGAATTTATTTCTCATCTTCCACAAGTTCCAACAAGTGATTACAGTTGCCGTTTTGATCATTGTGGATTGAAGAGAGCTTAGAGCAGGGATAGTAATATAGTAAGACAGTCTCTCCCATACGGATGTAAAATTTCTATCACTAATTCCCATAAACTGGTGAACAATTGTCCAAACATTCACAGCAAAGTCACAATGATTAAAGAAGTGATCTAAAGAGTCTTCCTGAACATTGCACATACAACATTTAGAAGATAAAGAGAATCTCAATTTTCTAAGGATATTGTCAAAAGGTAAAAAGGAATTTGTCATCTTCCACATGAAAACTGAGACCTTCTTTTCAATTCTATGGTTCCAAAAATGTTTAACAGATACATATGAACCTGGATTGTTGCTGAGCATGGAATATGTCGATTTGAAGGAGAAATCACAACTAATGCCCGGTTTCCATATCAGTCTATCTTCCCTATGTGGAAATAGCTTAGCTTCCTGCATAAGAGAAATAATATCAGGACTGAGGAGAGGACTCATTTTGATGATATAGTTAGATTTGTTAGAGATGAATGAAGAGACTGTACAGTCTAGGTCAATATCAACCAGGTTGTGATCACAATGATCCACTAGGGGACCTTTATCTAACCAATTGGAGGTCCAGAAGTTACAATCTCCCTTTCCTATAATGACTCTTGAATTTGCCTCTGCCCAAGAATTAACAGAACATATTCTTTTCCAATTAGGAGATGACCTGTATGAGTGTGGAATTGCAGCAACTAGATGAGTCCACAATGCCTCTGCTTTTTGGTATTTCCACCATAGTTTAACTGAACAGGTTTTAACTATTGTGGATATTGATCTGAATCCCAATCCATTCTGTTCAGTTGGTAAGCAGAGGTCAGTCCATTTCCTCCAAGATCTTTTCAGGTTCATTTCATTTTCCCCCCAGAAGAATTTACTCAGTTTTTTCTCTATGTGTTTAATGATCAATTTGCTAGGCTTTATGACTGACCATATGTGTTGTGGTAGGGAGTAGATGCAGGATTTGATCAGGATAATCTTACCCCCCATGGAAATCCATTTATTTTTCCAATTACCAAGCTTACTGTCAATTTGCTCAAAAAGATTTTGGAAATAGATCTTCTTTGCTCTCCCAGTAAAAATAGGGATCCCCAAATATGAGAATGGGAGAGCACCAATTTTCATTTTCAAGGTCTTTTTAATGTGATTAACCTTTTGAATTGAAGCATGCTTACCAATAAAAATGTCACTTTTATTATAGTTGATTTTTTGGCCAGTGACATCTTCAAAGGTAGATAGGAATGCTTTTAATCTAATCAAAGTAAGGTTAGTAGCTTTGAAGAAAATAACAGTGTCATCAGCATATGAAAGGTGAGAGATTCTGGGAGGATTACCTGGGAGATCAACATATGATAACTTACCATTATTGAAAATAAAAGCCAAGCTCCTAGAAAAAGCCTCAGAGAAAATGTTAAACAAAAAAGGAGATAAGGGATCACCCTGTTTAATTCCTCTAGTGGCTTGGAAAAATCCAACTGGTTTGCCATTAATGAGAATAGAAAACCAGGCTTGTGACAAGTTTTTCATAATGGGGAAAATAAACCTAGCATGAAAACCAAACTTAGCCAGGATCTTATATAAAAAAGACCATCTAACTCTATCAAAAGCTTTTTTGAGATCTAATTTTACAATACAGTTTGGATCTCTTCTTTTTCGGTTTAAAAACCTGAAAACTTCCTGTAAATAGATTACATTATCAGATAAATCCCTACCCTTTAGAAAAGTTGTTTGATTAGGGGAAATAATCCTAGGCATAATAGGCTTCAGTCTTTCCATTATCAATTTAGAACATATCTTATTAATCACATTAGAAAGGCTTATTGGTCTGTAATCGTCAAAGGAGGCCGGGGTCCTTTTTTTGGGAATTATTGTAATCCATGTACTGCTAATACCCCTCGGCATATTATTAACAGAGAGAAAATCCTGGACTGCAAGCAATAGATCATCTGCAATAATATTCCATGATTTAATGTAGAAAGTAGCTGTAAAACCATCTGGACCCGGGCTACTCAGTTTATTAAGACTAAAAACAATCATTTTCAGTTCATCTAATGAGACTGGTTTCATTAATTCCTCATTCTCCTCCTAAGTAATAAGATTAGGGATGTGGTTCAGAAAGTGGGAGAGGAAAGGAGAGCTTTCAGGGGGTGCATCTTCACTCAGAAGTTCCTGGTAGAAATTGATAGCTTCCTTCTCTAAGGATGAATATTCAATGTACTGGTTCAGATTGTGAGAATTTTATTTTTAATTAATAGAACTGATGAAAATAATTCTTAAATTTTTATTTATTTATTGTTGAATGGATCAGAATACAGCATTCTAGAATTTTGCAATTAGAATGTGTTGGCAGTTATTGTGGAATTTTGTAATATGATGGGTTGACTCTTGAAAAGTGAAAGGAAACAAGAGTTATCAGGTAACCATTCCTTACTTAGGAAAAAGTGAAATTATGTTGTGACATAAGTCAGTGGGTGGCTAACACTTATGGTGAAGTGTTTAATGGCAAATGTAGACACTTGGGCGTTAGGTATGTTGTGAATCGTGAGTTAATAACTCATGGTGTGATTTAAGTTGATTTTGTGATATATCAATGCAATCTAGCGGAACACTTGACGAAGTGATTAGTTAGGAACTTGATAAACAAGTCGGTGATCGGGATGGATTTAAAGCCTATTTAAATCTTTGATAATGGGATACCCAATTTTTCTCTGATACGACGTTAAAGTAAAATTCAATGTGGAAGGCCTATTGTTTGAGATTGAAACATATGATTTCACATCCCGAAGGTAATATGTTTGGACCTGCATGGAAGTTAGGTTGAAGTTTTAACTTCTTAATGGATTCTTTGACAAAGTACATTTGCAGGTGTACGATAAAAGAGATTCACCTATATGATGTGTGAAGTGTAGCGGCTTTAATAAGCCCAGGCTTGGCTTTGTATGCACTCATGAATGGATAGGGACACATGGCTTATATAGTGTCAAGGTTGTGCTTTTGAGTTGTATTTGAACTTGTGTATGGATTATCTTCAAGTGTTCAAATGGGTTGAAGGGTTCAATCTTTAAAGACACCCCAATTCTCGAATATTTGGAATGTGTAGTTCACTAAAGTGAACATTCAATCTTCAAGACATTTTCATTTATGTACTTGTTTGGTTTGGTTGTTGGATTTTCCGAATCAAGGATAATACTTAAATGGGGGAGGATTGTTGGTGTTTTAAAGAAACGCAAGCTATTTAAGTATTGGTGGTGTATAGTGTCTGACTCTCGAATCCAATTATACTTAAATAGACTTGTGTTTGATAAAACACCAACAATCCTCCCCCATTTAAGTAATATCCTTGATTCGGAAAATCCAACAACCAAACCAAACAAGTGCATAAATGAAAATATCTTGAAGATTGAATTTTCACCTTAGTGAACTACACATTCCAAATATTCGAGAATCGGGGTGTCTTTAAAGATTGAACCCTTCAACCCATTTGAACACTTGAAGATAATCCACACACAAGTTCAAATACAACTCAAAAGCGTAAACTTGACACTATATAAGCCATGTGTCCCTATCCATTCATGAGTGCATACAAAGCCAAGCCTGGGCTTATTGAAGCGGCTACACTTCGCACATTATATAGGTGAATCTCTTTTATCGTACACCTGCAATTGTACTTTGTCAAAGGATCTATTAAGAAGTTAAAACTTCAACCTAACTTCCATGCAGGTCCAAACATATTACCTTCGGGATATGAAATCATATGTTTCAATCTCAAACAATAGACCTTCCACATTGAATTTTACTCTAACGTCGTATCAGAGAAAAATTGGGTATCCCATTATCAAAGATTTAAATAGGCTTTAAATCCATCCCGATCACCGACTTGTTTATCAAGTTCCTAACTAGTCACTTCGTCAAGTGTTCCGCTAGATTTCATTGATATCTCACAAAATCAACTGAAATCACACTATGAGTTATTAACTCACGATTCACGCTATACCTAGCGCCCAAGTGTCTACCAAGTGCCTACATTTGTCATTAAACACGGACTTGCACGTGGCTGTACCTCTGCGCTTGCAATACTCTCCAATCTCAAACTTGTCGAAGCTCCCACTCATGTCTTATTTTACCATAGTTTCTTCTTCTTCTCCCGACTTCTCTGATCCCGAGCAATATTTCCGTGCATCAGCCCCTTCCTCGCTATTGCCGTCACAGTTGGCATTCTTTGAGGGGTTAAACATTTATCGGCAAAAGTTTGTCTACCACCGGAGTCAAACAATTTCTTCCTCGGCGGCACCATTGAATCTCTTCAATGAGTAAATGAAACACAAGCAAAACATTAATCCAACACAGCCCTTTGCGAATTTCAGGAAAATCCAATCTAGTTCAACAAATTCGTATAGGGGGCACGTGGGTAGGCAAAAATTATGACATAACAAGCACACATATCATGTATGAGCATGAAACAACACCCACAATAGTATAACAAGAAACGTGAACACAAACTCACACGTAAAGAGACCAACCAAAATATAGCTACTCATAAAACCCGGGAAAGATGGAAACTACCAATGGGTGTTACCTTATTCTGTCAACAGCCGGCCATCTTGGTTGCCCCCTCCACTGTGAAGATTCCGACATGGGTATGAAATTTGTGGATTTGAATGTCGACAAAATTGGTGTATTTGGTTGGCGACTAGGATTGGGAGGTTGAAGCCCGACATAAATGGTGAAGGGAGGGACACTATTTTTGGGGGAAATCTACATGGGGTTATGGTGGGAAGAGGGAGAACTTGGGATTAGGGATGTGGTGGGTGGAAAGAACTCGGTTCAATGTGGCGGGGAGGGAAGGGTACGGAAATTGAGGGTTAAGGATATGAAGGGAAAAGGGAAACTTTTGGAGGGAATGAAAATGAAGCTTTGTTGGCACATTTTGGTGTCTTATAATTTTAAATGCTTTAATTTAAAAACAATAATCCATACAAATGGGAGGGATATGTATTATATTCCCCAGGACCTGGAAAAGATCGTACGATCTTTAAAATCTTATACTCCCTCGTCCTAAAATAAATGGTGTGCGAGAGACTTCCACGTTCATAAAGAAACCTGTCTAACCGCTAATGTGTTGAAACCATCGAGCAAGAAAGTTACAGATACTCTCTACCTTTCCATTACCTCCTCTCCCTGCTTCCGAACTATATTTCCTAACCTAAGTTTTCAGTTCCCTTCTCTGATGTTTCCCCCCAGACCACCACCAAAGCCAACTATTTCCACAGTATACTGGGAATCTCCATATCACAGTTTCATCAAGGTTAACGTGGATGCATCTTGGTCTAATTCCTCTGTTTCAATTGGCTTAATTTCTCGAAATCACCAAGGATTATCAATCCTTATTAGATCGGAGACCATAACATCCACATCTCCACTGGAAGCTAAAGTTAAGGCAATTCTTATGGCCTGTCAGATCTATCTGGACAGATATCCCAACCTCATTATTGAATCTGACTTGCTACAGGCAGTAAATATGATTAATGATCCTTCAGTTTCCAAATGGACCCTATACCCTCTAGTTTTTCGAGTTCACACTCTTTTATCCTATGCTACCCTCAAGCACACATACAAATAATGTAACTTAGTTGCGGATGCCATTGCGAAATATCAAGCATCCTCTACGATGGTTTCTCCTTTGTATGTGACCAACATTCCGGCACATATTAAAGGCTTAATCTATATGGATAGTATTCATTCACCTTATATTAGAATCCATAGGCAAGCCTTTAAATGAGATTGATACTGCTGATCTTTCCTCTATTCTGTCTCAGGTTATGGACTACTTCCCTTCATGGCTTTGGATTTTTTTTCTACTCTTTCGCGATGGCTACCATTTTTCACAGTCTCATTTGCACTTTCACATGGCGGATTCCCAGTTTCTACCTATGGAAGCAATAGTCCAATTTTGGCTACTGATTTTTGGAATCGTTTCAAGTTTTCCCATTTGATGCGTTGAAACCATCGAGCACTCGAGCCTGGAGCCCTCGAGCACTGGAGTCCTCGAGCACTCAAGCCTAGGAGCCCTCGAGCCTTGGAGCTCTCGAGCACTGGATACCTCGAGCACTCAAGCTCTCGAGCCCTGCCGCTCTCGAGCCATCAGGCACTCGAACCATCGAGCACTCAAGCACTCGAGCCCTCGAACCATCGAGCCCTGGACCCCTTGAGCATTCAAGCTCTTGAGCCCTGTCGCCCTCGAGACCTTGAGTCCTGCCGCCCTCAAACCATCGAGCCTCGACCCAACAAGACCTCGAGCCTTGGAGTCCTCGAGCACTCAAGCCTTGGAGCCCTCGAGCACTGGATACCTTGATACTCAAGCTCTCGAGCCCTCGAGCCTAGGAGGCCTCGAGCCCTGGACCCCTCGAGCACTTAAGTTCTCGAGCCCTGCCACACTCGAGACCTCGAGCCCTGCAGACCTCAAACCATCGAGCCTCGACCCCTCGAGACCTCGAGCCCTGGAGTCCTCGAGCACTCAAGCCTTGGAGCCCTCGAGCCTTGGAGCCCTCGAGCACTGGATACCTTAAACACTCAAGCTCTCGAGCCCTCGAACCATCGAGCCTCAACCCCTCGAGACCTCGAGCCATCAAGCACTTGACCATCAACCTCTCGAGTCTAAAACTTAATATTCAATTAGTCTAACATTCAGCCCAAAACAAATGTAAACTTCAGCCCAATTAGTATAAGGTGTTTGTGTATTAGTCTTTGGCCCACAACCTCTGCTCTTCCATCACCTTCATCCGCCGTTCCCAAGGCCATTTCTCCACCGTTCCTAAGCCCAATCCTCCACCTTTCCCAAGCCCCTTCCTCCGCCATTCCTGCTCCCTCCGCCGACCCCTGCTCCCTCCGCCGTCCTCCACTCTCACATAGCCGTCCCCTGCCACCTCCGCCGTGCCCTGCTCCCTCCGCCGTCCCGGCTCCCTCCGCCGTCCCGGCTCCCTCCGCCGTCCACTTCTCCAGCCGTGCCCCTTCATCGGCCAAGCTCTGTCCGACCATCGTCAACTCTACACCAAACACCACTCATCAACAACCCGTACTCCGAATTAGGTAAGGGGATTATTTTCCTAAGGTTTGTACCAAGAAAGTTTTTCTTCCTCAAGGGTTGATTCATGATAATGCCTCATTGTGTTAATGCCCTCATTATGCTCTGGTTTTTGGCATCGGTGAATAATTTTGTGCATAACCTGATTGTTCATGATATGTGATTCTGGATTGCATAACCCGTGCTCCGATATGATATAATAATTTTGTGCATAACCTAATTGTTCATGAAATTTTTTCTTGCTCAAGGGTTGATTCCATGATAATGCCTCATCGTGTCAATGCCCCCATTGTGCTCTTGTTTTCGACATTGGTTATTAATTTTGTCCTTACCCTGATTTTTCATGACACGTGATTCTGGGTGGCCCATTGATTCGTCCCAGGATTTATAGAATGTCCATCTAGTTTAATTATTTTACTTCTGTTAATATTATCTGAAATTGGGATTAACTGTGAATAAACATTATTCCATATTCAGCCTATGAGAAAAAATGCTTAATTTAGAATAAGTTGATTCTGTATTATTTACCTTTCTGATTGTGTATTATTTACCGTTTTGCATTCTGGCTTCTGTTAACACATTTAGTTTAACAGACATGGCCCCCAAAAAAGGTGCAACCAAGCAAAAGAACAACACCCAAAACCCAAGGAAAAAGGCTAGAGTGGTGGAGGGGGAGGATGTCGAGCACGGGACTCAGATTGTTCCGTCGACTGAGCCCATACCAGCCGCAGAGATGGACTATACGGAGCAAATTACTGTGTACAAGGACTTCATCTCGAGAGGCCTCATCCTTGAGAGAGGGTTGAGGCTGGAAAAGCCCTTCAGGAACAATGTGAAGGAGCACGGCTGGGAAGGCTTCATCGCACAACCGACGCGTGCAAACTAGACCATGTCGTGTGAATACCTATCGCTCATGAAGTACAAGAATTCTGCAACTGTTTTCCTCCGGGGTCATTTGGTCGAGTTTTCCTCGGATTTGATCAACAAGTTCTACAGGATCCCACTAAAGCCCTCGAGCTTATACGAAGCCGCTGACACCGCAGTTGAACACGCTTCACGGGAAGACATCATCACAGAAATCTGTGATGATAACGATGCAGTAATTTGGAATCTACCACAAGAATTGTCCAGCATAGAGAAAAAGTACTTGAATGAAGACATGAACGTGTGGTACAGTTTCATAGCTGCCCGGCTACTCCCCGTGAAATTGAATAGCGAGGTTCATCGGTCCCGTATGCTGTTGCTCTACAAGATAAAGAAGAACATGAGCATCGATGTTGGGAGTACAATAATGGCATACATCTGGGATTGTGTCAATGCCCATAACTGCATAGGCTTGTCCTCACTCATCACTGCAATATGCGTGGAAGCCGATTACAGATACAAAGATGATGATGTCACAATGATGCCAAAGCTCCCCATAAACCCTCTCATATTCTCGAAGAAAAAGAACGTTGCTGAGTCATCTAGGGCGGCAACAAGTAAATCATCGAATGAGAACTCGGATGGGGACTTGGCAGCATTACAACTGAAGGTGGATCATTTGGTGCGATGGACATCGTAGGTTGGGAAGATCCCCACAGCCATGTGTGGCGAGAGAATCAATGAATTGGGTCCAATCCCTGCCTTTGATTTGCAAAGGCCCAACACGGTGGAGAAGAGGGCGCGCAGGAAATGATTGCCCACATTGAGCTCACATCTTCGTATTATCAGGTTGTTTCATTTGCTAGTTTAATTTGGATGTCTGACTCGTACATTTTTTGCTTTCGAAACATACATTGCTCCTTTATTGGTACTGTTTGGATGTGATTTTGGAATGTTAGCTTTCAAGCCACATAACGTATTTGTGTTGCTGTCTTAAACGAACTGCTTGAGCAATTTGTTTCAGGTTCATGTGTGTAAAATTGCTGCAGCGCGCTGAACCAGTAGAGCTTCAGCGCGCTACAGCTTCCATAACCTACCATAGGAATAGAAAGACAATTTTTTTACCAGTTTTTACCAAAAGCGCTGGAGTACGCTGCAGCGGACAGAACTACTTGAAATGGCAATAAATTGGGAGATAGTTGTACAATAGTTTCCAGGGGCAACAAAACCCAACAAAGTACAAAAAGTAAATAAATTTTAACTTCGACATCATTGTTTGACCCCCCCTAGTCTACAACCAACTTCATCTTCTTGGATTGACTGTCTCGAAGTTCTTGGCCATTGTCATCTATCCAAATGCCATCTTTGTGTTTCCTCCGTATGGCTCCCACCTCAATCCCGTTGTCACTAGGTAGAGGGGAAATAGAGGGGAACTCTAACCTTTCACTTGTAACCTCAAAATCAATTTCATCGCGAAAAGAGAATTTCCTACCTTGTACCACAACAGACCAACCTACATTGCATGTGTCATTTACGTAGAAAACTTGTCTTGCTTGTTTGGCCAAAATAAACTGATCATTTTCATATGCCACACGAGTTGGGTCAACAAGGGTAAATCCATTGGATCATCATTTCAAACCCCAGTTGTGTTATCAAACCATTGGCACTTGAATACCGGAATCTTGAATTCTCCATAGTCAAGCTCCCAAATCTCATCAATAACACCATAGAACAACATCACAGCTAGGACTGTTTTTTTGTCTTTCGTACTTGCTTGCCACATAGTCTCCGACTCAATGTATACCCCACTATTTTGTGTCGTGCTCTTCAAATATTGGTCCCTAGTAGCGAAAGAAAAATTGTTGATGTCATATCCGGAATACCTCAAAACCATGCAGTTAGGCTTCCTCGCAAATGCCCTAATTTTTTGGTCGTAATCAGCAACATTGCATCGATCATATAACCAATTCACAAACTTGTCATTGTGCTCCAACTGAAATTTATTAGGGGGCCACGTGGGATGACACTCTGTTATCGAATTAAGGTGCTCGGTTACATAAGCAGTAGTCTCCAAACAATTCCTCAAATGGGACATGCTTTGTGCCCCTTCACAACGTACCCCGAAAAATTTCCATAGGCTGGAAAATCATTGATCGTGCAAAAAACATGGCAAGAAGTTGAAACTCCTCATTCATATGGCCATCAAATGCCAACACCCCTTTATCTTCCCACAATATCTTTAAATCATCGATCAATGGTCTCAAATACACATCAACCTCATTCCCAGGTTGTCTAGGACCTGGGATTAACATAGGCATCATAACATATCAACTTTTCATGCACAAATATGGGGGAAAATTGTATATAACCAACATCACGGGCCACGAACTATGCTTCGATGACATATTACCAAATGGATTCATCCCATCAGTACACAATGCAAGGCGGAGATTTCTAACCTCCGAAGCAAAGGAAGGATATCGCTTGTCAAAATTTCTCAATTGTTCACCGTCCGCCGGATGTCTTATCTTGTTGTCATGTAGTCTTTCCCTCTCTCCATGCCATCACAAGTTCTTCGCATCTTCTGAATTCGCGAATAACCTCTTCAACCTAGGAATTATAGGAAGATACCACATACACTTCAATGGGACCTTATTCTTCTTAGCTAAACACCCATCATCATCATTCGTCACACCCTTATATCTTGCATTTTGGCACATGGGACATTCAACAGCATCTATCAAATCACCGTCATACAAAACACAATCATTTGGACATGAGTGTATTTTCTTGTATTCCAAACCAAGTGGACACAATATTTTCTTGGCCTCGTAATAGTTTTTTGGAATTCCATTCCCTTCCGGAAACTTATCCTTCAGAATCTTTAGTAGTGAATTCACACTTGCATCACTCTAAGAACTTGTAGCTTTCAAATTGAAAACCTCCATAAAAAAAAAGATTACGGTATCCTTACTTTTACATCCCGGATACAATGGCTTCTCTTTCTCGTCGAGCAAAGCACTCAACATTGTAGGCTTCCCCTCAAAATCTCTCACAATGTCATCGAACATACCATCAACTGTACATTTGTCTCCATCTACCTTGTCAAACCCACCGTCATGTCCTTGCGCAACCTCTCCATGAAATGTCCATACAATGTAACCTCCGTCAAATCCGTTCTTCAACAAGTGAAATCTAACAACCCCACGATCATCAAACCGTTCACGACACAAGCATCTTCTGCATGGACAAAGTATCCTCTCCTCCCGACCAAAGGCATAATCTAGAAACAAATCAATAAATGCAATATGTTTACCACTCTCTCTAGCTACACTTGGACAGTTAACCATTTTCCCTCCACGCAAACATTGATTCTCGGTCCGTTGTATCTAAACAAGACAAAACACATATTTTCATTGTTCAAAAATATGAAAAATGAACACGATCTTTTTGCTACACAATACTAAACATGTCATGTCCGTGTATAAGTATGCGAATAGATCAACTGCATGTTCTCGGGAAACATATAAATATATATACCATCTACCAAAAGAAACACAAAAATGTTCACATCAACACTCATTAATTTACACTCTCACAACATGATCGATACTCAACCAACATAAGCTAGGCATAGAGAAACCAATAATAAATATGAAAAAACTACCTCCAATCGTGCATTTATGGTTCTAGTTGATTGAAATTTCCAAAAATTAATGAATACTTACTTCCATGAGTCTTCATTTGTTTGAGTTATTGCACACCTTCCCAAGAAATCTACCATCTAATAATGGATAAGGTTCAAGTTCAGAACTAATTTAAGAGGGTAAGTTCGGAGCATTAAATGCTCGATTTAGCACCGGTTTTTGTCAATAGTACACAAAACTGGTGCCAGTTTTCCCGCCTTTTTCCACGAATTCATTCAGCACCGGTTTCTACATTTCCATAACACCGGTTCCTATAACCGGTGCCAAAAACATACATCACGCCGGTTTTCTAGGATTCTTCGCACCGGTTTTAAGACCGGTTATCGTTGTTCTTAGCACCGGTTTCTTGACCGGTGCAAAACTCTCAACGGTTTCCACAAATTCTAGCAGCGGTTTCCCGACCGGTGTAAAAATTACACCAGTTTTTGTTTAAGTAACCGGTGCAAAAATATTTTTAACCGTTGCCACAATAACACCGGTTTTACAACCGGTGCTAACACAAAAAAAACGGTTGCTAATACATGATTTGCATCGGTTTTCATAACCGGTGTTAAAAAACCGGTGCCAGAGGGGGGTCTCTGTGGTAGTGTAAGGAAACACTAAATCAAACTAGGCCTCATGTTGCAAGAGTGTGTTGAGACTGATGTAACGAAGACACAGTTCCAGAGAGTCTGGTTATGCTTCAGAGAGATTGGTTTCTAGCAGTATTTAGAATATAAAGGTGTGCCAAAGTATTTCTTTAATTGCAAATAAATTAGGGTATTTAGCTTATGATTGTAGGTTTAATAACATTGTAACCAAATTCACAGCCTGGTGACCAAAGGAACTTTAGCCATCTAATAAATATAACAAGCCCAACCCCAGTGGTGAAGTGGGATGGAACAAAGGTAAATGGGTTGGCCATTCCTCGGGTATCCATTAAAGAGAAGGCTCATAAGGAGAATAAACCCCATGGAAAGCAACATGTTCTAATCAATGGAAAATATACGATGGTAGGATCCTAAGGAGAATAAAACAAAAGGATGCTCAACCGATATATGCTTCAAGTACCCATGTCTAGAACCCTGTGCAGGGGTCTCAGGTTTCATCTAATTCCTTCCCTAATCCACCACATATGCATAAAAATGCCCTGCATGTTGTTGATGATGGTGAAACCACTTTATTTAAACCAACTGTTGATAATGTCATGCCTAAAATTGCTAATAATCATGTTGATAAGAATACCCTTACTGTTTAAATGGACTTACATAATGCTGGAATAATGAATATGACGTCTGATTAAGAATTCAAAATTTTGTTCGTGTTGATATGACTGTTGGTCGCAATTCTGAACTTAGTGAGGGAGTTGATAATAAAATTAGACTTTTGATACTGATCTGATCGGTAAAGACTCTTTAACATTTCTGAACCTAAAATATCTGCTAAACTAGGATCATATAATTACAATACCATAACAAACAAGACCAATGGTCAAAATCAGGAAAACTTATTCAGTGCAATAGATGGTGGAAATTTACCCCTTCCAGCTTAAAGTTCTAAAAGGGATAAAAATTTGGAATGGCTTAAAAATGAGCATTCTAAAGTGTCCCAAATAAGACAACCCCTGATAAACAACTAAACTTCTCAGAAATTAAAGCAAACTTAGCTGAGTGCCAAAAAACATTCAATAATCTAGTTAAATGAGTAGAGGAGAGTTTGACTCTCTGGACTCGGAACAAAGCCTCAAACCTAGAAAATACAATAAGAAAGACTACAGAAATACCTCTGAAACAGTTGAAACCCATTTCTTATTTACCTCCTCCAAATATACCCTATGATAGGTCTAAACATCAGTGTTTGGAAAGAAATGGGGTTGACAACAATGCCACACAACTAAGAATGGAGGATATTTTTAAAAAATATGTAAAATGAGTATTTTTGTTCTTATAGAACCTATGAAAGACTATGGCCGAATTTAGAACATATCCTTGAAATTGGGATTTCCAAACTCCTTCTCATCCCACTCTGTAAAATATGGATCCTATGGGATGACCCAGCCAAGGTTGAGATAGTATCAGTAGATGGAGATATGATACTTAACCCAACCCACCCATCACTCAATAGGGAATGCTTAACAAGTTTCATATATGCAAAACACACTGTGAAAGAGAGGAAGAACTTATGGAATAAAATCTCAACCCACAACACAAAACCAGTGAGCCTAATTGGTGACTTCAATGTCATCGGGCTACTCACCAGAGGCAAAAAATCAAGGATAAAATGGCTAAAAGAAGGGGTTCCAATACCAAATTCATCCACAAATCTGTCAGATCCAAACACAATAGAAAGCTAATCACATCCATTAAAGACATTTGAGGAAATGGATCCAGGGTTAATATGAAATCAGTAAATAACTTATCTTCTTTACTACCCTCCTAATAGAGGAAATTATGATCCAACTGGAATAAATTTGGCTGGGATTGTAATAAATATACCTAATCTAGTAACAAATAAAATGAATAAAGAACAAAAAAAAACTTGTTACAATGGAAGAGTTAACAAATACAATACAAAAAATGGACAGTCAATCAGCCCCAGGACTAATGACTTTTTAGGAATCTTCCTAAAAAAATGCTATCATATCATCAAAAATGATTTTTTAAAAGCAGTGGAAGACTTCTTTTAATTAACAACAATCCCAAAAGCGATCTCTTCCACTTTAATAGTTTTAATTCCTAAAAAAGGAAGTAGGTTCATTATTCAAAGACTATGGGACAATTAGTTTGTGTAATTTTACAAACAAAGTCCAATCTAAAATCATCTTAGAAAGGTTAAAACCTTTAATGAATCAAATAATTAGTCCAGAGAAAACAACATTCGTTTCAGGAAGAGAATTTTTGGATAACGTACTTCTAATGCAAGAAATAACTTCCTTTTTACATTCTAAAACAAGAGGACGTAACATGGTTACAAAATTGGGCATGGAGAAAGCCTCTGATAGGGTTTCCTTGTCCCTTTTAACCAAATTACATAAACATCTTGGATTTTCCAATCATCTAAACTCATAGATAATGAGTAACATAGAGTCATATTTCTTCTCCATTATTATTAATGCCTTTCCACAGGGATTTTTCCCAGCTTCAGGAGGTTGAAAGAATGGGGATCCATTATCCCCATTGCTATTTATTCTTATGGCAGAAGCATTTACAAGAAATTAGAATTTCTTATTTCAATGCACAGATTCAAATTACTTCAAACCTCCTGAACCCATGTTAAAAGTTACTCACGTATCCTTTGCTGATGACATAACCATATTTATGAAATATATTAAGCAGGGATAAAAATGGTGTTAACCTCCTCAAATCACATAACTAGCCTCAGGCCTAAGTATAAACTTCAAAAAAATCATCATTTTCCATCTTCAAACATTCTCCGCAAAACATAATTACTTAGATAAAACATGAATCTATTATGGTGGCAGGAATCCTACCTCTGGGTTGTCCAGCGTTTACTGGCAGAGCCAAAAACTCCCACTTCACTCACATGATCAGCTATGTTAAATCAATAATTAATACATGGAGTAACAAACAAATTTCAACCTCGGGCAAATAAATATTAATGAAGAACGTTCTCTCAATAATCCCTCTCCATTGGATCACTTTCTTGAAGTCAACTAAAAATACCATTCATCAAATTCATAAACTATTATCTAAATTCCTGAGGAACCCAAACATTATTGAACATTAGAATAAAAGTGTTTGAAAATTATTTTCTAACCTATGTTATCCCACTGATGAAACTGGGCTGGGATTTAAGGATTGAAATGTCATACTAATTGTTTTTTCACAAAAACTGATTTGCTTCATTATACGTGCATTAACCGATACATTTGAAATACTTTTTAGTTACTTTACTTGGTGGATCGCTAGTATTAGTTGAGTTTACATGACAAGGGGTTTAGACGGCCATGTTTGGTTTTCTTGTTTATATCTCGCATTTTGTAGACTTAATTGGTACTAATGGAAATCTTTTATCCACGGGATCCTTGATCCTTCTTGTGATCATCTTTAGTAGGTCGCTCGTGGGTACCATTTGTTTACATTCTATGTGAAGGCCGTTCGTAAGGGCTGTAGAAGATATTGAACGTTGTTTGCAAGGACATTAGTAGAGACGAATGTCATTCACACTAGAATGGTAGTAGACGGCTACAAATCATCAATACTTAGTGGAAGGAGATTCAATCCAAAGATAGGAAACTACAATTTTCAAGGCGGCCAACAAAGAAACAGGGAACCGTGGTCCGATGAGTTGTGCTCAAGTCCGAGATCGATCCAAGAAAAATACCCTATTTTGGGCCTATGTTTAGGCCCAATCTCATACTGCTGTATATATATATATATATATATATATATATATATATATATATATATATTGTCTACTTGGTTTTCATACTTTACACTTTGGATCTAATTTTAGAAAAGTAGTTTGAATCTCACTTTTTTTTTCTTTTATTTTGCTTTGATCCTAAGATGTGCAATTCAAATATTTATTTGAATTCCATGTCAAGGGATTATTTCCATAGCTTGGGGATAATCTTAGTGATTTGGTTTAATCTTTATGCCTTTTGAGATTCACTAGTTCATCCTAATTTTGTGTTTATAATATTATTGTGATTTGCTTTTGAGTTTGAATGCATGAATATTACACCAAATATAGAGCACACACTTTGGGTTGTATTCATGCTAGGAGAAAATATCGATGCCTGACCCGCCCTCGACCCAGGGTTGTTAACACAATTGCAACATCGCAATCAATTAACCTAAGCTGAGGCACTGGTCTCGTGGGATGGTCAAAGATACAATTTACATTCTGGACCAGTTCTCGCTACTAATGCTACCAAAGGGTAGTAAGTGAAAAGCCCTGGGTTTGTCCACAAGAATGATAGGGTTCAAGTAAAAGTCAAAACATAGCCTCATGCGGGTAGTCAATCTTTACGAGTGAAAGAAATAGCTACTAATGTAAACATGCAAACTGGGGGGGGGTTGGTATTTTCAATTAACAACTACAAGCATGAAATAAACAAACAAGTAAACTATTTCTACAAGGCACTTGGGATTAATTTAGCAACATGGTAGTTCTAATGCTTCAACCCTTGATTCATTCACATATAGACATACAAAAGACCTATTGGTGCGCTCGCAACCCTCCATCACTAGTGTGGCCGATGGTATACACTTCCCCATCCCTATCACGGTTGGTGCGCTCGCAACCCTTCATGAACACCACCATCGTTATTAGGAGAGAACAACAAGGTCCGACCATTGTTGTGGTTCTATTTCTCCCACGTGCTATTATGCCCCGGGCTTTCACCACGAATGCACTAGTTCCCAGTGGTCCTCTATACGTGAGGCCTTAGGTTCATAGGAACCTTATTTGTGATACTATGGTTTCAACACAACACCTAGCTTGCTACTATCAACTATCTCAACCCGTAACCTAAATGGTTAAGTAATCAGGTAAAAATGGTGCGATGGTAAGTAGATTAGGGTTAACTCGAGTCTCCCGTGCACACACTCATGCAGAATCGTTCCCCTCCACCCATTCAAACATCCAGGTTTCTCTTCCCAGGAGGGCATCAATAACTGCACCATATATAAACATAGCCCAAAGTGTGTGCTCATATGTGGTGTAGTGTTCATGCATTTGTCACATTCAAGAACAATAACAATAATATAAAAAAACACAAAGATTGATGGAATTTAAGTAATCTCATAAAGTATCAAAAGCTACACATGTGCCAAATATGTCCCAAGCTTAATCTAACTACTCCGTTGACATGGAATTAAAATATAGATTTGAATTCCACATCTTTGGGATGAAACAAGAAGAAAAGAAAATGAAAAAGTACAAAACCTACTAAGGAACTCCTTCCTTCTCCCAAATGCTCTCCAAGCTACAAGATATGAATTCTCTCTCCTAATGAATATTAAAATGAGTAGACTAGGGTCCTATATATAGTAGTAGGATATTGGGCCTAATAATAGGCCTGAGAAAGGACAAAAGTTCCAAAACCCTAGGTCAGCCGCCTAGTTTTCATGAACCGGCACGGACATCCTTCATCTTTGATGCCATGGTCACTGATGGGGTTGTTCCTGACATTATCTGCTACAATACTTTGATCCATGGGTACTTTAAGGAAAGTAAATTTGAGAGCGATAGGCCTGTGTTCCTCTTTTCTCGCTCAGCACCGAGTTACATCTCACTAAAAACTTCTATTGAAGTACCACACCTCCCAAATTGAAATGGATTTCTGACCACATTCTCCATAGGGCCCTCTTATCTCTTCCTTCTCCGAGCTCAGGAGCATAAACGAGAGGAACTACTCCTCTCTCCACAATCCTTGAAGCCTTCAAGCATGGACCGCCAGATCTGGCGCGGTCCATGAACATTCATAGCCACGGGAAGCCACAGTCCGTGAAGCTGGGCTCATGCCACAATTTCCACTCAGCAGCTTTCATTGACTAACCTCCTTTTCACTGACCACGAGCAACATAGGTGTTTGCTCAGAACTCTCGTCATGGTCTGTGAAGGTTTTCAAAGATCGGTTTCCACACTTAGCCTAAATTATTATCCATGCTTCATGGCCCGGATTCATGGTCACAGACCGATGATGTTGCTGTGTGTAAGGTGGACCGTGGGCTTCTTCACGGGCCGCTGATGCTTCATGTAGCGCGGGCTGTCATGGGCCGCTAGTTCTTCGTCGGATGAACTTCGTTTGTTTGCCACAGGTGAACCGTTAGTCTAAGTTGGGAGTTATAGTAGTTAATTTTGTAGTACTCAAGAAGACGAATCCAATGGAACCAGTATTGAAGGCTAATTCCTTCTCGATCGTTCTTGGACTAAGGCAACACTTCTCGGACCACGATTCACTGTTTCCACCTTTTACCGTCTTGAACTTTGAAGCCGTCTATCCTTGGCTTCAATCTCCTTCTACCACGCATTGATGCTCATGGCCTTCATCTACTACCATTCAATGCGAATGCCCTTCAAATGTTGTACCGTTAAAAGCAAACGACATTCGCAAGAATGTAATGTAATAAATAGCATTCATGAGCAACCTACTAAAGGTACTTATAATGAAGACCAAGGAGCCCGTGAACATGATATGTCAATAATCACTAATTAAGTGTACAAAATGTGGGATTTAGAATAGAAACCCAAACATGGTTGTCTAAACCCATTGTCATGTAAACTCAACTAATGTTGTTAAACTGCCAACCAAAAGTAAATAAAAACTACATCAAATGCATTGATTAAATCATGCATAATGGTGCAGATCAGACTTCCCACACTTAAATCTTTACTTGTCTCAAGTAAATAAAATAAAATAAAAAGGTTCAAGTGACATGAAGCATGCGAAAATAGCCAATGCATCCGACTTATTCCCAAGCTACCCTAGTTCCCCCAAGAAGATGAAAATCTCACAACTCTCACACTCCACAAAGTTCCTAAGGCAACAAAACCACCCAAAGCAAGTAAATGTGAATGGAAAAAGATAAGTGACAAAAGATCGGAATACAGCCAAGCTTACATTCCCCAAAGAAGTCCCAAAGGCAATCAAACAACAATCCTCAAGTAAACAAATTCCACCAAGGAAATCCAAAAGCTGTCGACTTGCTTGCAACATAGGTATAAATCTAGATTCTTGACCTAGTTGCAAACAAGGAGTCCAATGTATTGTCAACCTAGTTTCTTGTTTCTGTTTTCCTTTTGTCTCTCAATTTCTCTAAGTTTTCCTATGCGCCCTTTCGAGTTTTCACCTAGCATCATCTCACAAAACGTGTTCACCTCTCACCTTTTTCTACACAACCTCTCATTTTTGCCTATAATCGTAAGTCTAGCCGGGACAAGACTCTCACTTTTACCTAGGCTTTTTAACCTATCCAATTTTTTTTCCTAATGTTACCCAAGTCGCCCTTTCAGGTTTTGGCTTGTCCAGGTTTTGATCATTTTTTTCATTTTTTCAAAATTTCCAAAAGTGCCCCAAAAGTGGGGTCAACACTACAAAGATAGTCAAACACACAAAAATACTCCACCAATAGCTAAAACATCCTATTCCATGCAAACTAGGAGACCTGGCATAGCATGTCATTCCACCAAATATTCATCCAAAATCATCCCCAACAAACAAGAACTAAAACTACCAACAATCAAGGAAAAACAAACAAAACATGCATGCATGAAGAAATCCAAGAATGAGAATTCCTAAGTGCTCACTACCTCCTCCCCACACTTAGCGGATGCAAAGTCTCCAATGCACAAAAAAAAAGTTAAAACATAGGTGCGGAAGGGATATTAGTGATACCTACACTTCCGACCCGGAAGGGCTGGCCTCTTCGTGGCTAGTGAAACATCTCTCTATGAACCTTGTCACTTGAATTGTGGCTTTAAGGAAATCCACCCCCATTTTGAGCTCCTCCACTTGTTCCTTCACTCCTCAAATCAATTAAACTATCCCTTGAAGAACTTGGGAAGAACTCGAGAGTTTCTCTCCAAGTCGATGTAGTTTATCCATAATGGTCATGGAAAGGTGAGATCAGCTCACAAGTGCTCTCGAATATGTCTCCCCTTCGGCCTCTTCTAGGTATAACTCTTGGTTGGCCATAACGTTGTAGGCTTCTCTCTCAAACTTCCGCTCAGAAAAATAAGTAGGTCATCCAAACATATGTTATGGCCAATGGTGGTGCACTTCGGTTATGAAAGAATCATGAAGCTACAAGTGCTCGCACCGCCATAGAGCCATACATATCTACCCTCCGATGTCATCAATCTCAACATAGATGCCTTAGCTAACCTCTCAATATTGTACCTTGTGCTCAATCTTCCTAAGTTAGCTAGAGCCCTTTGTGTGACCAGGTGACCTAGATAATCAGCCAAAAGACCAACCATGCCTCCCATGGAGATTTTCCCACTCTTCTACTCTCTCATCGCTATGATTCTTGAACAAAGACACTAACCAAGTCTGGGTAGATGTTCGCCTTCGGTGTCATCACCCAAAGAAGGTGTACATAGGAGCTCAGACAATGCGTCAATTCACTGTGGCATAAAATGACCATAGAAAGGAGTCAATGAACATAATGGATCGCCAGGTGGAGTATAGTTGTACAATTGCTCAGATTCATACTATCAGTCCTGGTTAGTTGCACCCAAAAGCTCCCAAGAGAGAATGGCATTCCTTTGTGACGAGACCATGGAATGTCCCAGCCGGTCTTCCACCAAAAAGCTAGTGCCAACTCTCTATAGGTCATTTGGTACTCCTTGTCATCCAAGTTGAACTTAATCGCCTTGCAACCCTCCTCGTTCGTGACCTTCCAAATGGTAGCTAAAAACTCTAAGGTCCACCTTATGTGGGTTTTCGAGTGCACATCTAGAAAACCTTCTAGGCCAATTGACCCAAAAGAAAGGTCATGGGTTTAAGTAAACCTATAATCATCAAGGTCTTGCAAGTAAATCTAGTCTTCAAAATGATCCTCTTTGGTTCCCTCAAATTCCTTCATCTCTGGGCTGCAGTCCCGGCGATGTTGTTTAATCCTAAAAACTCGTCAGCCACAGGCTTAGGGTTGTGAGGAACGGGAGTTTCCATTTTAGGGTTTGCACTATTAACCAGTTTCTTCCATTTCTCACTCCTTGATGACTTCTCTTTCTCTGAAGTACCTTTCTTTGGAGCCATCCTAACACATTGAGAGAGAGAAGAATTGTAATGTCACAATAACTAATGCATGACCCATGATATCATTCAACAAAGAACATTCTCCCAAAATGACCACACATTCAAAGCATGATGGTATAAGCATAAAGGCCATTTGAAACAAGAATATTACTCATCAATCAACAACATCATGTATACCTTTCACCAACCATCAATAGATTCATGCTACCTCTAATCACCCAACACATGAAGAACACATCACTCAATATCATTGGCACATTCAAAACATCCCTAATTTCATCATCAAGAGATTGATCACAAAAACCAAAAAAATGTCACAACACATGCTCATTCATAAATCATGTTTTTTATAAAAAAAACCACAATGTCAATCAAGCATATAGACAGAGAGATAAAAGGATTACCCAAAATTTGAAGCCTAGAAGTGTAAGGTCCACACAACAAGAAGCAGGAATTGCTAATTTTTGGAAGAAAAAGCTTCAATTTTTGTGTTCACCCAAGAGTGTGTGTGAGTGAGTGTTTGTAGAGAGGAAACCATGTGTAGACGATGAAATTAGGTGAAGAGTGGTACCATGAGAATAAAATTTTAGCATGGGTGAACAAGAGAGAGAGGTACACTTTGGATAAAGATGGAATTTCAAATTAGGGGACAAGTAGTACATTCAATTAACATGGGAAGTACTATTTACATAAAAAACCTTAAGGAAATAGGAAATCTCACTTCTTGAACCAAAAATTCATTTTTTAACTTTAAAATTCAGACTTCCTTTTCAAAAATTGCATTTTTTAAAAAACAAGTTGGGGATGGAAAATCAAAATTTGACAAAAAATTATTTCTGCCCAGTTTTTCCATCTTCAGGAGGCAGAGTCTCGTGCACATCATCATGGCACGAGACCTACCCTTCATGACAACCATTGTCACAAGGCTAACCCCAACTGTTCCTTATTCCTTGGTTTTCTCAACTTTTAAAAGAAAACTATGTCTCTCATCAAAATCTATCCCATCTACACAATCACACATCTTCGCATTTGGATTTTAAAATTAAGCAAGAATTTCATTCAATAGATCATTTATTTCAAGCATAACATGCAAAAAATATCCATGTATGTTTATTGTCATCATCACGACTTATTACCCTTTCATGCATTCAACTTTTAAGAACTTACCGGTGGGTCTATGGAAACGGCATTGGCGACTCCGCCCACGATGCGTCGTTTTGGAGAGGTCTCCACCATGAGCCATCTTTACCTTTGTACCCCTTGTCAGTATCTAGAAATGTTTCTCCTTTTCTTGCCAACATCAACTCCTTAATCGTCACCTTGGGGTTGGGAAGTGGTCGAGGAGGTATTAATTCCTCGACACTTTCCTTTTCCCACTACAAATTTGTTAGCATAGAAAAACAATCTAGCACAGACATGTCATGGATCAAATCGTGCAATCTGTCGAGTTCTCAACAAATTCATCATCAAAATATTCATGCTCATTTGCAACACAAGAAGGTTCAAGAATATCACGCTTATCAAAAAGTGTCACACCTTTGCACATAAGAGAAGATTTTGTTGAATCATGCCTAGATTTATAAATGTCAAATTCCACCTTGCTAAATCATCTTCTAGAATCAAGATCTCCAAGTGGACATCAAATTTGGTCCTAGACGTTTTTAGAAAAAGGTCTCCCCAAAAGGATTTGGGGAGCACTACCATCGTGCACTACATCTAGGACATAAAAGTCCACCAGAAAAATCAACTTGCCCACTCGCACAATCACATTCTTCACTAGCCCTAGAGGGCTAGCTTGGGAATGATCACCGAGTTGAACAATGACTCTAGTCTCCTTTAGTTCACAAATTTCAAGACATTCGAATAGACTAAAGGGAATCACATTGATAGAAGTTCATAAATCTATCATGGCAAGTACAACAAGTGTCCCGCCTAAAGAAATTGGGATAGAAAACATTTCGTAACATTTCTTAGGAAAATTTGTATGATTCAAAATTGCGAATTACCTAATTCTTAGCTTCCCTAACTTCTTAGGTGGTCTTTCATAGTAAATGAAACCTTATGAAATTTAGCATATGAAGACACATTGTCAATCAATTCCAAGATAGGGATATATACCTCTAGCTTTTTGAAGACTTCCGAATGTTGGCCTCATATGTCTCCACCTTTGGCCTTCCCCTCAAAGCACTTGGAAACTGAGGTGGAACAGCAAATTGAGCCTCGAATGTTGGAAGCTCCTTAGAGGGTTCTTCCTTGACAACCATCTCTTATTCTTCGAACTTCGCTTTGGTAGCCTCCACTAACTCATCATCCTCTTCTGTCACTTTCTCCTCGGTTTTGCGAACCTCCTTCCCAAGGTCTTCAATTTCTCTCCTTATCCTTTCCACGATGATCTCAAGTTTCTTACCCAATTGTCCGATGGTATCCAAGATCTCCTCCTTATCCAACTTTTAAATTGTGGTATGATTGTTGGATGACCCTTCACCTCTAGGATAGGGTTAAGGCGATGCTTATCCACCCCTATACCCTTGAGGTTGATTGTCATCCCTCCATCAGAAGTTGGGATGTCTATTTATCTAAAATTGAATGAGTTTTCATAGGGGTCCGACCTTGCCTCGCCTTGGTTTCCCCGGAACCCTTGTTGTTGACCCTTAGAAAATTGAGGTCTTTCCCAGTGTTGTAGTCCATGACATTCACCTCTTGCATATCACCAATGGTCTCAGGGCATTTCTCAGAGTGGTGATCAAGGTTGCAAACCCCACACATCTTGACTTGGTGCACCTTTCCTCGCAAAACCTCTTTCCTCATAGATGCTAGAGCTTGGGCTTGCTCCTCCAACTTTGGTGTGTATGCACTTCATCCACGACCTTAACCCTTGATCTTGTACTGAATTGGCTCATCCCATTGGCCATCTCCTCAAAAAGTGCCATAGCATCCTTTGAGCTCTTGTTGGCAATAAAACCATTGCATGCGGAATTAACCATCCTCATGTCCTCATCACACAAGCCCTCGAAGAAATAATAGACCAAGTCGCCTTCCTTGAAGGGATGATAGGGACAACTTGCGAGAAGCTTCTTGAATCTCTCCCAATACTCATACAAGCTCTCAATTGCTCCTTGAGTGATATTGGACAACTATTTCTTCAAACCGAAAGACTTTGAGGCTGGAAAATATTTCTCCAAAAACCACTGCTTCATATCCATCCACGACCTTTCAAATAATATAACCAATCTTTTGCTCCATCTTGTAGGGAAAAGGGGGAAGGCTCTCAAGTTGTAGTCATCTTCTGACACTCCCGGTGACTTCATGTTCATGCATACCAAATGGAATTCCGAAAAATGTTTGTTTGGATCCTCTCCGGCCAAATCATGGAATGTAGGAAGGCAGTGTATCATCCCAATTTTCAGCTCAAAAGTCACATTCGGAGGCAAAGGCGGGAATGTGATACATAGTGGTTGATTCCCCAAGTTAGGAGTCATAAGCTCTCTCAAAGTGCGGTTGTCCTCCGCCATTTCCTGTGGTAATTCCTCAAAACTCAATCCTCTAAATTGAACCTCCGATCTAAATCTTTTCCTCCTTCTCCTCCGTCTACCTGTGGAACTAGTTAGAGAATGCAAAACACCTATATTAGTGGTACGAGTATGTACCATAAACTAGGGTCGCACTATCCTTCCAATGGAACAATAGCAAACATGATCAAAGTAACAAGAAAACTATAATTGAAGCTCAACTAACAACAAACAAAACAAACCAAAGACAAACAATAAAAGACACTACGAACTACTCTACTAGCATGCTATACTGAACTAATACTTGAATTGGAAAACATCCCCAGTAACGACACTAAAATTTTGACTAGCGCTCGACTCGGGGTCGTTTACACAATCACATAAGTGCAATCAATTTACCAAAGCTGAGGCACTGGTCCCGTGGGATGGTCAAAGATAAGAATTATATTCTGCACCTATTCTCGTTGCTAATGCTACCAAAGGGTAGTAAGCGACAAGCCCTGGGTTTGTCCACAGAGATGCTAGGGTTCAAGTAAAAGTTAAAACACAGCCTTGTGCAAGTTATCAATCTGCACGAGTGAAAGGAATAGCTACTTATGTAAGCATGAAAACTGGGGGGTTGGTATTTTCAACTAACAACTACAAGCATGAAATAAACAAACAAATAAACTATTTATACTAGGCACTTGGGACTAATTTAGCAACATGAGAGTTCTAAAGCATCAATCCTCGATTCATTCACATAGAGACATACAAAAGATCTATCAGTGTGTTCAAAACACGTGGAGTGACCGATGGCATACACTTCTCCATTCCTGTCACGGTGGGTGCACTCGCAACCCTCCATTGACACCGCCATCATAATTATGAGAGCACAAAAAGGTCTGACAGCTGTTGTGGTTCTATTTATCCCCCGTGCTATTACGTCTTAGGCTTTCACCATGAATGCACTAATTACCAGTGGTCCTCTATACGCGAGGCCTTAGGTTTATAGGCAACTTATCTGTGATACTAGGGTTTTAACACAACACCTAGCTTGCTACTATAAACTATCTCTACAAATAATATATCAGAAAATAGTTAAGTAATCAGCTAAGACTGGTACGATTTTAAGCGGATTAGGGTTAACTCAAATATCCCGTGCACACACTCACGCAAAATCATTCCCCTCTAGCCATTCAAACATCCAGGTTTCTCTTCCCATGGGGGCATCAATAAGTGCACCATACATGAACATATCCCAAAGTGTGTGCTCATATGTGGTGTAGTTTCATGCATTTTTCACATTCAAGAACAATCACAATAATAAAAAAACACAAAGATAGATGGAATTTAAGGAATCTCATAAAGCATCCAAAGCTACACGTGTGCCAAGTATGTCCCAAGCTTAGTCTAACTATTCTCTAGATATGTAATTCAAACATAGATTTGAATTCCACATCTTTGGGATGAAACAAGAAGAAAAGAAAAGGAAAAGTACAAAACCTACTAAGGAACTCCTTCCTTCTCCTAAATGTTTTCCAAGTTACAAGATATGAATTCTCTCTCCTGGTTTATATTAAAATGAGTAGACTAGGGTTCTTTATATAGTAGGAAGAGATTGAGCCTACAAATAAGCTCAAAATAGGACAAAAGTGCCAAAACCTTAGGTCAGCTGCCAAGTTTTCATGGACCAGCTCGGATGCCACGGTCCGTGAAGCCTTCAAGCCCGAACTACTAGACCTAGCGCGACCCGTGAACATTCATAGCCGTGTGAAGCTGGGCTTGTGCCACAATTTCCAATCAGTAGTTTTCACAGCCCAGCCTCCTTTTCACGGATTAAGAGCAGCATGGGTGTTTGCTTATAACTCTCGTCGCGGTCAGTTAAGGTTTTCACGGACCGGCTTCCATATTTAGCCAAATTTCTCATCCATGCTTCAAGGCCCAGCTTCATTGTCACAGGCCGACATTGTTTCTTTGTGTAGGGTGGACCATGGGCATCTTCACGAGATGCTGATGCTTCGTGTAGCGCAGGCTGTCACGGGTCACAGGTCCTTCGTCGGTTGAACATTGTTTGCTTACCACGGGTGAACTGTTAGTCCAAATTGGGAGTTCTAATAGTTGATTTTGTAGTACTCAAAAAGAAAAATATAATGGAACCAACCTTAAAAAATAATTCTTCCTAGATCGTTCTCGGACTAAGGCAACACTTCTTAGACCACGATTTACCGTTTCCACCTTTTGCCATCTTGAACTTTGAAGCTGCTTATCTTTGGCTTCAATCTCCTTCTACCACGCATTGATGCTTATGGCCTTCATCTACTACCATTCAATATGAATGACCTTCAAATCTTCTACTATTAAAAGCAAACGACCTTCGCAAGAATGTAATGTAACAAATAGCATTCACGGGCGACCTACTAAAGGTACTTATAATGAAAACCAAGGAGCCCGTGAACACAATATGTCAATAATCACTAATTAAGTGTACAAAACGTGGGATTTAGAATAGAAAACTAAATATGGCTGTTTAAACCCCTTGTTATGTAAACTCAACTAATGTTGCCAAACCGCCAACCAAAAGTAAATGTTGCCAAACCGCCAACCAAAAGTAAATAAAAACTACATCAAATGCATTGGTTAATGCATGCATAATGGTGCAGATCAATGCCCCCTTGGGAAGAGAAACCTTGTTGTTTGAATGGGTAGTAGAGAATGCATCTGTATGAGTGTGTGCACAAGAGATTGGAGGTCACTCTGATCCACTTACCACTGCACCAGTCTTACCTGACTTCTTAAAGTTGTCCGAGAGGTTCCGGGTAGAGATAGCTAAATAGTAGCAATCTAGGGTTACAAGAAACTCTAGTATCATAGATTAGGTGCCTACGACCCTTGCACCTAATTGATAGGACCCGATGGGAGTAGCACATTCATGGTGGAAGCCCGAGACATAATCACACGGGGGAAAAACCAAGTGCTTCGTGTAATTGATAAGACACACACCAAATTTCTCAATGATTTCCCCAAGTGCTTAGTTAATATTGTAGTTGTTTTTTTACTTTTCATGTTTTGTAGTTGTTAGTTTGAAAAACCAACCCCCCCAACTTGCATGTTTGCTTTACTATCTATTCCTTTCACTCGTAGGGATTGATGACCCGTACGAGGTTGTGTTTTGAGTTGATACATTAGACCTAGCATCTCTATGGACAAACCTAGAGCTTACCACTAACTACCCCATAGGTAGCGTAGCAGTAGGAACGAGTACAGAACTATAAATTTCTAACTTCTGACCGCATGCCTCAAACCGAATTTAGACTTCTAAGCTATGGGTTTTAACGACCCCAGGGGGAGGTGGGCCAAAATTTTGCACCGCTTACTGGGATGCTATCAGTCCAAGTATCAACGTAGGCATAACACGTTAATAGAGTAATTAGTTTAGCTTTTTTTTGTTTGTTTGTTTGTTTATATTGTTGATTCTTGATTGGACCTATTGTTATAGTTGTTTTGTTACCTTTTGATATGTTTGCTAGTGTTGTATTTGGAAGGGTATTATTGGCCCTAGTTTGTGGTACACACTCGTGCCACTAATCTAGGCATCTTACAATACCCGACTTAGAACACAGGTGGTCGGTGGAGAAGAAGGCAAAGAACTAGGGCACAAGTTCAACTGAGGCTAGAAGTAGTAGTAGAAGATCCGCTAGCAATGGCGGAAGACATCCGCACCCTACGGGAGCTCATGGCACCTAAGTTGGAGAATTAACCTCTATGCATCACCTTCCCGCCATTACCTGCCAATGTGAGCTGTGAGCTAAAAAGCGGCATGATCTATTGCCTTCCCAATTTCTATGGATTGGCGGGAGAGGATCCAAACAAAGATCTTTTGGAGTTCCATTTGGTGTACACGAACACGAAGCCCCCAGGAGTGTCTGAAGATGACTACAACCTAAGAGCCTTCCCATTTTCCCTACAAGGTAGTGCCAAGGATTGTCTATACTACTTGCCACTAGGGTGCATTGGATCGTGGATGGATAAGAAGAGGAGGTTCCTAGAAAAATATTTTTTGAAATCCAAGTTAACTAGGTTGAAGAAAAAATTGTTGAACATCACCCAAGGTGCCACCGAGAGTATGTACTATTGGGAGTTCAAGCGACTTTTGGAGTGTTGTCTTTACCACCCATTCAAAAAAGGAGATTTGGTGTATTACTTCTTTGAGGGATTGTGCAATAAAGACATGCAGATGGTGAATACCGCATGCAACGGTTCGATAGTGAACATGAGCCCCAAGGATGCAATGACCCTCTTTGAATAAATAACGAATGGTATGCGGAAATTTAGCACTTGATCAAGGGTGAAGGCCTTGGACGAACCTACACACTTACCTAAGTTGAAGGAGCAAGTCCAAGCTCTTGCTTCCATGATGAAGGAGATTTTGTGAGGAAAAGTGCATCAAGTCCAAGTGTGTGGAATTTACAACCTTAATCACAAATGTTAAGCATGCCCCGAAGTCGTAGATGATTTACAAGAGGTGAAGGCAACTTACTATAAAAATTGGGAAAGACCACAATTTGCTAAGGGTCAACCACAAGGATTCCGAGGGAACCAGGGAGATGAAAGGCTGAACCCTTATGCAAATTCATTCAACCCGAGGTATCAAGATCATCCTAATTTCTGATGGAGGGAGCACAACCAACCTCAAGGGTACCGGGGAGGAAAAGCTCCACCTCAAACATATCCTAGAGGCGAAGGCCCTTCCAACAATCATTCTTCACTTTACAAGTCGGAACATGATGAGATCTTGGAATCCATCGGTCAATTGGGGAAGAAATATGAGATCTTTGTGGAAAGGACAAGGCGAAAGATTGAAAAAAATTTCAATAGAGCTTTCTCAAGTATAAAAAATCTTGAAGTTCAAGTCGGGCAACTTGCCACCTCTGTAACCTGACTTGAAGCCAAGGAGTCTGGCAAACTACCTTCCCAACTAGAGGTCAATCTGAGGAATGTGAGAGGAGTGGGAAGGAAATTTGTGAGACCGAGAAGAAGATAATGCAAGAAGATGACAAGATAGTGGAGGCTACCAAATGACACTTCAAAGAAGAAGAAATTGTGGTTAGGGAAGCACCCTCAAAAAAATTTCTACCGCCGAGGCACAAATCACAATTCCACCTCCATTTCCAAATGCTTTGAGAAGACAGCCAAAGGTAGTGACCGATGAAGCTAAATTTCAAAAAGTCTTCAAAAAGGTCGAGGTAACCATCCCTATCTTGGAATTAATTAAACATGTGCCATCATATGCTAAATTTCTTAGAGTTGCATGCACAAATAAAAGGCATAAACCAACTAAGAGATTAGGACATTAAAAAATGGCAGGAGTTGCCATTTTTAACCATAAGAACTTGCCTAAGAAATACGGTGACCCTGGAATGTTTTCTATCCCTATCTCTTTAGGTGGTAAACTTGTGGAAAATGCCATGTAGATCTGGGTGCATCCATTAATGTTATCCCATTTAGTCTATATGAACGCCTAGAATTAGGTGAGCTTAGGGATACTAGAGTAATTGTCCGACTTGCCAATCATTCCCAAGCTAGTCCTCGTGGACTAGTAAAGAATATAATGGTGCAAGTCGGCCAATTGACTTTTCCAGTGGACTTTTATGTCTTAGACGTGGCGCACGACAGAAGTGCACCCCCAATACTTTTGGGAAGACCTTTTCTTAAAACGTCTGGGACTAAAATCGATGTCCACTTGGGAACCTTAACTGTACAAGATGACATGGATAAAGAGAAATTTGATATCTATAAATCTAGGCATGATTCAACAAAGTCTTCTTTGATGTGCAAAGGTGTAACCTTATGTTGATGAATCTTCATGTGTGACAAATAAGCATGAATGTTTGAGTGATTCCCATGCTAATGGTTATGATAATGATTCTGACGAATTGAATGATGAAATGGAAAATATTTCTGTACTAGATTGTTTTTCTATGCAAACGAATTTGCATAGGGAAAGGGAGATAATTGAGGGTTTAAAACCTCCTCGACCTCCCTTAATCCCCAAAATGACATTCATAGACTCAATGATGGCAAGGCATGGAGATTCATTCCTACTGGCGGACAAAAGGTCTGAAAATGTCATCATGGGTGGAGTCGCCAATGGCGATTCTGGGATCCCGCTGGTAAGTGTTTCTAATTAGAATGCATGGAAAAAGAAAATAATTCGTGAGAATGACAATAAATACACGGTGTTTCTTTTGCTTTCGTGTTTTTGATTAGTGAGTAGATTGTGTTTGCGTGAATCTTGTTTTGCTATGTGGATTTTTTTGAAATGAAACTCGTGTTGGTTTTGAAATTTAAATTGAGACTCGTGATTTTGTTTTGAATGGAACTAAAATTGAACGGGTGACATAGTCTTTTGAAAAAGAGGGAAAACCAAGGATTAGGGGAAATGTTGGTGGATGCTTCGTGCCAAGTAGGCTGGTGCGAGGCTATGCTTTGTGCCGAGACAGGAATGGCATGAGGCTATGCCTCATGCCAGAGGTTTGGTGTAAGGCTATTCCTAGTGCCAGGTGGTTTGGAGCGAGGCTATGCTTTGCGACAGGCACCTTTTGTTCCTAAAACCAAAATTTCAATTTTCTTTGTTCCAATAATGCAAAATTTTTGAAAAATCTGATTCTCAAATTCAAAATTGCATTTTTGGTTCAATAATTTTGGAATTCCCTAATTCCTTAGAATTTTTTAAAATACTTCCTTGGAATTAATTGGATTGTACTATTGTCCCCTAAATTGAACATTTTAAAATTACATTCTTATCCTAACTGTACCTTCCACCCTAGTCACCTAGGCTGAAATTCCATTTCCATAGTACACTTCTCCATCTAATTCTCTCATTTGAAACATTCATTCTTCTCAAGAAACACTCATTCTCACACTCTCTTGGTGAACTCGAAAAATTGAAGCTTTTCTTCCAAAAGTTGGCAATTTTTGCTTCTTCTTTTCTGGGTCTTGCAAATCCTAGCTTCGAATTTTGGGTAACCCATTGAAATCTATGTTTATGTGCATTATTTGACATTGTGGTGGTGTTATTTAGAGCATGAATCTTGAATGAGTATGTTGAGAGATATGTGTTTGCGTTTGAGTTTGAATGTATAATCTGGTGTTGAAGAGGATGTTGGGAGGATTGATGTACTATTACGCATGAAACAAATGATCTTTGATGTTGGGTGATTTGGGAGAGAGTGAATCTTGGTTGCATGATCTTTTCGATGGTTTGGTGATAACTTACATGAGTTTTTTGTTTGATGAGGAATGTTCTTGTTTGAATAGCCCACATGCTTAGATTATCATATTATGAATGTTTGGGTTATTTGGGAGAATTTTGTCTTATTGAATTGTAGGTCGTTCTTTGTTTATGATCATCTCACCACTCTTGTCCTCATTTTGTTAGGATGTCATCTAAGAAGAATGCCTTGGAGAATGGCATGTTCACTAGGGGTGAGAAGAGGAAAAAGTCGACGAAGGGTGCAACCCGAGCTGACAACTTCCATTCTTTGTAACCCCACATTTGTGACCGGGGAGTTTATGGGTTTATCCAACATTTCCAGGACTGCATCCCGGAGGTGGAGAAACTTGAGAGAGCCGAAGAGGAGGTTTTTGGAGACGGGGTTTGCTTGCAAGGACACCTTGGCGGCTCTGAGTTTACTCAAGCCGGTCACTTACATATTGAACCAAGTAGATCTAGAGGGGTTTCTCGAGAACCACTCCAAGACGTACATTAGGTGGACCATTGAGTTCTTATACCACTTCATTTCAGTCCTTAAACCCTGCACTTCATTCTCTAAGCAACGCATATGTGCTAGAACAGCCTCAAGCAAATTGATCTGTTAATCATTGGTTCCCACAATGAGATCTCCATGGCTAGGACCTCTGCAAGGTGAAGAAGAGATAGCCTGAAGTTTGTATTTGTATTCAACACATGTTTTCTCGAGTTGGTGCACTAATGAATCAATCCTATGGCACTCAGTGCGAAGTCGCTCATTTTCACTTCACATTGTGTGTTTATAGCAAACTTCTCATCAAACTTACTTTGCCAACCAAATGCTGAAGAACTTAAGTGATCACACTCGCCCTATTTTTTCTTCAACTTGTCAAACAAATCATCAATACAAACACATTTCTTATCAATGATTAATGTCTTCTGATAGGCCTCGCGAGTCTAGCTAGTAGCATAATTCCTAGCCTCTTCCTATTGTTGGAGCATCTTTATCATAGCCAGTTACTAACCGTGGATCAGACCATTCTGCTCGATACAAATCCTACGCAAATCACGCACAACATCCTAGGTGTCTTTCACATCCTTGCCCCATTTCACTTCAATACCATTAATACCAAAGAGCATGTATTTCGGACGAATATCTAAAGACAACGCCCACTCCTGGATACGAGCAGGGAGATTAAGAGATCGCATGTACATAGCAGTAGATTCAAGATCTAGCAGCCCACAGACAATATCCTTGCTGAGTGATTCAACATTGTAACCAACAGGAACAAAATGAGTACAAGGTCATTTTTTAGATGTAGATGCTGATGTGTTGGATATAGGAAGTTGCCACCTAAGGCATAATGGAAGTGATTCCACACGACAGGAGTAAATGAAAAACACAATCACTTCATATTCCTTAGTGAAGGATGGGAGGCACGAACCAATCCAATAGGGAATTGAAAATCAGAAAATGAAGGTTCATAGCGATTGGAAAACAATCGCTATATCTAAGAAATTTAAGATGTTTCAAAAACTTTTGATAAATCAAAATATTGAAACCCTGTATATAAATAGGTATACTGAGAGGTTGCCAAAAATGAATGATAAAATATCAGTGATAGTCCCAATCACCAAATAGTACAACCATACACCATAATATTGATTCAAATTACACTTCAAAATATAGAAAAAAATAAAATACACTAAGAATTAACTAAATTTGGAGGTGGAGGTAGGCGAAGGCTGCACAACGATAGCAGTGGCTTCCTGGCTTGGTGGCTGATCGGGAGCTTCTTGGTTTGGCTGCTGGGCGGGGGCCTCAATGCTCGTGTTAGCCTCAGCGACTACACTGGCACTAGGGTTCGGAGTTGGAGCAACAATACCATATTTAAATGGAAGATCCTCCAAGTAATCAACCTCGTGACCTTTTAGTTCTTCCACAGAAGGAAGATGAGGAAGGCTGGCAAGATGCGAGAGCAAAACATAGGGATGACCCCCATTAGCAATCTTTTCAATAAAATCTTTGTTCAGCTTTGCCATTTGCTTCTCCGGTGTCTCAGTGCACTTCTTCAGCATGGGTAGACTCTTTAGCGAACAGGTTGGATTCCACTAATGTTGATCCTTCAAAGCCTCGCAGTACCCAACAAGGCGAGCATTGCTAAAAATGTCTTCCAAAGCCCGTCTACCAGAATTGGAGGATAGTTAGGAGAAGCATGCTCATTGGTTTCCATCTCCTCCAACTCATAATGAAGCTGAGCCATTCCAACCTCTGCGACCATTGCACGCTCTAGAATAGCTTTAAAGGAAGTTTCTAGGTTCGCACATTTTATTTCCAGAGCCTTATACTTCTCCATAAGTGACTCATCAATAGGGGCGAACTTAGAAAGACGCTCACTCGCGATCTGAAGGCTCTTGTCAACCTTACAGAGTGATAACACAAAGACATCAACTTCTCACATAGAAAATGTCAAAGTATAGCAAAAGCCACTAAAATCTAGTCGTAAACTTACCACAACTAGTGTATCAGGCATAGAGAGGTTGGAGAGAATGTCAGATGTCAATCCCTCCACTAGAGGATCCTCGTTTAGCACTAAAGTTTGATGGTGAGATACATAGGGACCACGCCCCTTTTTCATGGGAGGAAGCGAATGTCCTGAAGGACCTTACTTCTATCCCTCTCGTGCCTTTCTCTTTATGCCCACGAACAGAGCGGTGACCACCTGTCTTCCCATCCCCAAAAGACCCTTATTACCAGCGCATGTTTTATTACCACCCTACCAGGTGGTGTTCTTCCAGCAGCATTGTCAGGCTGAACAAACGTTTCAGCAACCTCATCATTGTTGCCATCAAAAATAGATGTGTCAAAATCTCCTTTAAATAGATCCATATCTAAAACAAAAAAGGAAATCATAGATCAAATGAACACATTAAATAAATATAATCATTCACCAACATAAGAGAGATTACGGATCAAAGTCATCAAACAAATAATGAACAAAACACCTTCAGCATCAGAGTCATCATGGCAAAGATATTGGGTATGAGTACGAGGTGAGGCCACGATTTCTGTCTCAACGGTAAAACGGACATTCAGACCAAACAGCTTAGACTTGAGAACCTTGTAGTTCCAAGAAGGCACAACCACTTTGGGAGTTTGTTTTAATTTTATGAAAAAAGATTTCTTTCGCCATTTACCCACATTCCTAGGGAAACCGCTAACAAGCTCAACCCCATCGATCACAAGATAAATGGTGAATTCATTTACTGTATTTTTAACTTTTTACAGATGATAGAATTTGTGAAACAACTCAAAAGCTAAAGGAATATACACTTTCTCACAAACCTGAAGAAACCCTATTATATAGTGATTCCCTTGGGGTGAAATTGGGACAGCGCAACGTTGTATGAATGGAGAAGTTCAATCACATATTTTAGTAGGCTAAATAACATGAAATATAGCCAAGCGGAGGAGTGAAAATGCACTCAGAATTCGAAGGAACGTGAAGCAAAAAGGGAGCTAGAAATGGGAAATAATTCTTCAACTCATCTGAATGCAAACTAGATAGCATACTTCGTATGGTAGAGGATCTGGTGATATGATCGGAATCCCCGCCGGAGTGAGCATCTTCTACGGGGGGACTTAACATGGTTAGATTAAGACATATGGATAGGTGAGGGTCCTAGAGTTTGAATTGACAACCATAATTAGGGGAAAATACCGCAGACACAAGTTTTTTAGGGCAAAGATTAACAGAGAACAAACTGAAGAAGATAACCGGAAAATAGTTAGAAACAAAATTTCTAAAATTACCAAAAATTGAAGAAGAACCTCAACGTATGAAGTCCAGAATATGCATCAAAGAAATTGGAAATTAAGTTACTGAAAAAACTTACTCTTGACGAAGATGAAGGAAGATGATAGGAAGAAAACCTAGGAGTGCTCAAAGAGGATGAAATATTTGGCAATAGAGGAGATAAATTGAAAAGACAATGAGAAAAGATACTGAAATATCAACAAGAAAAGCAAGATCGAGGAAGACATTCAATTCAGAAAATGCAATGATGATAATCTAACACAAAAAGCAAGTTACCTTTTGCTTATATCAAGATGGCGGCGGTATACGAAAAGACAGCACACTAAATGAGGGAAACACTAAAATATTTTTTTCAAATTCTCCATTTAAGAAGTGCAGTGATAACAAACATCATAAAAATATGGACTAGAAAAGTGAATATTCAGGACTGAATCTCGGCCTTTAGAAACAAAATCTCCGCAAAAAAAACTTTATCAAGAGGAGTTTAGAATTCAAAAATTCAAATTTGATGGAGGATCAAGGACAGAGATATAGCCAAAAAGATAACATCGCTTCACAATGACGACAAAGGTAGTATTAAATGACGAGCAACATTAGTTTGTATTTAAACCACAAAGCCACACCATTACTCTGTTGCTTTTAGTCTTCATGGCTAGGGGGGCTTATGGTGTGTACCTAGCCAAAAGGTTGGGATGCATGCCCAAAGTTGCAAGCAAGCCCAAGACAAGCCCACGACATGCCCACAATGCGAGTAGTGGTAGAGGCAACCCATATAACGTGAAAAGTTAAGATCATGGTCAGGCATCAACCACGAACCACTACTGCAGGACAAAGGTAATTGCACCAGTAATTTAGGGCAATAGCACCGGTAATTTGGCCCCCCAAAATACCGGTGCGTATGTATAGTGGTGTAAAAATGGAACAAAATTACATCGGTAATGGACCAGTGTAGAACAATATTTGCACCGGCATATGAAATGGTGGGATCACGAAATATTTGCACCGGTATTATTTGGAACACCGATGTGGATATTTTGCACCGGTATTTAACTTATGAACCAATGTAAAACTATGATTTTTACACCGGTATTAAATATGACACCGATCTTTCTTTTGTAGTCGGAATATAGTTTTTTTGCACTAGATTGGATTGCACTGGCATTTGCCTCCCATGCATCTTATAGGCTCGCTACTATTGAACAATACATACAGGTGAACAGTCATCAAATCAGCGTGATAGGGTGTATGAAGCGTGCCCTTGGAATGTGGAATCCTATTACGCCTTCCATAGTGGGGCCCACCAAGAACACAAACTGCTCTTCTTCCAACCAAGTTTGTTGTACAATACTCGATGATCTCCTTAGTGCCGTACCTTTGAACAATGAAGGCATAGGCCAACTATGATTATAAACATAACCCTTGAAAATAACCATGTGACACTCAAAGGGGTACATCCAATGCATTCCAATAGGCCCGCACATACGTATCTCCCTAACCAAGTGTACCACTAGGTGATGTCAAAGAATGACGGGGGATAATACTTCTCCAAATGGCATAGAACAACATCAGCCTCTCAATCCAGCTCATCCAGCTATTGCCTGCTAATATTTTTCCTGCAGATCGAGTTGAAGAAGAAACACAAGCGCATAACAGGAAATCTAACTTCTTCTTCCAAACACCCACGTATTTCTACGGGCAACAGTTGTTAAATAAGGACTTGACAATCGTGTGATTTCAAAGCATTAAGTTGTAACTCATCAGTAAAAAACCATAGAGGAGTAACCGGAAGGTACTTTCATTCCTTGGAAGCTCTCACACACCGACCTCCTCTCAGCAGCTGACAGATTGTAAGGAGCGGGGGCAAGTATGTTCACTTCCCTCTTACCTTTGGTGCCAAATCCAACTGTATACCAAGGTCCACTAAATTTTTCATCACATTCAAGCTATCCCTAGTCTTCTCGGGAATGTTCAAAAGCGTCCCAATTAGGCCCTCACAATATTCTTTTTGATATGCATGACATCCAAACAATGGCAAACCTCTAAATCTTCTCAGTACGCCAAATCGAAGAAAATAAACTGTTTCTTCCACGGTCCGTCTACAACCCCACCACCCTTTGATAACTTCTTACCTATAACAACATAAATTTCTTCACCTTGTTGTGAATAGTTACACTGGTCAAAGGTTTGGGTGCCTTCCTCCTCTCCTTCCCACCAACGAATGCAACTGCATTCTCTCGCAACATGTGACCTAGAGGAAGGAATTTACGGTGACCCAAATAAACAGTCTTCCATCCATTCCTCAATGGATGGTAATCTGTCTCATCCTCTCAAACTAGGCAAGCCTCGTAACCCTTGACCATATACCCGGAAAGGTTACCATATGCTGGGAAATTATTTATGTTACAAAAGAGCATCGCCCTCTATGTAAACGCTTCACCACTACAACCACCAAACATTAAGGCACCTTCCAACCAAAACACTTTCAAATATTCTATCAAAGGGGAAAGATAAGTGTCTATTTCATTTCAAGGTTGTTTCAGTCCTGAAATCATGATGGGCATTAACACATATTTTCTCTTCATGCACAAGTATGAGGGGAGATTGTAAATGGAAAGAATAACCGGCTAGGAACTGTGTTTCAAGGACATAATCCCAAATGAGTTCATACCATTAGTACACAAAGAAAAATTTCAAATTCCTAGATTTGGATGCAAAGTTTGGATACATCCTATCAAATTTCTTTCACTAGTCCGTGTCTGTTGGGTGTCAAATTATATCGTCATCTTTACAACCTCCCCTATCAATGCACCACTTCAAGTTCTTTGCATCATTTTAATTCTTAAACAACCTTCTTAGCCTCAGAATAATGGGAAGATACCACATACATTTGGCGGGCACCCACCTCCTCACTGGCACACCATGCTCTCCACCGACAACCACATTTCTCTTCTTCTTATAACGCGACACATTACATGCTGGACAAAATAATCTTATCCTTAAGGTCACCCCTATATAGGACATAATCGTTCGAACAAGCATGTATCTTTTCATACTCCAATCCCATCGAAAACAAATTTCTCTTAGCTTCATAAAGGTTATCAGGAACCCCGTTACCAGGTAGATGCTTTTCATTCAAAAACTTAAGCAATTTATTCATTCTAGTATCACTTCATAACCCTACACCTTTCAAATTGAACAACTCTATCAAATACGAAATGACCGTGTCTTTCTTCTTGCAACTGGGATACAATGGCGTATCCTTCTCACCAAGGAAGTTAGCCAAAACCTTGGGCCTCCCTCTAAACTCATTAACAACCTTCTCACACATGTCATCCAATATAGAATCCCCAAAAGACTTTCCCTCGCTACTACATCTCACTTCCGGTGGTGATTTTTCCCCATGAAAGGTTCACACAACGTAATCTTTCGCAAACCCCCAGCTATACAAATGGACTTTCAGGATGTCCTTCTTATCAGTACAAATTCAATTTCCACAATCACTACAGAGCATTATATTCGCTTCTCTCGACTAAAAGCATGCTCCAAGAACTCATCCACGAACATAATATATTCATCGCTCACCCAACTAATGTTGTCATACACATGCTTATGCCTCTTCATGAAACGATACAACTCTACATATCAATAAATGTCCAAAAATCAAACTTCAACACATTTAATACAATAGATTTTTTCATTATGACTACCTAATCATGCAACATCATAAATGCACAATATACACCAATGTTCCACATTACAATTACAACATTCTTAACATGTCCAACACTATAAGAATCAAAAGCCATAGCCTTATAACTACAACAACCTTGAGAACAAATCACAAACTAATATCTACAATTCTACCTCAATCACCATCAAATGATCAAACACAAAATGTAAATATCTCTATTAACCAAGACCATACATGAAATCTTTAATATCTATAAATGTAATTAAAAAAAGGGTACCTTCAAGGGTCTTCATTGTGGAGAATTCAATGCCTTCATCAACCAAAAAACACCATTAATGAACATCTTCTTCTAAAAATCTCATTTTTAACCCGCTAAAAAAAGGGGGTAGGTGAGCATTTAATGTAATTTTCTACACCGGTATATAAACTTTACCAGTGCATTTGTAGCCTTTTACACCGATAAAATCCGTTACTCGTGTAGATATTTATCCAAAATGCGCATATTTTCCTGTGTTGCACCTGTACAATCTCAGTACCGAAGCGAAAACTAATAGTTTTGGCGCCAAAATTCAACAATAAGAATTTATTTTTGCACCGGTATTAAGAAAATAACGGTGAGTGGTCAATTCCTACACAGATGCTAATTGTAACCGGTGTACAAATGCAAATTTTTCCCACTTTTTTAAATTTCTGCACTGATAATTTCCCTTTACCGGTTTACATTTTTTCCTCTTGGCGCCAAAATAATAAAAAGGGTAAATAAGTACACACCGGTAATCCTGTACCGGTGCACATGTTAGCAATTGCACGATTACAAATACCAATTCGAATAATACCGGTGCAATATATTTGACATTGGTACACCGGTAGAACCAACACCGGTACGAAAAAAGGTGAACTTTACACCAGTTGACAGCATACCGGTGCATATGTACTTATTTGCATCGGTACTGATGTTAACATGATAAATACTGGTGCAATTGGTTACATACACCCCGGTATACCTGTACTCATGAATTTATACCAGTACGTATGTACCTATTTTCCAGTAGTGAACCGTCTTTCTCGGAGCCACGATCAAGCACACAATAGCAAGCCTGAGAAAAGCGGAGCCACGTTTGAGCATGCTAGAAAATAATCAAAGAGGTCACAGATACAGATAAGCGTAACTATCTTGAGAAATTCCAATTCTTAGTGATACAAATTAGGTTTTCTTTAATTATTTTTATTTATTAGGATTTTAAGAAGATAACACTATACTCTTTTTCCCACTTGTTTTTTTTAATGAGGTAGTGTGATCATTTATTTTAGAATAAGACCCATTAATTCAGCCATGTTGGCCTTGGAAGAATTAATGTTTCGGCCATGCATTTATTTTAGGGTTTAGAATATTCAGTTTTGATTTGATTAGAATTAGATTTGGTAAGATTAGATAAGGCAACAATCATTCAAGATTTATCTTGAAGAATATAGTCATTTATTTTAGGTAGTCTAGTTAAATGTGGTTTTAGCTTCTTAAAGCTGCCATAATCCTTTTCAGTTTCTTGTTTGTATTTTTGAAGACCATACCTATGTACTATAAATGGAGGTGGTTTTCAACATTATTTTTTCCTTACCACTTTTATAAATCAAATATACAACCTTTTGAGTTCATACTCTTTGCTTGCAAGCTATTCCATTGTAGCTTAATCCCGAGGGCTAGTTAAGTATTAATAAACCTTGTAATCTGATCCTGAGGACTAGTTAGAGAGGAAGTCAATATTAGGCGAATCCTGAGGGCTAGATACCTGAATTTCATGCGAGATAGTGAGGGTTTGCAGATCCCTTCACTAGATCAAAGATATTAATTCTGCAATCGTGAGTCTTCGTAAGGAGATTCATACCACTTAAGCAAGAAAACTGACTTGATCTTTGGAGCTTTTCTCCCGAAATCAATTCTGGGATAAGTTTTGCAGGTGAAGAAGATTCAAGGAGTGAGCAAACAGTTTGACTGAATAGACTACCACATCAATGACCTTTTCATAATTAGATACCTAGAGAATTTCTCACATTATTGATATCATCTTTTGAGTAGGGATTCAAATCCTTTTTGAAAATCTGAAAAGAAAAAGTTATTAGAAAATATTTTAAAACCATAGTTAGATGGATTACTTTAAACAACAGTATGCTAACCTTGTCAATTTCAAGAAAAACTTCACGAACTTCTTGAATACACTCACTCGCGTTTAACATGACGTAATTGTCGCATTCCCATAACTGTGCTTGTTTTTTGTACTACTTATGATCAACATAAATTGTTAAGACACTTAAATCAAATAGATAGAGTAATTTTTTTAAAAAAAAACATGTTGATAGCCCACCTTGGTTTCGACCACTTCTAATGTCGGTTTATTTTTGTTGACATTGTCCTTCATCGCAAATGACAAAATATCAATAAATGCAGCCGACGGTTGTAAGTGGAGTGGATCCATCCAATAGATGCGATTATTTTTAGGAACAATCAAAATCAATCTCCAATGGTCCCTAATTACGAAAATTGAAATTATATTTATTTTTTTAGGAAATGATATAGGTAAATGAATTGAACATTGTAAGTGTAACATTTTCATATATGGGGCAATAAAAAGCTTCTTATCCTTCCATCTTAGGGATTTGTGGTAGTCGATCCTCTCTTGTGTAGTAAAACCAATTTCTTGAACCTTCACCAGGCACATATAGCCAATCCATCCCTTTTTTTTATTATAGGTAAAATGACAACATGTACCTTATGGATTCAAATTTTACATTACTTGTGTTAATGTATAGAATAATAGATACTGAATGTCAAATAATATTATAAACTCACTCACAAGGTGTAGATCGACATCATCATATTTATTAACTTGGTCTCATCTCCATATGTATTAAAATCACTCTACAACGCAATGATTTCCCATTTGCATCCAAATACACATTCATTTCCCAAGAATGCGTATGTTGAGTTTTAATTATGCAGTTGAAGCCAAATGTATAGCACCCATACAAAGTGATGTGACTCTCGAAGGACGTGTGCCCTAGAAATTAGAGGTCAAAGCTTATTCGGTGTAGTTGGGGCTGCTTTGTATGGTGCTTTGACTACTTTTGGTGCTGTTTTCACCGCTTTAGGAGATTCAGTGTTTGTTTCCTTCAAGTGTCGATCCTTCATAGGATCGGCATATACAAGTCTTCATGGCCAAAGAAGGAACATTCCCCGTGCTGGCCCAACTTTCTTGTATTCTCCGTCTAGTATTGGCTAAGGGGCACCCACCACCAATGGATTTTCCAATAAAACCCTAGAAATACCATCCGCAATAGGTACGGAGTGATGATATTTCATTAACTAATGCAATATTCCATCTGCTACTAGGAGTAGTCTACCATCTATGTCTTGATCAATGTATAGCTCACACAGGCATAACTTCTAAACCCGCTAAAAATATATGTTAAATAATTTACTAATTCCCAATTTTACTCTTGTAAAAAAATAGAATATGTACCTTTTTATCACTTACAAGGATGGCATTCTTGAGGTTTTCGAGTTTGAAAACTACCTCTCGATCTTTGGAGTTTGAACAATTACCTATCGATTGACCTCAACATCTCAGGGAGAATGGCGTGATCCCCTTGACGAAAGTTTCCAATCGGGCATCAAATCCCCTAAATTTTCTGGAAGAAATAAGCCAGTATGTTAGACCAACATTCGAATTAGAATGTCTTGTTGCTCAATCCATTTTTCTTGGAGTAGCACTTGTTTTCACAATGTGTGTATTCTTGAGGGTTCCATACGAACGTATGAGAGTACGATGCCAAATGCCTCTCGTTGGGTCAAAAATGCACCCACACCCACACCCCTAGCACAACCTGGGTGGTCGGGTTTCTCCGTAGCCTCACAAAGGACGTCGTGCTTATCCGTTGGAATGAATTACCCTTGCTCCTAATCGTTTTTCAACTTTTCCTAGATATTTAGGAAGGTGGTATTGTGTCATCAAAACACCAAGTTAAAAACCAAGTAAGTATGTAATACTAAGCTTCAAGAATTACTTACCACTCGTTCCACAATTTTGTTTCTTCATCCTAGAGATAAACACCGTCTTTGTATCATTGGCCTTTCAGGAAAAAGATCACACCTCTCAATGTCATCCACATCAATCGTTTGGACCGAATCCCTAGCCTCTTTTTTGGTTATCCTACCCTCAAATGCAATCTGCACACCCCTTTCGAGACGTTATTTTACTATCTTGTTTGGCCCCAACCCATACCCCCCACGACTCAATCGATGAGGTATTTTATTCTCTGTGCAAATGTACTGTTTTAATTCCTTAGTTCCCTAAGTTAAGACGTTTAGAGTGTCATATCATGACTATAGATATGTAAACCCAAACACTTGTAAAAAATAGACATTAATTTCCGGTAACATTAAGGCTATTTTGCAAGGCCCTTCTCTTGTAGATATCCCAACTCTCAATTTCAATGTGAGTGTAAGTGAAAAATGGACAATCACCTCTCTTATTTCTAAAAATGTAGTCCCTTGACAAAGTGTATTTATGTTCACGCCAACTCTTGGACATCATCAACTTATACTTCTTCCGCAAATAACACATTTCCAGTGCTTCTATGTCCAATGGCCTCTATTAGGTTATTCAAAAACATAGAGTCAATCATGGGGAGTTAATATAAATATTATTTAAGTAGAAATACGTGGCATAATGCCTCACTAACGCTACATTACACTCCATCCATAAAGTCTCCTTGTGGTCTTTTGGGAAATCACGACAACTATCATAGTGGATGTCTACCCTCATCCTACCAACCTTTGCCATCTAACATGACCATTTAGCACATTGGGCCGACAAACACTAGCCCCAGTTTTTGAATGTCAATGGTGTTAACTCCTTCCTAGCCAACATTCTAAAGTTCTAGAATGATTTCATTCCATTCCTACCTCTTTGGATCCTTCATCCTCATCCAAACCTTGGTCCAGTGTTGGGGTATTTTAATTTTGTGATTGTGAAACATCATCACAACTCCTTTTCCTAGACATTGTCTACGCTACGTTTACAAAAAAACTATTACCAAACTAATAATATACCAAACATTTCATTTAAAATATTATCTTGAAATTTAATCAATAATATTGAAGCAATAATCCTATTAAAAACACTATGAATTAATCTACAATTGAATCAAACATTTACCTTTGTCAAGGAAAAAAACAAGAACCAGACCTAGGATTTCTATTGAAATCCAACATTTCCTTATCCACAACCATGTAGAAATAAAAACCCTAATAAATACACCATTGGAATGGATAAACAAATCCCACACAAGAAAGATCTCAAAACCATCACAAACCCTTGCAGGTAAACTATGTTCTCCCTACCATTTCCAAAATTTTGTTTCCACGCCCCAACCCTAACCCACAAACAAATAGAGGACTAACCTTTTGTCCAAAATGATGAGATGAATCCTGAACCATACTTTTCCATCAAAGAACAGCAAATCTTATGAGAAATCCCAAAAAAATAGTATAGAAATTGGAATGGAAGAGACAAAAATATGAAATAAATGATTAACGCATACTTCAAATTAAGAGTTCATAAAATGTTGGATTGGAGATGAGAGGGAATTGAATGGAGGGTTTGGGAGGGTTTTGGTGATGAAAAATGGGGGGAAACATGCGGGGGTTTAAAATGGGTATTAAATGCCCTTTGTGAAACTCAAGTTAGACCTTTTTATTTTCTCGCCTGAATCCATTTCCGAACTCGAAAATAGTAGGGTACCCCTTTCCAAGTACGTAATTCCATCATCCATTTGATCACAAAGGACAGAACCACTTCAAAGCTCGGAAGTGGTATTTATTACTAAAAATGGGTTTCTGAACAGGCGGAATTAGAAATCCCCAAATCGAACTCCCAATTACCAAACCCTTGAAATCAAATTCCATCCATATTTCTCACACACCCAAAAAATTAACAATGAGTTGTTGAAGCTAGGTGCATAAGTCAAGGGAAGGCGACAGGGGTCATCGCCCGTTGAAGAAGATCAATCTATCGAAATTCTTCATTGAAGATGCCGAGCAGAGCTACGTTAATTTCTCAAAGACAGGGGTTATCAATTCTAAGGCTATATAAGGTAGTGAGGTTAGAGCTTTAGGTCTTGATTATTTGCTAGCCCGATTTAAAATTCAACATTCAGAGAATTTGATGTGTATGACTAAGCTTGTACATGTTGATGAAGTTATACAATTTTACACCAATTTGGGCAAATCTAAGAAAAATCATGATATGATGAGGTTTAACGGGAAAGATGTTTCCATGACCAAGTATGCAATTAATGAAACCATAGGTTGCCTATACACCTCACCCAAAAAATTAAGACCCGATGATCCCAATGGTTCCCAGGAAATATACCCCACACAATCTTAGACCTCGATAACCAATGCAACCCCACTTTGTCTGGTCGCGATGGCAAAGAAATATTTTAAGAGAGTAGAGGCTACCGCGGGTCAAGCAAAAAGCTATGACATTAGCGTGTTGACCGTTAAGTAGTGCCTCATTTATGAGTGAATTTGTCTGAACGTGTTGCCAACTAGTGGCCACACTTGCAAACTGACTATTGCGAACATAATATATTTTACTATGTTATGGTGGGAGTCAAGATAAACCGAGGGTATGCGATACTCTCATTCATGCTAAAGGTTGCGAACACAAAGAAAAAAAACTTCCGTATAGTGGTCTAATCACAGCTATACTGAAGAAGGCAGGAGTGTAGCCCCAGGATAGTCCTCTCCGCATGGAATACTATGAAAAGAGGTAGTTCACGCACAAACAACTAATACTATGCTACCTAACAAGTGGGAGTACGGGCCACTACCATGTCAAGCAGCAGAGAATGCTAAGAGGGCTCACGACGCAACCCTAGATAATGCTAAGGCTTTGAGTTCCCGTAAGTATATACATAAATATTTTATTAATTTCATTGTAGATTAACTTTGGTGGAAATTGATTTTTTTTTGTTTATTATGGTTAATTGATAGGATCCTGGGATGGATAAAATGCAAGGCTTGCCAAATATTTTGAAAGTCTTAGCGTGGACATGACCGAGACACACAAGATGTTGGATCGGGCGCTTTCACAGCATGTGGTGTTCTTGGAATCCCAAGGCCTTAACCTATAATTGAGTAAAGACAAAGAGCCACCAAACTTCCAACCGGTATTCTTCGAGAGCGATGATAATGGTGATGAGGATGGTGATATAGCCGGGGATCAAACAAATGTCACTGTTGTTGGAGACCAAACTCTTGGGGCCGAAGTGGTGGTAGAGGGCCAAATGGAAGGGATGGTAGAGGACGAGCTCAGACATTGAAGCTATGTTCTAAGAGGTCCAATAATAGGAATTTAGGTATCTGGAAAAATAATCATAATGTGCTAGATGGATTTGATATTTTAAGTTTAATTAGCATTTGATGGATTTTAAAACTTTGTTTGAATTGTTGGAATAGAATTTTAATTATTTTCAAAATTGTTAAAGTTTTGATGGATTTGAAAACAATGGATTCATATTTATTTGGTCTTATTTATGAACTTTTATCATGTTGCCCTATATTTCATAAATTTGTTTATCCCGTAACATGTCCATAATAATTCTATTATCTTACAAACAGTTTGTGTTGTTTAACAAAAAAGACCAAAAGTCCGGACAAGCTTCTGAGCTTGTAATGTTGTCTTTACTTTTGATTCTGGGAACAGAACAGCTTACAACTCCAGAAATTGTTCATCTCAATTTCACCAGATGAGCATACTAAGTTTTTGAATTTAGAAATCTTATTTCCTGCGTCAAGTGCCTTTTCTAGAGCCTCTCGGAGCAAATGAAGTTAGCATTAACATTTTGAAAGTAAATACTTCCGAACTCTAAAGCTTGTCTGCTCTACTGTACTAAAACACGAATTCACCTTTCCGAACTTGGAAATTGGTTGTTATATAAAAAAAATAGGGTAAACAAACATTTTCAGCTTAATCCCCAAATCATAAACCCTAGCCTCCGCTTCACGAACTCGCAAACGAGTCCAAGCTCAATATACTTCACAACATTCATGGCTAGAGAAGGAGAAATCTTTGGAATGGCTAGGTCTCGATCAACTGGTCATACAATTCACCTCGATGAAACTAGGTTTGTCTCACAATCCGCCCAAAATCCATATATGAGGTTTTGCGTAGTAAGGGAAAACTACTTGATTGTTATATTGTGGACTTTAGTGAATAGCTAGCAATAGGATTAGTCAAAACCCTATCAAAATTTAGTGAACAACATGTTGAGAGGTTGCTTTTGTGTAATGAAAGTGCCTACTTTGATTTGACATGTCAATTTTATCTGAACTTGCATGAAATTGCAAATGGGGACTACGAGACTAGAGTGGGTGGGTTTGTCATCCAAATTATCCCATGGACTATCAATAAATTTTTAGAATGCCCTTATTTGAACCTAGAAAGTTTTTTCTGGAAGATGTAGAGGGTCTTTTAGACGATGTTTACTATAAGGATAAGTGGCCTTTAAATGTATATTACCCCTTCGTTGACCTCATTGATTGTAGTGTGAGGTATTTCGGTCACGATAGGGTTTAATTGGGAAAGATGGAACCTTTTGATCTCACTATTTTGCCTATTTACGACCGCATTACTTATGAAATCTCTGGTTCCATCCGGCAGACACTTGACCAAGTCTTACTGACCCACACTCGTGTTATTCTATTACAAAATGGAGGGTAGGAGGATCAACCCGGGGGCAGCAATTTTTAGTCATATGTTGCATATCACCACCTCGAAGAAGTTGATCAAGAGCCTTCCATAGGGGAACTTGATCACCTTCATATTGAAGGAAGTTGAGGGATTGTCAATTAGCGGTGAAGAAAAAGCCCCAAAGTATTTTGACAAGACTTACTTTGAGTAGAAGGGTTCGGTATTGCGGGATTGAAAGTGGTTTTATAAGAAAACCGACGCATCAGGGCAAGTAAGAGGCCACGTTTGAAGAAGGTTAGTGACATTTTAGTTTTATTAATTTTTGTGAGAAAGTCTCAGGAAAGGCGGTTTTTTCATAAGCTTATGGACAGTCCACAGTGGCTTTTACTTTAAATGTTCTAATTTTTATAAAATTTAAACATTGTATTTTAAAAGTTAAAACAAGTAATAATATGTATTTGAATGTGAAAATATAAAAAATATAAAAAATGTATAATATAAAAATAATATTTTCAAAATTTTTAAATTTAGTATGTAATTTAATAAATGCAGTTTATAAGGTAAAAAATAAGTGGTTTGTCCATAAACTTATAGGTAGGTCATCTGTCAGGAAATCTAATCAATTTTTGTATGCAATTGTGAAGTTGTCAATTTATTTTCTTAATAAATTGTATCTTGGTTGTGTAGGCTTGGAGTGGGCGTATCTCAAAGGTTTGAAGAATTGATATAAATGGATGAGGAAGGAATTTAGAGCAATGAAGGCAAAGATTCAGTTTCTGGAAAAAATCTCAAAGAGCGTATGAGCTCCACCTAGCATCCACCTCCCATCCTCAACTCGACCTATCGACTTCCACTGGCAACATTGAAGATGATAAAGCACGATGTTATGGATTATTGATGTTATTTATGGTTGACTTTACATAATCGGATTGTTAGAAGGTGCATGACAATGTTATTATTTTTGAGTGAGTTTCATATTACAATGGTTATCATGAAACTGTTTTATTTGTATTCTCGTTATGGATTAAAAAATTTAGAATGCTCTTTTTTGTGATTTACTATGAAATCAATTTTGTTCGACAAAATCATGTTCAATAAAGATACAAATGAGAAGTTTAGTGTTAATCAACGAAAGTAATGACTTACAACAAATTGTACGACACTACTTCTGCTTCTTTTTCCTCGAAACCTTCTTCAATTTTTTCCTACGAGTCATTTTCCCTCTAACATCTTCCCCCGTACCTTCCCCGTGATTAGTGTAGCCAAGAAACCTATGCAGACTCCGTTCATCTTCCGCTAGCAAATTCACATCATCAAATACACCACTCAAAGTGTGTTGCTACTAATTCCTTTTCTTGGACAAAAACACGTTTCCCTTCAACAAATATTTCCCACCAAGGATCAACATGATCCCTAACATAGAAAAATTGTTGCGCTTGGGATACCAATATGAAAGGATCGTCTTACCAACCAATTCAAATTCAATCAACGAGGGTTAAACCCATTTCCTCGATGCGCTGGCCCATGTTAATGACCACCCACTGACATTTAAATACAAGGACCTGCATAGTGATATAGTCGAGCTCCCAAACATATGTAAGCGTTCTGAAATAACACTTTTAGGCATACATTGGAGTGTCTCCAATCTCACTGCCAACTTGTAATGCTTTAAACACTAGAGACACTCCACTATTTTGAAATACACCGTTGTCATCAGCTGATTTTGGGGAAAACATGAAACACCATTGATGACATATGAACCATACAAAAGAGCAGTTCCCAATGGTCTATGCGCCAACAATTTAAATTTAGAAGGATGATCGTCGAATGACACGTGATCCCGAAACAATGTAGTAAAACTCCTGGTGTGTATGTAGAGGACCTGAGCTTCCTTCAAATTCGGGTTCCCCACTCTTATGGCATCCATATGAACCTCTAGTTAGGGAACCACATCTTCATGGTTGCGTAGAACATATAGATGGGCGACAAATAAATCTTCCACACTATGAATAATGAGTTTCCGAGATCTAACACCTACACCTTCCATCCTCCCATCATGTCTAATAAATGAAACACCAACAGATTCAACTTCCTTCATATACTTATTGAAAAACTCTATGGCTTCTTCAGTCACTTACCTCTGCACTATAATTCAATCCGGTTTGTACCGATCCTTAACAAAGTGCTTGAATATTTTCATACACCTTTCAAATGGGTAGATCCACCTCAGAAATACCGGACCATGTAGTATCTCCCTCACAAGATGGACAATCAAATATACCATAATGTCAAAGAATGAAGGAGGAAAATACATTTCCATTTGACACGACACTTCAATAATCATTGCTTGCAATCTATCCAACTTCTAAATGCTAATGATTTTACAAAAAAATGAATTGAAGAACAAAAAAATATTTGTAATGTACAATCTTAAATGAGAAGGAAAGAAGATCAGATGGTAATGGCATCAGCTGCTGCATTAGGTTGTGACAATCGTGCGACTTCAGCCCAACCAATTTTAACTCCTTAACTGGCACATCAGTACTAATGTTGGAAGAGTACGCATTGGGTACCTTCACACTACTGAGTGTATCACAATAAGATATCTTCTCTGACTCCGACATGGAATATCAAGAAGGAGGCAAATAACAATCATCACCCGTAGTCACTTGCCCTAAGTTCATTTGAATTCTTATGTCAACCATATCAAGCCTAGTCTTTAGCTAATCCTTTGTTTTCCCTAGGGTATTTAATAAATTCCCAACCAAAGAATCACATAAATTCTTCTGTATGTGCATGACATCGTCCGACATCCAAATACTTCCAATAAGGTAGCCTGAAAAATAAAATTGAGCATTTCTTCCAACTCCCATCTACTGAAGCTTTCCATTTCTTCTTCCCTTAGTTATTGGGAATATGATTAACACATTCATAAATTTGTGTTCCAGTTAGTGGGGTCGGTGCTACCCTTCCCTTCACTTTCCATTAAATTACTTCTTCGACAAACACCATGGGTGACCCTCCAGAAGAAACCTACAGTGCCCCTATCCTTCTCGTAGATTGGACAAGCAAAGTGGCCTTTCACAGAATACCTAGACAAATTACCATATGCAGGAAAATCATTGATTGTGCAAAGCAACATAGTGTTCAAAGTGAAGAAATATTCAACCAAATATCATACATTATAATGCCATCTTTAAACAGAGTCAATAGATCATCCACAGGAGGAGCAAGCTACACATCAATATCGTTATCTGGCTGCTTCGGGCTAGATATCATCAAAGACAACAACACATATTTACGTTTCATGGTAAACCAAGACAAAAGGTTGTGAATGACCAACATAACAAACAAAGAGCTATGTGTGGTACTCAAATTACCAAAAGGATTCACACCCTCTATAAAAAAGCCCTAATTTCAAATGCCGAGGCTCATGTCCGATCTCGGGGTACAGAGAATTGACTTTCTTCCATTGCTCATCGCTAGTAGTATGTCTTAACACAACATCCTCCGGTCAGACCTTATATGTGTGCCAACACAAAAACTTATCATCTTCCTTACTCGCATTTAGCTTCTTCAAATAAGGAATGATAGGGAGGTACCATAGCACTTTTTCCAGTTTTTTTTTCTTTGATATCGATGGAACTTCTGCACCCACGGCAATCCCACCTCTCTTCAACTTGTACCGAGACTCACCACATACCTGCAACTTTCTAGATTTTTATCTACTTCCGCTCTATATAGCATACAATCACTTAAGCATATATGAATTGTTTTTCAATTCCAATCCCATCGGGCATAGAATATTTTTTGCCAAATACAAATCTATCGAGCATTAGATTACCTTCAGGAAGCAAATCCCTAAACAACTCAAGAGCCCCGGTCATCAACTTATCAGTTCATCCAAATTTTTCCTTCAAGTTCATCATCTGCAAATTCTCACTTAAAACTGAGTGTTTCAAACCATTGTACAAAGGCATCCCTTTGTCATCAATCAAAGCCTGTAATAACTCTGGTTTACCTTTGAACTTCCTCTCAATATCATCCACCATTTCATCAAACTCCACATTGTGATCTAATTTATCTCCCCCACTGGTTTCTCTACTGCAATTATATGAGAGACATCCCCAACTTCCCCATGACATACCCAATTATTGTAGCTTTTTTGGAACCCCCTCATTATGATATGTTCATGCAACTTCTTCCTCACTAAAAAAATATCCTTTATATAATCCTTACACAGGCATCGTTCTCGCACCGAACCTCTTTAGAAGCATCTTCAAACGCAAACGAAATAAATGATCCAACCAATAACATGTACTCATGTGATTTTCTAAGACCATTACCAATTAAGTTCATTTCAATCCATTATCCCAAACGTCAATTGAAATGCAACCCATTAGGATTCAATCAACAACAATCATAACCCTAGCTAATCACATACCCTAATTGAGCCTACAAATATACATACAAAAAAAATACAACACCCTTAATATGAATTCAACATTATGTAGTATATAATTTGGATAAAACTAAAATTTTCCAAGGGCAATTGATGTAACTTAAAGTATAAAATCACTATGTCATTAAAGGGAAAGAAAATGGAAGTTATTCTTCAAAACATTAGGGTTCATGGGCATTAAATGTGAGGGGAACATGTTTTTTAATATACTGCACCATTTCCAAACTCGGAAAGGGTTTGTGAAACCTTTAGGCTGACAAGAATATTTTTTGAGTTCGGAAATAATACACGAACATTGTCCGAACTCAAGAAAATAATTTTCTCATTGTACATAGGACCACTGGCCCTTTACGAGCTTGGAAGGTCCCTCGGATCCATATTTCGAAGTAAAAAATGCCTATTTTTAATGGGGGGTATGCCTAACCGCCTTTAATTAGGGCTAATTAAAGGAGGTTTTACCCTAAAATTCCATTAATTAGCCCTAATTAAAGGCGGTTACACCAAAACCGCCATTAATTGTGATTTAACCGCCTTTAATTTCAAAGGCAGGATCTGAATTATAAATTAGGAGTTTATAAGTGGTTTTTAATGGCGGTTATAAGAGATTTTTTTAAAATGCCTTCCAAATCCCCAATTAATAGAATGCTCTCTACTAGTGCCTATTTCAACATTTGAAAGAAAGTATGGTCAGATTTTATTTTTGTGATTTCTTATTAATTTGATTGATTTAGTTTCAGGACAAGTAAGAGCCATTGGAAAAAGGGCAACGGGATGGGGATGAAATATTGGGCAATTCCCTGCCAAAAGAAACAGCTACCGTAGTATCTCTAAATCAGCCAGATACTTATAGCAAATCCCAAGAGTTTTGGTCAAATGAACATGTTTTGCCCATTCTTGACAACTATGTCAATAATTTGTTGATGAAGAAGCCTCCCTGATTTTCCCATCTTTCCATCTTTTGAGTGATGATATATGGCATTTATTAAGTGAATTAGACTTTGTTTAAGTGGTAAACCACACTCTTTATAAGGTTTAGGCTGCAAACCACACTCATGTCACGAATTATGAATGTTAGAGAAATTTTTTGATAGGGATTACCCAGAGATATTGGAGTATTTTGGTGGTCCCCTCTATGGTTTCCAACCAACTGTTTGTCGATAAAAGTGAGGTCATGGTGGTTCCAACTTTAGTAGCAGCAGTTCGTTTGTAGAGCAGTGTTTGAGTATTCTTAGGTTGAGGCCCCTAGCTATTCCAAAAGATGGAGCTTTAGACTCCACTAGGTTTCAATAGATTCATTGGTGATGTTTACATGTAATTTTGTTGTTTATATGTAATCCTGCCAAAAAAAAGAAATGGCTTCCATTCCAAGAACATCTACAGTAGTGGAGTTGCCAACAAAAGGAAACAGAGGCCCTGTGAAGTAGAAACAAAAGTAAAAAAATAGATTGAATTTCTTTATGTAATTGAATAATGTGGTTCAGATGTTGTTGAATGGTGCATGATTTAGATGCTTTTGTTATATTAAGAATGTATATTAAAGATGTTGAATTTACATTTTAGTGTTGGATTATAACTTGTAGTTTTTGTATGAAAAGCTCTAGTTTTAATTAGTTTGATGGTTTACCGATTGAATGGCTTACTTTGGGTATTTCAAGTTCAAAGCTTTGTCAGAGCACACTAGTGTGGGAATGGGTGTTTAAGACGGTTCTACAGACCACAGGCACTTTCAATGTGCCTTCTCTGGCCTTGCCTTCAATCATCCATGATCAAAGGTGGTTCTGAAATGCCTTTAAATTTTTAAATGAAAGGTGATTCTGAACTGCCTTTAATTGCCAGCACAATCTCCTTTAATCGGTTTCGAGTTTAGAACCTATGTAAGCAGGCTCGGGCTTTCATGAGGTTCTAGATTTGGAACCTAAAGGGACTGCCTTGGCCATTTGTCCTGTTTGGAAATTAGGTAGCTTGGTAGGAACCTCAAAAGGTGTCCCATGTTCTGAAGAAGTATCTCGGGCATGGAACTGCCTTTTGCTGGTTTTTACCTCGAGCCATTATTCTAGCCCACATTGGGTTCAAAACACTCAAAAATTCATTTAAATGATATTAACTCTTAAACATTGAAGTTAATTTGGGCCTCACGATTCCAAACTCACGCAAAACTGTAACTCAGTTCTATGGTTTAAAATGAATGTGAAGAGGGAAAACCACTTCCAACTCGGAAGCCTAACCGTATCCTTTGGTAAAACATATATTGCATTCATAATCTCAAATTTAAATAGCCTCTATTCATAGATTAATAGTGTAACAAAATACATAACATGATCGTGATGTTTAACAAAAATCTATTGACAGTGCTAATTACGCAAAACGCTATGAATAGGAATATAAATCACTACAAATCTATTTTGCACCATTCATATCATCAATATTTACATAATGTGTGTTACTCTACCATCTTAGGATTCCTTAGAGTCGCTTAGCAGGTGTGAATTAGATGCCTAATTGAATCAAATGTTTTATTGATATCGTCTTGTGAATAGGGTTTGAATACCTTTGGAAACTTTTGTCAATAGGAAGATACTAACAAATATTATTGAAAGTTTAAGATACAAATTGTGTTAGATGAAATGGTCACTGAAAAAAACTTTATACTTACTTTGTCAATTTCCTAGTAATCCAACCATACTGTTGAACACACTCCTCCACGTATAACATGATATATATTTGCCACATTCCCACATATTTGCTTGTTTCTTGTACTGAATTTTATTAACCAAAACAATGAAAATCCTACAAAAAGATAAATAGAGTATAAATAATAACACTTGGAGAAACTCGACCTTGAGTTCGACTACCTCTAAACTTATGTCACTTTTTTTTGCTAGGGTCATTGATAGCCGACCCAAAAATCTTGATAAACTCTTCATATGGAAAGTGGAGGGGATCCATCTAATACACTAACTTCTTTGCAGGGACAACAAAAATTGATCTCCAATGGTCCTTTTACGCAAAAGCACATTAACATCGAAATATTGCTAAAAAAAGATAATAACAAATGAGCTGAACATCATAACAATCACCTCCCAATGTATGGCGCGATAAATAAATTTTTTTCCATCCATCCAAGGCTCTTGCATATGTAGTCGATCCTCTATTTGTACGTAAACCCAATTTATCGAGTCATCACCGGGAAAAAGTATCCCATCCAACCCTTCTCCTTATGATTGAGGACATTAGTCGATAATACTTGAGAAATAATAAATTAAAATTTTAAAGGCATAAAATACTCACAATAGGTAGAGGGACATTAATTTTTGGCAAACTCAAATTCTATCGACGAGGGTGAAACCCACTTCCTCGATGCGCTGGCCTAAGTTAATGACCACCCACTAACATTTAAATACAGGGACCCGCATAGTGACATAGTCGAGCTCCCAAGTATATGTAAGTGTTCTGAAATAACACTTTTAGGCATACATTGGAGTGTCTCCAATCTCACTGCCAACTTGTAATGCTTTAGACACTAGAGACACTCCACTATTTTGAAATACACCGTTGTCATTAGCTGATTTTGGGGAAAACATGAAACACCATTGATGACATATGCACCATACAAAAGAGCAGTTCCCAATGGTCTATGTGCCAACAATTTAAATTTAGGAGGATGATCACCGACTGACACGTGATCCCGAAATAATGTAGTAAAACTCCTAGTGTGTATGTCAAGGACCTGAGCTTCATTCGAATTTGGGTTCCCCACTCTTATGGCATCTATATGAATCTCTAGTTAGGGAACCACATCTTCATGGTTGCGTAGAACATATAAATGGGCGACAAATAAATCTTCCACACTATGACTAATGAGTTTCTAAGATCTAACACCTACGCCTTCCAACCTCCCATCATGTCTACTAAATGAAACACCAACGGATTCAACTTCCTTCATATACTTAGTGAAAAACTCTATGGCTTCTTCAGTCACTTACCTCTGCACTATAATTGCATCTGGTTTGTACCGATTCTTAACAAAGTGCTTGAATATTTTCATATACCTTTCAAATGGGTACATCCACCTCAAAAATACCGCACCACATAACTTTATCTCCCTCACAAGATGGACAATCAAATATACCATAATGTCAAAGAATGAAGGAGGAAAATACATTTCCATTTGACACAGCACATCAATCATTATTACTTGCAATCTATCCAACTTCTAAATGCTAATGATTTTACAAAAAAAAAGAATTGAAGTACAAAAATATATTTGTAATACACAATCTTACATGGGAAGGCAACGCAGATCGGATTGTAATGGCATCAGCTTCTGCATTAGGTTGTGACAATCGTGTGAATTCAGCCCAACTAACTTCAACTCCTCAACTGACACATAATTACTAATGATAGAAGAGTACGCATAGGGTACCTTCACACTACTGAGTGTATTGCAATAAGATTTCTTCTCTGACTCTGGCATGGAATATCAAGCAGAAGGCAAATAACAATCATCACTCGTAAACACTGGCCCTAAGTTCTTTTGAATTCCCATCTCGACCATATCAAGCCTGGACTTTAGCTCATCATTTTTTCCCTAGGATATTTAATAAAGTCCTAACCAAAGAATCACATAAATGCTGCTATATGTCCATGACATCGCGGCAGTGTCTGACATCCAAATTCTCCCAATGAGGTAGCCTGAAAAATTAAATTGAGCATTTCTTCCAACTCCCATGTACGGAAGATTTAAATTTCTTCTTCCCTTAGTTATTGGGAATATGATTAACACGTTCATAAATTTGTGTTCCAGTTAGTGGGGGTGGTGCTACCCTACCCTCCACTTTTCCTTTGAATTACTTCTTCAACAGACGCCATGGGTGCCCCTCCAGAAGAAACCTCCAGTGACCCTATCCTTCTTGTAGATTGGATAAGAAAAGTGGCCTTTCACAGAATACCTAGAAAATTAACATATGCATGAAAATCATTGATTGTGCAAAGTAACATAGCGTTCAAAGTGAAGAAATATACAACCAAATATCATACATTATAACGCCATCTTTAAACAGAGTCAATAGATCATCCGCAAATTCAACACTTAAGATGAATGAATCCGGTTCTTGCAATGCTAGAAACATAAGGGATCCATAAGCTGTAAATGATGAAGGTTTTGTGACAATTAAGCTTCATATGTTCTTACCACTAGTGGAGAGTGGGGTAATTAAAGGCGATTTTACTGAAGGCACATTTCTGGTACCTTCTGTGGCTCTGCCTTTGATCATAGGCGGTTCAAAAAACACCTTTAATTGGGATGAATATTCAATTATGAATTCAGAACCTATATCCCGGGTTCTAAAAAAAGCTGCAGGAAACCAGGAGGTTTCCGGCAGCCTTGAAGCAAAATGAAAATCCCACTAATACTCAAATTATCAATAGAGGAATAAGGAAACTAACATAGAATGCTAAAATCATCAGTCTTGTAGCAAAAAAAACTAAAACCTTAAATCTCTAAAGACTTTACAAAAAAATTTAAAGTCCCAAACCCTAACACAAAGCAACATCGGAGTGCAGAAGCAAGAGTAACACCAGAATGTAGAGGCGAGAGAAAATTAGAGGTGATTATAGCAGCATCGAAGTGGAGAGTATCACCAAAGTGCAGAATGGTGTCAGAGTGCAACGGAGATACTGAGTTTTGCGACTATGGAGTGTGAAAGAGGCGGTGGCAGAAAGCTTCACAAAGGCGATGAAAGAAGGCTCAAAGCTTCATGAGGCAGTGACAATGATGTTCAGGAGGGGTTATGGAGGTGGGGTTTAGGAGACGGTGGAGAAGGCAGGTGATGGTAGAGGGGGCATTCAACAGTGGAGAAAGTAGAGGGATTATTGAAGGAGGAGGAGTGGGTGAGGTAATGAAAGAACAAGGAGGCATTTCCAGATCTAGAAAAATGACTAATATGTGAAAACCCTAAAATTTTGTTATATAGTGTGTCAAAAAATCCAATAAAGTTGTCCCATTAAAAGCGGTTCCACAATAGAACTGCCTTTAATGGATGTCCATCAAAGGCAATTCTTGAATTGCCTTTATTATATTTTGAACCACTTTTAAAATAAAATGGAGCCTTGGGAGACTAGTTTCGAGTTTGGAACCTTTTTCAGACCCTAATTAAAGGCGGTCCCTAACAAAAATTAAAGGAACAGCCTTTGATCGCTGCCTTTAATGGAGAGTTTTCCACTAGTGTACCAAGCACTTATCATGCTAGCGTATTGGTGGTTTTTTGTTAGTTAAGCGAGAGGAACTACGTGAGTTGGATTCAAGCAATTTTAATTGCACTCACAGCTAGAGAAAAGATGAAATTCATTACTTGCATGTTTATGATCATTGGATAAAAGTGAACTCTACACTTGTGTCAAGGATTCTCAAGTCCATTAGAAAATAAACTTCAATAAGCTCTTTGTTTCAAACAGATCAAAAAATGGTGGGATGAAATTTAGGAGAGATTTGATATATTCCACGCATTATTATTCTATCAGCTCATGAGAAGCTTTGGAGAGCTGAAATAAGGTTCTGATTCTATCAATTAATGTTTCTCCAATTTGAAGAGCATGTGGGATGAAATTGATGTGATTAAACCTAAATTGAAGTGCACTTGTTGTCATAGTGATTGTCATTGTGGCTTTGATGATAAGACCAAAATGCAAGCCATCCAAGACAAATTGCAGCAGTTCATGGTTGGACTCAATGTTGAATAAGATGCTCTGAGAGATCATGTGCTACTATGGACCTACAGTAGAAAAGTTTTACTCCTTGTTTCTAAAACAAGAACAAAAAGGAGTGTGCAGGGAAATTACACAAACTCTGTCAATAACTCTGTTATGTTGGTGATGCAGGGGCTACTAATGTAGGGAGATTTTCTCAGAAAAGAAAAGAAACTACGGCAAAGAAACTTATAAAATGTTATTACAACCATAAGGACACCTAAGGGAGTCTTATTTCAAATTAAACGGTTATCCTGTGTGGTGGCGAGATGCTAACAAGGGAAAGGGATACCGTGTGCAAATGAAATATTTGTTCTAAGTGTAGATAAGAATGATCATGATGAACGTACTACACCCTTGAAGCTTGGGAATAGAAATCATCTTGGAAATGTGCAAGTTATACATCAATGCCATTACCTAGTTGTTTAGGCCCTGGAATCATCAATGAAAACTAAATATACTTTTGTTTCCTTATTAACCATTATATAAATTGTAAATCACCACTATGACAAGCTACAAACTGTAAGTACCTCTTGAGGTATATCAGATAGCATCGTCGATGGGTTTCAATCTGTCAGCATGCCATGTCAATTGATTTGAATCTCCCTTATTTGCATACAACCGTTTCAACCTGGGAATTACTGAGAAGTACAATATAACCGTGGATAGCGTTTGTTTGATCATCTTGGTAACAACTCCACTGCCACATCAACATTTCCAGTCTTCAACTTGTACCGTGGCTCATTACATACTTTTCAACGATGTCTATCTTCATCCTCGGTAAAATATACAATCATTTGGGTAGACATGGATATTTTCCAACTCCATTAGTCCTGGTCATCTAACTTCTTAGCACTTTAAACATGAGTGAGCATAAGATAGTCGGCAGCGAGGAAATCCTTTATCAAATGCAGCGCTTCTATCATTCCCTTGTTAGAGTGGTCATTTAGATTTCAAATTAAATACACTAAGGGTCACGCTCAATACAGTATGTTTCAATCCCTCATACAAAAGTGTTTCCTTATCATTGTATATAGCTTGTAGGACCTTTAGTCTAACCACAAACTTCTAACTTCATTCTCTGCTAAATCATCCACTTGCTTGTTGTAATCCATATAGAATTCGAAGCCCAGAAAACCTCAAAATCATCTTGTAAATCCCCACCTTCTCTATCCCATATCCACCTCATTTACGATCATTTGAAACCATTGATTATTAAATGTTCACGCAGACGGCTTGCCCCCGCATGAACATAATTTTTGCAATCATTACAAGGACAACGAATGAATAAAACAAATTCCATCCTTTCATGGTTAGACGCCACCTCCATGATATATTTGATAAGTTGAACATACTCATACAAATTTCTTAGGTCAGCCAAAATATTACTTTCACGTTCCATTGATAATTTCACCCCCTACCAAAAAGGCCACAAGTTTTCAACATATATAGATTCTGTTATGAATAAACATAGAATCTACCCATGAAGTAGAGAGGAATTTTAAATACCTAGAATATAAATTTTGTAAGCTTACGTGAACAACACCTCTAACACGTTTCACAATTATGAGTAACCCTTTTGAAAGCTAAGAACTAAAAAAGTGTACAGACTGTTTCAGATTTCATAAGTATATTAGAAAACCATAACATATATTACGGTAATGTCCATATTGCATCTAATTGTGGCCTTATTTGGTATATGATTGCCAAGCGGTGTTTCCACTACTGTCTATTCCAAACAGTTCCAAAATTAGAACCCACAATCAATTGTTCTAGGAATAGCGAATGTGAATTTCTTCATCGATCACTAGGATGGAAACTACTTTGTGTATGAAGTATTTTTATTACATCTAACAGAGATGTAGACAAAACAAATATAGCTTAGGGAGTCGTAACAAACCACTTCATTTTCTAGCTACTCGATCAACTATGTTTCGACATCGGAATATGTACAAATACATGGCATTCTGGAAAATGCACCATTCACTTTCCGATTCCAAAATGGTTAAACATCCACCACCGTTGAACATAACACAATGCATGGTGGTTGTTAACTAACTGTTATTATTATCATAACACATTGAAAAGTTATTACTTCTCAACATGTCGTTTACCTCGTGCCTGGTACCATCCGTTTGCCAACTACCTTCACCAGATTGGGTTCTGGAGTAGTCACAATGATCACTCCATTTTCATCTACAACTCTCAGAGTGAGACCGCCTACTTGCTTCTATATGTCGAAACATCATTCTCACGGCCTCCGTCACCACTCTTATTCGTCACCTCACTTCTCTTCTCGACAAGGAGTTTTCCATGACAATTCTCGCCCATGTCTGCTACTTTCTTGGAATCTCTGTTACAAAGAATCAGTCAGGTTTATGTATTTCACGACAAAAAATATGTTCCATAAATCATTGAACGCACCAAATTGACTACATGCAAACTAGCCTCTATGCCAGTGGGCACCGAATCCAAGCTTGCAGTCGGGGTTGGTCTACGAGTTGCTGATCTATCTATAACCAATGTCTTGCCGGTTCTCTATGGTATCTTACATTTACAAGGCCGGACATTGCCTACGATGTACAATAGGTTTGTCTCTCCATGCGTGATCCGAGAGAGCCATTTTTCCAGACACTAAATTGGATAACCAAATATGTCCAAGGAACCACTGACCTTAGCCTCTAGCTTCATCGGTCGTCAACCTCGGCCCTCACAACCAACTCTAACACCGATTGGATTTGGATGGTTGTCCAGATACTCGTCATTCCACTTCTGGGTATTGTGTATTTTTTGGTGACAACTTGATATCCTGGTCCTCAAAGATTCAACCCACTATTTCATGCTCTAGCGCAGAGGCTGAATATAGAGGTGTCACCAATGTAGTGGCCAAAGCATGCTGGTTGTGGAACCTTGTTTGTGAGCTTCATGTCTCACTCTAATAGGTTACTCTTGTCTACAGTGACAACATCTCTGATGTCTATCTCTCATCCACTCTGGTACAACATTAGCGCACTAAAAAAGTTGAGATCGACTTGCACTTTTTTAGCGAAAAAGGTAGCTCTTGGTTGGGTTCGAGTGCTCTACGTTCTGTCCACTCTACAATATGTGACATATTCACTAAGAGGTTTCCATCTCCTTTGTTCTTGGATTTTTGGTCTAGTCTTTGCATCCGCCCAGCTCCCGCTTCGACTACGCATGTGTGTTCTAAATATGATTGATACAAATTGATTTATTCAATATTATGTTTAAGATGTAAAGATACCTTGTAATACTTTCTGTACTTGCATCGTATAAATAAATCATATAATAGAATGAATATATAGAGCTCCTCAGGGACTCAGTTACCTATTTCTTACCAATTTACAATTGTCCTTTTACCTTTGACCCAACTAATACTTGACCTATGGGTATTTAAGGTTCCTCTAGAAGAAAGAAAGGTAGAGAGAAAATAACAAAGAGATAGGAGAGAAAAGAGGAAATTCTTGTAGGATTCAAAACCCCAGACAGGTTGTGGTATTCCAATTTGTTCTTGAGATTAAACCATTGAATCGCTCTGATTTTTTTGGATATGTTGTTCATGAGGTTTAGACACACATTATGAACGTTGGAGATCTGATTAAGAGCCTTCTAGGTTGGTGTTCGGTGGACAAAATCGTGACAGCAGAGGTTGGTGTTTCAGTTTGATTTCTACCTTCATTATATCTCTCTTATGCTTGTTATTTATCAAGATATTAGTTAATATCTTGATGAAATATTGTATGAATCTAGTTGGTTCTAGAGAGAATTTGTGTGTCTGTTATTGTTCATTATAGTGGAAGAGTTTGAGAAGCTTACGAGCCCTATGATTTTCACTCCACACTAAAATTGTGTTGTGTTCTTGCTGTATTTATTTACTTGTTTGTTAGACATTGTCATCTTACACTAAGTATTTGGGAGAGGTTTTCTTTGGCCATCTTTCATTGCGCCCGTGTTTTCTCCCAACATAAGTATTACTATAATAGTAGGGTGCAAGAATAAACTGAATGACTCACATGTGTTCTGCACCATCTTTGCACTTACTACAAACAAATGAATCCTCATGACCAGCATCTCCATGGGTGCCACACACTTTAGCCTGCACCCAAATTAGAAAGCACACAATGTGAATAAAATACTAGTAAGAATAATGGATCAAAGTGCATGTGAAGTAATGCTAAGATTTTTTTTTCCATGTGCAGAATACTACTAAATGAAAATGTAACAAGGATAAAATAGTGAAATCAAATAGTTTCCAGTATTAAGGTATATCAAATTATTACATTGTAGACAGCAATTCGTTTTAAGTTATGATAAGCTTCCACAGTTGTGAACCACGCTTTGTCATTACGCCTAAATCGTTCATCCTAATAACTTGATGTTGCATGAAACATTTCCTCACTTTGTTTGTTTACAGTTGGAGCTTCAAGTCCATATATGTATATCTATTTGAAGTAGAGGCCTCCATATTATCATTGTTCATTGGAGATTCGACGCATGTCAAATTAGATGCTATATAATGTTAGCATATTAAGGTTATTAATGAACATTTTATTTAACACCTTTATAGGTAAAGCAACTATTGTCCCAATTGGTAATTAGATAAAATTTGTGTCCTCTTTATTGAATAATATTAAAAATTACATCCTCAATTAAAACTTTCCTTTGAAAATTTACTAGCCACTATAAAAATGAATCTTGATTATGGATGTTATAGACGCCTTTCAACGAACTATGGTACGTCTCCATTTGGCAATTTTGTAACTAACTATGGATGTTAGATAGAATATTGAATGTACCTTGCCCTTTAGAAAATAGAATGACTCCTTTTTCGTGGCCTCGATATGAACTTTTGTGATTTATTATTTTTGGAAGTTAAGCTCCGCTCCATTAATCATATTGTCATGCCTTTATTGTTGATCATAATTTTTGTTTCTAGAGTCTAATTTGGATTAGATATTTTGCTAGCACCTTAGCATGATGAAAATAAAAAATTAAATGAGTAAAAATTTATAAATTTATAAATTTAATTTTCTTACAAACATATATATAAATTACTGGAGAGTAATATATAATTATAATTATTTTTATTAATTACAAAATCTTAATTTTTTTTAGCGATCACCACCACTTCAATACTAAAAGCGAAGAAGGACCAAGGTCGCCATTTAAGGTTTCATCTCCAACCCAATTGTCTTTCCATTTTGGACCAGTAGGGCCTTCCTCACACAAGAGTTCTTTAGGAAGCTTTCTTACCAAATTCTCAAAGAGCTTTTTACGAAAACCGGGCAGGAATTTGTCCACCTTTCTTATAACATCATAATGTTATACTCAGTTTTCAGACTCCATTCCCTAGCATATTCAAGCCAAGGATAAGAAGAATCAAGAATAGTATAATATACGTCAATGTCCAAGAACTTTCCCCCTTTTGCAGCATCATTTCTAATGCCAGCTATTTTACTTCCCTTGAGGTGATCCCCTGCATTAGGGTATGCAGCATGGCCATGCAATGAAGAGTATACAACCACTTTGTTCCCATCTAGGTATTCTAAATTAGGGGCATCTACCCATACACCTCCACCATGTTGGGAAAAGTAAACCCTTTCTAGGGCTCCATTGAAGTTATTGATCATTAAGGTCACATGCTTCCATTCTCCCACGTGCTCCCCTATTTTTCCTAAACCAATGTTGATGAACCCCCACATTAGCTGTTGTTGCCCCATTGATAGGGTAAAAATCCCATATACATAAGTGAGTATGTGTATCACCAAACGTTGGCCTCACATGGATATACATACAAACGGATCGATTAAGTCTCGATCTCCTTGTTTTGTTATATTTCCGGTTGTACTATCAATCGGGAGATCTAACCAATATGCACCGTCATTCGAGCCACCTTGAGGCAGTGTTTTTCCTTCATAGTCTATCGTAACAGGTGCATATTCTTGCCCTTTTGTATACAGCAAGGCTCCATGGTCGAAGAATTCAGTGACTAAAGAGGGGAAGAATTGCTCATATGGATGAAAATAAAATCTTAATGAATATTCTGTGATTCATTCGTAAATTTGGTATATATCTAGCTTTGAATTACATGAATTGGGAGCAATGTTCTTTAAACAAGCATCTGGAACTACAACACCACTATCTAAGGTTGCAATGAAAGTTCCTACTAAAACACTTTGAGCTTAAGGGCCCCGGTGACTAGATCTTGAATTGTGTAGATTGAGGCCACTGGAGCTACTCTAAATCCATTGATCATTGGCATTTGCATCAGTGAAATCAGCGCAAACGCAACAAAATTTATATAGCGAAGGCTTTTCAAGGGTGTTGGTGACTACAAGACCAACAGCCTTATACCAATTAGGAGGTATTGGAAGCTATATGTACCCAACGTCTTCTTGATTGATTTTTCAGACGTTCACTTCTCCAAACTAGAGTGTAATCAATAGGGTTATTGAGGATATCTTGATTAGGTGACAAGTCCTTTGCAACTAGAACCCAACCAAACAAGGGACTATTATTTGGTTGGGAATAGGAACCAAGCATAAAAAATCCATCAAGGATTAAAGAGGGTTCAAAAAAATTTGCTCCCTAATTATCAGGTCCACCATCAAAAGTTGCCCACACCTTATTCAAACTGGTTACTTGGCATACCTTTAGCCCTCCCTAATCAATAGCTCCACTGTCAAATCCACCACCTGATATTCCAAAAGTTTGTCAGAACAAACTCTAAGTTCTTGGTCTAAGATAAGTTGAGGATCAAAACTATAATACTAATTTAACAAAATATATATTTGTTTTCTTTTAAAGAAAATTATAATAATATTTTATTCACTTAGACGCTAACATTTTCATTAATTTATGAAATTGGATGTTAGTCTTTAAATCCTCTTGACATGTTGTTCATTGTGTAATATTTTTAGATGATGTTGATTGTAATTGTTTTCTTTTGGTAAACTCGATTGCAAATTCTACACAAACTCTTCAAATAGTAACTAGATACAGTTTTTAAATGGAATCAAGATATTATAACTATGCTTTTATTAATTATAAATAGCTTCTTTCAAAATAAATAAAAAAAATGCTAGAATATAATTTTTCACTCTCTCTATCATCACTCATTATGTGCAACTGTATTCTAAAGAACAATAAATGCAAACTTAATTCATATTATAATTAATTAAATTTAACATTGTTAACTTATTTGAGAAGGCTTTATATGATTAAAATGAAGTATAGCTTCTGTATTGGTCAAATAAGTACGGGTTTAAACTTCAAACTAATAGAACTAAGAAAATTGATAAGATCAAATGAAATTAAGAGTTTTCAAAAGTAAAACCATGTAACTGTAACAGCATAATAGCAATTTGTATTAGAATAAATACCATATGTTTATTTAATAAAAAATGTACAAAACATTATTATAATAACGTACCCAAATAAAATTTATTAAATGTATAGACAATGTATATGTTTGGGGCTGGACCAAATTGTTATATAAATGCTTACAACAATTTAACTAAAATACAGATGATTAAATATATAGATAATGTATGTACCCTTCAATTATTTGGGGATAGACTTGGTACAAACTCTTACAAAAATTTAAGTAAAACATTGACAAATTTATACGCACCTTTTGACCAGGTGGGCACCAATGTGGGAAGTGTTCTTGACCAACACAAATTAACATGAAGGAGAAGGAACATAGAACAAAACACCCCATATTGTATTGCTTTGAAGATTGTTAATTTCTTACCTTATATAGACTGCTCTTTCCCTATCTTATTTAAAGTACAACTAACTCTAATAGTGTACCTAGACAATTTTCATCCTAGCTTGATTTTTGGAGGATGAGATCTGGTTTCTTTAATGCCTAACAGCCTTCCATTTTCATGATACTTTAAAAATGTTTGAAGAGGATTGATTTTTGTTAACTCCATTGAACTTTCTGTTGTATATTTGACTGTCAAGTCTTCTTATTTTAATTTGGGATTTTATTTATTATTTGTACTTCTAATGAAATTCAAGTGGAATATGGAGGTGAATTGTTTTTTAAAAGATTAAAGTTCTTTTTTATATTTTGAATGTATAAAATTAAAAGAGTCCGTCTGCTGAAAGACGGTATTTCCATAAGTCATGGAAAAACCAAGCTTTAAAGTGTAAATTAGAAGAAATGAAGATAAAATTGTTGGGTTGCATGAACCAGGTTATAAATTTGAGTTCATCTCTTGAAAGATGGTCTTTCCGTAAGTCATGGAAAGATCAAGGTTTAAAATGCAAATTAAAAAGAAAAATTTTGAGTTTTATAAATCGGGTTATAAGTTTTATAACTACTACACGTTGTATAATAAATTTTTAATATTGCAACTAAGACCTTTTACCTTTCTATGATTCCAATAAAATCCCGTCTTTCCATAAGACTATGGAAAGACTGTCTTTCTCAAGACTTTGCCTATAAATTTTATAATTATTACATATTGCATACTAAAATTTTAATATTGCTACTAAGACCTTTTACCTTTTATTATTTTAATTAAATATCGTCTTCCATAAGTGTATGGAAAGACCGTCTTTCCCAATAATTTGTTAAAATTATATAGCATCTACGAATTGAAGTTTTCATATTATAATTTGAAGAATTAAACGAATGAATTAAATCCTGGAGATCGTATTATAATATATAGACCATACATATATGATGCAGTAATTATGACACTATCACATAATCTTTATTTAATCTCTGGAATTATTAGAGTTATTAAACAAAGAGTGCGTCTCTTGGAAGATGGTCTTTCCATAAGTTATGGAAAGACCAAAGTTTAAAGTGTAAATTAGAAGAAATGAAGATAAAATTTTTATGTTGCATGAACCGGGTTATAAATTGTATAACTACTACAGATTGCATACTAAATTTTTAATGTTGCAATTAAAACTTTTTATCTTTTATTATTCAAATTAAACCCCGTCTTTCCATAAGACTATGGAAAGACCGTCTTTCTCATGACTTTACCTTAAACGAATATAACTTGCCCACAAAATTTCTTTATCCAATACTACGATAAATCACGACGTCCAAAAATAAGATGATCGCTTAAATTATTTTCATAACCCTCCAATGTTTCACTCGGATAGGACAGGCCTAGAGTACGCCCGTCCAGGCTCAGGGCTAATTCAGTCCGAAGTAACACTTTTTATATTTTAATTAAATGAATACCCGAAATCTTGTATTAGAGATATTCCCGTGTTAGACATGCTAAACTTTATCTAGAGGGTTTTATGCAATTCTATCTCTATTCTAATTTAGGGGCATATCTTTAATAATTTTCCAGAGTTCTAATTCTTTTTCTTTTTTTGAGAGATCTATTTCTAATATTTTTCCAGGTCCAGTTTTCTTTCATCATTTTCCCGTCAGGTGCAATCTGCAAAAAAGAAAATTCAAAATTTTTTTATATATTTTTAAAATGCAAAACAATCAATATGATCATCGAGCTGAAAATCATAAACTTCAGCTAAAACTAGCAAAACATCAACGGAAAATCATAAAATATCGACTAAAAATTGCAGCCAAAATATTAAAAAATAAAATAAAAATAAACAAACTTTTTTTTTAATAAAAATCTACCTATATCACCAAAAAAGCTACAAACATCAACTCCTATCACCTAAACCTCACCTAGAAAATGAAAGAGAAAGTCTCATATGAGACCACCTGACCATAAACTATAGTGAGACGAGGGATTGATGTGCATTTGACAGGAAATTGAATAAAATTTGCAAGTCATATAGTTCGGATATTTCCAGGTTATAAAGTTAAGGCAAAATCTTGGGAAAGACCGTCTTTCCATAAGCCTATGGAAAGACAGGGTTTAATTAAAATAATAAAAGGTAAAAGGTCTTAGCCGCAATATAAAATTTTTATTATACAAGCACTACCACAGAGGCCCACCTCTAGCACTAGTTTTTTTTTGTTCTAGCACCGGTTTTTTCGAGAAAATAAATTGGTGGTTTTTTTTGTTAGCACCGGTTTTTCAACCGGTGCTAATTTATTTACGACAAAGAAAAAAAATCCCTTCCTATGAAAGCTGCAACGCGCTGCCGCTTTCAGAGAAGGGGAAAAGACTCAAAATTAACAATTTTATTCCACATTAATTTAATAATAAAATCAACTTCAAAAAATTAATAATTTATTTTCACATTAATGTATACAAACACCTTGTTTCGGACGACTATGACAAGAATAATAGTCCTAATTATACAATGATAAAACTACTGCAGCACAATTTATGGGGCACTGCCTTCACTTACAGCTCTAGAATCTCGGTTTCTTGTCTACTCTTGCAAAAAAAAGATGAAATGAGTACATAGTTGGGAGAACCGAACCTATCAACAGCAATTATAATTCCCAGATTCCGAATTGGAGGTAAAGAAAGGTACAAGTGGTTAGTCAAACAATCTAATGATTCTGGAAAAATGATCGACAAGAACAAGATGGACAATAAGAATGATTACTCATTGTGGTTAAAGAGATATTTGTTTGAAGCAGAACTGTTGCCTGGAAGTGGCTAAAATCTTGGAATGAGAATGAAAGAATGTTGAACGATACATCGGGGTTGCATGTACCTGCACGCTGATAAATTATCAGTGTATTCACCATCTCCACCATGGATAACCTAGCATATTCATGGTTTAATTCACTCTTAACTATATAAAATATTACTTCATCCATCCTTATAAAAAAGGTGTATTGTTTCTGCAATAGTACGAGAAATATGATTCATTTTGTTTTAGGCTAAGGTGACTGGGAGGCCGTCGTCGTACCTCTCAAAATTAATATTTATAAGCCCTTTTTTGCTTACTATCTACAAATAAGTAGATAGCGGCAAGTCGGGGTCGTCCACGAAGAAGAGGGATATTCCTAAGCGTTTAGGCATAAAAGATGATATTAGGCTAGGAGTAGATATATGTACACATATAAAAGCGAGTAAAAAGGGGGGGTTGGATGGTTTGTGGTCCTAAGATATGAAAATTACAAGACAAGATAACTAGCAAGGTCAAGTAACTATGCTAATCATCAAACAAAACTAAGAAAAAGGGTTTTAAAACTACAAAGATAAAGCCTTGGGGGCAATTGATATCCACTTCCAAACCTAATGTAGATCATTGAACCATTAACTCATTCTATCACATTCATTACTTGACTTAACATTAACATACTTATCTAGCAAGAATCACAACACATTATGCACAAGAAGTTCTAAGTTCATGTTCACAGATTTTCATGCAAATGAGCTAAGGAATTCGTCACTTTCCTAACACCCGAACACTCCAATCATAAACACTTCCGATTCTCAAAAAACCCAAGGCATAAATGAAGTGAAACATAGCATGAAGAATACATAAATGCTAAATAATAAAGGCTTCAAGAACAAGTGAAACAATCTATTCACTACTTCAACTACTTGTTGTGAAGATAAATCTTCTATCCTTCTTAGATAGTAGTTTGCAAGAGTGAATTCGACATCTCTTGCCAAACCTCACCAATGACTCCCTTAGGACTAAGAGTATCCCATTGATGGCATTTAGTACGAAGAACCAACAAGCTTGGCAACACTTATAAATACTACACCGTATCTAAGCATTCAACAAATTCATGCATTTATACAAGATTAGTCAAGAACGATCGACATTCATAGACTTCTCTCATTTGCTACCTAAAACAAACATGACAACGAGTTCGACATCATCACATTCATCTAGCAACTATCAACACACTAATATCATTTAAGAAGCTCTAACTCATGCTCTTGGATTCCACATTAAAAGAGGGGAGAATTAGCTACTTTCTCCCAACCCTAACAAGTAATCATACAAGTATTTCATATACTCAAGCTTCCAACAACATCAATGCAATTAACAATTCACATTCAAAGCCCAATAAATGCACAATAGCAAAAGCACCAAATAGATAGATATAATGGTTCTTACTACATAGAAATGGAAGCTTCAATCCTTTGCTCCCAAGATAAAACTAAGCTAGAGAACTAAAAGACATAATTAAACTACAAAAGCTAAGAAAATAAAGAGGAGAAAACCTAGGATTTCTAAGCCCAAAAATGCAGAAAAATGAGCTGGGCAAAAGCTGCTGAAGAGGAGAAGATAAGGGGAGTATTTATAGCACAAAAATCAAGAAGAAATTCAGACCACCCATCCGTCGCGAGTCGCGACGTGCTCGCGACGAACTATCGCGAGTCGCAACGGTGTCGCGACAGACGCAAATTTCAGCATTGTTTCTTCTTTCTCTTTTATATCTCATATCCTTCTCTTCTCTTCACTTCTCCACTTCTTCATGTCTTCAAAAAGCTCAAATCTAAGTCTTCAAATCTTTAAAGATATTCTTCAAAGTCTTCAAAGTTTTCAAAGTCTTCAAACAAATTACCTTGTCACACAAAATTTTCTAAAAGGTGGTAAAAATGTAAAAGTCGTTTTTAACCCTCCTTAGATAATTTCAAGGTAAAATGTCACATTTAGAGCACAAAAGTGTACAAAAGTTAATCCCAAAAGCCCTAATATAACCGTATAAAATGGGCATATCAAACCTCCGCGCACTTAAACCTTACTCGCCCTCGAGTAAGAAAAGATTCAAGCACACGGAGGAATTCATATGTCCATATCCTAAACTAATATTCCCCCAATCAAAGCCCCGCAAAAACTCTCAATATCATGAATCCCAAAATCAAAGCCCACATGAGAATTTTTCACACACACAACCCTAATCCTAAATCTAACCAAACCTACCACTTATCAATTCACTACCCATAAAAATGTTTCAAAGTCCCGAATTGATATCCCCAAAGTCCAATGACACAAAATGAAGTTAAAACCATTTACAAGGTTTAAGCACATACTTCACTTAATGCCAATATATCAACCAAAAACTAAGTATAAAGGGGTCAAGAATTTCGTAACCATACTCCGTTTCCTAACCCGCTAAGTTACCCAATCACAAGAGGTCTCCAGATGTTGAGCTACCCGATCCACCCGTATGACAACCGCAACCTTATGACTCCAACGCCGGAAAATGAGTGAAATCATAGTATTTTTCAACTTCTCTCGCTTTCTCTCATTTTGCCTAGGAGCTCTTTCGAGTTTTCATCCTAGCCACACATTATGTTTCTTTGGCTCACATATCACATTTTTCCGCACATTTTAGCCTCTCATTTTATACAAGGCTGCCCTTTCGGGTTTTTGACCTATCTGGGCCCCCAATGTTGCCTAAGTTGCCCTCTCGGGTTTTCAACTTAGTGGGTTTTCTTCTTTTTCTTTGTTTTTTTTAATGTTTTTCTAATCAAAAGTAGCAAAAAGCATTCCATATCAAGCTAACATGCATTGAGTCCTCTAACCCCTCCCCGCACTTAAAACATTACATTGCCCTCAATGTAAACATGTAAGGCAAGAACAATAAAAATTCAAGGCAAGAGGTAGAGTGACACCCGTTTATCCGCGTAGTCGTCGGTGATATGGTGCAATCACATGCACTTGTATATAATCGGTCCTGCCATTGGTTTCGGAGCCGAAAAGGGGAGCCAAAATGCCGTAGACGAACTCACCCTTTGAGCAAAACATTGCCTCCTTGGCGCCATTTGATCAAGACTACACCACAGAGAACAACATCAAACTCACAAGTACATAAGAATTTGTAATACTAGGTTTAGCATAGAGAATTAATAACCATAGTATTCTCAAGGAACAACCAATCCACCCTGCAACCACCACTACAAGATTATTCATCAAAAATATCCAACATATATCGGCACATGTACAAGCATCATTATAGGATATGCAATTATAGTCACAATGATGTAGTCGGCATACTACAATCAACAAAGGTACTATAAAGATACAAGAATGTTCATATGTCGATACATGTAGGATGGTGGAGGAATGAGCGGAGGTGAAATGTTGAGAGGTAGCGAAATGGAGAAGATTGAAGGTTTAAGAAAAATTGAGCAGCACGTTGTCGTGACTCGCGACGGATCCATCGCGACTCGCAACGGGTAGGGAAGGCTTGGTCGCGACTTGCGACGGTCTCGTCGTGACTCGCGATGTTCCATCCCGAGGCCATCGCGGCTCGCGAAATGTTGAGGCCGGGAGCAGAATTTTAGCACAAAATTTCTGATCGCATCGTGACTCGCGACCTCCCCGTCGCGATGCTATCGCGGCTCGCGGAAAGCTAGTGCTGGGAATGGATTTTGCTCCCTTGTTCGTCGGGACTCGCGACAAGGCCGTCGTGACTCGCGACAAGGCCATCGTGACCCACAACGACAGGGTTTCCCAGCACTAGGGAAAAAATTTCTTACCAAGCTCTCTCCCCTCTCTTATGGATCTTATTCCTTCATATCCTCCAATGCAATACACTACACTTTGCTACAAAATCATATAGAAACACACAATAAAAAGAACAAGACTAAATAACAAAACCTAAACAACAAAAACTAAAACAAAGGCCGAATTTATTTACGTCGTCGGCACGACAAAGTTCCGTATATTTAAGGTCATCGGCACAACCCTAATGTTATCCATATGGTGAAGGCTTGAACCCCTTCACCATGAGCTTCCAAAAGTAGAGAGGTGGGGGTACAAAACTTTCAAGAGGAAAGTTTTGTTGAGGTGGAGAAGGTTTGAAGGGAGTTGAGTGGTTAGGGGGCTTGGGATAATCTTTCGGCTCCTCTCTCGTCTCCCTCAAAACTTCCAAAAATGATAAAGTTGGTTCACTAGGTGGGAGAAGGGGTGACGATGCTAATGAATGTAGCACGATCACCTCTTTCTCCATTTTTCTATCCTTAACAACCAACTCCTCATCCCCTTCAAACTCAAAATCATTTCCCTTGGTGACCTCACTCACCGAATCCTCGAGTTCGATTTGGGATGGTGTATTTTTTGAATCATGAGCTTCCATTCGGGCCAACACTTCTAATATACTCCTCACATTCCCCTCAATAGCCTCAACACTAGAGGAGAGCTGAGTATCCAGCTCCTCACTAGTAAAGGAGTTCAAGTTTGCTATTGTATTCATGACTTCCTCACGTGTCAAACTTGAACTTCCTTGTTGGGCTTGGTTTTGGGGTTTGGTATAAGGTGGTGATGGCCAACTATTTTGCTCGTATTGTTGGTTTTCCGGCTCGTTCTTATACCACCAATCCGGACCACTCCATTCCAGATTGTAAGGATTGTGGTATGGATACCATTCTTGAGCATCTTGCCCTTGAAAACCAACATCTCCTACCTCTTGGTAGCACTCCTCATAATATCCTTGGTTTTGGAAACCAAGGGTTCTTTCTCCCTCATAGTGCTCTTCCCACAACAAATAGCAAGATTCGGTAGGATGGTCGGAATGACACATCCTACAAAACCTTGCTTGTTGAGCCTCTCTTCTCATCAAGAGTTCCCTCAAGGTGAGACGCTCCATTTTTAAAAGAATTTTTTTTTGAAAAGTCCAAAATTATATTCCAAGTGTTCTCGATAAAATCTCCCCAAGAACTCAAGCAATACCTACTCCGAACAAAAAACAACCACCAAGAAGTGGAAAATAAAAAAAAACCAGCCAATGTGCAACCAAAAATGCCCAAACATTTAAAAATAAACGCCTCTTCCCCGGCAGTGGCGCCAAAATTTAGGAGGTCGTCGTCGTACCTCTCAAAGTTAATATTTATAAGCCCTTTTTGCTTAATATCTACAACTAAGTAGATAGCGGCAAGTTGGGGTTGTCCACGAAGAAGAGGGATATTCCTAAGCGTTTAGGCACAAAAGGTTGATATTAGGCTAGGAGTAGATATATGTACACATATAAAAGCGAGTAAAAAGGGGGGGTTGGATGGTTTGTGGTCCTAAGATATGAAAATTACAAGACAAGATAACTAGCAAGGTCAAGTAACTATGCTAATCATCAAACAAAACTAAGAAAAAGGGTTTTAAAACTACAAAGATAAAGCCTTGGGGGCAATTGATATCCACTTCCAAACCTAATGTAGATCATTGAACCATTAACTCATTCTATCACATTCATTACTTGACTTAACATTAACATACTTATCTAGCAAGAATCACAACACATTATGCACAAGAAGTTCTAAGTTCATGTTCACAGATTTTCATGCAAATGAGCTAAGGAATTCGTCACTTTCCTAACACCCGAACACTCCAATCATAAAAACCCTTCCTATTCTCAAAAACCCCATGGAATAAATGAAGTGAAACATAGCATGAAGAATACATAAATGCTAAATAATAAAGGATTCAAGAATGAGTGAAACAATCTATTCACTACTTCAACTACTTGTTGTGAAGATAAATCTTCTATCCTTCTTAGATAGTAGTTTGCAAGAGTGAATTCGACATCTCTTGTCAAACCTCACCAATGACTCCCTTAGAACTAAGAGTATCCCATTGATGGCATTTAGCACGAAGAACCAACAAGTTTGGCAACACTTATAAATACTACACCGTATCTAAGCATTTAACCAATTCATGCATTTATACAAGATTAGTCAAGAACGATCGACATTCATAGACTTCTCTCATTTGCTACCTAAAACAAACATGACAACAAGTTCGATATCATCACATTCATCTAGCAATTATCAACACACTAATATCATTTAAGAAGCTCTAACTCATGCTCTTGGATTCCACATTAAAAGAGGGAAGAATTAGCTACTTTCTCCCAACCCTAACAAGTAATCATACAAGCAATTCATATACTCAAGCTTCTAATAACATCAATGCAATTAAAAATTCACATTCAAAGCCCAATAAATGCACAATAGCAAAAGCACCAAATAGATAGATATAATGGTTCTTACTGCATAGAAATGGAAGCTTCAATCATTTGCTCCCAAGATAAAACTAAGCTAGAGACATAATTAAACTACAAAAACTAAGAAAATAAAGAGGGGAAAACCTAGGGTTTCTAAACCCAAAAATGCAGAAAAAGGAGCTGGGCAAAAGCTGCGTAAGAGGAGAAGATAAGGGGAGTATTTTTAGCACAAAAATCAAGAAGAAATTCAAACCACCCGTCCGTCGTGAGTTGCGACGAGCTAGCGACGAACCATCACGAGTCGCGACGGTGTCGCGACAGACGCAAATTTCAGCATTGTTTCTTCTTTCTCTTTTATATCTCATATCACTCTCTTCTCTTCACTTCTCCACTTCTTCATGTCTTCAAAAAGCTCAAATCCAAGTCTTCAAATCTTCAAAGATATTCTTCAAAGTCTTCAAAGTTTTCAAAGTCTTCAAACAAATTACCTTGTCACACAAAATTCTCTAAAAGGTGGTAAAAACGTAAAAGTCATTTTTAACCCTCCTTAGATAATTTCAAGGTAAAATGTCACATTTAGAGCACAAAAGTGTACAAAAGTTAATCCCAAAAGCCCTAATATAACCGTATAAAATGGGCACATCAGTGAAACTACTAGTACCTCCAAGATTATGTTGGAACCCAACAATCCTAGCCTAGAAAATAAACATTTCTCATTTTTCCATTTGTTGCATCCTAACATCCGTATCAATTCTCCCATTTTCTTCTATACAGACACTATATTTCTTAAAATACATAAACGAGTCTAGATCTATATACCACTGAAATAGATGAAAATCATTTTGTATAATTTTATGTTACATGCTCACACACTCTATATTTACCAGACACCATTTTGTCACTGGATATTGAAAACTACATTAAGAAACAATCACCTTCAAATGTGAAACCATGCTACTATGAAAACAAAATGATGAAGCAAGGATATATTCCCTTTTTACTATATCCAACACGGAAGCAAGAACTTGTGATGGATAGTAAATTTATTCTGACAAAAAAACATAACCTTGAAACTGGATGTAGCTAGACGGGCGAGAATTTGGTAAAGAGAGAATAGACTAACTTTCACTAATATCCTGAAGGCAAAAAGTTTGCTGGAAGCATGTAGTACTGGATTCTGGACATTTTGTTCAGAGAGAGAACATGATAATCAACCACCATTACCATAGCTTGAGTCAATTATACAATTGCCACACAAAACAGAACTCTCCACTGGAAGACAACATCTAAGATACCAAGCATATATCGCAGGCAGAGTTGATCTCATTGAATATTCTATCTCATGGAAGACATCATTGAAGATACCAAGCATATACCAAGCATATATCCCAAGGGTACATGCAAATTCGGAAAAGTTATTGTAGACAGGAAGAAATCATCTACACTCTGAAGAATAAGGATGCTTGAGAGAAGAATGAATATTTCTAAAAGATCAATCATTGCTGGCCATGATCATTCCATGAAGGATGACAATTGTCAAGAAAATACACATCATGAACCAAATAGAGTTATAGTCGTATAAGCATTACCTCACTACAATAAAAATAGCGCTCAAAAGTTCAAGAAAGCAGTCGCGAGATAGGCTTCTAAGCTCATCTCCAAGCGAGAAACCTCCCCATGTCAGAAAATGTATCAATAACTGATATAAATAAACCCTCCCCATCCAGATACTCAAACTGGTTGTAATTTAAAGTAAGGAACTAAAGATTAAAAATTTATGACATATTTTGTGGCAGATTATAATACAACAATATTTTCTTTCCACCTGACATGAAGGGGAGAAGGATTATGCTAGCAAGTAACTTATGAGACTTACCATCAGCATCAACCATCCTTTCACCTTGAACATCTGAGGCAACGAGAACAGGAAGCCACTCAGAAACTGCTGCCTTGAAAGCAGCTTTCATATCAGCAATAAGTGTATCACGATACATTCTCAATGCTACAGGGAGTCTTACCTAACAACATGTGATTCAAAAAATTATCATAGCAATATGTATATTGACATCGGCTCAAACGAACTAGAATGGAACTTCATCAAAGATTCACCTGTGCATTGGTAAGTACGGCCAGCGATGGGAGCGGTGCGGGGGTGGTGGAGAGCATCGTCATCGGTGGTGGGAAACGAAGAGGTGGTGTTCGATGGTTAGCGCAGCGGCAATGGGAGCTCCGATGGATAGGGCTCATATCACTGGTGATGGGAGATCCGACGGCGATGGGAGATCCGGTGGAGAAACCGGTGCAGAGGCGGTGGAGAGCATCACCATCAGAGGTGGGAAATAAAGAGGTGGCGTGCGGTGGTTAGCGCGACGGCGATGGGAGCTCTGGTGGAGGGGGCGCGTATCACTAGTGATGGGAGCTCCGGCGGCGGATTTGGATAGAACATGGGTACAGAAATGGACCTGCGAAGAGTTCAGTTTTTAACTGAATATATAGGACAAAACTGGACCTGTGAAGAGCCCATTTGCACCTTCAAGAGGATCAAATACACATCCAAATAAAGTTTGACAGTTAATTAGTTAAAGTCAACTTTGTTATTAATGTTTATTTATTGAGAGTTAAGGTTTGACCGTACAAAGTCAAACATTTTTATGTGTATTTAATATATACTAATTATAGTAAGGTTTGGCCATTAATTAATAAAAGTCAACCTAGTTATTACTGTTTATATATTGAAAGTCAAGTAAGGTTTGACCGTTGATTAGTTAAAGTCAGCTTAGTCACTAGTGTTTCTATACATAGACAAAGTCAATAAAGTTTGACCGTTGATTAGTTAAAGTCAACTTAGTTACTAGTATTTATATATAGAGAGTCAAATAAGGTTTGACCGTTGATTAAACAAAATCAAACATTTTTAGATATATTTATTATACACTAATTAAAGTAAGGTTTGACCATTAATTAGTTAAAATCAACTTTGTTATTAGTGTTTATATATTGAGTCAAGTAAAGTTTGACCGTTGATTAGTTAAAGTCAGCTCAGTCACTAGTGTTTATATATAGAAAGTCAAGTAAAGTTTGACCGTTGATTAGACAAAGTCAAACATTTTTACTAGTATTTATTATATACTAATTCAAATAAAGTTTGGCCGTTAATTAGTTAAAGTCAACTTTATTATTAGTGTTTATATATTGAAAGTCAAGTATAGTTTGACCGTTGATTAGTCAAAGTAAGCCTAGTTATTAGTGTTTATATATTGAAAGTCAAGTATAGTTTGACCATTGATTAGTCAAAGTTAGTCTAGTTATTAGTGTTGGGAAAGTCTCGGGAAAGGTAGCCTTTCCATGAGCTTATGGACAGTTCTCGGGGGTATTTGCCTAAAATGTTGTAATTTTTTATAAAATTTAAATATTGCATTTTATAAGTTAAAACAAGCAATAATATATATTTGAAGGTGAAAATATAAAAATATATGATATAAAAAAATATTTTCAAAAATTTTAAATTTTGTATGTAATTTAAGAAATGCAATGTATAAGGAAAGAAATAAGTGGTCTGTCCATAAACTTATGGACAGGCCGCCTGTCAGGAGACCCACTCATTAGTGTTTATATATTGAAAGTCAAGTAAATTTTTCACGATTGTTTATATATCTATTCAAATATGTAGTCAAAGTTTTCTTAGTTTGACTGAATCTTTGATCTTGTGCAATTTAATCTGGGACGGAGGGAGTATACTAAATCAATTAAGGGTTGAACGTTAATTAGTTAATGTAAACAAATTTTATTCTTATTTGTATATATGAGGTCAGTGAAGGTTGATCGTTGATTAATTTAACTTAACTTAGTCATTAGTTAAAGTCAACAAAAGAAGTGAAATGTTTTGAAAGTTAAAAAAAATAGCTTAGAGCGGTTGCGCAGCTGCTCCCAGCTCATGAAATTTCTGGGAAGATTATTTGAAATTTTTAGCAAATTTTTTGAATTCTTTGGCTAAAATAATGAAATTTCAAAATTTTCAAAAAATATTTAGAAGTTTTTGGCGATTTCTTTGGGGGGGAAATTTTTTTGGCAGGAAATATTTTAGAAATTTTAGCACCTGTTTAAACCGGTGCTATTTTCTTCCAAAACAGATGCTATTTTGAAAATTTTTGGCAATTTCTTTGGCGAAAAAATTTTTTTGGCGATTTCTTTGGTGGAAAAATTTTAAACCGAGGCTATTTTCTTCCAAAACCGGTGCTAATTTTTCCAAAACCAGTGCTATTTTAAAATTTTGGGCTATTTCTTTGGCGGGAAAATAAGTATAGAAAATTTTTAGCACCGGTTTTTAAAAACCGGTGCTATTTTGAAACTTTTAGCACCGGTAAAAACCGGTGCTAAATTTTACAAAAATCCGGTGCTAAGTTTTAATTTTTAGCAACGGTTTAAAAACCAGTGCTATTTTTTACAAAAACCGATGCTATTTCTTAATTTTTAGCACCGATGCTATTTTTTACTAAAACCGGTGCTATTTTGAATTTATTGGCGGGAAGATAGAATTTTACAAATATTTAGCACCGGTTTTTAAAAACCAGTGCTAATATTTTCAAAACCGGTGCTATTTTAAAAACTTTTGCTATTTCTTTGGCGGGAAAATGAGTCTCGAAAATTTTTAGCACCAGTTTTTAAAAACCGATGCTAAATTTTAATTTTTAGCACCGATTTTAAAAACCGGTGCTATTATTTAATTTTTAGCACCGATTTTAAAAACCGGTGCTATTATTTAATTTTTAGCACCGATTTTAAAAACCGGTGCTATTTTGATTTTTTTTGGCAGGAAGATAGAATTTTACAAATATTTAGCACCGGTTTTTAAAAACCGATGCTATTTAAAAATATTTGGCTATTTCTTTGGCGGGAAAAATAAAATTTTCAAATTTTTAGCACTGGTTTTTAAAAACCGGTGTTGATTGTTTCCGAAACCGGTGCTATTGTAAAATTTAGCACCGGTTTTTAAAAAAACCAGTATTAAAATTAAAAACCGGTGTTAAATTAACACCGGTTTTTAAAACCGGTGTTAAAAATTTTAAAAACGGTGCTATTAGATTTTTAGCACCGGTTTTAAAAACTGGTGCTAAAAAACAGGTGCTAGAGGGGGGTCTCTTTGGTAGTGAGGGTGTAATAGTTATAAAGTTTATAACTCGATTCATGCAACCAAAAATTTTTATTTTCATTTCTTCTAATTTTCACTTTAAACCTTGGTCTTTCCATATCTTATGGAAAGACCGTCTTTCAAGAGACAGACTCTAAAGTTAAAGTGGGTAAAAAGCCTTTTCCTGTAAATCATCGAACTGAAATTGATCATCGAACTGAAAACCATAAACATCAGCTATAACTAGTAAAACATCAACGGAAAATCATAAAACATTGACTACAAATTGCAGCAAAAATTATCTATAAAATCAAATAAATTATAAATCATCAAAAAATTGAAGGAAAAAAAACATCGACCTTTATCACCAAAAAAAACTACAAACATCAACTCTTATCACATAAAATCTCACTTAGAAAAATGAAAGAGAATGTCTCATATGAAACCGTCTTACCAGGAGAAATAAGGGATTGGTGTGCAATTTACATGATATTGAATAAAATTCGCAGGTCATATAGTTTGGATATTTCTGGGTTATAAAGTTAAAGCGGGTCAAAGCCTTTCCTCTTTGCTTTTGAGAACATTCTAATATTGTGGCTACAGTATCCAACGGTGGATGCAAATATGGAGAACGCATTGCTAAATGTGTTGTCTATATTTTTTTCTTTTTTAAAAATTTTCAAAAAAAATGAGTTCATGCATTCAAAAAAAAAATTTAAGTACATAGAGAATGCGTCCTCTTCAAGCATTCAACAAAAAAAACTTTAAATAGAGGACGCATTCTGAATGTGTCCCCTACATTCTCTTAAAAAAAATCATTAATTGAGGACGCATTCTCTGAATGCGTCTTCTACAACTAGATAAAAAAAGCCTAGAGTGTCCAATTTTTAAAATCAATATGGTTGAATCCGAATTTAAGTCAATTACCATATTCAAAGAAACTTCTCCTTTGCATTCTTCCTCCAACTGCATACACGGAATCATTCACGTGTTGGGATACACCATCAACAACTAACAAATAGCAAGAGAAGAGTAGAACGGCGAGGAGGAAGGATGATAGGAAATCTCAATTGAATAGTTGCTGGTGAAATTGTGAAAATCCACGTGAGAGTTATGAGGGTTCAGTAAAATCCACGTGAAATTCTTCCCACTGATAAGAACATGTCGATGGTTATGAGGGTTCAGCAAAAAGCGACGAAGGCGATGGTGATTTAGTGGAGGATAATTAAAGAGATGGGTAAAGGGTATTTAATGCAGGGTGAATGGTGGCGAAAATTGAAGAATAGATGGATCGCCGCAAAGGTTTGAAATGATTTTTAGCATAATTTTTGCGTCTGGTTACAGATAAGGCCTCAAAGCGGTAATTTACTGTTTTCCAATTTTTGTTTATATTCGAATTTCCTTTTTTATTATTTTCCGAATTCATTATTGTATTTAATCACCTCTTGTACTATTCAGATACTTTATCTTTCATCATATTATTTTTTAAAATATTTTCTCTCTGGTGGATTTCAGAACCAAAACCTAGGGTTTGTGCATGCAACTCTTGATTGTTCTTTAAATATTTGAGCGATCTCTTTGGATATTTTGACTGCATTAGTAATCTTTGACAAAATTTCCTAGTTTTTTTAGTGAGAATAAATGGAGGATTTACAGGACTCTAGATCTTCTATTACACTTCTACTCCCTCTATCCCATATTATTGTCCTATTTACTTTTTCACGGTCTTCAATGGTCATTTTTTACCATGAATATCTCTAGCTACGTATAATATTTTTGCATATAAACTTGATGTTTAGAAAATAGATGTTAAAAATGAATCTAACAATATCACACATGATATTTTATTATACATATATTAATTTATATTTAAAGTCAAAGTTTACCAAGTTTGACTTTAAAAAGTAAATAACCCAATAATCTTGGGATTGAGGGAGTATGTAAAACTCCATGTTACACCAATAAAATGAGGCCATGTGCCTCTTTTAAGTTAACCCTAATCGAACCATCTAATTGTGATTAACATAATTTTATTTTTAATCAATTAATTAATGATGATTTTATTATTTAACTTAATTAATAAAAAATAAAAAAATAAATTCAGTTCTAACGCTCAGGCGTTGCAAATGACAAGGCTAAAGGTCACTGCCGCCATGTTCCTACTCCCCATTCCACTTTCACCACCGCTAAATCCCTATCCTTGTGTACTAATTCATGCCGAACAGAGATAAGGCGATCTCTACCTCCCGCCAGTCCATGCTCGTCGGAGCATTTGGTTTGAGTATTTCGCCTGCAATGTGAGAATCAGGAGAAAGTGTAAATTCAGCACCAATTATAACATCATCGTGCTAATCGAAATACTCTAGAGACTCCGCCGTCAGGCATTTGGGCGTTGTTGCTGCATCTGCCGCCTGTGGTGTGGAATCACCCCACCCGGAACGACTCCCTCTGGACCCACCTCTGCTTCCAAGCTTCGTCGCCAATGGAGAATATCCTGATTGATTTTGAATTAATTAGGATTGATAGTGTACATATATAGAACAGTCTAGGTTCGATGTAATTAGCTCCTTATACTCCAATTATTCCTTCTATGGTAGACACACCAAACATGGTGAATTATACAATCCAGTGTGGCTCCTCATCGGTGATGGATTTTCATCACCGGTTCAAGGTTGTTCTTGATGGACTAGCAGTCATGAATGCTCCAGTCCCACCCAGAGATTGTGTCATAATTTTTCTACGAGGCCTTGGCATCGGATTCGGCGAATTCATGAGCGTGCAGTTGGCCCAGAAGCCATTATTGGGGGTTCTCAGAGGCGGTCGCAAGAGCCTTCAACCACGAAATCTTCACCCAGTCTTTCTCTGGTGCGGGAACATGCCCAGATTCCGTACCACTAGCTTTTGCCGCCTCGTCTACAGGTTTGTCCAGCGACTACGGTTTTTACTCGCTGGCACGTGAAGCCCATGTGCCACCCTCAGGCGCGTCGACCACCACGCACGGCTGTAGGAATAATTCCAGTTGGTTAGTACGTTCTTCAGGTTCTAATGGTGCAGGTTATGGTTGCAGAAGATGTTGGAATCCAAAATGGGAAATTTAGCACAATTTTGGTCATACAGCTTCACAATGCTCCAAACTATCATCGTCAACTCGTCACTCTAAGTCTTCCCATCTTGCTGAAGCTTTCCAGTCTTCTATTTCCCTTGACGATTCAGCCTCGGATTGGTATCTGGACTCCAGCGCAACGAATCATATGGTTTCCACTTCCTCTGGCATGGACAGTTTTGTCCCCTATTCTGGTAACTGTTATGACACTGTTTCTAATGGCCATTCTATTCATATTTCTCATATTGGACATCAGTGGTTTTCTCATAATTTTTCTTTATTTGATGTCTTGGTGGTTCCTGATATTACAAAAAATCTTCTTTCCATAAGTAAATTGATAAAGGATATGAATGCTGTGATTTCTTATGATGAAGATTCATTTGTGATTCAGAACCGGTCCACGAAGGAGGTTGTGGGTCAAGGTCGATGTGATCGTGGCCTTTATGTGCTTGAGAAGGGTGGTGCTGCTTTTGTTGCCCATGTTAAAACTTATAAACATAGATTTTGATGTTTTGCATGCTAGACTAGGGCATACTTCCAATTCAGTTATTTCTTTGTTAAATAAACTGAACCTTTATTGATGTGGTTTATTTACCTCCTAAACCTACACTTTGTTCACCGTGTGAAATGACGAAAGGAAAATGGCTTTCTTTTGTGGACAATCCTAGACGGGCACAGGCTGTCCTCAATTTAGTGCATTGTAACTTGTGGGGCCCTGCTTCAGTCTTATCTGATAGTGGATTCTCTTACTATGCCATTTTTGTTGATGATTTCTCGCAATTTACCTGGTATTATCCATTGGCACAAAAATTAGATTTCTTTGAGACATTCTTGCAGTTTCAGAACTTGGTTGAAAGCCAATTTTCTTGTTCAATCAAGGTGTTTCAGAGTGACGGTGGTACATAATTCATAAATTGATGCCTACGATCCCATTTTTCAAATAAAGGAATCCTTCATCAGCTTTCTTGTCCATCCACACCGGAGCAGAATGGTAGAGCGGACATAAACACCGCCATAATGCATAAATAGGATTATCAATGCTTTTCTCCCCTTGCTTGCCGATCTCGTACTGGGATGTTGCCTTTGCCACGGCTACCTACACCATCAACAGGCTTCCCACCCCTGTCCTTCGTAATTCCTCACCATATTCTCTATTATATGGTCCCCATCCAGACTACTCAAACTTTCACTCATTCGGATGTCGGGTGTATCCTTTCATTCGGCCATTTGCTCCTCACAAACTGGCTCCTTGCAACACTCAATACATATTCGTGGGATATAGTGCTCGACATAAGGGTTTTCGCTGTCTAGATCCTGTCTCTAAGAAGGTCTATCTCACTCGGCATGCCCGTTTCGATGAGTCTTCTTTCCCAATCGTGAATGATAGTGCTTGCACTACCCCCAAATCTCTGGAAGCCTCGACATTTATTGATTTTGATTTGGATGAGTTGTCTAGATCCCCTGCTGCCCCTCCACCACCTACTCAGAATTTGTCTGGATCGATGACCCCATCCGCTAGTTCTCCAACACCCGTGTCTCCATTGTGGCCATCTCCGACTGACGTTCCACTACCTCCTCTATCGATTGTGAGTCATCGTATGACCACTCGCTCTCAAACAGGTAGTCGCACAACAAAGCAGTATCTAGACTATGTGATGTTAGGATTTCTTGAGGCATTCCTAGCACAGACTGAACCTCGAGGGTATTGATCTTCCCTTAAGGATCCTCACTGGGTGGCCGCTATGGATGAAGAAATGGGTGCTCTTTGTCAGCAACATATTTGCGATCTTGTTCCACACCCTATTAGTGTCAATATCGTTGGCTCCAAATGGGTTTATCATCTCAAGCATCGCCAGGATGGTACCATTAATCGGTACAAGGCTCATCTTGTTACGCAGGGATATTCTCAGTTGCCAGGCTTTGACTTCACCCACAATTTCAGTCCAGTCGTCAAGGCCTCCACAGTCAGAATTATCTTATCCTTGGCCACTACTTTCTCTTGGCCCCTTCATTAGTTTAGCGTTAAGAATGCATTTCTTAACGATCTTCTTGATGCACAAGTTTACATGGAGCAACCAGCCGGTTACACTGATCCCGTTCATCCTGATTATGTATGTTGTCTTCACAAGGCTATCTATGGTCTCAAACAAGCTCCTCGGGCTTGGTTTTAGCGATTCAGCTCCTATTTATTTCATCTGGGATTCTGGTGCAGTTCTCCCGATGTTTTCTTGTTTGTGTTCTCCCAGGGATCAAAGATTATATACCTGCTATTATATGTGGACGACATCTTTCTAATCGAAAATTATCCTATTCTCATTCGTCGGTTCATCACCTGCACTGATCGTGAGTTTGCCATTAAGAATCTTGGTGCACTTCAATATTTTTTTAGGATTGGAGGTCTCTCGATCTTCATCTGGACTCTTTTTGAAGTAGGCTAAGTATGCGATGGAGATACTTCAGTGCGCGGGCATGACAGATGATGTTCCTGTTTCCACACCTTTTGTTCCTGGCTCTCAGCTTCACAGCACCTCGGGGTCTGAGTTCTCAAACCCCAATCTTTATCGCTCACTGGTCGGGGCCTTACAGTACTTGACCATCACTCGCCCTAATCTCTCTTATGCGGTCAACTCTGTTAGCCAGTTTCTCCAGTCGCCTCGAGAATATCATTATTAGTTTGTCACTCACATCCTTTGGTATGTCTGTGGCACACTTCATCATGTTCTGTCTTTTTTACCATCTCATAGTGGTTTTTCTCTTCTGGGCTACTTTGATGCTGACTGGGCCCATTGTCTTGAGACCCGGCGTTCCACTTATAGCTATGCCATTTTTCTTGCGGGCAATCTTGTCTCTTGGAGTGCTAAGAAGCAACCGATCGTGACTCAATCCAATTGTGAGTACGAGTATCGCGCTATGGCGAACACTGCTGCTGAACTTACCTAGGTGTGTAATCTGCTTAAGAAGCTTCGGGTTTCCCCTTCGTCGTCGCCTCTCTTTCTTGCTCAAAATCCGGTTGCACATAAACGGGCCAAGCACATAGGCATCGACTACCACTTCGTTCGTGAACTTGTTTCCTCTGGTAGGCTTCGTGCTAATCATGTTCCTTCCTCTCTGCAAGTTGCTGATATTTCAACTAAGGGTCTGTCTCATAATCTTTTTGATTTGTTTCGTTCTAAGCTTTGTGTATCATGTAGTCCTACGCTTAGCTTGAGGGGGGTGATATAGTAGATAGAATATCCTAATTCATTTTGGATTAATTAGGATTAATATTGTACATATATTATACAGTCTAAATTCGATGTATTTGACTCCTTGTACTCTATTTATTCCTTCTATAATAGACACGCCAAACATGGTGAATTATACACTTTCAGTGGAGAACACGGTAGTGCTGGCCCTCGACGACTACAAGCGCCTCTCCATGGTGTGCGTGAGTCCCGTGCTCAACACGTCGCGAAAGTGGTGCCAGCAGTGGGAAACATAAATGGCGACGACGACTAAGTTAAATAAGCCGTGGCAGGATGTTGTTCATATCCTCTGGTTTTTAGAAGGTGGTGCCAAAAGTTGATTGGCGGCGGGCATTTTTTTATTAATTAATGTTAGAATAAAATATTATCTAATCATCTACTAACAATTAAGTTAAATAATAAAATCATCATTTATTAATTAATTAAGTATAAAATTATGTTAATTACAGTTAAATGGTTGGATTAGGGTTAAGTTAAAAGAGGCACGTGACATCATTTTATTGGTGTAACATGAAAGGTTACATAGAAGTATAATAGAAGATCCGAACCCGATTCACCGGTTGAAGAACATCTCTTAATCGAGAAAGAGGATGGGAAAGTAGCTTGGGAAAGGAGATTGGGTAAAAATGAAAATGAACACCTAAATTTGAATATTTGAAATAAGGAAAGTTATGAAAGATTCTACAGAATAACGAACCATATTATTAATGATTCTTAACCAAGGCACAGTAATCAAGGTCTTTTAGATTAAAGAAAGTTATACTCCAATTTTATTCTAAAACAATTAGCAAACGCTATAAATTCATAAATTAATATATCTTGTATGATTATGAGGTAAACGTGGTTCTAACTATAACTTTTAAAAAAAAATTAAATAGTTTAGATAAACATGAATATATAAACAAAGTTTTTAAATATTAACAAACATTTTAAACACATGAACAAATATATCTTTGTGAATTATAAGTGTATGATTATGTAGTAAAAACTGATTAGACTATAACTTAAAAAATAGTAAAGATAAACATGTGGGGTCTAAACAAAGTCATTAAAATGATTAATAAATATTCTAAACACATGAACTAATAAATCTTTGCTGATTTTGAATATGATTTGAAAATATGATTTAAAAATAGTTTTATTCAAATAAATTTCTAAATAAATTCCTTAAAGTGATTAACATATGTTCTATACATATAAACTAAATTATACATTTACTACTTGTAAGTTCTACTATTATCCTGCAAAAAATAAAAGTCTAAACAAAACTCTTAAAATGATTAACAAACATTATATGAGTATAAATTAATTTGTATGTGTGTGCTAGTTGTAACTCTCATAAAAAATAAAAGTTTGAACTACGTATTTAAAACTACTAACAAACATTATATACACATGAACTAATTTATGCATTTACTAGTTGTAAGTTCTACAATATAGAAAATAAAAGTTTAAACAAAGTTTTTAAATAATTAACAAATATTCTAAATATATAAACTAACTTATATGTATGTTCTAGTTGTAATTCTCATAAAAAAAAGGTTTGAACTACGTCAGAAAATAAAAGTCTAAACAAAGTTTTTAAAATAATTAACAAATATTCTAAATAAATAAACTAATTTATACGTGTGTGCAACTTGTAACTCTCGTAAAAAATAAAAGTTTGAATTACGTCTATGTAACTACTAACAAACATTATCTACACATGAACTAATAGATCTTTGCTATTTGTGAGTCTTTTAAAAAAATATATGAGTTTAAAATAAAACTGTAAATATAGTTTTGATAAACATGGAAGTCTTGACAAAGTCTTTAAAACGCTAAACAAACATTATAAACACATAAACTAATAGATCTTTGGTGATTTTATGTATATAATTATGTAGTAAAAATTATTTTAGATTATACTTTTAAAAATATGATTTAAAAATAGTTTTTATTAAAATGAAGATCTAAACAAAGTCCTTAAAACAAACAAAACACATGAACTAATTAGTTAGCGGTCATTATATATATTGCAAAAAATAAAAGACTAAGCAAATTAACTCTTTAAAGCTATCAACAATTATTACAAACACATGAACTAATCTATATTAGTTAAATGTAATTTCATCATTATATTGCGGAATATAAAAAACTAAACAAACTCCTTAAAATGATTAACAAATATTCTAACCATGTGAACTAATTTATATTTTCTAAATTTAATTATAATCATCATATTGTAGCTAGGAAGACTAAACAAACTCCACAGATGATTAACAAACATTCTAAACACATTATTAATATATATTAGCTAGTAGTTGTAATTCTATAATTATATTGCTAGAAAATAAATGACTAAGAAAATATTTAAAACGATCAAAAAACACTACAAATACATGAATAATCTATATTAGTTAAATGTAATTTTATCATTATATTGCAGAAAATAAAAGACTAAACAAATTCATTAAAGCGATTAACAAATATTCTAAACACATGAATTAATATATATGTGCTAACTGTAAAACTATCATTATATTGTAGAAAATAAATTTATATCAGTCAAAAATTTTCTATTACTATGTTTTTATTTAATAAAATGAATAGTACATAAAATATTTAAATATATAAACTTATACATAAAATTTTACCTTCTAATCATAATATCTATACTATATGCTAAAAGAGCAACTTCTTGATACCCGACCATAACAGGTGGTCTTTTTAAAAAAAAAATTCTTAATTAAGTGGCACCTCCACATTTATCTGCATCAACTTTCACACATTTTTTACAAGTGACACTTACAAAGCTTGACATATCAGCTAGCTTCATTTAATTGATTTTCACTACTATTTAAATTGATTTCGTCTTTATTATTATCCTAAACTGAAAACATCACTTCTTCTTCTTTAGCCTACCTTCCATCTTCCTCTCTCTCCCTTTGCTTATTCCATATAAAATTATTTATATGTTATTTATTTTTTATAGTATTTCTATATAAAATTTATCTTCCATCTTTACAAATAATATCTATTATTTTCATGTAAATCTAAAATATTTAACTAATTATAAATTAATAATAAATTAAATTAAATTTTACTTATAAATTATAAATATAATAAAATATTAATATTATCGTCACTTGTGTTAAACGGTGCATTGCACGAGTATAAATTATATTTTTTTCCTTTTATATTATTATTTTTTAAAGAAATTATTATAGTATTAATAAATATATCAATTTATTTTAAATAATGCACCGTGTGTAGTTCTCATCTAGGAGTATCTGTGAATGAAAGGATCACCCTTAAATATAACTCATTACTTATTTAAATTATAAATTATATTGTATCTTAAATTTTCATTCAGAATCGTGTATCATCACGGATGTTATCTAGTAAATATATTAAAAGGAAGAAAAATAAATATCAAAGAAGGCAAAGTCTTGGGAAAGACGGTCTTTCCATAGGCTTATGGAAAGACGGGGTTTAATTCGAATAATAAAAGGTAAAAGGTCTTAATTGCAACATTAAAAATTTAGTATGCAACATGTAGTAGTTATAAAATTTATAACCCAAAATTTTATCTTAATTTCTTTTAATTTACACTTTAAACCTTGGTCTTTCCATGACTTATGAAAAGACCGTCTTTCAAGAGACACACTCATTAAAGAAAGTGTAAACATTAGCAGCTGGAAAAATGAAAATTAACCAAAGCTGAAAAAACGGAAAACAACCAGAGATGAAGAAAGAAAAAGACGGCAGGATTATTACGCACGGAAACGTCGAATGTGCGGGCACGTACGCGCAGTCGCACGCATATAGAACACGCATCCAGATGCTTCAAAAACTGGTCTAATTTATTAAAATTACATAACTTACCCTTTCCCAAGTCTAACTCTTAATATCTGCATATAAATCCTATGTCTCACTATGTTTAATACCCAAAATTAACCTCTCCGACTGTTTGGGCAATTTACACACACTTATGGTGTAACCTCCATGACTGAAACACAGGAAGGGTAGTACGCCGAAGAAGAAGGTGATTCTGCCACTGCCAACATGGGATAGAACTAGGCAAGAGGATGGCGCAGATTCTGTCAGTCAAGAAAGGAAGAAATGGGGAATCGAATGGAAAATGAGAGCACGGAGGATAAGTTGCCAGCTGAGAAGGAAATGGTGAAGACTAATCCAACTGATGAGCAGATCTTGGCACAGATGGATCCAGAAATGAACACAGTAAATCCTCAAACCACTAAGCTGTTAAACAAGGATGTAATTGGAAAGGGATATGAGAAATTGTGGGTAGATGTGATGAGTGAAAATTGGGTTAAATCGAATGGGATGGTGATTGATTACTTTGCCCCAATGATGATTAATGGTGAAATTGAAGTAGAAATTGAAGTAAATGATGTTGAGGAGGAACTAAATTACTGGGAAACAGCTTTGATCATGTATGTATTAGGATGAAATATGACTATGAATACAGTTAAGAGATATATGATGAACTACTGGTCTTTTGTCTCAATGCCTATATTATATACAATGATGATGGGTACTTTTTCATGAAGTTCGGAAATATGGCTGATAGGAATGCAGTGATGAGTAGAGGCCCTTACACAATTCATAACATGTCCATGATTTTACAAGTCTGGAAGTCAAACTTTTTAATGAAACATGATACAATCAAAGTGTTCCCAATTTGGGTGAAATTCCCAAAGTTACCTCTACACCTATGGGAAGCTAAAAGCCTAGGAAAGATTGGGAGTGCCTTAGGGAAACCTTTGTTCAGTGATGAGTGTATAACAGAGAAGTTTCAGGTGTTTTATGAAAAAGTGCTGATCGAAATTAATATCACATAAAAAAATCCCTGAAACAGTAAGCATTAAAGATGTAGGAGGTAACAAATTTAGGCAGGGTGTGGAACTGGAATGGAAACCTACTTTTTGTGAAAAATGTCAGGTAAGGGGGCACCAGTGTAAAGAGCATATTTCCAGGCCTAAAATGGTTAAGAAATAGTATAAACAAAATACCACTGATGGGGAGAAGACTGTTGAAATACAGAAGACACAAACTGAGAATGATGGAGCTGAAAATGAGGAATGAAGTGTTGTGAAAACAAAAGGGGAGGGGAAGAAAATAGTAGACACAAATGAGCTAAACCTTATCAAAAAGGGAAATTATATGGAGAATGTGGGAGCTGTTCAAATGGGAGTCATGAAAATAGAGGCCTCAAGATTTTGAAGGATCATGGAGACCTTTATGGACATGTCCCATGATTGTATCATGGAACATCCGGGGCTAAATAATATGGCAAAGTGTATAGAGATTGGCTCCCATCTCAATGGAATGGATGTTACAATTGTTGAACTTGTGGAAACCAGAGTGAGAAAAAAGTAAAGTTGATAAAGTTAGGAGGAAATTGGGGTTGAAATGGACACTGATAACTATGATAATCATCCTAATGGTAGGATCTGGCTACTATGGGATAATAGCATAGTTGATTCGAAAAAGAGTACTAATCATATGATACATAGTGGTATATATGGGAAGGATGGAAAACTCATACACTGGATAAATGTTGTTTATGCAGCTAATCAATTAAAAATGAGGAAGAAGTTGTGAGTGGATATGGAAAAACTGCAAACACAGCCACAAGGGGATGCTTGGATTGCTATGGGAGACTTCAATAATGTACTCTCAATTCAGGACATGATAGGAGGTGATGAAGTATAGGTGAATGAGTTCACTGACCTGGAACAAATGATGAATAAAGTTGGCTTGAGTGAATGTGATACAGTAAGGGAGCATTTTACTTGGTCAAATAGGCATGCAGAGGGGGTTATATACTCTAGAATTGATAGAGTCATTGGGAACATCCATTGGTTTCAGAAATATCCTGAGCTGAAGTGGAGGTACTTGAACAAGGAATTTCTGACCATGCTTTGTTGAGAATCCAAGTGCATGAGGAGAAGAAATGGAAGAAGAAACAATTCAAACTCATGAACGGTATCTTGAGAACCATGAAGTGATGGAGATAATACAAAAAAATCTAGGATAAACCTATGGAGGGGAGCCCTATGTATGTGGTTTGGAAGAAGTTACTAAGGTTGGAAAGGACTTAGCAGACCATTCTAGGCAAGTTTCTGGTGTTAAAAAGAAGCTAGAGAAAGTCAGGGAGGAGTTAACTACACCATAGAAAGTATTGGCACATCAAAAAATGGACAAAGAAACCATTTTGAAGGTGATCAGGTGTACAGAAGAAGTGCTGAAATGGAGTACGATTGATGAGAAGATTTCTAGGCAGAAAGCTAACGTGGACTGGCTGATATTTGGGGATGGAAATGATGCTTATTTCCATACCTCTCTCAAAGCTAAAAACAAGCAGACTAGGATTCTCATACTAGAAAAAGACAATGGAGAGATGGTGTAGGATCAAAAAGGCATTGAGGATGAAATCACTAACTTTTACAGGGAGTTAGTAAGGTAGAAGGTAGGGAGAACTGAAGATGTTGATAAAATGGTTATGAGGAAGGGAAGCATACTCAGTACAGAGAATAGAAGGAAACTGATAGTTGTGGTTACTAAGGAGGAGCTATTGAAAGATCCCAAGGGGGTTAGTGATCAGAAGGCTCCTGGCATTGATGAATTCAGTTCTAGATTCTTTAAAAAGAACTGGACGGCAATAAGAGGGGATGTCATGAAAGCTTTGACATATTTCTTTGAAAATGGGAGACTATATAAATCTATCAACGGTATATTGGTTGCTTCGATCCTTAAACATGCAGTTTCTAAGAAAGTGAAGGACTTAAGACATATCATATTGATCTACTCTTTATAAATTCATCTCCAATGTCTTGACTAACAGGCTAAGTGAGGTTATTACAAGAATTGTAAATGAAAGCCAAGCTGCTTGTGTGCCTAGCAGGAACATCCATAACCACATCGTGTTGGCTTATGAGTTGGTAAGAGGCTATAGCAGGAAAAGTTGTGATCCCAGATGCCTAATACAAATTGATCTTCAAAGGGCTTATGATACAGTGGATTGGACAACATTGGAGATGATATTACAAGGGATTGGCTTACCACATCAATTTGTAAACTGGACCATGATATGTGTGAGAACTGTGTCTTACAAGTATGTGGTGAATGGTAATGTTACTGATTTTATTAAAGCTAAAAGAGGATTGAGACATGGTGATCCTATATCACCTCTATTATTTGTGTTGGTAATGGAGTATATTCATAGATTCTTACAAGAGGTAAATGGAAAACCTGAGTTCAGCTATCATTATAGATGTGACAAGATGAAGTTGGTGACTTTGAGTTTTACAGATGACCTGCTATTACTGTCAAAAGGGGATAGCAAGTCTGTGCAAGTTCTTATGACAGCTTTCCAGATATTTGGGAGGCCGTCGCCGTACCTCTCAAAGTTAATATTTATAAGCCCTATCCACAACTAAGTAGATAGCGGCAAGTCGGGGTCGTCCACGAAGAAGAGGGATCTTCCTAAGCGTTTAGGCACAAAAGGTTGATATTAGGCTAGGAGTAGACATATATACATACATATAAAAGCATGTAAATGGGGGGTTTGAATGGCTTGTGGTCCTAAGTTATGAAATTAAAAAGACAAGATAACTAGCAAAGTCAAGTAACTAGGCTAATCATCAAACAAAACTAAGAAAAAGGGGTTTAAAACTACAAAGATAAAGCCTTGGGGGCAATTGATAACCACTTCCAAATCTAATGTAGATCATTGAACCATTCACTCATTCTATCACATTCATTACTTAACTTAACATCAACATACTTATCTAGCAAGAATCACATCACATTTTTCACAAGAAGTTCTAAGTTCATGCTCATAGATTTTCATGCGAAGGAGCTAAGGAATTCGTCACTTTCCTAACACCCAAACATTTCAATCATAAGAACACTTCCTATTCTCAAACAACCCATGGCATAAATAATGTGAAACATGCCATCAAGAATACATACATGCTAAATAACAAAGGCTTCAAGAACGAGTGAAACAATCTATTCAATACTTCAACTACTTGTTGTGAAGATCAATCTTCCACCCTTCTTAGGTAGTAGTTTGCAAGAGTGAATTCGACATCTCTTGTCAAACCTCACCAATGACTCCCTTATTACTAAGAGTATCCCATTGATGGCATTTAGCACGAAGAATCAACAAGTTTAGCAACACTTATAAACACTACACCGTGTCTAAGCATTTAACCAATTCATGCATTTACACAAGATTAGTCAAGAACGATCGACATTCATAGACCTCTCTCATTTGCTACCTAAAAAAAATATGACAACGAGTTCGACATCATCACATTCATCTAGCAATTATCAACACACCAACATCATTTAAGAAGCTCTAAATCATACTCATATATTCCTAACAAGAAAAGGGGGGAAATCAACCCACTTCCCCCAAGCCCTAGCAAGCAATTCATACAAGTATTTCATATACTCAAGCTCCCAACAACATCAATGCAATTAACAATTAACATTCAAAACTCAATAAATGCACAATTGCAAAAACACCAAATAGATAGATATAATGGTTCTTACTACATAGAAATGGAAGCTTCAATCCTTTGCTCCCAAGATAAAACTAAGCTAGAGAACTAAAACCCATAACATAGAACAAAAATCTACAAAGAAAGAAGAAGAAATGGAAGAAAATAGTGAAAAACTAGGGTTTGAAGTCCCCAAGTCGGGCTTAGAGTCTTGGGAAGAAGTGGGTGAAGAGGTATTTATAGTACAAGAAAAAGGGGAGAAAAACGCGGGTCGCGACGAGGCCGTCGCGGCAGTAAAATTTAGTCCTGTTTTGTTTTGCTTCCTCCGGGTGAACCGTTGATCCGTTTTGGGAGTTCTTGTAATCGATTTTATAGTACTCGAGAAGAGGAATCCAATGGTACCATTCTTGGAGGCTGATTCTTCTCGGAAAATTCTTAAAACTCTGCTTTAAAACGTAGATCATCATTCACCCTTTGCTTTGCTCTCCTTTCTTCACCTCTTCAACTCTTCATATCTTCAAAAAGCTCAAATGCAAGTCTTCAAATCTTCAAAGATATTCTTCAAAGTCTTCAAAGTTTTCAGAGTCTTCAAACAAATTACCTTGTCACACAAAATTTTCTAAAAAGTGATTAAAACGTCAAAGTCACTTTTAACCCTCCTTAGATAATTTCAAGGCAAAATGTCACATTTAGACCACAAAAGTGTACAAAAGTTAATCCCAAAAACCCTAATATACCCGTATAAAATGGGCACATCAATATTCTTAAATTCCACAAGGCTGAAAGTTAACCAATCAAAGTGCAAAGTGTTTTTTTTAGGAATGGACGAGACTCGAAAACATGAAGTGCTCAGGATAACAGAATTTGTAGTTGGGGCATTGTCTTTTAGTTACCTGGGAGTACCCTTAACCAGTAGAAGGTTAACAGTGCAAGCCTACTAACCTTTGATGGAAAGGATCACTGAGAGGATTAGACACTAGAGTGCCAAGCTACTTAGCTATGCAGGATGAATACAACTAATCAGAAGTGTTCTTTTTGCAGTGGCTCATTACTGGATCCAATGCTTCCATATCCCTAAAACTGTGTTGAAACATATAGATTCCATTTGCATATCATATCTATGGAGTGGTGGAGATGAAATCAACAGGAAATCACCTATAGTCTGGGAGAAGATATGTTCAACTAAAAATGATGGGGGCTGAATGTAGTATCTCTGGTGGATTGGAATGAAGCAGTTATGATGAAGATCTTGTGGAACTTATGCAGGGAGGCTGATAGACTTTGGATCAGGTGGATCCATATCTATTAGATAAAAAAATTGTGAGGTGATGTTCACAGCTGTTCCAGGTTCCAGCTCTTGGATGATTAAAATTCTTATGAAGTGTAAAGAAAGACTTCTGACCTTGGATAAGTGGAAGCAACTGTAGAATCAAAGAAAATTTAAGGCGAGCAAGATGTATCAGGCTTTGAGAGGGGATCATGAGGAGGTTCCATGGCAGAAAATGTTGTATGATAACTAAGCCAGACCAAGAGAAAAGTTTGTATTATGGATGAGCTCCCACCAAAGATTGTAACAAAGGATAGAATGAAGAGGTTGGGAATGGCAGTAGAAGAAGCATGCCAGTTTTGTGATAAGTAGGAAAGCAAGGATAATCTGATGTTTGAATGTAGGAAAACTAAAGAAATTTGGAGCAAAGTACTAGCATGGATGAATATTAGTAGATAGCCATTGAAGTGGGCAGAGGAGAAAAGATGGTTGATGCAGAATTGTAGCAAGAAAGGCTGGACAACTCAGCAGCTAAAACTTGCAGTTGTAGAGACAGTTCATGCCATTTGGAAAGCTTGAAATGAGAGCTGACATGGGAAGGTGAAAGAGGGAGAAGATGTAGCAAAAAATATCATTGAGTGTATAGTGTATAGATCTTGGCTGAAACCTAATCTTAGAAAACATTGTGTAAAGTTTATGTTAGGAGAGTAGAAAGGAAGATGGATGTTATAAGGCTGTAAATCTCAATTTTTGCAATGAAAAGTATTTTCTTTCCAAAACAAATCCTATAAGTTATGGTGAGACGGTCTTACATAAGTCTTTGTAAAAATGAAAAACATAAACATGAGAGGAAATAAAGCTAAAAATATCAACACATATGACCTAAAAAACTACAAAAACATCAACTAATATCAACTAAAACTCACTCGAAAAATGAAAAACATCAACGTGAGAAAAAATACTAAAAACATCAACCAAAAAGCTACGGTACTTCAAGAGTAGAAATTCTTTACTCTGGTAAATCATAAAAAATCAATAAAACTTAACTCATACAAAAACGTTAGCATATATCACTAAAGAAATCTACAAACATCAACTCCTATCACCTAAATTGCCCTAGAAAATGAAAATCACCAACATGAAAGAAAAAAAAACCTAAAAAATATCTACCAATATAACCCAAAAAAACTACAAAAAATCAACTCATATCAACTAAACTTACCCAAAAAATGAAAAACATTAACATGAGAGAAAAAGACTAAAAACATCAACCAAAAAGCTACGGTACCTCAAGAGTATAAATTCTTTATTCTGAAAATCATAAAAAATTAACAAAGCTTAAATTATCAATTTTTTAAAAAACAAAAACTACAAACATCAACATATATCACTCAAAAGCTACAAACATCAACTCATATCACCTAAACCTCACCCGATAAATGAAAAAACATCAACATGAGAAATAGACACTACAAACATCAACCTATATCACCAAAAAAAAGCTACAAACATCAACTCAAGTCACCTCAACCCCAGCCGGAAAATGGAAAACATCAACATGAGAAAAAAAATTACAAATACCAATCCATATCTTACAAAAAGACTACAAAACATCAAATCACATCAATTAAAACTCACCTGAATAATGACAAACATCAACATGAGAGGGGGGGGGACTACAAACATCAACCAAAAAGTTAAAGTACCTCAAGAATTAAAAATTTTCAAAAAAAGTGACCTGGTGAGATTTGAATCCAGACCACTGACCTCAAACTTCAGAGTACTAAGCACTACACCACAGACTCACTACTGAACATATACTCAGTCAAATAATGATAAACATAAGCATGTACCTCAAGAACATAAAAAAAAATTTTAAATAGGGCCTAGTGGGGTTCGAACCCAAGCCACTAACTTTAAAGTTTAGAGTACTAACCACTACTTTTTTAAGATTAAAATATCACTGAGATGAAGGTTTATAGGGTTCCCAGCCCTTTCTATGAAGCTCAATTAGCACAATTTGCGATTACAACATGAGATATGGGATAAACTCATTTACACTGAGACACTAGTCAAGTATTACAATACTAATCTAAAGCCTTAGTGGCTAAAAGAGAATGATACAGAAAGACTATTAATATTACAATACTAAGAAAATGCCTTTGTGGCAAAATGAGCACCAAAGATAAATGGTTGTCGCTATGTAGCCTTAGCCTTAGAATAGCCACAATAAATATCGACTCGAGACTATCATCATAACCAAACACAGTGAAATATCAAATAAACGCAGGCGGAAAAATTCCATCCACACCTTTGTACTAACCACTACACCAGAGAACCTTTACTAACATACACTCAGACAAATAATATTAAATCTTAGTATATGTCTTTTAAAAAATAAAACACATAATTGAACCTCACCTCTCGTGCGTTGAAGCTCATTTCGCCACAGATGTTGCCGCCTCTGTCGTCTGCGGCCTCCACCTCGGTTGTTACCATCGTCGTCCACCTCCGTCATTGTCATCGATGTCATTGTCCGCATCGACCATCGTCGTCACCGTGAAAACATTTTTGTCGTCGTCACGCGTGAACTGCACGTGTCTTTCCCAATTTGTCGCGCGTGTATTTCACACGAACGATCATCCTCGTCGTTGCGCTCCTCTGTGACTCTGTCGCTGCTTGTAATTCCCCAAATTTTGTGGGGAACTTCTCAATAGATATTCTCCATTCAGCTTCTTGTCGTACTAAGCTCCACAGTCGCTAAACAGTTCTGCCGTGCAACTTCCTCCTCCTCTGGACATCGCGAACAGAGTCAAATTGCCTCATCATCGCTAGAGTCGACGTCGCACTGCATTCGAATTCTAATAGGATAGAGAGAGGATCGATCTGTGCAACGCCGAAGAAAAGCTTTGTGGTGGAGCGGTGGTAGTTGGTGGTGGAGCGGTGGTAGTTGGCGGCGGAGAGATGCCTGTTACCAGCGGATACATGTGAAAAAATGGAGGAGAGAGAACGAAATGAAAAATAAATTAAAATTCATAAAGTTTTAAATATTTATATTTATATACTTCCTTTGTCCCAGAGAAAATGACACATTTATTTTTTCACGGTTTTCAATGATCATGTTTGACTAACTATATCTCTTACTACACACAAAAATTTTGCACAAAAATTTGATATTTAGAAAATAGATGTTAAGAAGAATCTAATAATATCTCACATGATTTTTTTTTATTTGGTATAGATTAATATATAATTAGGGTCAAAGTCTGGGAATTTTGATTGTGTCATTTTCTTTGAACGGGGGAGTAGTTGTTATGATAATTGCACAATTGATCCCTAAATTTATTAACACATTGAAATAAAAATCTCACCCCAAATCAAGACTTATAATAATTGCATACTAAACCCTGTCTAAAGTTTAGACTGGTTAAAACAAAATTTTGTGATTTTTATCCCCTTTTTAAGAAGTTGTTTTAGGAATGCATATGACTATGTATTTGAACTAATATAATAAGGGAAAGTCTCAGGAAAGGCGGCCTTTCCATAAGCTTATGGACAGTCCTCAGGGGCATTTGACTTAAATGTTGTAATTTTCTATAAAATTTAAATATTGCATTTTATAAGTTAAAACAAGTAATAATATGTATTTGAAGGTGAAAATATAAAAATATATGATATACAAAAATATTTTCAAAATTTTTAAATTTTGTATGTAATTTAAGAAATGCAGTGTATAAGGTAAGAAATAAGTGGTCTGCCATAAGCTTATGGCAGGCCGCCTGTCAGGAGACCCACTCATATAATAAATTAGGGGATACGATACTCACTTTACCTTGTGGTACGGTATAATTTACCAAGGTTTTCACTAAAGCAATTTACCGGTTACTAAATAGTGACAATAGTTTTCATCACCATTATTATCGTCACTGAAGCTCACTAATTATTGACAACCCTAATCCTTTCCATGTTGACCTCAAATTTTGTCATGAACATTAGTAAAGACAAATGTTTCATCAATAAATAATATCTTCCGTGTCAAATATTTAACAGTAAAATCATCCAAAACCCTTTAGCTAGAGTGGGGTTTGTTTAAAATTCTCTATGAAAAATGTAAATGTGCCTTTTACAAAATGTAAAGTCTTTTATAAAATGTAAACGAGATACACAAAGTCGGCAGTAGAGTGGTATAATTAATAATTATATTACAATGATCATAATAATTTACAATATCCAAGTCTAATTTATCATATTAACAGATAAATACAGGATTAATTTTAATACTAAATCGATAACATAGAATAGTTGAAGAATTTGGCTCTTCATAGGAAAATAGATGGTCTGGATTTTCATTTAATTTAGAGGTGCATTGTTAAAATATTAAAGTTCGCCCTCAGTCTTTTTTTTTTAAAAAAAAAGACGTTTAGTGTATTTCTGAGATAGCCAGTGAGTATTATCAAAATTATCGGTAATTATTACATACATCAAGAAAAATTGGAATGAAAAATCATAGATTATTCTTCTAAAATTGTAGTGCATATGTAAACTGAAAACTGAGAGCAGTGTAGTAGGAATATATGTTTCCCGTCTCGTCTCGAGAAACAAGTGAGCTATTTCTTTGCAAAATTGTGCTCAATATGATAAGATGTATTTGCGTAAATAATATTATATTGCTAACAGGAATATATAGAGTACAATAAGGTAACAAAATATGAGTACAACTCTAGCTTGGTCAACATGACTTATCCAGAATCAATTATAATCTAATCAGAAACATGATTTCCTCTAACACCCCCCCCCCCTCCTCAAGTGAAGCGTCGGATGTTCAGCGACGTAAAGCTTGGACCGGAAGAACTCAAAGAGGGGATGAGAAAGTCCTTTGGTAAAGATGTCAGCAATTTGAAGGCCAGTGGAGACATGGGCAACACGCAGCTTGCCAGATGCACCAACTCACGAACAAAGTGATAGTCGATATCAATATGCTTGGCCCGCTTGTGAGCAACCGGATTTTTAGCCAAGAAAATGGCACTACTGTTGTCACATAACAGCAATGGGAGCTTGAAAGCGGAAGACGAAGGTCGCGAAGCAAATGAGTCAACCAGACCATCTCCGAGGCAGTGTTGGCAAGAGCCCGATACTCGGACTCAGTGCTGGACCGAGAGGCGGTAGGCTGTTACTTGGCAATCCAGGAAATAAGATTTCCACCAAGAAAGATTACATATCCATATGTAGATCGGCAAGTCTCAAGACAACGAGCCCAATCAGCATCCGAATACCCCAAGACCTCAGGAGTACTGACCGAGCGAAAGGTGAGGCTGAAATGGAGAGTGTCTTTGACGTAGCAAAGAATCCGAGTGACTGCGGCATAATGGTCAGCACGAGGATCCTGAAGAAAGTGACTGACGGTGTTGACCGCAATTGCTAGAACATGGCGAGTAATCGTCAGATACTGGAGGGCACCAATAAGGGATCGATACAACGTTAGATTCTATAATGGCGGACTGGTGGAACTATGTAGCTGCGAACCAGGAACAAAAGGGGTAAAGACCGGGGCTGCATCGGACATACCGGCACGAGTGAGAATATCCCAAGCATACTTTGCTTGACCGAGAAGCAGACCCGAGGAAGTGGGTGATACTTCTAAGCCAAGAAAGTAATGGAGAGCACCCAAATCCTTAATAGCAAACTCCCGATATGTCCGATCAATAAACTTTCGAAGAAGCTCAGAGTCATTGTCTGTGAGAATGATATCATCAACATAGCCCAGGAGGTAGAGCAATGACGAGCCTCGAGAGAGAACAAAAAGGAAAGTGTCGGCAGAACTGCACCGAAATCCGAGTTGAGATAAATAGGTGTTGAACCGCTAGAACCATGCTCGAGATGCTTGCTTAAGACCATAAATGGCCTTTCACAAGCGGCAGACATAATCAGGATGAACAGAGTCCTTGTAACCAACCGGTTGCTCCATATAGATCAGAGTGTCAAGAATACCGTTCAAGAAAGCGTTCTTGACACCCAACTGATGAAGAGGCAAGGACCACATAGTGGCAACGGAAAGAACGGTCCGGACAGTGGAGGCCTTGACTACCGGACTAAAAGTATGATCGAAATTGAAGCCCAGAATCTGAGAGAACCCCTGCGCAACAAGGCGAGCTTTGTGACGATCAACCGTACCATCAGGACGATACTTCATCCAGTAAACCCATTTGGAGCCAACAACATTGACACCAGAAGGGCGTGGAACAAGATCCCAAGTGTGCTGGCCCCGTAAGGCAGCAATCTCCTCATTCTTAGCAGCAACCAAAGACGGGTCCTTCAACGCCGAACGATAAACCGTGGGCTCCGACTGGGTGAGAAGGGTAGCAAGAAGGCCATGAGCCACAAGACCAGAATAGTCTCGACGTGGAACAACCCCAGTGAAAGATCTAGCGGCCATGGGATGAGTACGACGTTGCGAAGAAGAAGCCGGAGAGGACACCAGAGACTGAATATCGGAGGTGGCCAGAGATAATGCCACAGGGGGAGGAGAACTATCCACCGGTAACTGTGATGGAGTGGACAGGTCAACAGTTGGCGGAACAGAGTCCGACGAGCAAATAGAGTTGGGCAGAGGAGACTGCTGATCAGAGGTCGAGGGGGCAGACTAGAGCTGCCATCAGCATCCAGAAAAATAGAAATGTCCAAATTCGAGAGAGCAAAGCCAGTGGCTGAGGTCGAAGACGAGGCAAAAGGAAAACAGCCTTCATCGAAGCGCGCATGACGAGCTACAAAAATCTTGCCAGTGACAGGATCAAGGCAGTGAAAACCCTTGTAATGACAGGTGTAACAGATGAAAACACAAGGAATGCTCTGAGGAGATAACTTGTGAGGGGCCATAGGATGAACATAAGGACATACTCGACAACCAAAAGGATGGAAGTTCGAGTAGGTCGGATCACGATGATAAAGAAGTCCATAAGGAGAAGTCCCTTGTAAAATCGGAGTAGGAAGCCGATTAATGGTGTAAACCACAATAGCAAAGGCATCATCCCATCTCGACAAGGGTAGATGGGAATGAAAAAGTATAGTGAGGCCCATTTCGGCAACATGTATGTGCTTGCGCTCGGCCCGACCATTTTGCTGTGGGGTGTAAGGGCACGAAACTTGATGGTGAATGCCTTTGGAGGCAAAATGGGAGCGTAAGCGCGTATTTAAGAACTCAGTGCCACCGTCACTTTGAAACACCTTAATTTTGGACGTAAATTGATTCTCAACTAAGGCCTCGAACTACAAGTAAGTGTCGACAAACTCAGATTTTTGACGCAAGGGAAAAAACCAGGTAAAGCGAGAATAATCATCCACAAACAAGGCATAATAAGAAAAACCATTTGAAGACAAAACCGGGGAAGACCCCCACAAATGACAATGAATCAAATCCAGGACGTGCGCAGCACGCTTATTATTCTCAACAAAAGCTAACCGCTGCCCCTTTGCCATAATACATGGAGCGCAAGTATGCGGTTTGGGTAATAAAGAAGAAACTGACAGGAGACCAGACTTCTGTAAACCAGAGATGATAGAAATTGGCACATGCCCCAGCCGAGCATGCCAAAGCTCAAAAGATGCACATCCATTATTCTGCTGCAAGAAGGAAACGAGTGTTGTGCCACCCTTGTCTAATACATACAGGCCGCCTTCACTGTGGCCCTTACCCACGACTTCCTTAGAAACTTTGTTCTGAATCACAAAGTTTCGATCATCAAAAGTGACAAGACATTTAAATCCCTGGTCAGTTTACTAATGGACAGTAAATTTTTAATGATGGTTGGAACAACCAGAACATCAGACAGTGTCAAAGTATCAGAAATCCGAGAATCACCAATGTGAGAAATTAGAACAGAAGCACCATTACCAACAGAAACATAGGAATTACCAGAGTAAGGTGCAACACTGTCAAGTCCAGATGCTGAAGACGCCATATGACTGGTGGCACCAGAATCAACGTACCAGTCGGATGCGCGAAAGTGTGGCTCTATCTGTAGTGAAGCCTAAAAATTGGCAGCCAAGTGCATGGAGTCGGAACGACGAGTCTGTGCTAACATCTTGTAACAGGTAGCCGCATAATGGCCCAGACGACCACACCAGGTACAATGGGGACGGCCGCGTCCGGAACTGGCCCCAGCCGTGTACTGACCAAGACCAGAGCCAAAACAACCGACTCTGCGACCACCAGATCGGCCACCTCGAGCGGCACGTGAACCCCATGCGCCGTCGCCCCTGGCCGGCGCGTGATCCCAAGCACGCCCGACAGGGGGCTGCTCACCTGCAGAGAATGCCACTGGGCCAGAAGCAGGTATCGAATTGCCTTGAAGATTTTTCAAAAATGCCTCATGATTCTTGGTGCGAGACAAAACATCGATATAAAGCGGGGTAGGGGAAGAATTAATCAGAGGGGCAGAAAAATCCTTGAACTCAGACCCGAGAGCAGTTAAAAACCAGATGATTTGATCATCATTAGAAACAGGAGAACCCATAAGGGATAACTGCTCAAAAATGTCTTTAAATTGTAAGTGAAGTTCATGAACAGTACCATTCTTACGTATACCGTGGACATTGGCACGAAGATGAAGAATGGTGGAAGTGATACTGTTCTGAAAAGTGGCGCAAAAACTGTCCCAGATATCCTTGGCACTAACACACGAGGCCGGAAGTTCGGAGAGGGCCTCGGGAGAAAGAGAGAACAGTAGATTACAGACCCTCTAGTCTTCATCCATCTAGAGATCATAGATGTCCTTGGCCATATTGTAAGCCGCCTGAGCAGCCACACGATCAAGGGGAGGAGCGCGGAGGGCGGTGGCAAAAGTGGAAAACGTTAAACTGATCGTCGGCAGAGTGGAGAGAGGAGGGCGTGGAATCGACCCATCGAGATATCTGAAAAGCCTCCGAGGGCGAAGAACGGATTCAATCTGGTGTTTCCAGAGAAGAAAATTGGGCTTATTGAGTTTAATTTGTAGCATCTAGAGAAGGGTATTAAACGATAATTTTTCACTGGCCATGATGAGAACGAAAGAAGGAGGTCGGCCGCTAGAGGAAGTAGGAGCGGCAGCCGAAAAAAAATTTTAGGTATTAGAAGGTAAATCAGTACATTGCTCTAATACCATGATAAGATGTATTTGCGTAAATAATATTGTATTGCTGACAAGAATATATAGAGTACAATAAAGTAGCAGAATATGAGTAGAACTCTAGATTAGTCAACATGACTTATCCAAAATCAATCATAATGTAATCAGAAACATGATTTACTCTAACCAAATATAACCATGATTTCTTGTTTTAATACCTTGGCAAAAACCGCCCTAAGAAATAAGTTGGGATGGATCATAATTTTCAAGGGGTTGGGATGGGCAAAACTTGGAGATTTATCTAGTCCCATTCGGCTCCTCAAGTAAATTTAAATCGATCTGATCTAAATTATGATCAACTCATGATGAAAAAGAATACAACAAATAGCTCAGTACAGCATCCTCAGTCTTCCTCGAGTTTCCGGCGAGACAAAATGATTATTGATTCAGTCCACTGTACTATGTTAATGTCATTCAGGAAATCCCTTGCTAATGTCATTCAGGAAATTCCTTCCACTCTACTCTGTTAAGGCCATCCACAATTGCCCTCCGAAATTGTCCACCGTGCATAAGGATGGAGGAGACATGCCCGCCAGTTACCCACCTCACTTCCGAACCAGGCCAAGCTTTCTGAAGCTCCAGCACTGAGTGCCTAGGAATGTATCCATCATCCTAGAAATAGATAGAACATGAAATTAAATGATATCTCAATACCAACATCAATGCTTGAGGTCACTGTTGTTCCCTAAATCTTGCGTAACCATTTCAGCGAAAGCAATTAATCCAGATTTCTAATGATTTGCACCTAAACCACATGTTCTCCAAGAACTTGTCCAAACTGAACTGCATAAATCCATAATCTTAGTTCAGAACTTTAACTAAAGTCAGATGGGATAAACGAATTTGGAAGATTTCACATATGCACTCAAAATGGCTGTCAGAACACAGCAGTGTGATGAACATAAGATGTAAAGGGAATAAATTATTGGAGAAAACTGTAAGATCAAGAACTAAAGGATAAGAAACCAGCTGCAAGATAAAGAACTTACAGTAGCAGCCACAAATATGACAGCGTTCGGATTTTTGGGTATTGGAAACCGGGTGACATCCGTGGGAGACAACACGTTTCTCATCCTCTCTCTCACTTCTTCTAGGGTCATCCCAGCCTTTTCCACAGCAAGGTCTTCTCTTAGTGCATCCCATGCAGTGGCATGTTTCAGCACACCTTCACAGAATGCAACAACGGCAGAATGTGGAGAGAGAAATGGGAGAGTTGCAACAGGTGTATGGTGCAAGGATCCAACCATAGCTGCATGTACTCCTCCTAAATGTCACATAAGAAAAGACTCTGCGTCAATAGCAATTTTGTTTTGCTTCATAATTTGCTCACCAGCCTTTTAACAATTTTATTGCAAAAATGTCCATAGTAAACAAGCAAAAAGAATCCGGTAGTCCTTATTTAAATCCATAATTAAATTTCATGTCTCTTTGCTTCTATACTCAGGAGTCAGGACCTGGACTTAACTTATCATTTTCATGTTGAAAAAGACAACTAAGCCTTTATTCCAGGGGTCGGCTATATGTAGAATATGATTAAAATGCAAAAAGTATCTTGTGTATTTGCTTAATTGAGCTTTTTCTTCCCCATTTCTTCAAGATGTATGTTTCCATTCACATTTGTGAGATTAATCTTTATCTACCCTTGACTAGATACAAACCACTTTTACAGCTAAATGAAGTAATTAACACCCACAACTACAAGACAAAGGCAAAAACTATATGCAGGCGTTTTGTGCCTCACTCTCCAAAAGGTCCCAAAAGGTACTGTTTCATCTAACAAATTAATAACTTCCTTTTATCCCCATCATTCAGAATGTACTTTCTTTTCTGAGACAAGTTGTCAGCTAATTTAGGACAATTCAAAAGTATTATCTTTTAGTTTATTTTGGACTTGCACCCTGTTCTTTAGCTTCAACTAAGACTAAAGCTCGAGCTCTTGAGAGGATAACAAATAAGATAGTGGTAAGTGGTTTCACAGTTTCACTATTTGGGTGAATTTAGTATCTGACACAAAACTGAGACACTAATGATCAGGAGTTCTATAACATTTTCCAGTAGTGAGATTAAAATTTCTGGATATTCTCAACATTATGTTCTTTGCTTTGACTATTTTGGTTTTTCTTTTGAGGGAATCGGGTGAGAGATTACGAGAAAGACTTAGCCATCATGTTTACAGATGTAACAATACAAAGAGGGCAAAAATAATGAATTCCTTTGCGGGACCATTTTAGAAATGATAGACAAGAAGATCAGATATACAAACATACGGGACCATTTTTGCATATTAGTCACATTAAAATTTCCATAGTACCCAAAGTGACTTAAAACTGAATGTTTAGGGATACTTGGCTTTTTCTAAACTGTCATCCTATCATATAGGGCATTATAAAAGCCTTACCCATGCTTAGTCCACACACGCCCATTTTCCCGAACCCTGCTTCACAGTCCAACCAATACAAAAGACTTCTTGCCTCTTCAATAGTGGCTTTTCCCAACAACAGCAAGTCACTCACACACAATAGTTTTGCACCGCGCTGCAGAGAAGGACGCCTTTTCCCGTAGAATGGGCTGCAAGATATGTTTACTTTCATTGAAATGGAATAAAAATATAAAGCTCATTAATCAAACCATTTAATCACATTTTATTAGGAATCATTAATTTGTACCATTTACTCTACCTCTCGAGCACCATGGTTGCTATGTTTTCCTTCAATAATGGTCCACCTAGTCGCAGTCTTCGTTCAAAACTATGGTCCCCAGTGCCTGAAGGTAAAATATGTTTCAGATCCCACACGGGCAAATGAAGGGTGTAGGAAGATAACAACCTTCTAGGAAGATCAATAAAGTTATTCCAACTATTATAGCATTCAGCAGGATGGAGGGAACTTGTAAAACAGACCATTTAATGAATGTGCAGTATATTTTAGTTTCTTGATGCTATTTCTGCATAAGTTTGACAGTATTCTGAATGTCTTAATTAAGACTCACAGATATTTGACATCTTTTTAAAGCTTCAGCCCACTGTCATTACTTTCAGTCTCTCTTGCTTGTTGACATGCAGCACATATCAGTGAAACTAATGACTATTTTCTGAAGTTTTCTAGCATCATTTGTTGACAAAAGTAAAGCACTGCGTAGCAATCCTTTTCCTAGTTGCTGAAAGATTCATTAGCCTTCCTAGAAAAGCATAATAACCAGTTGAAGGATTAAAACAGAAAAGGCCATAAATCTGGTAAACAGACTAATAGTTTGCAAGGATTGTAAATCCACCTATTTTCTCAATGAACAATAGCACCTTCCATTATACCTGGACTACAAAAGTTCAATCATAAGGTGAATATCTTTATTTGCCCAATTTCAACAGGGTTGACTCCATGGTCTATCACGAGGCCTGGACACTAGAGATGAAACTCATGCAGCATAAGTTCTTAACCTCCAATCCCAGCAATTTCAAGCTGATTAGTTTCTCTATTCAGTACTTAGAATCACATGCAACATAACCTGAGATATATAATATCCATCATGCAGAAAAGCTTTAAATATGGATTACAAACATAAATGAGGCTAAACATGAAAATTAAAATTAAAAAAATCCAAAGCAGAAAGCAGCAAGCAAACTGACAGGAGATGCCTAACCAAGTTCAGCTGGATGACCATTAGGGGATCATTTTATATGTAAGCAATAGATATATTCACTTTTAAATCGATAACAGCAGAATAGACACAATCGACACACAGAATAAGGATTTCCCTTTACTGCCATCAAAACTTAACCAGCACATGATAGTTCTGATGGCACAATGCTACAGCCAAACAGAAAGTTGAAATATCTTTATCCATACTACAGAATTCAAACTCAAATGATCGGACAACATGAGCACATATAAATCGAATTCCAACCGAAAAGTGCAGCAAGGAAATGCATCTTCAAAGGTGCATTACCCGCTAGGTGTACCACGCAGGCAAGACTGTGGGGAGGCACAGACTTGGGAGCAAGAAAAGCAACCCTAGCAATGTGACTCTCACAAGGCAATGCACCAAGAAGTTCTTCATCACACGGGGTCCGGAAACTCCCTTCTCTCAGAACAGCACTCTTGGATTCCCAAACAGTTTTCCAGACGGGATCAACCATCGCTGGAGGCCAATTCGGGCCTTCGACAAACGGGAACCACTGATTTATCATTCTCTCCAGAAGATCAAGCTTAGTTCCGCCCCATCCTCTGGAAAAAAATGGTGGGCTTATCCTAGTTCTATGCACAAACGCACCATATACATGGTCCAACGCATAATGCAGCATTCCTAGATTTACAGACACCATTTTTAAACCGAACCCACAAAACCTAAACACTGGGAATTCAGTAGGAAGCTTAAGTTTACTATGATCGAATTGAAAGTACTTAACCAAAGCTCGGATAGGAAAACTTAATTAAAATAACTCGTGCCAACCAAAATTAAATCTCTATATCCTAAAGGAAAAAATGAATCTGGACGGAAATCAGATATCACACCAAAAGATTTGATGATTGAACAAATATATGATACTAATATACTATGATTCTATTCTATGTTCTCAGCCCAAATAAAAAAAAAATCGTCAGAAAATTAGAAAACAAAATCTACTTTACAGAGACATCACGAAATTGAAGTTCCTAATATCCCATAGATCATGCAAGTAAACAAGTAGGTGAGGGGGAGAAACCATGGGCAGAGTTGGAGGTCTTTCACGGGACCCACGTGCAATGTGCCACCTCAGGATATGGATATGTTTTTTTAAAAAATAAAAATTTAGCATTCGTTCATTGAAAAAGAGTTGTAGAAAGGGAGGGATGGGTTCCCATTTGGAGATAGACTCTATGGAGTTTTTATCATGTTCGGCTAAAGAATGTGCTAAAGCACTATCCTGGCATCTAACTTAGAGTGGTTCTGGATATCTATGGCTCGCAACTAGGTTGGCTATGTTGTCAATGATGATGCCGAAGTCCGTTAGATCTTCATTATGATTATTGACTACTTTTATGACGACATGTGCATCACCTTGGATACAGCTGATTTGTATACCTTTTTGTAAGGTTGTAAGCATGCCTGTTCTTAGAGACATAGCTTTTGCGTGCTTTGTTATATGCACTGCTGGAAGGTGTTGTGATTCTCCATATATCCAATTTCTAGTTGAAGACATATGTACCATCTAAGACATGTTGGGTTTGAGGATATAGCTGCATCAAAGTGAAGATTGTTTCCCTCTTGTAATGGTTAAGTGTTTTGGTTTCTAGCCTCTTGATTTGACTTCTTATCACGTAGTGTTCTTTCTAGATCCGCTAGCAACCTTGTGGCGTAGAGAACACAATATTGGGGTTAGAGGTCATGACTCTCACATGAAGAAGTTTATTTCTGTGATGTCATAGTTGTGATAACATTGTCGCGACAATTGCCATATCCTTTAAATCTAGCTCCAGGATCAAGTCTTGGACCCATAAGCTTGCGCTTTGTTGTTGGAAATGGAAGATTTTCTCATGCAGTTCTTATTCGAACCATACTTGGTGTGCTATAGGACAGTAGAAGAATAGATGTTCAATGGAGATATCATCCATAGAGCAGCTTAAGCAACACTATTCAGCTGGCATGTGCCTTTGAAGCATATTGGTTGCCGATGGCAGATGGTTCTTGTATAGCCTCCACAGAAAGTTATTTACTTTTGGCAGGGCCGTTAAATTCCATAAATTCTTCCAATGTGGAGAAGGGTCTGAGCTGCTTGATGCCATGTTACCTGCAATAGCAAGAGTTGACGAGTTAATTTCTAAATTGTAGCAAGATTTGACCGTGTATTTACTGTCAATTGTTAGGTGCCAAATCCATTGGTCTCGGGTCTGAGATCTTATGTTCCTTGGTAAGGATAGAATGAGAGTTGATTCTTCCTGATTGAAAGTATTCCTTATAACTTCTTCATTCCAGGTAGTATCATTGTCAATCATAAGATATGAAACTTTTAGGTATGCCGAGAAATCGTCTACCAAAGATGTGGGTGTTTGATGCCCCAATCTTGGTAACCAAAGACCATTTTTTATACTTGTGTTATTTTCGGATCCAATTCGTTTTCGAATTCCTTTTGACAATAATTTTCTTCCCTCCAAAATGGATCTCCAAGCATACGATGGATTCCACCCTAATTTTGCCTCCATAAAGGTTCACGATTGAAAGTACTTTGCTTTTAGCAGCTTTGCGACAGTGGAGTGTAGGTTGATTAGTAGGCGCCACGCTTGTTTTGCTAACATCTCGGTGTTAAAAAAACTTTATCTCCTTAAACCCTAATCCTCTCATACTTTTAGGGTAACATAACTTTGTCCATGTAGCCCAGTGGGTTTTCCTCTTTTGAGTTGTGCTGCCCCACCAATATCGACTGTACATTCTATATATGTCTTCGATGAGCTTATCTGGTAACATAAAGGAAGACATGGAATAAATGGGTATAACCTGTATGAAAAACTTTATAAGGACTTCTTTTCCACCCTTAGATAGTTGTTTGTGTTCCCAGTTATCAATCTTTGTCCAAATTCTATATGTAATACCCTCGAGTGCACTTGCATTTTCTCGGCCAAAAACTATTGGAAGTCTCAAGTACTTGTCATGGGTGATGGCCTCTGTCATTTGCAGTGTAGCTAGGATGTTGTCCTTAATCTGATCGCCAGTGTTAAGGCTAAACATGATTGGAGACTTATTCAGATTGATTTTTTATCTCGAAGCCTCCTCGTATAATTGTAGGATGTTTCTTAGCATTACCGCCTCCTGATTTGTTGCCTCTCCAAGAAGAAGTATATCATATGCAAATAGGAGGTGTGATAATACCGGTGCATTCCTAGCAACTTTTATACCATGCAGCCTTTGATCTCTTACACCAGCCCGAATCATTTGGGAAAATACATCACTGCAGATAATGAATAGATATGGAGATAGTGAATCTCCCTATCTTAGTCCTCTACTTGGTGTGACTCTTCCAAACCACTTCCCATTTAGCATGAAGGAAAAATGCACTGTTGAAATACAACTTTCAATCAGACGTATAAACACTTGGTCAAACCCAGTTTTTTCTAAAACCTTCAATAGAAAATTCCATTCAATTCGATCAAATGCTTTGCTCATATCCAACTTGGTTGACATGTGTGTCCCTTTTGGCTTGTGGTTCATCATTTTATATGATGATGTGCTTCATGAGAGATAATAATATTATCCGAGATCAGTTTGTTCTTTACAAATGCACTTTGGTGATTTGAAATCACTCTATCAAGGACCACTTTTAGTCTATCGCCTATGCATTTCAAAATTATTCGATAAACCACATTGCATAAACTAATAGGCTGGAATTGGGAGATATTTTTCAGCTACTTTACCTTCGGAATGAGTACGACATTTATGTCATTCAATGAGCTCATGAATTTTCCATTATTCAAATACTACAGTGCCTCCTGAGTGAATTTTGGTCTCACGATCTTCCATTATTGCTGGAAGATGGATGGTAGCATACCATCCAGACCCGGTGATTTATTTGGAGCCATACTCTTCAAAGCAGCATGTACTTCATCTTTAGAATATGGCCTTATTAGGTTAGCATTCATTTTAGACGATACTTTTGGCGAGATTAATTTTTCCAGGTGGTCAATTACTATTAGGGACGGCTGAGAACTTTCAAAAAGTGTTCGAAAGTGTTTCAAGATAATAGATTCCATATCCTTTTCATCAGTGCACCACTGCCACTGTTGATTTCTTAAGCCATGGATAGTGTTCTTTCTTTTCCACTTTTTAGAAAATAATGAAAGAAACTGATGTTTCTATCTCCTTTCTCTAGCCAATGCTGCTTTGCTCTTTGTTTCAGATAGAGTAGATAGAATATCCTGATTGATCTTTGATTAATTAGGATTGATAATGTACATATATAGAACAGTCTAGGTTCGATGTAATTAGCTCCTTGTACTCTATTTATTCCATCTATGACAGACACACCAAAGATGGTGAATTACACACTTTCATGGTATAAGACAGGTAACGATTTTTCACTTCGTCCTGCTCTTCCGACATTTTGAAAAATCTTGAACCTTCCAAATCTTCAATGGAAAACAGCCCATTAAGCTATTCTACCCTAATTCATCTGTTGCCAATCAAGCTAAACTCCGGAAACTATATGATGTGGAAGTCGCAAGTTCAAGTGCTTCTCGAATCTGGGGGTTTTTTTGGCTTCTTGGATGGGTCAAATCCAAAGCCAATGGTTGCAGCCAAGGGTGAATCATTGGCTATTGGTTCTTATCAGACCAACAATGGCGACGTTGCAAAATCCCAGGTTGTGTTTAACTCCTGGGTGATGCAAGACAAACGACTCCAGGCATTGCTCCAATTGTCACTCACCTAGGAGGCCATGTTGGAAACTGTTGGTTGCGGTACAGTGAGGGAGATGTGGAACTCCCTTGTAGCTGCAATAAAAAATGTCTCAACATTTCATGAACTTCAACTCTGGGATGAGCTCCATACAATCCGGTGTGGCTCCTCGTCGGTGATGGATTTTCATTGCAGTTCAAGGCTGTTCTTGGTGAACTCGCAGCTATGAACGCTCCAGTCCCTCCCAGAGATTGCGTCATGATTTTTCTATGAGGCCTTAATGCCGGATTCAAAAAATTCATGAGCGTGCAGTTGGCCCAGATGTCATTACCGGCGTACTCGGTGTGGTCGCATGAGCGCACAGCCATGGAATTTTCACCCAGTCCTCCTCCGGCTCGGGAATAGGCTCAGACTCCGTTTTAGTAGCTTTCTTCGGCTCTTCTGTAGGTCTGTCCAGCGGCCAGGGTTTCTACAGTTTCCATTAGGCTTCTTCCACATCCAAGAGCTTTTCCAGCTCAAGCTTTAGATTGGCCATTTCTTTATGGACCTCACCCGTGATAACTCCTTTTCGGAGTCTTTCCAACTGGGTTGTAATTTGATCTTTCTTTTTGTGTTGGATGGAACTCTGATTTTTCCCATGTCACTAAACCCTATGAACATTCTTCGATTGCTGAAGGAAAATATGGAGCTATCACATTCCAATACTCTGTCACTTTTTCTTAGCAATGTGGGAATTAGATCCAGTAATTTTCGAATCGGAATGGTTTATGTCTTCCTGAGCGCACAGCACCATCCATTGTACTCATTAAATGTAACAATATTAGAGAGTGATCTGATTGATGGTTGTACAAGGGCTTGAGTTTTATTGTAGGGAAAGCACTCATCTTGAGCTTGATCCATAATGGATTTGCTACAACTCTGTCCAACCTTGCCTTAATAGTGTGGGGTTCCTTCCAGTTTCTGAACCATGTACATCGGGTATGGATATGTACAGTATCATGGTAATATTTTTAAGTATTTAATTAGAATACGAGGTCTTGTTTTAGGCTGTCTAAACCTTAGGTAAGGGTTCATTGTGTAATTATTATAAGTTTTATTAGAGATGAGATTTTTAAAAATATGCTAATAAATCTAGAGACCTATTGTGCAATTACTATATATATATTACAAAAATTTTAGAATTTTCATTTTCATCTTTTCTACAACCGATAGAAAACCTCCTCGCTGATCAAAAGCTGCCATCGAACGACGATTACCGCCAGATTTCTGCTAGATTTCCACCGAATTTTTGCCGCCTCCATTGACATTCTCTGTCCTTCGGGGATGTTCTCTATCCTCTGGCTCGATTCGGCCGGTGAGATCTCCATTGCATTTCCACCAGCGATATCTCAGTTTTATGGCACTGCTACGACGCTTCCAACGTGATCTTCATTCAATTTGACAGTTTTGACGCAACCTTTGTTGCAGGATGCATCTCTGACGCATCTGAGGTGATGCCGCTGATCGATTTGACAATTTCGATGCAATCTCTGTTGAAGGACACTTCTCCAATGCATCCGAGGTGACATCGTTGGTCGAGTTGACGATTTCATCGCGACCTCTGCTAAAGGATACTTCTCCAAAACATTCTCAATGGTGTCGTTGCCGAGGATTGACGACGGTGAAGGATTAACGATGGTGGCGAAGGATTGACGATCAAAAAATGAGCGTGAAGCCAGCGGAAGAAGTAGATTGTACTGAAGAAAAAGGAATGTGAGATGCACACGCCCAAAGGAAGAAGATGACGCATGTGGCTTCACCCGCAACCTGAGGTGACGATGGCGGACACGACGGATGGCGACGGCGGTTGAGCTTCTTGGTCTAATTTTGTGCTTTGTTTTTTTCAATGAGATATACTGAGATTTAATAATATTTGACCGAGTGTATGTTTAGTAATGAGTCTTTGATGTAGTGTTTAGTACTCTGGAGTTTGAGGTTAGTGGCCTAGGTTTGAATCCCACTAAGTTCTTTTAAAAAGATTTTTTATTCTTGAGGTACTGTACTTTTTGTTGTTGATGTTTGTGGTTGTTTTTCCTCTCATGTTGATGTTTTTCATTATTCGGGCGAAGTTTAGTTGATATGAGTTGATATTTTGTAGTTTTTTGGGGGATATGAATTGATATTTGTAGTTCTTTTTCTAATGTTGATGTTTTTCATTTTCTAGCTGAGGTTTAAGTGATAGGAATTGATGTTAGCTTTTTTGGTGATATAGGTTGATGTTTGTACTGTCCTTTTTTTTTATCATGTTGGTTTTTTTTCATTTTTCGGATGAGATTTAGGTGAGAGGAGTTGATGTTTGCAGCTTTTGTGTGATATAGGTTAATGTTTGTAATTTTTTAATTAAAAAATGATAATTTAAGCTTTGTTGATGATTTATGATTTTCAGAGTGAAGAATTTATATTTTGAGGTACTGTATCTTTTTGGTTAATGTTTTTAGTTTTATTCTCTCATGTTGATGTTTTTCATTTTTTTTGGTGAGCTTCAATTGATAAGAGTTGCCGTTTTGTAATTTGTTTTTGGGTTATATGGGTTGATATTTTTAGTTTTTTTCCCTCTCGTGTTGATTTTTTTTCATTTTTAATGTGAGGTTTAGATGATAGGAGTTGATGTTTTTATCTTTTTTGGTGATATGGGTTGATATTTTGCAGTGTTTTTTCTCATGTTGATATTTTTCATTTTCTGGGTGAGGTTTAGGTGATGAAAGTTGATGTTTGTAGCTTTTGGGCGATAAAGGTTGATGTTTGTAGCTTTTGGGCGATAAAGGTTGATGTTTGTAGCTTTTTTTAAAAAAATTGATAATTTAAGATTTTTAAAATATTTTTATGATTTTCAGTTGATGGTTTGTTCGATGTTTTTTTAAAAATTGTTGATTTTTATTTTTTTTTATATATTTTTTGCGCTAATTTTTTTGTCGATGCTTTATGATTTTCAGTTGATGTTTTGCTAGTTGTAGCTGATGTTTATGATTTTCAGTTCGATGATCATATTAATTTTTTGCATTATAAAATATTTTTCGAATTTTTTTAAAAATTATTTTTTGTAGATTGCAGCTGGTGGGAAAATGATGGAAAAATTAGAGAAAATATTTGGAAAAATATTAGAGATAGGTCCCTGAAAAAAAATTTATGGATCGGTCACCGAAAAATTATTAGAGATAGGTCAATGAAGCTAGAATAGAGTTAGAATTGCATAAAGGCCTCATCCTAAAGTTTAGACTACCTAACAGGAGACCATATCTTATTAGAAAATCTAAAATATTTTTAAATTAGAATCCCTCAGGAAACCCTCATGAAACAGGCGAGAATTTGCATAAGCATAAGAAGTCCAACAACTTCTCTATTATAGGGATTATATGAATTCTACATGGATTTTCAGCTCCAATAGCTTCCCCATCTCATTCCCTAAAATAGGGATTTTGATGAGACAAAATACTTCCTTCTCTATATTTGTAGAAAGATAAAAAAATTATAGGGAATGAAAATTTAATGCAACTCCAATTGAATGCATCAAATCAAAACACAATATTCATTTTTCAATTAAAAATTCAAGTCTCATATTTCCCCTTGCAATCCCAGGTAGTGCCATAGTAAATATTATGCAGTAAAAGAGCAATTTAAATTTAGAAATGACAATTTTGAACTATTAACCACAAGACACGATGGACTTTCAAACTCAGAAGCCCGTTCCCAGCTTTTGGTCATATCTTGAAATACACAACCTTACATCCTTCCCAATAACCACACTACATTTTCTTCCTTTTCTTTCTTTTCTTCAACACTTTTTTATCCCTCATTCTCTTGCGGTTGACCTTTCCTCGATCGTCCACCCAAATTCCTTCATCGTGGTCGTTACGACCGACGAAGATGTTCCAACTTTGATCATCCTCCGCAAGCAAAATATCATCCTTCAATCCACTAATTGGAGTGTCTTGATCCAAACCAGAAATTTCTTCCATTTTGTATTCTTCAACAAAAGCTCCTTTACCTTCCACCACAATCTCCTATCGGGGATTGACTGGATCTCTAACATAGAAAATTTGATAAGCTTGTGATGCCAATATGAAAGGATCTTCCCACCAACCTACCCGGTTTTCATCTATGAGAGTGAGTCCCAAATCCTCCGTTTGCTGACCGTTGTTGAAATCCACCCATTTACATTTAAAAACTGGCACACACATAGTGATATAGTTAAGCTCCCAAATCTCTACAAATATATTGAAATAACACTCTTGAGCGTAGATTGGAGTGTCTTCACTTCCACTACCAACAAGTAAGGTTTCAGACACGAGAGACACTCCACTTTTTTTTAGAAACACCATTATCATCAACCATTTTTGTGGTAAAAGTAAAACCATTGATGTCGTAGCCTCCGTACAAAAGTACGGTTCCCAACGGTCTACACGCCAATCATTTCAATTTATCTAAATAATCTCCGCCATCCACATAATCTCAGAGCCATGAAGCAAGGGTGTTAGTGTGTAATTGTAGTACTCGAGCTTTGTTGAAATTGGGGTGGGCCACTCTTATAGCATCCATGTGAATCTCGATATATGGGACAACATCTTCATGCTTGTGAATAACGTAAAGATGCACTGCAAATAGATCTTTTGCACTCGGGCTAAAAAGCTTGCCCTGCCTAACCCCTTGACCATCTAACCTCCCTTCTTGTCTAGAAATAGGAACCCCAACGAAATCGACCTCCTTTAAATAATTAGTACAGAATTCGATTACCTCCTTTGCAATGTACCATTGTACTATACTTGCATCGTGCCTATACATATTTTTCACAAAATGCTTGGATATTTTCATGTACCTCTCGAACGGGTACATCCATCTCAAAAATATGGGACCACGTAGTTTTATCTCCCTCACCTAATGAACGAGTAAGTGGACCATAATGTCCAAAAAATGACAGGGGAAATACATTTCCATCCGATAAAGAACTTCTACAATCATTACTTGCGACATATCCAACTTTGATATACTAATGCTTTTGAAACAAATAGACTTGAAGAACAAACATAGGTTCGTAATACACATTCATACATGGGATGACAATGACGATCGAATAGTAATGGCATTCAATTCATGCATTAGGTTATGGCAATAATGTGACTTCAACCTAACCAACTTGAGTTCCGCCAAGGCTACTAGGTAATGATATAGATGTATATCTTTCTCCTCTTTTTGATGATTTGTTGACTCAATTTAATGTCAATTTATATCTTATAATGGTAGTGTTGACTATTTATTCATAGTGAAAGCTTTGTTGTTTTGCATTATTAATGATTTCTTTGCCTATTGGAATTTGTCAGGGTACTCGGTGAAAGGTCACTTTGCTTGTCCCGTGTGTGAGAATGATATCTTTTTGTCAATTGAAGCATGGTTGTAAAACTGTTTACCAAGGGCACATGAGGTTTCTCCCTGAGGGACACTCATGGAGATTTGCGAATAAATGGTTTAATGGGAAAGTGGAGGCCAGACAACTACTCGTACCATTAACTGGTGTACAGGTATTTGAAACTGTTAAGAATTTGCCTAATGACTTTGGGAAGAAGAAGCGAAAAGATTCCATTGAAGGGAGTTTGAAGAAATGTTCAATATTCATTACCCTATTGTATTAGGAGCATTTGGACGTTAGGCATTGTCTTGACATCATGCATATTGAGAAGAACGTTTGTGATTCTTTGGTTCGAACGTTGTTGAATACCCCTGGGAAAACCAAGGATGGGATGAAGGATCAACTTGATTTGGTTGAGATGGGAATTAAGGCAAACTTAGGGCCCATGACATCCAACCAAGACGGAATATTGTAGATCACCAAAATAATAGGCCAAGAACTATGTATGCTTATCATTATTACCAAATGCATTCATCCCATCAGTTGACAAGCCTAACCTCAAATATCGAGGTTTAGAGCCAAACTCGGGATAAAGTTCATGTAATTTCTTCCACTGTCCACCATCTGAATTATGTCTTATCACGACATCCACCCGTCAAACCCTTTCTGCATGCCAAAGCATCAATTTTGCATCTTCTTTGCATGCAAATAACTATTTCAACCAGGGAATAATGTGGAGATACCACATCTCTTTCGCGGTGTCTTTATCTTTGATTTCGACACCACCTCCGCACCCACCGCAATTACACCCCTATTCCACTTGTACCGAAACTCAACGCATACTTGACGTGTTTTCAGGTCTTCATCTCCCTTCCCCCTATACAAAATACAATCATTCGGGAAAGCATGTATTTTTTTAAGTTCCAAACCCATTGGACATAGAATTTTTTCGAGGGATACAACCTATAGGGAAAAATAGTACCCTTAGGGATCAATTCCTTATGCAATTCAATATTTTCTGTCATCGATTTATCGGTCAAACCAAATTTGGCTTTCAAATTCATTAATAAAAAATAGCCCTCAAAATGGGGTGTTTTGAACCCTTATACAATGTCATCTTCCTGTCCTCATGTAAATCATGTAAGGTCTTGGATTTACCCTCGAACTCTCTAGCGACATCATTCACCAATTCATCAAATTCAGCATTTCTATTTGATTCATCTCCCACATTCATCTTATCCAATTCACCGTACGAGATGTTACGTAATCTTCCCCACGCTATATCCAACAAGTTTAGCTTTTAAGAAACCATATCATTACTAGATGTTGCTGCAACTTCTTCCTCCCTAATACACATCGTTTCTATAATCCTTACATGAGCATCGTGCTTGCATCACAACATTCTTCAAAGCATGTTCAAAAGCTAACGAAATGAAATATTTTACCAATGACATGTAATTGAGTGAATTTCTAAGATCATTAGCAATGAGTTCATTTCGCTCCATTCCAATTTCCCTACAAGTAAATTATAGTGCAACCCATAAGCATGCAATGCACAAGCACAACAACCCAACCCAAGCATAGCTTAAATGAAAACCTAATTCCATATAAGTGTAAAAATACTTTTGACCTTAATTTCATCCGGCATAAGAATAAGATAGCATAAAATATACGTTCTTCAATTCCAAATGATTGACTCCTATGTTATAACTCACTTCTTCATCAATTGAAAGAATATGACACAATCCCACCAAAGTTTCTTGTCTTCAAAGGAGAAGTGAATTTGGGGCCACATTGATGGTTCCAATAATTCAAAACCATATTTCAAAATCATACGCACTGACACGACTTATTTATGAGTTCAGAACATATGTCTGAGAACCTTTCTAAATCGGAAGAGTATTCGACCTTTTACAAGGGATCAGTCTTACCAGTTCTGAAATCGTAACAAATGTCGGGCCTCACTTCCGGACTTGGAAGTACTTGCTATCAAAGGTAGTTTGACTCAACCACTTTTGAACTGGTCCGATTAAAGGTGGTTATTATAAAAAACCACCTTTGATTGGTCCAATTAAAGGCGGTTATACAAACAACTGCCTTAAAGGTGGTTGGACCGCCTTTGAAAACTTTTCAGGGGGTTCCTACAACGGTTTCGAGTATGGAACCCTTTGAAGAAGGCAGTTCTTCAGTTGTTTTACGGAATCACCTTCCAATGGCACCTTTAATAGGCAGCTCTCTACTAGTGTTCTTAGCCTTTTAAGATCATCTTTTATCTTTGATTCGTTCATTCATTTTTTATCCTTTTTTTTCATGGGAGAGTCATTTAAAAACTCAAGTATTAGCATCTAATTACCAATTGAAAGAACAAAAAATGTCACTCCCTTCATTTAGACAAAATTACGCATGCAGAACATTTTTTACGATCTTCGAAAAACAGATTCAACTATTAGTTCAAGTTGATATTTTGAAACAAGTTTTTTGGAAAAATACAACAACATCACATGCGTAATACTACTGCTTGCACTATATCCACTACAAGAAACAACATCTTTTACTTCACCCTTTTTATCTCGGTTTTTTGGTTAATGGCAAATAACCAAGGTAAAAGCTCTTTTACCTCGGTTCTTTTTTTTCGAAGTAAATAACATTTTTACCTCTATTAAAAAAATTGAGGTAACTTTTTACCTCAATTTTAAAAAATTCGAGGTAAAAAGTTTGACATGACCGACGTCGCACACATGTCTAGCTTACCGACATCGATTATTTTTTAGACCGACGTCGCACGTAATTCTCGTAGACATGAACAACTGATGTCCCTCGTATTTCTCACCAACGAACATTGCTTGTTATTGTGACCGACGTCGCACGTACCTCTTGCAGACATGAAATGGTATACGTCACACGCATGTCTGGCCTACCGACGTCAGCTATTTTTGTGACCGACGTCAGACTTCACTCTCGCGGACATGGTACTTATAAGTATATGAATAACTAGATAACACATTGCGATGCACGATTTAAAATAATTGAATATATATATATATATATTAATAATGTATATTTTTTAACAAAATAAAAATATAATTTTTATGCAACTCCATTTCTTTTTAATTTTAAAATATTTTATAATTATACTTTTAACTTTGACTTTATGTTAATATTTTCAAATGAAATAAATTAAACAAGAGTTTGAGTAACACATGGCTGAAATTTTTTAATAATAAAATTTAATGTTAAATAAAACTAAAATATAATTTTGTACATTTTTTATGCTACTACATTTCTTTTAAACTTTTAAAAGATTTTATAACTATACTTTTAACTATGACTTTATGTTTATATTTTTCAAATGAAATAAATTAAACGTAGATTTCGAGTAATATGTGATCGAAGTTAAATATCAATAAATAAATTTTATTTTTTCACTGAATAAAACTTTATATATGACTTATCCATAGTTATATAAAATAAGTAGTATAAAATTTGGTTGCTAGGTTAAATTTAGTTGCGAAATATCTCATTATTTCTGATACATTGCAGGTATATATGACATAAATATTTGTGAGGAATGTGATCCGTACCAATTTAGTGATTAAATGGATATGTCACTACTGGAAAACATGCACATAAATACTGGTACGAGTTACTCAAGAACGTGTAGTATTTTTCAACATTTCACTAAAAAAATAATTTATTTTATATTTCTATATTTAGGCAAGAATAACAAAAAAACATGTATTTTGGAGCAATGGATAATGGGGTAACACAATTTTGAGCCATAGTGTAATTTTCAAAAACTGTGTAGAAGTAATCAATGTTGACTTGCGAGACCCTTCCATTCACATACATGCCCAAATTGCAAATTCACAATCTTATATTATTGAATTGCATTTTGGTGTCACCAATTTCGTGATTCGTCAACTCCAACTTTCTTAGAGGAACCTAAGTGCAAAAAGTAAAAAAGTTTTACTCACAACGGAAAATTTATCAACAATCGGGTATAAAGAACATAGTTTCCTTTCTTACTTCTTAGTATTCAACTCTAAATTACTCTAGTACATGTACTAATGCTTTCCAACATTTCACCAAAAAGATAATTTATTTTATATTTCTATAATTAGGCAAGAATAACAAAAATCATGTATTTTGGAGCAATGGGTAATGGGATAACACAATTTGGGGCCACAGTGTAATTTCCCAAGAATTTATAAAAGTAATCAATATTGACTTTTGAGCCCCTTCCGTTTACCCATACATGCCTAAGTTGCATAGTTACGATCTTATATTATTGAATTGCATTTTGTGCCGCCAATTTTGGGATTCGATGACTCCAACTTTCTTGGAGGGACCTAAGTGCAAAAGGTAAAAACTTTACTCGTAACTCCAAATTGAAATTCGCTCGGACGTGATGCTACCCTTAATTGAAATTTGATTCATAAATACTAATGAAAAGGTATGACCTTGACCTTGATTCATAAACACTAAAATAGGTTTGATCTTGACTAAGCAACGGTAAGCCCTTAATTGACATTCAATATATAATAAATAATAAAATGGTTTGACTTTCATTGATAAACCGTCAATCTTATTTGAATTTCCATATATAAACACAGATAAAATAGTTTGACTTTAACTAATCAACGATCAACCCTTACTTGACTTTCCTTACATAAACACTAATGAAAAGGTTTGACCTTGAGAAATCAACGATCAACCCTTACTTGACTTTCCATACATAAACACTAATGAAATTGTTGGAACTTAACTAATCAACGGTCAACCATTATTACTTGGCTTTCCATTCATAAACACTAATGAAAAGGTTAAAACTTAACTAATAAATGGTCAATCCTTAATTGACTTTCCATACATAAACAATGATGAATTGTGTTGTACTTTACTAGTTAATGGGCAACCCTTACTTGACTTTCCATACATAAACACTAATGGAAAGTTTTGACCTTGAGGAATCAACGATCAACCCTTACTCGACTTTCCATACATAAACACTAATGAAATGGTTAGAACTTAGCTAATCAATGGTCAACCCTTACTTGACTTCTCATACATAAACACAAATGAAAAGGTTATAACTTAACTAATCAAAGGTCAACCCTTACTTGACTTTCCATACATAGACACTAATAAAAATGTTAGAACTTAACTTATAAATGGCCAACCCTTAATTAACTTTCCGTACATACACGCTAATCCTTACTTGACTTTCCATATATAAACATTTAAAGAAAAATAGTTGGCTTAAACTAATCATCGGTCAACCATTACTTGAATTTCTGTATAGAAACACTAATGAGAATGTTTGATTTCAACTAATAGACGGTTGAGTCTTTATTTGAAGATAAATTCAAAATTTTCTACTCACGTTCCATTCTTCTTAGTGAATATTATTACTATATCTTCCTCTTTTATAGTAAATGTATCATACTTTTTTTGTAAAATTTATTCAATTTCAACTGCTACAAACAGACATGATGTGGTAGACTGCTCAAACAAGTTGGTTGTCCTCTCCAAGAATCTACTTACCTATAAACTTATTCCAAAAATAATTCCGAGAGAAGGGCTCCGACAATCAAGTCAGTCTTCTCTTGCTAGAACTGGGATTTCTAGAGATAAATGTGCTTACCTTAGCTCTTCTAGAGCTTGTTGTATTTATAGGCTAACATAATCAAAGTTCCTTGCTTTTAGGGATTAAGATCATATACCACGATCGCCACTTTCTGCGTTCGCGGTCTTCGTGCTCGTTGCTTTTTCTGTGTATCTCGGCCCACATATTCTGCCACTAATAGAAACTCCGCATGTAGTTGATCCTTGTCTTGGGTTGAAACATTTTTATCTCGTTGCGGGATAATATTGGGCTGGCCTAGCGGTCAACAACCTCTTGGTTGCTGGGTCATATATACACCAAGACACAATTTTATACCTTATTATTTTAGTTAAACTAATTTGAATCACAAATGTAACATTATTAGTATTACATATTATTATATGATTTTAAAAAACAATTATCACAAATAAAAACTATATGAAAATATTAGGACATCAAATCTTTTCCAAAGTGGCGTTAGCTTTATGGCTATATTTGTATCCTCGATTTTTTCTTGAAATTTGAATACTTGAATTTTAAACTCCGTGTGGGAAGGCTATTTTTGCGATGATTTTGTTTCTAAAACCCGAGATTCACTCCTCATTCTTCTATATTCCATTCCATATTTTCCTGACTTTTGTTTTCATTTTACCTCTTAAATGATGAATTTGAAATGAATAATTAAAAGTTGCCCTCAATCAGTGCGCTGTCTTTTCATCTACTATCGTTGTCTCGATATAAGTAAAAGGTACTTTGCTTTTTGTGTCAAATTATCATCATTGTGTTTCTCTGAACTAGTTGTCTTCCTCGATCTTACCATTTATTGTTGATATTTAAGTATCGGTTCTCTCTTTCATTTCAGCTCATCTTCTCCGCCGCCCAAGCTTTCGTTCTCTCTAAGCATCCCTGGTGATACGAATTAGGTTTTATTTATTTATTTTTATTTATTAGAATTTTTAGAAGATGACACTATACTCTTTTTCCCACTGGATATTTTAATGAGGTAGTGTGATCATTTATTTTATTTTAGAATAAGACTCATTAAGTCAGCCATGTTGGTCTTGGAAAAATTAATGTTTCGGTCATGCATTTATTTTAAGTGTTAGAATATTCAGTTCTGATTTGATTAGAATTAGATTTTGTAAGATTAGATAAGACAATATTCATTCAAGATTTATCTTGAAGAATATAGTCATTTATTTTAGGCAGTCTAGTTAAAAATGGTTTTAGTTTCTTAAAGCTGTCATAATCATTTTCAGTTTCTTGTTTGTATTTTTTTAAGACCATACCTATGTACCATAAATATGGGTGGTTTTCAACATTATTTCTACCTTACACCTTTCATCAATCAAATGTACAACCTTTTGAGTTCATACTCTTTGCTTGCGAGCTATTCCATTGTTGCTTAATCCCGAGGGCTAGTTAAATATCAATAAACCTTGTAATCTTATCTTGAGGGCTAGTTAAAGAGCGAGTCAAAATTGAGTGTATCCCGAGGGCTAGACCTTGAATTTTGTGCGGCATTGAAGGGTTTGTGAGTTCCCCTTGTTTTGTCAAAGATCTTAATTCCGCAATCCAGATTCTTTGCAAGGGGATTCATATCAGTTAGTATCAGAGCAAAGCAAAAGATCCTTAGACTAGTTCATCAACAAGGATTTCGATTTTTGCTTGAATTTATTTTCGAAAAAAAACACAGAAAACTTCCGCCGCCAGACAATTTGTCGCCGCTCAGTTTCAGATCCGCAGCCGCTAGAAAATTTGCCTTCGCCGCTCAACTCCGATCTCTACCTCCGGCGGGTTCACCTCCTATAGCTCCGCTTCCGACCAAGCTCCAGAGGTCTCTGCCGCTCCTCCTCATCTCCGGCGAGCTTCTCCAGATCCGGTTCCATTCTGCTCCGACCGATTCACAACCGCAAACCCATCGACCAGCTAGATCTTCATCGCCGTTATCTAGGTCTTCTTTAGGTTCTCCAGCAGTGAGCTTCTTCCGTTCATCGCAACTCTTGCGTGCGTCTACAATCCTAGTTCAGCGCAGAAGGCAATTCTGGTGAAGTGACCTCCCAGTAGCGAAGAACACTCGGAGCGTGCCACACACGCACGTGCTACAAGCAAGGCGAGTGAATCTCACTCGTGCGTCTCTTGACGGCGCGTTCAACACACGCGCTCAGCAGCATCTCTCACGAGATAGTGAGTTTATCGCGATCTGATCAATCTTTCGTGACTTACTTTAATTTATCGCCGGCTTGTTTAAATTTTCGCGAGTTAATTTGTTTATCTCGCAAGCAGCTTGTATTTTATCTCGAGTTGAAGCCACATCAGCATCCAGTCACTGCTTAGTCAGCGTTTTGTCACCACTTTATTAGCAGTTCTTCACAGGGATGGCTTGGAACGTTGATCTACAGTTATTTTTTTAAGATCGTTCACGTTTCGAGGACGAAACTTTTTGACATTGGAGGGAATGATACGAATTAGGTTTTATTTATTTATTTTTATTTATTAGGATTTTTAGAAGATAACACTATATGCTTTTTCCCACTGGATTTTTTGATGAGGTAGTGTGATCATTTATTTTATTTTAGAATAAAACCCATTAATTCAGTCATGTTGGCCTTGGAAGAATTAATGTTTAGGTCATGCATTTATTTTAGGTGTTAGAATATTCAGTTCTGATTTGATTAGAATTCGATTTGGTAAGATTAGATAAGGAAATATTCATTCAAGATTTATCTTGAAGAATATAGTCATTTATTTTAGGTAGTCTAGTTAAATATGGTTTTAGTTTCTTAAAGCTGTCATAATCCTTTTCAGTTTCTTGTTTGTATTTTTTTAAGACCATACATATGTACTATAAATAGGGGCGAGTTTCAACATTATTTTTACCTTACACTTTTTATCAATCAAATATACAACTTTTTGAGTTCATACTCTTTGCTTGCGAGCTATTCCATTGTTGCTTAATCCCGAGGGCTAGTTAAGTATCAATAAACCTTGTAATCTGATCATGATGGCTAGATAGAGAGCGAGTCAAAATTGAATGTACCCCAAGGGCTAGACCTTGAATTTCGTGCTGCATTGAAGGGTTTGCGAGTTCCCTTGTTTTGTCAAAGATCTTAATTCCGTGATCCAGATTCTTCGCAAGGGGATTCATATCACCTGGGTTTTCTGCGTAAAATCTTCCTTCATCCTCTTCAAGAGTAAGTCTTGTTCTTAACTTAATTTTCAATTCCTTTGCATCATATTCTAGATTTGATATATTGGATTTGTTCTTCGTCTTGTAAAAATTTTGGTGATTGTGTCTAACTATTTTCTAGTCATCTTTTCCGGCTGGTTATTTGTGAAAATTTTTACTTCAAAACCTTTGTTCGCGGTGTTTGACCCTAATTAAGGTTGTTACTTACAACTTCTAGGATCATATGTCTTCCTCTAACTGTGCTATGTTTTGCGTAGAAGATGCTCCCTCCGACGGGGATTCCGGTCATGCCACCAGATCCTCCACCATACATAGTATTCTGACTGGTGCATATGTAAATGATTTAAAGAATTATTTCCCTTTCCTTGCTTCTTTCAAGCTTTGCTCGCCTGCAAATTCTGAATGCGTTTTCACTCCTCCTCTTGGCTATATTTCTTGTTATTTAGACTACTTGAACTTTGGCCTTTATTTCCCTCTTTCTGCACATGTAAATGAAATCCTCCGTTCGTATAAGGTTGCATTGTCCCAATTTCATCCCAAGGGCATCGTTATCATAATGGGGTTTCTTCGGGTGTGTGAAAAAGTGAATGTTCCTTTCACTCTTGAGTTGTTTCGCAACTTCTATCAGCTCCGAAAGTGAAAAACACTATAGACGAATTTACTTTTTATCCCGTGATTCCTGAGGTTGAGCTTGTAAGCAATTTTCCTTGTAATTTTGGTAATTGGCGTACAATATACTTTTTTTTAAAAGCAAAAAAAGTTCCTGAAGCTACTGTACCCTCTTGGAGCTACAAGGTTCCTAAGTCTAAACTTCCTGGTTAGAGTGTCTGTTTTACTGAAGAGACAGAGATCGTGGCCACGCTTCGTGTGCATACACAACATCTTTGCCACCCTGACTCTGATGTTGAAGGTGTTTTGTCTTCTTTTGTTTTGATGTGTTCGATATGTACGCTTTCTTATTTTGACGAACTGTTATTCTCTTCATTTTTTGTGTGTGTTCATTTTGATCTGCGATGTTCATTTTGTTTCAGATATGGACCTTTCTAACGATGAGTTTGACTGATCACTCTTCGAAGGCGAAGATGAGGAGGTAGACGAGGCAGTTGTTCAAACCAATAATGTTGCAGGGAGTAACACGGTGCCTAAGGGTGCAAACACTAAGGGCTATGACGATAAGGGTAAACATACTAAGGGAAGGGAGACGAGTGGTCATTGCCCCATTAATGAGTCGAATGAGAAGAAGAATAAGAGTGGTGGGGGCAGTGGGCCTTCAGGACATTCAGTTCATCCCTTGAAAATTGAGCATGTTAACCAAACAAGCTCGTAAATTGTGGCGCAAACTGAGAATTAATAGGCGGAGGGGATGATCTTTGATATCCTTTATAATCTTTCTTTACCTAACACACTGGTCGTGGTAAGTCTGCAACCAAACTTTAATAGCATTCCTTATAAATTGATATCTTGTTTTTAAAATGTTGAATAACTCCTTCCCATGTGTTGTTGTATTATAAGGTCAGTGAAGGCCTCCAAAATGTGAGTGAGCGGCTGTCCAAGTGTTCTCCTGTTGCTATTGGAAAAGTACAAAGCACAGGAAATCAAATGTGCAACACTAGAGATTTCACTTAATGCCATTGAGAAGAGGACGAAGGTTGCTGAGGAAGCAGCGAGTGCCGCTAAGGAGTGTGCAAGACTTGCAGGGGTGGAGGTGACACAGCTTCTTTCTGAGTTAAAGGAAATACGCACCAATGGGCCTGCGTCACCTCAATACCCCCAAATGCTGGCAGATCGACTCTCCAAGACCAAGTCGTTCTATAAATTTTTTGAGGATATTTCCAAAGACGCTCACATCGTTGGGAACTGCGAGGCTATGAAGAATCAATGCGATTGGAATCCCACTTGTGATCTTAAGAGCTTGCCTTCTCTAAAGAAGTGCACTGATACCTTGGAAAAGAAGAGGGCGGATCTTAACAAAGCCTTCATCCAAAAGATTGTTAACGGGGGACATCAATATGCCCTGCTCTCGCATCTTGTTAGCCTTTCAAGTTTTCTTTCTATGGCGGAGGTGACGGAGTGTGAGGAGTACTATTTTGAAGATCTTTCGTTTAAGCCTAACGTTGATGCTCCAACCCCTAACCCTGATGCCACTGGAGCTAGTGAGGGTAACTTGATCATTGTAACACCCATTCAGTAGCCTAGCGAGGAGAATTCTACTCAGCCACCAAGCCAAGATGCCGCCGCAATCGTTGTTCAGGCTACGCCTAACTCAAAATCCAAAGTTAGTTGATTTTTAGCGTATTTTGCTTCTTGGATTATGGATTGTAACCTAAAACAATCTTTTGATATGTTTCTGTACCATTTGTGCAACTTTTAGATATGAAAGTTGATCTATTTGTCCCGTTCTACGATTTCTCATAACCCTTACGTATATGCATGGCTTCAATAGCTTGGTTGATCATAAATTCTTGCAATCCTGCTGATGATGTACTTCTCTATTGCGTCCCAGTGTTTGTTCGTGTGACTGGTGGTTATGGCTCCTCTCATTCCTGGTGAACACCATTATCTACCTGAATGATCTTGAAACGAAAAAAATTTTATTCCCCACAGTTGATGCCAAATTATGTGGTAGACCGCTCAGACAAGTTGGTTGTCCTCTCCTAGAATATCCTTACCTGCAAATTTATCTCAGAAATGATTCTGGGAGAAGGGCTCCAACGATCAAGTCATTCTTCTCTTGCTGGAACTGGAATTTCTAGAGATAGTTGTGCTTACCCTAACTCTTCCAGAGCTTGTTGTATTTATAGGCTAACATAGTTGCAGTTCCTTGCTTTTAGGGATTAAGGTCGTGGGAATACCACGATCGCCACGTTTTGCGTTCATGGCCTTCGTACTCGTTGCTTATTCTGTATATCTTGGCCCACGTATTCTACCATGAATAGAAGCTCCGCATGTAGCTGATCCTTGTCTTGGGCTGAAACATGTTTATCTCGTTGTGGGATAATATTGGGAAGGGTCTAGCGGTCATCAGCCTCTTAGTCACTGGGTTATAAATACACCAAGACACAATTTTATACCTTATTATTTAAACTAATCTGAATCACAAATATAACATTATTAGTATTACATATTATTATATGATTTTTAAAACAATATTATCACAAATAGAAATTATATGAAAATGTTAGGACATCAAATATTTTGTAATTTTATTAGAAAATAATAATATTTATTTTATTAAAATTTACAAAATTAATATTAAATATGTCAATATTAAATTACTCTGATATACAAGTTGTATGAAAAATTTTCTTCATCATTTAAAAAACAACATCCTCAATATTCACATTAATTTCTTTAGTTCAATTCATAAACTAATATCTAAGAAATAATCCCAAAAACCTAAGTACTGAGCCCAAACAAAACTAACATAAACCCTAATATATATGTAAAATAAGTCTTCTCCTTCTCCTTCACCTTCAACAAAACACAAACATCTTTCTCACTTAACTCCTAGCAGCCTTCTCCTCCTCCTTCTCCGTCGGTGACCGCCGCCTCCCGTCATTGACTGCCGCCTCCATCACAGTCCCGCCCATCTCTATTACCATCATGCCCGCCTCTGCTGTGTCCTTCCCTCTCTCGCCCGAGTCTGGCCCACCGTCGCATCCTGCGCTCTTCCGCCCAAGTCCGCATGCTCGGTCTTGCCAAAAGACGTCCTCTCCGCCCGCCGGAGTCCACCTACTTTGCCTTACCAAAAGATGTCATCTCCGCCGCACCAGAGTCTGCCTACTCCACCACTGCTCATATCTGCATCATATCCATCGTGCCCAAGTCTGCCTGCTCCTCCACTGCTCCAATCTGCGTCCGGTCGCCTCCAGAATCTTTGCCTGCACCACCCGCAACTTTGGTCAAGCCACCAGCTTCTCTGGCGGCACAACTCTCATCTCTGGCGGCCCCACCACTATCACCAGCATCTTTGGCGTCTTGTATTTTGTTGGTTCATTGTATTTTGTCTTGTATTATTCTTGTAATTAGTGTATTTTGTGGTGTATGATTCAATGTATTTATGCATGATTAGTGTATGGTTTTCTTGGTTTTTGTTTGATTCCCATATGGTTCTTGTATGTTTCTGGTGTATGAACTACCGAAAGCATAATCGATGTCGATTCTTCTTTCGGTATTTTTTAAAAATTTCAAAATTTATATGTGTGACATCGCACTTGTGCCCGTCCTCCATTTTTGTGCGACTTCGCAGTAGTGTCGGTCCTTCAATTTTTTTGTTCCAAAATTGTTATGTGCAATTTCGCACTAGTGTTGGTCATGTATTCATTTACTGCGGTTTGAAATTTGTGTGCGAGATCGCGCCACATTCGAACGGTTACACTTTTTACCTCGATTTTTTTAAAGGTGAAAACCGAGGTAAAAATCCCTTGTAGAATCGAGGTAATAGGTGTTGTTTCTTGTAGTGATCTATTCAAATACATTATCAAAGTTTTAAAAAAAAAGAAGTAAGTATGCATGATAGGGTGAGCTAGCATGCATAAAGAAGTCCGGCATGATTACACTGAAATGGGGAGCGGATTGTGCCTAGCCACAGGGAAACAAACCAAAGGACGAGCTCTAGGAAGTGTAATACCAGTTCCTTCTTCCATGTCCACTTTACCACCATTTATCTTCCATTCAAAGCACTGAATCATAGCAGCAAGACCCGTTTGCACAACTTGCATAGCCAGTGAAGTCCCCGGACAACCTCTACTACCGCTACCAAACGGCAATAAATGAAAATGTTGCCCCCTCACATCCACCTTATTCCCAACCATGAATCTTTCTGGCCGAAATTCGAGAGGATTTTCCCAGTGATTTGGGTCCCTTCCAATGGCCCAAACGTTGACGAAAAGCCGGGTTTTTGCGGGTATGTGGTATCCTCCTACTTCACAATCTTCACTCGATTCTCTTAAAATGATGGGTCCTGTTGGATGAAGCCTCAGCGTTTCTTTCACTATGGCCTGAAGGTATGGAAGGTTTGCAATGTCTGATTCATCCACGGTTCTCTCGCTTCCGATCAAGGAATCGATCTCTTGTAGTGCCTTTTCCATAATGTCTGGATGGTTGAGGAGCTCAGAAAGAGCCCATTCTATGGTTACCGCTGAAGTGTCTGTTCCGGCTGCAAATATATCCTGTAATGCATATCCATACATGATGAGTTCAATTTGTCAAGTTATACCTTTTATTTTCACATAAGGAGTTTTACCGATTTCTATAGTACATACTTTAGTTATTACTTATCAATGTGCTACCTTTGTTTCACTTAAAAAGCTAGGTTTTAAAGAATACAATAAGTACAGACGAATCTGCACACTTTTTGGTCAACTTTCTCAATACATATTTAACCACAAATTTTAATTAGTATATAGATAAATATCATCATGTGAGATATTATTAAATTCATCGTATCATGCATTTTCTAAATATCAAATTTGAATACATCGTTAGTATGAGTAACCAAAGTTATCGATGGTTAAACATGGTTTAGAAAAGTTGACCGTAAAAAGTATGTAGAAAGGGCTGTGACGGAGCGAGGGTGTAGTAATTACCAGTATGAAGGCCTTGATGTTCTCCCTCGATAGCTTGATTTGTGAGTTTTCATCTTCAGATATGTCGAGCAATATATCAAGCAAATCCTTGGCATCTAATTCACCCCCCGCAACCTTCTTCTTCATCCTCGTCTCCAGATGCTCCCCAATGACCTTCTCAATCATGGCATCAAACCCCTCTCTCACCTCTTTACTCCTCTTTCTAAATCCCTGCAAATCCAAGTTCTTACAAAACCAAACATAATCAGACAAATTGAACTTCCCGGTGAGTTCCGCTACTTCTTTCACAGACTTCTTAATAATACTCTCAGCTTCATTTTCATCCTCGGAGCATCTTCTTCCCATGGCCATTCTTGATATCACATTATTGGTCAGCCTAATAAGCTCGGCGCCGACATCAACCGCCTCGCCAGCGTTAGCCTTCCGGCTAATGATCCCCAGAAAATGGCTGGTTTCATCGCGTCTAACCGGGAGCAGAAGGTCGAGAGTCCGACCCCCGAGAAGCTCAGACATGCAGAGCTTCTTCATGAACCTCCAGTAGGGCCCATAGGGTGCAAAGGAAAAATCCTGGGAGCCGTAGGTTAGGTAGTCGAGAACCACGGAGCTGGGGCGGTCGGAGAATGAGTTTTCGTGGGCTTTGAGGAAGTCTCTGGCGGTTTCCGGGGAGGAAGCGACCACACAGGGCACAGAGCCGAGGCGGATGTGCATGAGCGGGCCGTGGCGTTTGGAGAGGCGGTGTAGAGCTTGGTGGGGTATGGGAGCCAGGAGATGCAGGTGACCGATGACCGGAAGAGCTAACGGCCCCGGAGGAAGACGGCCGGAACGGTTTCTGAAGACTAATCTGAGAAGGATGGTGGGAATTAGTAGCATCAGGAAGAGGAGGAAAAGGTCTACCATTATTGATTGAATGAATCTTGGTACCAGAATTAAAATACTGGTGATTGATTTTATATTTTTGCTTTCTTAGCTGCTTGGATTTATAGAATTATTAATGCTCAAGAATCCAAGTGGGGCTCTCTTTTGTTGAAGAGGAACATGCGAATGCATCCCTGTGGCCTTTTTCTTGGAAGAGCCGGCCTCTATAATTTTTCATTCCAGGAAAACTCTACATGTCTACCTCTGATGTTGCAGGTTTTTAAAATTAGTTTCACTGACATCACCCTTGTATTAAAATAACTTGCACATAATTAAAGTATTTTTTTGTTACACTTATAATTAATTGGTTTTAAAATAAGGGAAAGTGTCGGGAAAGACGATATTTCCATAAACGTATGGACAATCCAAAAGGTGTTTTACTTTAAATGTTGTAATTTTTTATAAAATTTAAGTATTGTATTTTATAAGTTAAAACAAGTAATAATATGTATTTGAAGGTGAAACTATAAAAATATATGATATAAAAAAATATTTTCACAAATTTTATATTTTGTATGTAATTTAACAAATGTAGCGTATAAAGTAAGAAATAAGTGATGTGTCCACAAGTTTATGAACAGCCGCATATAAGAAGACTCACTCTTAAAATAAAAACTGAATTCGCCTTTTGGATTACTTATAATATTAGAGTTTGGAATGAATTAATTATGATCATATTATGATACCCATTGAAACTGAATTCCTCGTGTTAATTAAAATTCATGTATCACACTTGCTCGTTTCACTATACTAATTAACACAATATTTTATTTATTTCTTTTGTACTGTCACGCACACTTTATTTTTTTACAAGAATGATCCAATTTCACTACTGTAAAAATGACTTTTAACTTCGTCCCCATTGATTTCTGTTGTGCTAATAATCGAAATTAAAAGTTCTTTTACATCAGTTATTAGAAAAATGGAAGTAAAAAAGTTCTTTTAACTTTGATTTTCAAAAAACCAAAGTCAAAAGATGTCCTTTGACTTCTATTTTGCACAAGAATTCAATGTCGCGAGGAGTTTATCCCCACCCGTGACTTCAAAGCGTACTATGCTAAACATCTTCAGCACATGGAGTGACGTGGTTTTATACAACATCCTTCCTATTTGCACATGAAGTGGCGTTATGAGCATTTGGTTAGTGAAGGAAAGACCGCTGAAAAGAATCGATATAGGGCTGAGCATTCTCATCGCGAAGCTGAGCGTGGCAGCCGCTGTGGGGGATCGCCATCTTATGGATCTTTGTGAGCCTCGAAACATAGATAGATCTGTTATTTTGAACCACTTATCCTTTCTTGTAATGTTTTAATAAATGTTCTTATGATTTTACGAATCTTGCATCTTCATTGTTGCTGAGTTAGCTATCATCTATCCTCTTTAATTATGTGGGTTTTTGCTGGGGAAGTCAGAAGCTACGAGGATGGCAGATCTATGACTAGTTATAGTCGCAGTTTCGTAGGCATATCTGTTTTGTAGCAAGGTTTATTGCTTGCTTTATTTGTAGTGTATATTATGTGAATGTGCAAGATCTATTTCTTGCTTTTGTCGCTATATTAGAGGCGTGTTTATCTAATAGAAAGATATATAGCTTGCGATTTTGAATAAGGATAGTTTACAAGATCTAAAGCTTGCAAGGACTGCGAGTTGTGCAAAATCTACAGCTTGCAATTGTTTCATTTGCAAAGTTCCAAGATCCAAAGCTTGCAAGGATCGCTAGCTGTGCAAGATCTATAGCTTGCAACTGTTTAATTTGTGAAGTTGCAATATCCAAAGATTGCAAACATCGGTAATGGTATAAAATATATAGCTTAATGTTCGCCAAACTGCTTGACTTGAAAACCCAGGGTTTTTTTTATAGTAATATGTTACGAAGTTACGAAGAAATATAATCTTTCTTGTATAATTAAAGAATGAGAAATGTGATTATGGTCCAGCGAGGTGGTTTTTTGTATTGATAATATATTTATGCAATAATATTGCGTTGAGAACAATGGAAGAAAAGTAACCAAGGATAATATTCTAGCTTGTATACATGTGGATGTTTGCTAACCTCTTCAAATCTGGACATAAAACTTCCTTAAATTGATCACAAGCCACGTGTTTGGAACACTATACCATTCAGCCTTTCTAATTCTTAATTATTGGACTTGTGAGCTTTTGTGACTTTGTAGGGTCCTTCCCACTTTAGGCATAGCTTTCCTCGCTCCTCTGCTAGACTAGCTTCATTCTTTCTTAGCACTAGGCCGCCCATCTGAAATCGTGCTTCCCTCACTTTCTAATTATAAGATCTCGTCATCCTTTCCATGTACTTAGCTTTTGTGATCATTGTCAGATCCCTTTTTCTCTTCTAGTTCATCCAGTTCCAACCTTATCGGGTCTGGGTTGTCTTTCTCCTTATAATCGCATAGTCTGAGGCTTTCATTTCTTGACGGTGCGGAACAGAGGTGAACTTCTAGAGAATTCTAAGCTTGGAACACAATCCGTGAATACGCTGATTATGAACTACATACCATTATCTGTTACAATGGTATGTGTCACCCTGAAGCAACATACTATGTTTTTCCACACAAATTTCCTAGTCGCTTCAGCTGTGACTCGCCCTTATGGTTTTGCCTCCACTTGTTTCGTAAAGTAGCCGATTGCTACAACTAGGAATTTGGCGATGCTTTCGCCTCATGGAAATGGTCCAACTAAGTCAATACCTCATTTATCAAACATCCATGCTCCATATATTCCTGTCAAAGGTGATTGTGGCTTATGCGACAGCGAAGCATTGATTTGGCAACTTTTACATTTAAGTACGAAGCTATGCGCGTCATTGAACATAGTCGGCCATTAGTATCAAGCTCGAATGATCTTCTTTGCTATCGTTCTCGCTCCCTGGTGTTTTCCACACAGCCTTTCATGAACCTCTTTTAAAATATTTACTGCTCGGGTCGGTCCTATGCATTTTATCCACGGAGATAAAATGCCCTTCTTGTACAGGGTCCCATCGTCGTAGGTGTAATTGCTAGAACGTAACTTCAACTTCCTAGCCTACACCTTATCTTCAGGCAGTGTTCCCTAGGCGAAGAAATCTATTAGTGGTGGCATCTAGTTTACTTCAACTGTTTGAACTGCCGATACAATAGTTGACACCGTGTTTCAGTTGTAACCTCTTCTTTGATTGCTTTCTGCCTATCGTTGGCAAAGTTGCGCTACTTTTTTTAATTGGCTTAACCACATCATTGATATTCAAAGAGTGTGTAGCAATGTGCAGGTCTACCCCTCCTATGTAATGAACACTCCATGCGAAAGGTTTTTTATGACTTCGCGGGATATCTATGATTCTCTTCTTTTCTTCATTGGGAAGGTATTTCCCTACCCTTACACATTGTGAGTTGTCTTCGCTATCAAGGCTAACCAACCCTGTTTCTTCCCCTAGGTCCACTGCTAATTCTGGCTGATTTAGAAATTCTCCATTTGAGATCGTGTTCACAATCTTTGCTTTATCTCCCATTTTTCCTGCCTTCATTGCGATGACCATGCATTGCCTCGCAGTTTGCTGATTTCCTCTTATATTTGCAATTATGGTCAGAGTTGGGAATTTCAGGACCATGTAGTAAGGAAACCATATAGCCTTTGCTCTGTTCATCTGTGGTATTCCTATGATAGCATTAAACGTACTTGGAGCGACCATGACTACTAAGTCACACATGATGGTGCAATTTCTTCTGCTTTCCCTAATAGTGCCCAAAGATGTTTTTGATCGCCCTGTGAATCCAACTAGCGAGAACGTGAATTTTTTTAGGTTCGTTTGCTTGAAACCTAGTTCGTTAAAGCTGTCGACAAATCGTATTTTGACTGCACTTCCATAATGTACGAACACTCTATGTATAATAGCATTTCTGATTTTTGCTATAATGACCATGGGGTCGTTGTGAGGCGAAGCATTTGGCACTGCATCCTCTGCGCTGAAGGTGATTGCCTCATCTGGTTGGAATCTTTTGTCAACTGGTTCTTATGGGGGAGAGTATCGTGCTCTAGCTTTCTAGGCATTGTTAGACAAAGACTTTGTAGATCCATGTATAGACAAGATGACTATTTATAGTACTTCATCGCCTTTATCCTCCTTGCAATCAGTTGTTGCGGTCATCTTTTGATTCTTTGGCAATATGGATGCTGTCCCTTGATTCCTTGCTAAGGTGTTCGTTGTCTTGGTGTATTTGTTTCCATACTGGTTTCCCCCTTCTCTTCTATATTGACCTAAGAGGTCATTCCTTAAATTTTCTTCAATTTGTCTTCTTAGGTCTATGTAATACTCGATGTCATTGCCATGGTCCTTGTGGAAAGCATAGTAAAATTCCCCAGATCTTTTCTCTGGTGGTGCTAGCATGTGTGCTGGCTCTCGGAATAAATCCTTGTATGTTTTCCATATTTCTTTCCTTCGTAGTGTCAAATGTGTATCTTGAAATGTTGCAGTCTACGAACCTAGTTCTCTTCCTTTGAAAGGGATGCTTCCCTTTCCCCTTTTTATGAATCCCTTCTGCAAATACTCTGCTTCCATCATTCACTTTTTGCCTCTTTCCCACTCTATCTTGCGATTTTTTGCTTCTTCCATTTGCACATGCTGCTTAATCATATTTTGTAGCTCCCTTTGGTTTCAAGCTTGTTCTTCGTTAGCTCTTTATAGAAATCTCCTGATCGCATGCCTCCTGTGAATGCTCCTAATGATGATTGGAAGGACAAGTCACGAACCTGCAAGCTTTCCGTAACAAACCGATTATGATATTCTACTAGGCTTTCATCACTTCACTGTGCTATGTTATTTAGATCTACAATCGTCTTAGTAAACTTTTGTTTCTGGTAAAACCGGCCCAGGAATAGGTCATAAAACTGTGCCTAAGATTTGATACTCACATTTGAAAGGTCTTCATACCAAATGATCGTTGTTTCTGTCAAAACCTTAGAAAATGCCCTGCAAACTAATTAGATATTTGCATCGCAAAATCTCATGTTGTTTCTGTATGAGTGCAGAAACTCTTTCGGATTTGTGGTTCCCTCGTAGATTTTGACATGCAAAGTAAGCTTGAAGTCCTTTGGCATTTTAAAATCATGCAAATGTGGAGCTAGGTGATTTATATGTGCCGTCTTTAGCAATGATATCATGAAAATCTTCTTCATAGTTAAGGATTCCACACCCTTCATTTACCCCTTCTTTTGATTCTGGGGGTTTTTGCTTGAGCGTATTCAAAAATTGGTCATAAAGGCTTTCTCTGTTCACTTCCAAGAATGCCGGGAACGCCCTTTTTCCTTGTTATATTTATTGTTCAGAGACTCTGCTTCCTCCTCTGCTTCCTCCTTGTTGTGTTCCTTTTCCATATTCGGGGTGCGATCCTGTAGATGATGTACTTCTTTATCGCGTCCCAGTGTTTGTTCGTGTGACTGGTGGTTATGGCTCCTCTCACTCATGGTGAACACCATTATCTACCCGAATGATCTTGAAACGAAAAAAAAATTGATTCCCCAGAGTTGATGCCAAATAATGTGGTAGACCACTCAGAAAAGTGGGTTGTCCTCTCCTAGAATATCCTTACCTGCAAATTTATATCAGAAATGATTCTGGGAGAAGGGATCTGACGATCAAGTCAGTCTTCTGTTGCTAGAAATGGAATTTCTAGATATAGTTGCGCTTACCCTAACTCTTCCAGAGCTTGCTTTATTTATAGGCTAACATAGTTGCAATTCTTTTCTTTTAGGGATTAAGATCGTGGGCATACAACGATCGCCACGTTCTGCGTTCATGGCCTTCGTGCTCGTTGCTTATTCCATATATCTCGGTCCACGTATTCTTCCATGAATAGAATCTCTGCATGTAGTTGATCCTTGTCTTGGGTTGAAACATGTTTATCTCGTTGTGGGATAATATTGGGATGGGTCTAGTGGTCATCAGCCTCTTGGTCGCTCGGTCATAAATACCCCAAGACACAATTTTATACCTTATTATTTAAGTTAAACTAATCTGAATCACAAATATAACATTATTAGTATTACATATTATTATATGATTTTTTTAAAAATATTATCACAAATAGAAACTACATGAAAATATTAGGACATCAAATATTTAGTAATTTTATTAGAAAATAATAATATTTATTTTATTAAAATTTACAAAATTAATATTAAATATGTCAACATTAAATTACTCTGATATACAAGTTGTATGAAAAATTTTATTCATCATTTAAAAAACAACATCCTCAATATTCACATTAATTTCTTTAGTTCTATTCATAAACTAATGTCTAAGAAATAATCCCAAAAACCTAAGCACTAAGCCAAAACACAACTAACATAAACCCTAATATATATATATATATATATATATATATATATATATATATATATATAAGAAGTCTTCTCCTTCTCCTTCTCCTTCAACTTAACACAAACATCTTTTTCACTTAACTCCTAGCAGCCTTCTCCTCCCCCTCCTTCTCCGTCGGTAACCACCGCCTCCCCGTCATTGACCGCCACCTCCATCACCGTCCCACCCACCTCCATTACCGTCATGCCTGCCTCTGCTGCGTCCTTCCCTCTCTCGTACGAGTCTGGACCTCCGTCGCATCCTGCCTTCTTCCGCCCAAGTCCGTATGCTCGGCCTTGCCAAAAGACTTCCCCTCCGCCACGCCGGAGTCCGCCTTCTCCGCCTTGCCAAAAGATGTCATCTCCGCAGCACCAAAGTCTGGCTGCTCCACCACAGCTCATATCTGTGTCATATCCATCGTGCCCAAGTCTTCCTACTCCTCCACTGCTCAAATCTATGTCCGGTCACCTCCAACATCTCCGCCTGCGCCACCTGCAACTTTGGTCGAGCCACCAGCTTCTCCGGTGGCACAACTCTCATCTTTGGCTGTGCCACCATTATCACCAACATCTTTGGCATCTTGTATTTTGTTGATTCATTGTATTTTGTCTTGTATAGTGTATTTTGTGGTGTATGATTCAATGTATTTATGCATGATTAGTGTATGGTTTTCTTAATTTCTGTATGATTCCTGTATGGTTCTTGTATGTTTTTGGTGTATGAACTACCGAAAGCATAATCGATGTCGATTCTTCTATCGGTACATTTTTAAAATTTCAAAATTTATGTGTGCGACATCAGACTAGTGTCTGTCCTCCATTTTTTGTGCGACTTCGCAATAGTGTCAGTCCTCCAATTTTTTCTTCCAAAATTGTTATGTGCAATTTTGCACTAGTTTTGTTCATGTATTCATTTATTGTGGTTTGAAGTTTGTGTGCGACATCGCACCACATTCGCACGGTTACACTTTTTACCTCAATTTTTTTAAAGGTGAAAATCGAGGTAAAAATCCCTTGTAGAATCGAGGTAATAGGTGTTGTTTCTTGTACTAATCTATTCAAATACATTATCAAAGTTTACAAAAAAAGAAGTATGTATGCATGATAGGAGCTAGCATGCATAAAGAAGTCCGACATGATTACACTGAAATGGGGAGCGGATTGTGCCAAGCCACAGGGAAACAAACCAAAGGACGAGCTCTAGGAAGTGTAATACCAGTTCCTTCTTCCATGTCCACTTTACCACCATTTATCTTCCATTCAAAGCACTGAATCATAGCAGCAAGACCCGTTTGCACAACTTGCACAGCCAGTGAAGTCCCCGGACAACCTCTACTACCCCTACCAAACGGCAAGAAATGAAAATGTTGCCCCCTCACATCCACCTTATTCCCAACCATGAATCTTTCTGGCCAATATTCGAGAGGATTTTCCCGGTGATTTGGGTCTCTTCCAATGGCCTAAACGTTGACGAAAAGCTGGGTTTTTGTGGGTATGTGGTAGCCTCCTACTTCACAGTCTTCACTCGATTCTCTTAAAATGATGGGTCCTGTTGGATGAAGCCTCAACGTTTCTTTCACTATGGCCTGAAGGTATGGAAGGTTTGCAATGTCTGATTCATCCACGATTCTCTTACTTCCGATCAAGGAATCGATCTCTTGTAGTGCCTTTTCCATAATGTCTGGATGGTTGAGGAGCTCAGAAAGAGGCCATTCTATGGTTATCGCTTGTCTGTTCCAGCTGCAAATATATCCTGTAATGCATATCATACATGATGAGTTCAATTTGTTAAGTTATACCTTTTATTTTCACATAAGGAGTTTTACCGATTTCTATAGTACATACTTTAGTTATCACTTATCAATGTGTTACTTTTGTTTCACTTAAAAAGCTAGGTTTTAAAGAATACAATAAGTACTGCTGAATCTGCACACTTTTTGGTCAACTTTCTCAGTACATATTAACCACAAATTTTAATTAGTATATAGATAAATATCATCATGTGAGATATTTAGATTCATCGTATCATGCATTTTCTAAATATCAAATTTGAATACATCGTTAGTATGAGTAACCAAAGTTATCGATGGTTAAACATGGTTTGGAAAAGTTGACCGTAAAAAGTATGTAGAAAAGGCTGAGACTGAGCGAGGGAGTAGTAATTACTAGTATGAAGGCCTTGATGTTCTCCCTCGATAGCTTGATTTGTGAGTGAAATGGGGAAGATTGATGATTTTGGGAAAGAGTTTTCTGATGTGATATTCACACAAATGAAAGGGATTTATACCCAAATATACAAGTTGACTAGACTAACTAAGTAAAGTACAAAGTCTATTAAAACACAAACTCTATTACTCCCCCTCAAGTTGAAGCATGAAGATCGAGAATGCCCAACTTGGAACTGAGATGGATGAAAGCTGCCCGTCCTACTGCCTTGGTGAAAATGTCCGCTGGTTGATCCGAAGTGAAAATATGATGAGTAGAAATAACACGCGAAGATACTAGATCACGAACAAGATTACAGTCGATCTCAATGTGTTTTGTCCTCTTATGAAATACCGGATTGGCTACAATGTGGAGGGCAGCCTGACTATCATAAAAGAGTTGAACTGGAGAAGAGTGGGAGACACCAAGGGAGCGAAGAAGAGAACGGAGCTAAAGGATTTCACAGCAAGCATTTGCCATAGCCTTATACTCGACCTCAGTTGAAGAACACGAAATAGTGTGTTGCTTCTTGGTCTTCTAAGAAACTGGCAAGACACCCAAAGTGACAAAATACCTCGTGACAGAACGTCGAGTGATAGGACAAGTTGCCCAGTCTGAGTCGCAGTAGGCAGTCAGAGCCAAGCTACTATCTCGAGAAAGAAATAGACCCTGTCATGGACTGCCTTTAACATAGTGTAGAACTCTCAAAGCTGCATACCAATGATCCACTTTTGGCTGCTGCATGAACTGCGAAAGTGTATGAACTGCAAAACTTAGCTCAGGTCGAGTGATAGTAAAATAGACCAACTTCCCAATAAGGCGATGATACTGCTCAAGGTGATCGTAATCCAGACCAGAAGCTTTAGCAAGGGCCTGCATTGGATCCATAGGCGAAGCAATGGGCTTGTAGCTGAGCAGATCGACTTCGGCCACCACCTCCAAAGCGTATTTGTGCTGAGAGACAAAAATGCCTAATGGATTTTGCGCAACTTCCAGTCCCAAGAAATATTTAAGAATCCCGAGATCCTTCATATGAAAACAGGATAACAAGTACTACTTGAAAGTAGATATGGCAGTTGAACTATCTCCAGCAATAACGAGATCATCGACATATACCAAAACATGAAGAGTATGACCAGAATGAGTAAGACTGAATAATGAGTAATCTGCATAGCTCTGGCGAAACCCATACTGGCGATGAGCATGCGCAAGCTTAGAAAACCAGTTTCTAGGAGCCTGCCTGAGACCATACGGGGACTTATGTAGGCGATATACCTGACTAGGAAGTGCCTTGGAGTATCCTGGTGGTGGAGTCATAAACATAAGCTCATCCAAGTCGCCATGCAGAAAGGCGTTATGAACATCCATTTGGTGCAGTTCCCAATTTCGTACAGCAGCAACAGAAAGAAATGTACGAACTGTTACCATCTTGGCAACGGGAGCGAAAGTCTCATTGAAGTCAATGCCTTCAACCTGACGATTCCCTAACACAATAAGACGAGCCTTATAGCATTCAATATCGCCATTAGACTTGTACTTGATGCGATACACCCACTTACAACCAATTGGCTTTTTGTCAGGAGGAAGAGCTGTGAGAAACCAGGTGTTATTTCTCTCGAGGGCCTCAATTTCAGCGTGTATGGCATCACGCCAAGGAGCTTGCTGGACAGCCTCTGAGAAGCGAACGGGTTTATAGCCTAAGGTGACTGTGGCCAGAAAGTGAGCACTGGAGCAAATTTAGCGGAGGAGACAAAACTGATGATCGGATAAGGAGTGGAGGAGATAATCGACTGAGAATCACCACGACACATTGAACTGCACACAAAATCCTTGAGTAAAACACTGGGTTGACGTTGGCGGGAGCTACGCCGAACATCTGAAATAACCTCCTCGGCTGGCGAGCTGACCACGGATGGGAGCTTTGAGTAGTCGCCGGTCGGCGTGAGCTCAGCTGCGGACGGGAGCGACGCAGACGGAACAGCTGCGGATGAGCTGCCTAGGTCCGGATGGATGCTCCCCCTGACCGTGGAAGGTGGAGAAAGTTGCGAAGAACTCCCCCTGGGCGGAAGAGGTAAAGTATCCGGACTATCAAAGACAGACGGATGAGTGTCTACCTGCGTCAAAGCGGGCGACGGAGAATTGGAGGAACCATGAAATGGAAATATATCTTCAAAGAACACAATATCTCTGGAGAAGAAAAACTGTTCCGATTCAAGATCATAAAGATGCCAGCCTTGCTTTCCACTTGGATAACCCATGAAGACATATTTGCGACTACGAGCAGCAAACTTGTCCGTGGGCCGAGGGAGAGTGGGGGCAAAGCAGAGACACCCAAAGACCCGAATGTCTGAGTACATCGGAGCTCTTTGGAAAATCAAATGAAAAGGAGTATGATTTTGAAGAATCGGCGTGGGAGTGCGGTTGATCAAAGAACATGATGTAAGAATACATGCGCCCCAAAACTTGATCGAAAGTGTAGCCTAAAACCGCAAAGCACGCACCACATTTAGGAGATGGCGATGCTTGCATTCCACTCTGCCATTTTGCTGAGGTGTGTAAGCGCATGAAGTCTTGTGAAGAATACCATAGGAAGCAAAGTAAGCTTTAAGACCAAAGAATTCAGTACCATTGTCTGACCTGAAACGACGAACTTAAGTCTGAAACTGAGTGATAGTTAATGCACAAAAATCCATAACCAGTTTGGGAACCTCTGACTTGGACTTAATTAAATAAACCCATGTAGCACGAGAGTAATCATCAACGATGGTAGCGAAATAAGTCGCACAACAAGAACCAGGAGTCTTGTATGGTCCCCAAATGTCACAATGAACAAGATCAAACAAGCGGGTGGCTTTATTAGAACTCAACAGAAAAACAGCTCGGGTTTGTTTGGAATGAAAACAAATATCACAAGGAGTAGAACTCCATACAGAAGCATAAGGAACAGGTAAAGATGCTAAAACTATAAAGGAGGGATGCCCCAGTCGTCGATGCCACAACTCGGCCGAGGTCACCTTCTCGGTCTTGATCGTAGAGCAGGCACAGGCGGCTACCGAGAAATGCCGCAACCAGTAAATGCCATGTCTCTGCTCACCTACACCAATCACTGCCTTCGTATCGCTTTCCTGAAGTATACACAACTTTTCGGTCAAGAAAGAAAAACAATGAGCATGTAGAAGCAACCTAGCAAAGGATAGGAGATTGCCTTCCAGTGTCGAAAGATACATAATATGGTCAATTCTGGCAGACGGAGAGAAAACCAAAGAACCTTCCTTGACTGCTAGAACAACACGGATATCTGGAAGCTTAATAGGCACAGGAGCAAAATTGACAATATCATGTAGGATTGCAAGATTTCCAGTCATATGAAAAGAAGCACCCGTGTCGAGAATCCAGAGAGAGTGCTTACCAGTAGCATCTGAAGAAGGAGTGTTCATGCTGTTGTACATTTGTAATACTGCCTGCCACTGGTCGGGGCTGAGATTTGAGCCTCGAGTAGCAGACTCTAGGAGAGACATAACGTCAGATGCATGAGCGGGAATTTGTTGCTGCGCCGAGAGAGCGACTCCAGCTGGTGGACTACCACGGCCGCGACCAGTGCTCTGGTTGCGCACCAAGGCCGACCGGTGCATGAACCTCTCGGGAACTCCATGGAGCTTCCAGCACTTAGAAATGTCATGCGTGTGCTTACCACAGTGAGAACACACGAGATGGCCAGCTGATCGTTCTGGCGCAAAGGGAGGTTGGTTGCATGCCAAAGGGACTGACTTGGCCTGAGCCGCAAATGTCATGCCATCAGATTTAGAATCACGTTCGAGCATGAGAGTCTTTTGGCATTCTTACTGCACGACCAAAGCATAAATGTGATTGATGGACGGGAGGGGCTCTTGCGCTATGATGCTGGAGCGAAGAGTTCTAAAGGAGTCATCGAGCCCAAGAAGAAATAGGTGAAGATGCTCGAGATCACATTCTACACGAAGTTTGGCCATGATATTGCAAGTACAATTTGAGAAGAGATATGCTTGAAGGGGAAAATATGTCTGTATTTCATCCCAGATCTTCTTGAGAGCGCTATAATATGATGCAACAGTTTTCCCACCTTGGCGACAATTTGCCAAGTCTGCACGAAGCTGAAGGAGACATGGCCCGTTACCGACCGAGAATCGATGATGTAATTCCTCCCAAAGTTTAAATACAATTTCTGGATAAGTGATGGAAGAACGTAGAGATGAATCAATAGATTGCACAACCCATCCGATGAGCATGGAATTGACACTATACCAGTCATCAAGATCAATAGGGGCAACATCGTCTTCAGAGATGCGACCATCAACAAGTCCTAATTTATGTTTAGCCTTGAGTGCGTTATTCATCGAGGTAGTCCACTCCTAATAGTTATCGCCCTTAAGAACAACCGTACAAAGAGACAGGCTCGGGTGATCCGAAGGGTGAAGGTAGAAGGGAGAATAATGATCAAGAGATCGCTGCACTGGCTGAGGTCCACCGACGCCATGGACGCTCGAAGGCGCCACCGGCGTTATATTGATGACATTGTCTGAATCGCACATTGTAGGCGGCGGTGGTGAGTTTGGACGGCGGAGAGGGGAAAAAATAGGGTTTCAGAGAGTTGGCTCTGATAACATGAAACGAGGAAGATTGATGAATTTTAGAAAGAGTTTTCTGATGTGATATTCACACAAATGAAAGGGATTTATACCCAAATATACAAGTTGACTAGACTAACTAAGTAAAGTATAAAGTCTATTACAACACAAACTCTATTAGTGACTTTTCATCTTCAGATATGTCAAGCAATATATCAAGCAAATCCTTGGCATCTAATTCACCACCCGCAACCTTCTTCTTCATCCTCGTCTCCAGATGCTCCCCAATGATCTTCTCAATCATGGCATCAAACACCTTTCTCACCTCTTTACTCCTCTTTCTAAATCCCTGCAAATCCAAGTTCTTACAAAACCAAGCATAATCAGACAAATTGAACTTCCCGGTGAGTTCCGCTACTTCTTTCAAAGACTTCTTAATAATACTCTCAGCTTCATTTTCATCCTCGGAGCATCTTCTTCCCATGGCCATTCTTGATATCACATTATTGGTCAGCCTAATAAGCTCGGTGCCAACATCAACCGCCTCGCCAGCGTTAGCCTTTCGGCTAATGATCCCCAGAAAATGGCTGGTTTCATCGCATCTAACCGGGACCGGAAGGTCGAGAGTCTGACCCCCGAGAAGCTCAGACATGCAGAGCTTCTTCATGAACATCCAGTAGGGCCCGTAGGGTGCAAAGGAAAAATCCTGGGAGTCGTAGGTTAGGTAGTCGAGAACCACGGAGCTGGGGTGGTCGGAGAATGAGTTTTCATGGGCTTTGAGGAAGTCTCTGGCGGTTTTCGGGGAGGAAACGACCACACAGGGCACAGAGCCGAGGCAAATTTGCATGAGCGGGCCGTGGATTTTGGAGAGGCGGTGCAGAGCTTTGTGGGGTTATGGGAGCCAGGAGATGTAGGTGACCAGTGCTTGATTATTTGGTGGTTGATACCAAAATTTAGGATGCAATTGTGAATGGCCTGGTATTTGAAAACAAAGGTGGAGGACTCAGTCATTTTTTATTTTTTAAAAATCAGTTTAGAGGACGCATTCATAGAATGCGTCCTCAGTCTTTTATTTTATTTTTTAAAAATCTATTGAAGAGGACGCATTCGAGGAATGCGTCCTCGTTTTTCCTTTTTTTTTTAATTTCCCGTTTTTCCATTTTTTAATCCCACATTTTATTAATGCGTCATCAATATAAAATATGGGATTTCAATCAGTAAAATATATAATTTATAAATTATTCTTTATAATTTATTGAATTTAACATTATATTTATATTATAATTCATCTATATTTTTATTATATTTATTTATGTGCGAGTTCAACCATATATCATTCGAATTCTAATATATTTAATGTATTTTATTTATAAATATCTACACAAATCATATTTCAAAAAAAATTTAATACTAATAAAATAGTTTAGAAATATAAAACCCTAACATAAAAATATTGTGTAGTATTAAATTTAAACATGTATATTTTTTTTAATAATATATATGATAAGATATTGTATTGTTTGTTTGTGTTTGTGTTTATTCGAGGAATGCGTCCTCATTTTTCCATTTTTTTAATGTCTCGTTTTTCCATTTTTTAATCCCACATTTTATTAATGCATACTCAATATAAAATATGGGATTTTAATCAATAAAATGTATAATTTATAATTTATTCTTTATATTTTTGTTTTGAGTGAATATAGCGCATAAGTAGATATTGCAGTTTTTTTAAAGGAGATACAAAACTAACAAATGATTGGACTGATGATATAGTACCCATTTTTTTTATATATAAATTATTGATGATTAAATTATAGGTAACTAATATATAATTTTATTTATTGAATTTAACATTATATTAATATTAATTCATCTATATTTTTATTAATTTTTTTATGTGCGAGTTCAACCCTATGTCATTCGAATTCTAATATATTTAATGTATTTTATTTATAAATATCTACACAAATCATATTTCAAAAAAAATTAATACTAATAAATAGTTTAGAAATATAAAACCCTAACATAAAAATATTGTGTAGTATTAAATTTAAACATGTATTTTTTTGTAATAATATATATGATAAGATATTGTATTGTTTGTTTGTGTTTATTCAGATGTTGTATTTTAGTTTTTTGAAAGTATTGTTTTATTAATTATTTATTTTACAATCTATATAATTTTTTTTTGAAAACTGACGCATTCCTGGCATTCAATGAGGACGCATTTTCCAAATGTATCCTCACAAAATCATAACAAAAACAATTTGCATAATCCGAGGATGCATTCCTCGAATGCGTCCTCGGATTATGCAAAATTGTTTTGTATGCGTTCTCACATTCCTCGAATGCGTCCTCTTCAATCCCGGATGAAAAAAACAAAAATCTCTAACAAACGATTTTAGGCATATCACAACTTCTTCTTCCTCAACACATTCATTTCAACGCATTTGCCAAATGCGTGTCAGACATATATTGATTATATCATGCGAAAAATTAAATAATAAAATTGAACGATCAATTAACCTATGCAAGAATAATAAACTTTTATTAATTATTCAAGCATACAATCGAAAAGCTTAAATTACAAATAATCAAAGCATAAATCATGTTTCAAGTAATAACAAATTGATGGAGTCACGAGTAAACTCGCTGCCCTTGAAACAAATGAGTCTCGTCGTGGACATCGTTCCCTAGGGTAAAACCATCGAAGGTGACAATTAACAGGTAAGAGTTACCTCGGATTCACGCAAGGCCCGGAGGACTATCACCTCGACGGAGCAACAAATGGAAACTTCGAGAAAGACAGAAAGAAGACTCAAGTTTAGAATATGGAGGGACTTCAGAAATGGTGTAAAATTTTTTGACTAACTTAGAGGCTCTATTTATACTGCTCTAAGAGACCTTAATCATGGAAACATGATATTCTGATTTTCTGTAATTAGAGAAGAATAATCTTCAATCACCAACTCACCAAATCCGAGACATTCAATAAATACTTGAATCAAATCTGCTGGAAAAGGAAGAAATATTTGCACAAATATTCTTCATCGTATTAAATATGGTAAGCCGCATATTTATTTAAGAGAAGATATTTCGCAAAATATGGAAGTATTTTGATGTTATCTCTTAAGAATTACACACAAGCAATTCCAAATATATTATGCGATTGGGCCTTCCAGAGACTTTCATGCGGTCCATACGCATTTTGGACAGTTCAGAGAAAAATTAATCTGGGCCAATTCCCGCCTAATTTTTCTCTTTCAAAAGTGACATTTCAAACATCCATATCTCATTCACCCTTGATCCGTTTTGAGAGTTTAAATAGTCGATTTTATAGTACTCGCAGAGGAGAACTCAAAAATGACATCCACCGACCCAAAATTCGTTCGGGTCCCACTCAAAACAATGCCCAGAAGTTAACGAATTTCAACCTTTTAACCATTATTTTCCAACAATGCGTCCTCACAATATGAGTGGAAAAAAACTCCAAAACTAAGAGGACGCATTCGAGAAATGTGTCCTCCACACTTGCATCCGTTGCAGGTTACTGTATCCACATTTATAAAATTTTTCCGCAGGTGACCGATGACCGGAAGAGTTAACGGCCCCGGAGGAAGACGGCCGGAACGGTTTCTGAAGACTAATCTGAGAAGGATGGTGGGAATTAGTAGCATCAGGAATTGGAGGAAAAGGTCTACCATTATTGATTGAATGAATCTTGGTACCAGAATTAAAATACTGGTGATTGATTTTATATTTTTGCTTCTTAGCTGCTTGGATTTATAGAATTATTAATGCTCAAGAATCCAAGTGGGGCTCTCTTTTGTCGAAGAGGAACATGCGAATGCATCCCTGTGACCTTTTTCTTGAAAGAGCCGGCCTCCATAATTTTTCATTCCAGGAAAACTCTACATGTCTACTTCTGATGTTGCAGGTTTTTAAAATTAGTTTGTCACTGACATCACCTCGGTATTAAAATAACTTGCACATAATTAAAATATTTTTTGTTACACTTATAATTAATTGGTTTTAAAATAAGGGAAAGTGTTCCGAAAGATGATATTTCCATAAACTTATGGACAATCCACAAGGTGTTTTACTTTAAATGTTGTAATTTTTTATAAAATTTAAGTATTGTATTTTATAAGTTAAAACAAGTAATAATATGTATTTGAAGGTGAAACTATAAAAATATATGATATAAAAAATATTTTCACAAATTTTAAATTTTATATGTAATTTAACAAATTCAGCGTATAAGGTAATAAATAAGTAATTTGTCCATAAGTTTATGAACAACCGCATGTAAGAAGAACCACTCTTAAAATAAAAACTGAATTCGCCTTTTGGATTTCTTATAATATTAGAGTTTGGAATGAATTAATTATGATCATATTATGATATCCATTGAAACTGAATTCCTCGTGTTAATTAAAATTCATGTATCACACTTGTTCGTTTCACTATACTAATTAACACAATATTTTATTTATTTCTTTTATACCGTCAATCACACTTTATTTTTTTACAAGAATGTTCCAATTTCACTACTTTAAAAATGATTTTAACTTCGCCCCCATTAATTTCGGTTGTGCTAATAATCGAAATTAAAGTTCTTTTACATCAGTTATTAGAAAAATGGAAGTAAAAAGTTCTTTTAACTTTGATTTTCAAAAAACCAAAATCAAAAGATGTCTTTTATTTCAAATTTGCACAAGAAGTCAAAGTCGTGAGGAGTTTATCCCCACCCGTGACTTCAAAGCATACTATGCTAAACATCTTGAGCACATGGAGTGACGTGGTTTTTATACGGCATCCTTCCTATTTGCACATGAAGTGGCGTTATGAGCATTCAGTTAGTGAAGAAAAGACCGCTGAAAAGAATCGATATAGGGCTGAGCATTCTCATCGCAAAGCTGACCGTGGCCGCCGCAGTGGGGGATTGCCATCTTATGGATCTTTGTGAGCCTCGATACATAGATAGATCTGTTATTTTGAACCACTTATCCTTTCTTGTAATGTTTTAATAAATGTTCTTATGACTTTGCGAATCTTGCGTCTTCATTGTTGCTGAATTAGCTATCATCTATCCTCTTTAATTATGTGGGTTTTTGCTGGGGAAGTCAGAAGCTACGAGGCTGGCAGATCTATGACTAGTTATATTCGCAGTTTCGTAGGCATATCTATTTTGTAGCAAGGTTTATTGCTTGCTTTATTTGTAGTGTATATTATGTGAAGGTGCAAGATCTATTGCTTGCTTTTGTCGCTATATTAGAGGCGTGTTTGCCTAATAGAAAGATGTATAGCTTGCGATTTAAAATAAAGATAATTTACAAGATCTAAAACTTGCAAGGACTGCGAGTTGTGCAAAATCTATAGCTTGCAATTGTTTGATTTGCAAAGTTCCAAGATCCAAAGCTTGCAAGGATCGCTAGCTGTGCAAGATCTATAGCTTGCAACTGTTTAATTTGTGAAGTTGATGTATCCAAAGATTTCAAACATCGGTTATTGTGTAAAATATGTAGCTTAATGTTTCCCAAATTGCTTAACTTGAAAAACCTGGGTATTTTGATCGTAATATGTTACGAAGTTACGAAGAAATATATTCTATCATGTATAATTAAAGAATGAGAAATGTGATCGTGGTCCAGCAAGGTGGGTTTTTGTATTGATAATATATTTCTACGATAATGTTGCGTCGAGAACAATGGAAGAAAAGCAAGCAAGGATAATATTCTAGCGTGCTACCCTCTTCAAATCTGGACATAAAACTTCCTTAAGTTGATCACATGCCACGTGTTTGGAACACTAGTACCATCCAGCCTTTCTAACTCTTAGTTATTGGACTTGTGAGCTTTTGTGACTTTGTAGAGTCCTTCCCACTTTAGGCATAGCTTTCCTCACTCCACTGCTAGACTAGCTTCATCCTTTCTTAGCACTAGACCGCCCATCTGAAATCGTGTTTCCTTCACTTTCTGATTATAAGCTCTCATCATCCTTTCCATGTACTTAGCTTTTGTGATCATTGTCATATCCCTTTTTATCTTCCAGTTCATCCAGTTCCAACCTTATCAGGTCTGGGTTGTCTTTCTCCTTATAATCGCATTGTCTGAGGCTTGCATTACTTGAGGGTGCGAAACAGAGGTGAACTTCTAGAGAATTCTAAGCTTGGAACACAATCCGTGAATACGCCGCTTATGAACTACATACCATTATCTGTTACAATGGTATGTGGAACCCCGAAGCAACATACTATGTTTTTCCACACAAATTTCCTAGTGGCTTTAGCTGTGACTCGCCCTAATGGTTTCGCCTCCACTTGCTTCGTAAAGTAGTTGATTGCTACAACTAGGAATTTGGCGGTGCTTTCGCCTCTTGGAAATGGTCCAACTAAGTCAATACCCCATTTATCAAACAACCACGCTCCATATATTCCTGTCAAAGGTGATTGTGGTTTATGCGACAGTGAAGCATTGATTTGGCGACATTTACATTTAAGTACGAAGCTGTGTGCGTCATTGAACATAGTCGGCCAGTAGTATCAAGCTCGAATGATCTTCTTTGCTATCGTTCTCGCTCCCTGGTGTTTTCCACACAGCCTTTCATGAACCTCTTTTAAAATATTTGCTGCTCGTGCTGGTCCTACACACTTTATCCATGGAGACAAAGAGCCCTTCTTGTAAGGGTCCCATCGTCGTAGGTGTAATTACTAGAACGTAACTCCAACTTCCTAGCCTGCACCTTATCTTCAGGAAGTGTTCCCTTGGCGAAGAAATCTATTAGTGGTTACATCTAGTTTACTTCATCTGTTTGAACTGCCGATACAAAATTTGACACTGTGCTTCAGACTGGAATGACTTCTACTACCACATCTCCATTTTCGCTGAGAGAGTGAAACCCGGCTGTCGGTCGCTTGCTTAGTGCATCCGCCTTTGTATTTTTGCTTCGTGGTACGTGTTGTATGTCGAAGTACTCGATTTGGGCTATGAATTGTTGAACTTTCCTTAAGTATTTCAACAACTGTTCTTCTTGTACTTCATAGTCTCCTCATACTTACTGGACCACAATTAGAAAATCACTAGACGCTCGAAAAATTTCAATCTTCAATCTGATTGTAAGGTCTAGTCCACAAATCAAGGACTCATATCCTGCTTCATTAATGGTAAGCGGGAAATCGAAGCGTGGTGAGTATCTGTGTTCGTCTCCGTTTGGGTTTACGAATAGCAATCCTGCTCCTCATCCTTCTCTACTGGACGCACCATCAACGAACAATGTCCATGCAACTTTTTCCCATTTTGTATTACCTTTATCAATCCTTGGGCTCTGATACATGCTCGATTTTTTAACTTTTTCACTGGTCATTTCTGCAATGAAGTCTGCTAGTGCCCGTGTTTTTATTGTTGTTTGTGGTTGGAATTGAATCTCAAATTGGCCTAAATCCATGTGTCACTTTTTCAGTATGCCGGATGATTTGGGCTTGGTGAGGATGTTCTTGATTGGAAAGCCAGTGTAAACCATGATATGATGAGAATGGAAATACGTTTGCATTCTTCATGCTGAGTATACCAAGGCTAATGGTAGTTTCTCCACTGACATGTATGCATTCTCTGCACTCTGTAATATTATTCTAATGTAATAGATTGTAACTTTTTTCTGGTCTTCAAGATGAACCAAAACAGAGCTGACCGCATTCTGCGAAATCACTAAATATAAGTATAACATTTCTCCAGGGGTGGGTGATTTCAGCATTGACAGTGTCAAAAGTTGTTCTTTCAAACCATCATATGCTATCTGGCATTCTTAACTCCAGGTGAACTTCTCGACCTTGCTTAGAACTTCAAATAGAGGAAAATTCTTTTCTGCCACTTTTGAGTCAAACCTGCTGAGGGCTGAAAATGACCCCATCAAAACTTGTACATGTTTGACAGTTCGCGGTTGAGAAAGATTAACCGTGGCTTGAACTTTCTCTGGTTTGGCCTCGATTCCCTTTGAGGACACCTTGTGTCCTAAGAATTTTCTCGTGCCTACCCTGAATACACACTTCTTGGGGTTAAGCTTCATCCCCATGGCACTTAGTGTGTCCAACGTCTCTTACAAATCCGCAACAAAACTATCCACTAACCTATTTTTTATAACCATGTCATGGCATATACTTTGAAATTTTGCCCTATTTGATTACGAAATGTGTTATCCACTACTCGCTGGTATGTTGCCCCTGCGTTTTTCAACCCGAACGACATCTTTACGTAACAAAATATCCCAAAGCTTGTTATAAAAGTTATTTTCTCTACGTCTTCCAGATTCATTAATATTTGATGATATCCCTTGTATGCATCTAAACATGTTAGCACCCGATACCCTGAAATCACCTCAACTAGCAGATCAATTTTTGGTAGAGGATAACTATCCTTGGGGAATGCTTTATTCAAATCCGTAAAATCAATACACACCCTCCATCCTGCGCCTGACTTCTTTACCATAATTGGGTTCGCAAGCCATTTTGGGTATATGACCTATTTTACTATGCCAACTTGAAGCAGTGTTGTAACCTCTTCTTTGATTGCTTTCTGCCTATCGTTGACGAAGTTGCGCTACTTTTGTTTAACTGGTTTGACCACATCATTGATATTCAAAGAGTGTGTAGCAATGTGCGGGTCTATTCATCCCATGTAATGAACACTCCATGCAAAGTTTCTTTGTGACTTCGCAAGATATCTATGATTCTCTTCTTTTCTTCATCGGGAAGGTATTTCCCTACCCTTACACACTGTGAGCTGTCTTCGCTATCCAGGTTAACCAGCCCTGTTTCTTCCCCTAGGTCCACTACTGATTCTGGCTAATTTAGAAATTCTACATTTGAGATCATGTTCACAATCTTTTCTTTATCTCACATTCTTCCTGCCTTCATTTAGATGACCATGCATTGCCTCGCAGTTTGCTGGTTTCCTCTTATATTTGCAATTCCGGTCGGAGTTGGGAATTTCAGGACCAGGTGGTAAGGGAACCATATAGCCTTTGCTCTGTTCATCCATGGTCTTCCTATGATAGCATTAAATGTACTTGGAGCGTCAATGACTACGAAGTCACACATGATGGTGCAATTTCTACCACTTTCCCCAATAGTGCCCAAAGATGTTTTTGATCACCCTGTGAATCCAACTAGCGAGAACATGGATTTTTTAGGTCTGTTTGCTTGAAACCTAGCTTGTCAAAGCTGTCGACAAATAGTATTTTGACTGCACTTCCATCATGTGCGGACACTCTATGTACAACAACATTTCTACTTTTTGTTATAATGACCATGTAGTCGTTGTGAGGTGAAGCATCTGGCACTACATCCTCTTCGTTGAAGGTGATTCGCCTCATCTGATCTTTTGTCAACTGGTTCTTGTGGGGGAGAATATCCTGCTCTAGCTTTCTAGACATTATTGGACAAAGACTTTGTAGATCCATGTATAGACAAGATGACTATTTATAGTACTTCATCGCCTTCATCCTCCTTTCAATCAATTGTCACAGTCATCTTTTGATTCTTTGGCAATATGGATGTTGTCCCTTGATTCCTTGCTAAGGTGTTCGTTATCTTGGTGTATTTTTTTCCAAACTAGTTTCCCCCTTCTCTTCTATATTGACCAAAGAGGCCATTCTTCAAATTTTCATCAATTTGTCTTCTTAGGTATCTGCAATACTCGATGCTATAGCCATGGTTCGTTATTTTTTGGTGGTGCTAGCATGTTTGCTGGCTCTCGGAATAAATCCTTGTGTGTTTTCCATATTTCTTTCCTTCATCGTGTCAAAGGAGTATCTTGAAATGTTGTAGTCTACGAACCTAGTTCTCTTCCTTTGGAAGGGATGCTTCCCTTTCCCTTTTACTTGAATCCCTTCTGCAAATAATCTGCTTCCATCATTTACTTTTTTCCTCTTTCCCGCTCTATCTTACGATTTTTTGCTTCTTCCATTTACACATGCTGCTTAATCATCTTTTGTAGCTCCCCTAGGTTTCAGGCATGTTCTTTATTAGATCTTTATAGAACTCTCCTGATCACATGACTCCTATGAATGCTCATAATGATGATTGGAAGGACAAGTCACGAACCTGCAAGCTTTCCGTAACAAACTGATTATGATATTCCGCTAGGCTTTCATCACTTCACTATGCTATGTTATTGAGATCTACAATCGTCTTAGTAAAATTTTGTTTCTGGTAGAACCGGCCCAGGAATAGGTTAGACAATTGTGCCTAAGATTTGATACTCCCATTTGGAAGGTCTTCATACCAAGTGATCGTTGTTTCTGTCAAAAACCAGGGAAATGCCTTGCAAAGTAATTAGATATTTGCATCGCAAAATATCATGTTGTTTCTGTATGAGTGCAGAAACTCTTTCGGATTTGTGGTTCCCTTGTAGATTTTGACATGCAAAGTAAGCTTAAAGTCCTTTGGCATTTTAAAATCACGCAAATGTGGAGCTAGGGGTGATTTATCTGTGTTGTTTTCTGCAATGATATCATGTAAATCTTCTTCATAGTTAAGGATTCCACACCCTTGATTTGCCCTTTTTTGGTTTTGGGAGTTTTTCACTTGAGCGTTTTAAAAAATTGGTCATAAAGTCTTTCTCTGTCACTTCCAAGAATGCTGCGAATGCCCTTTTTCCTTTTCATAGTTATTGTTCAGAGACTCTGCTTCCTCCTCTGCTTCCTCCTTGTTGTGATCCTTTTCCATATTCGAGGTGCGTTCCTGCTAACAATGTACTTCTCTATCGCGTCCTAGTGTTTGTTCGTGTGACTGGTGGTTATAGCTCCTCTCACTCCATGTGAACACCATTATCTACCTGAATGATCTTGAAACCAAAAAAAAAGATTCCCCACACTTGATGCCAAATGATGTGGTAGACCGCTCAAAAAAGTTGGTTGTCCTCTCCCAGAATATCCTTACCTTCAAATTTATCTCTGAAATGATTCTGGGAGAAGGGCTCCAAAGATCAATTCAGTCTTCTTCTGCTAGAATTGGAATTTTTAGAGATAGTCCAGAGCTTGTAGTATTTATAGGCTAACATAGTTGCAGTTCCTTACTTTTAGGAATTAAGATCGTGGGCATACCACGATCGCCACGTTCTGCATTCATGGCTTTCGTGCTCGTTGCTTATTCTGTATATCTCGACCCACGTATTCTGCCATGAATAGAATCTCTGCATGTAGCTGATCCTTGTCTTGGGCTGAAACATGTTTATCTCGTTGTGGGATAATATGTGGATGGGTCTAGCGGTCATCAGCCTCTTGGTCGTTGGGTCATAAATACACCAAGACATAATTTTATACCTTATTATTTAAGTTAAACTAATCTGAATCACAAATATAACATTATTAGTATTACATATTATTATATGATTTTTTTAAAAATATTATCACAAATAGAAACTATATGAAAATATTAGGACATCAAATATTTGTAATTTTATTATAAAATATAATATTTATTTTATTAAAATTTAAAAAATTAATATTAAATATGTCAATATTAAATTACTCTGATATACAAGATGTATGAAAATTTTTCATCATCATTTAAAAAACAACATCCTCAATATTCACATTAATTTCTTTATTTCTATTCATAAACTAATATCTAAGAAATAATCCCAAAAACCTAAGCACTCAGCCCAAACACAACTAACATAAACCCTAATATATATGTAAAAGAAGTCTTCTCCTTCTCCTTCTCCTTCAACATAACACAAACATCTTTCTCACTTAACTCCTAGCAGCCTTCTCCTTCTCATCCTTCTCAGCCGGCGACCGTCGTGTCCCCGTCATGAACCGCCGCCTCTAACACCGTCCCGCCCGCCTCCTTTACCGTCATGCCCACCTCCATTACCGTCATGCCCGCCTCTGCTGCGTCCTTCCCTCTCTCGCCCGAGTCCGGCCCTCCACCGCGTCCTGCCTTCTTCCGCCCAAGTCCGCATGCTCGGCCTTGCCAAAAGACATCATCTCCGCCCTCCGGAGTCCACGTACTCTGCCTTGCCAACAGATGTCATCTCTACCGCACCAGAGTCAGCCTGTTCCACCACTGCTCATATCTGCGTCATATACATCGTGCCCAAGTCTACCTACTCCTCCACTGCTCAAATCTGCGTCCGGTCGCCTCCAGCATCTCTGCCTGCGCCACCCGCAACTTTGGTCGAGCCACCAGCTTCTCCGACGGCACAACTCTCATCTCTGGCGGCCCCACCATTATCACCAGCATCTACGTCGTCTTGTATTTTGTTGGTTCATTGTATTTTATCTTATATTTTTTCTTTTAATTAGTGTATTTTGTGGTGTATGATTCAATGCATTTATGCATGATTAGTGTATGGTTTTCTTGGTCTCTGTATGATTCCCGTATGGTTCTTGTATGTTTCTGGTGTATGAACTACCAAAAACATAATCGATGTCGATTCTTCTTTCGGTATTTTTTAAAATTTTCAAAACTTATATGTGCGACATCGCACTAGTGTCCGTCCTTCATTTTTTGTGCGACTTCGCAGTAATATTGGTCCGCCAATTTTTTTGTTCCAAAATTGTTATGTGCAATTTTGCACTAGTGTTGGTCATGTATTCATTTACTGCGGTTTGAAGTTTGTGTGCGACATCGCACCACATTCGCACGGTTACACTTTTTACCTAAATATTTTAAAGGTGAAAACCGATGTAAAAATCCCTTGTAGAATCGAGGTAATAGGTGTTGTTTCTTGTAGTGATCTATTCAAATACATTATCAAAGTTTACAAAAAAAAAAGCAAGTATGCATGATAGGGTGAGCTAGCATGCATAAAGAAGTTTGACTTGATTGCACTAAAATGGGGAGCGGATTGTGCCTAGCCACAGGGAAATAAACCAAAGGACGAGCTCTAGGAAGTGTAATACCAGTTCCTTCTTCCATGTGCACTTTACCACCATTTATCTTCCATTCAAAGCACTGAATCATAGCAGCAAGACCTGTTTGCACAACTTGCACAGCCAGTGAAGTCCCCGGACAACCTCTACTACCGCTACCAAACGGCAAGAAATAAAAATGCTTACCTCGGTTTGTATTTTTTTAAAGCTGCCATAATCTTTTTCAGTTTCTTGTTTGTATTTTTTTTAAGACCATACATATGTACTATAAATAGGGGCATTTTTCAACATTATTTTTACCTTACACTTTTCATCAAATAAATATACAACCTTTTGAATTCATACTATTTGCTTACGAGCTATTCCATTGTTGCTTAATCCCGAGGGCTAATTAAGTATCAATAAACTTGGTAATCTGATCCTGATGGCTAGTTAGAGAACGAGTCAAAATTGAATGTACCTTGAGGGTTAGACCTTGAATTTCGTGCTGCATTGAAGGGTTTGCGAGTTCCCTTATTTTGTCAAAGATCTTAATTCTGCAATCCAGATTCTTCGCAAGGGGATTCATATCACCTGGGTTTTCTGCGTAAAATCTTCCTTCATCCTCTTCAAGAGTAAGTCTTGTTCTTAACTTAATTTTCAATTCCTTTGCATCATATTCTGGATTTGATATATTGGATTTGTTCCTCGTCTTGTAATAATTTCGGTGGTTGTGTTTAACTATTTTCTGGTCATCTTTTTCGGCTGGTTATTTGTGAAAATTTTTACTTCAAAACCTTTGTTCTCGGTGTTTGACCCTAATTAAGGTTGTTACTTACAACTTCTAGGATCATATGTCTTCCTCTAACTATGCTAAGTCTCGTGTAAAAGATGCTCCCTCCGACGGGGATTCCGGTCATGCCATCAGATCCTCCACCAAACACAGTATTCTGACTGGTGCATATGTAAATGATTTAAATAAATTATTTCCCTTTCCTTACTTCTTTCAAGCTTTGCTCGCCTGCAAATTCTGAATGCGTTTTCACTCCTCCTCCTGGCTATATTTCTTGTTATTTAGACTACTTGAACTTTGGCCTTTATTTCCCTCTTTCTGCACATGTAATTGAAATCCTCCATTTGTATAAGGTTGCATTGTTCCAATTTCATCCCAAGGGCATCGCTATCATAATGGGGTTTCTTTGGGTGTGTGAAAAGCGAATGTTCCTTTCACTCTTGAGTTGTTTTGCAACTTCTATCCACTCCAAAAGTGAAAAACACTATAGACGAATTTAATTTTTATCCCGTGATTCCTGAGGTTGAGCTTGTAAGCAGTTTTCCTTGTAATTTTGGTAATTGGCGTACAATATACTTTTTTTTAAAAGCAAAAAAAGTTCCTGAAGTTATTGTACCCTCTTGGAGCTACAAGGTTCCTAAGTCTAAACTTCCTGGTCAGAGTATCTGTTTTACTAAAGAGACAGAGATCGTGGCCATGCTTCGTGTGCATACACAACATCTTTGCCACCCTGACTCTGATGTTGAAGGTGTTTTGTCTGCTTTTGTTTTGATGTGTTCGATCTGTACGCTTTCATATTTTGACGAACTGTTATTCTCTTCATTTTTGCGTGTGTTCATTTTGATCTACGATGTTCATTTTGTTTCAGATATGGACCTATCTAACGGTGAGTTTGACCTATCGCTCTTCGAAGGCGAAGATGAGGAGGTAGCGAGGCAGTTGTACAAACCGATAATGTTGCAGGGAGTAACACGGTGCCTAAGGGTGTGAACACTAAGGGCTCTGATGATAAGGGTAAAAATACTAAGGGAAGGGAGACGAGTGATCATTGCCCCATTAATGAGTCGAATAAGAAGAAGAATAAGAGTGGTGGGGGCAGTGGGCCTTCAGGACATTCAGTTCATCCCTTGAAAATAGAGCGTGTTAACCAAACAAGCTCGTAAATTGTGCTGCAAAGTGAGAATAAATTGGCGGAGGGGATGATCTTTGATATCCTTTATAATCTTTCTTTACCTAACACATTGGCCGTGGTAAGTCTGCAACCAAACTTTAATAGCATTCCTTATAAATTGATACCTTGTTTTTAAAATGTTGAATAGCTCTTTCCCATGTGTTGTTGTCTTATAAGGTCAGTGAAGGCCTCCAAATTGTGAGTGAGCGGCTGTCCAAGTGTTCTCCTGTTGCTATTGGAAAAGTACAAAGCACAGGAAATCAAATGTGCAACACTAGAGATTTCACTTAATGCCATTAAGGAGAGGACGAAGGTTGCTGAGGAAGCAATGAATGCCACTAAGGAGTGTGGAAGGCTTACAAGGGTGGAGGTGACACATCTTCTTTCTGAGTTAAAGGAATTGCGCACCAATGGGCCTGCATCACCTCAATACCCCTAAGTGCTGGCAGATCAACTCTCCAAGACCAAGTCGTTCTATAAACTTTTGAGGATATTTCCAAAGATGCTCACATCGTTGGATACTGCGAGACTATGAAGAATCAATGTGATTGGAATCCCACTTGTGATCTTAAGAACTTGCCTTCTCTAAAGAAGTGCACTGATACCCTGGAAAATAAGAAGGCGGATCTTAACAAAGCCTTTATCCAAAAGATTGTTAACGGGGGACATCAATATGCCCTGCTCTCGCATCTTGTTAGCCTTCCAAGTTTTCTTTCTATGGCGGAGGCGAAGGAGTGTGAGGAGGACTATTTTGAAGATCTTCCATTTAAGCCTAATGTTGATGCTCTAACCCCTAACCCTGATGCCAATGGATCTAGTGAGGGTAACGTGATCATTGTAACACCCATTCAGTAGCCCAGTGAGGAGAATTCTACTCAGCCACCAAGCCAAGATGCCACCGCAATCGTTGTTCAGGCTACGCCTAACTCAAAATCCAAAGTTAGTTGATTTTTAGCATATTTTTCTTCTTGGATTATGGATTGTAACCTAAAACAATCTTTTGATGTGTTTTTGTACCATTTGTGCAACTTTTAGATATGAAAGTTGATCTATTTGTCCCATTCTACGATTTCTCATCATCCTTACGGTATGCATGGATTCAATGGCTTGGTTGATCATAAATTCTTGCAATCCTGCTGATGATGTACTTCTCTATTGCATCCCAGTGTTTGTTTGTGTGGCTGGTGCTTATGACTCCTCTCACTCCTGGTGAACACTATTATTTACCTGAATGATCTCGAAACGAAAAAAAAATTTGATTCCCCACAGTTGATGCCAAATAATGTGGTAGACTGCTCAGACAAGTTGGTTGTCCTCTCCTAGAATATCCTTACCTGCAAATTTATCTCAGAAATGATTCTGTGAGAAGGGCTCCGACGATCAAGTCATTCTTCTCTTGCTGGAACTGGAATTTCTAGAGATAGTTGTGCTTACCCTAACTCTTCCAGAGCTTGTTGCATTTATAGGCTAACATAGTTGCAGTTCCTTGCTTTTAGGGATTAAGATTGTGGGAATACCACGATCGCCACATTTTGCGTTCATGGCCTTCATGCTCGTTGCTTATTCCGTATATCTTGGCTCACGTATTCTGCCATGAATAGAAGCTCCGCATGTAGCTGATCCTTGTCTTGGGCTGAAACATGTTTATCTCGTTGTGGGATAATATTGGGATGGGTCTAGCGGTCATCAGCCTCTTGGTCGCTGGGTCATAAATACACCAAGACACCATTTTATACCTTATTATTTAAGTTAAACTAATCTTAATCACAAATATAACATTATTAGTATTACATGTTATTATATGATTTTTTAAAAAATATTATCACAAGTAGAAATATTATGAAAATATTAGGACATCAAATATTTTGTAATTTTATTAGAAAATGATAATATTTATTTTATTAAAATTTACAAAATTAATATTAAATATGTCAATATTAAATTACTCTGATATACAAGTTGTATGAAAAATTTTCTTCATCATTTAAAAAACAACATCCTCAATATTCACATTAATTTCTTTAGTTCTATTCATAAACTAATATCTAATAAATAATCCCAAAAACCTAAGTACTGAGCCCAAACAAAACTAACATAAACCCTAATATATATGTACAATAAGTATTCTCCTTCTCCTCCAACATAACACAAAAATCTTTCTCACTTAACTCCTAGCAGCCTTCTCCTCCTCCTCCTTCTCCATCGGTGACCGTCGCCTCCCCATCATTGACTGCTGCCTCCATCACAGTCCTGCCCGCCTATATTACCGTCATGCCCGCCTCCGCTGCGTCCTTCCCTCTCTCGCCCGAGTCTGGCCCACCGTTGCGTCCTGCCCTCTTCCGCCCAAGTTCGCATGCTCGACCTTGCCAAAAGACGTCCTCCCCGCCCGCCGGAGTCCACCTACTTCGCCTTTCCAAAAGATGTCATCTCCGCCGCACTAGAGTCTGCCTACTCCACCACTGCTCATATCTGCATCATATCCATCGTGCCCAAGTCTGCCTGCTCCTCCACTGCTCCAATCTATGTCTGATCGCCTCCAACATCTCTGCCTGCGCCACCCGCAACTTTGGTCGAGCCACCAGCTTCTCCGGCGGCACAACTCTCATCTCTGGCGGCCCCACCACTATCACCAGCATCTTCGGCGTCTTGTATTTTGTTGGTTCATTGTATTTTGTCTTGTATTATTCTTGTAATTAGTGTATTTTGTGGTGTATGATTCAATGTATTTATGCAAGATTAGTGTATGGTTTTCTTGGTTTTTGTATGATTCCCATATGGTTCTTGTATGTTTCTGGTGTATGAACTACCGAAAGCATAATCGATGTCAATTTTTCTTTCGGTATTTTTAAAAATTTCAAAATTTATATGTGTGAGATCGCACTTGTGTCCGTCCTCCAATTTTTGTGCGACTTCGCAGTAGTGTCGGTCCTTCCATTTTTTTTGTTCCAAAATTGTTATGTGCAATTTTGCACTAGTGTTGGTCATGTATTCATTTACCGCGGTTTGAAATTTGTGTGTGAGATCACGCCACATTCGCACGGTTACACTTTTTACCTCAATTTTTAAAAGTGAAAACCGAGTTAAAAACCCCTTGTAGAATCGAGGTAATAGGTGTTGTTTCTTGTAGTGATCTATTCAAATACATTATCAAAGTTTACAAAAAAAAAGAAGTAAGTATGCATGATAGGGTGAGCTAGCATGCATAAAGAAGTCCGGCATGTTTACACTGAAATGGGGAGCGGATTGTGCCTAGCCACAAGGAAACAAACCAAAGGACGAGCTCTAGGAAGTGTAATACTAGTTCCTTCTTCCATGTCCACTTTACCACCATTTATCTTCCATTCAAAGAACTGAATCATAGCAGCAAGACCCGTTTGCACAACTTGCATAGCCAGTGAAGTCCCCGGACAACCTCTACTACCACTACCAAACGGCAATAAATGAAAATGTTGCCCCCTCACATCCACCTTATTCCCAACCATGAATCTTTCTGGTCAAAATTCGAGAGGATTTTTCCAGTGATTTGGGTCCCTTCCAATGGCCCAAACGTTGACGAAAAGTTGGGTTTTTGCGGGTATGTGGTATCCTCCTACTTCACAGTCTTCACTCGATTCTCTTAAAATGATGGGTCCTGTTGGATTAAGCCTTAGCGTTTTTTTCACTATTGCCTGAAGGTATGGAAGGTTTGCAATGTCTGATTCATCCACGGTTCTCTCGCTTCCGATCAAGGAATCGATCTCTTGTAGTGCCTTTTCCATAATGTCTGGATGGTTGAGGAGCTCAGAAAGAGCCCATTCTATAGTTATCGCTGAAGTGTCTGTTCCGGCTGCAAATATATCCTGTAATGCATATCCATACATGATGAGTTCAATTTGTCAAGTTATACCTTTTATTTTCACATAAGGAGTTTTACCGATTTCTATAGTACATACTTTAGTTATCACTTATCAATGTGATACTTTTGTTTCACTTAAAAATCTAGGTTTTAAAGAATACAATAAGTACTGCCGAATCTGCACACTTTTTGGTCAACTTTCTCAATACATATTTAACCACAAATTCTAATTAGTATATAGATAAATTTCATCATGTGAGATATTATTAGATTCATCGTATCATGCATTTTCTAAATATCAAATTTGAATACATCGTTAGTATGAGTAACTAAAGTTATCGGTGGTTAAATATAGTTTGGAAAAGTTGACCATAAAAAGTATGTAGAAAGGGCTGAGACTGAGAAAGGGAGTAGTAATTACCAGTATGAAGGCCTTGATGTTCTACCTTGATAGCTTGATTTGTGAGTGAAACGAGGAAGATTGATGATTTTGGGAAAGAGTTTTCTGATGTGATATTCACACAAATGAAAGGGATTTATACCCAAATATACAAGTTGACTAGACTAACTAAGTAAAGTACAAAGTCTATTAAAACACAAACTCTATTACTCCCCCTCAAGCTGGAGCATGAAGATCAAGAATGCCCAACTTGGAACTGAGATGGATGAAAGCTGCCCGTCCTAGTGCCTTGGTGAAAATGTCCGCTGGTTGATCTGAAGTGAAAATATGATGAGTAGAAATAACACGCGAAGATACTAGATCACGAACAAGATTACAGTCGATCTCAATGTGTTTTGTCCTCTCATAAAATACCATATTAGCTTCAATGTGGAGGGCAGCCTGGCTATCACAAAAGAGTTGAATCAGAGAAGAGTGGGAGACACCAAGGGAGCGAAGAAGAGAACGGAGCTAAAGTATTTTGCAGCAAGCATTTGCCATAGCCCTATACTCGACCTCAGCTGAAGAACACAAAATAGTGTGTTGCTTCTTGGTCTCCTAAGAAACTGGCAAGACGTCCAAAGTGACAAAATACCCCGTGATAGAACGTCGAGTGATAGGATAAGTTGCCCAGTCTGAGTCGCAGTAGCAGTCAGAGCCAAGCTACTATCTCGAGAAAGAAATAGACCCTGTCCTGGACTGCCTTTAACATAGTGTAGAACTCTCAAAGCTGCAGACCAATGATCCACTTTTGGCTGCTGCATGAACTGCGAAAGTGTATGAACTGCAAAACTTAGCTCAGGCTGAGTGATAGTAAAATATACCAACTTCCCAATAAGGTGATGATACTGCTCAGGGTGATCGTAATCCAGACCATAAGCTTTAGCAAGGGCCTACGTTGGATCCATAGGCGAAGCAATGGGCTTACAGCTGAGCAGATCGGCTTCGGCCACCACCTCCAAAGCGTATTTGTGCTGAGAGACAAAAATGCCTAATGGATTTTGCGCAACTTCCAGTCCCAAGAAATATTTAAGAGTCCCAAGATCCTTCATATGAAAAGAGGATAACAAGTACTGCTTGAAAGTAGATATGGCAGTTGAACTATCTCCAGCAATAATGAGATCATCGACATACACCAAAACATGAAGAGTATGACCAGAATGAGTAAGACTGAATAATGAGTAATCTGCATAGCTCTGGCAAAACCCGTACTGGCGAAGAGCATGCGCTAGCTTAGAAAACCAGTTTCTAGGAGCCTGCCTGACACCATACGGAGGCTTATGTAGGCGATATACCTGACTAGGAAGTGCCTTGGAGTATCCCGGTGGTGGAGTCATAAACATATGCTCATCCAAGTCACCATGCAGAAAGGCGTTATGAACATCCATTTGGTACGGTTCCCAATTTCGTACAGCAGCAATAAAAAGAAATGTACGAACTGTTACCATCTTGGCAACGGGAGCGAAAGTCTCATTGAAGTCAATGCCTTCAACCTGACGATTCCCTAACACAACAAGACGAGCCTTATAGCGTTCAATATCGCCATTAGACTTGTACTTGATGCGATACACCCACTTACAACCAATTGACTTCTTGTCAGGAGGAAGAGCTGTGAGAAACCAGGTGTCATTTCTCTCGAGGGCCTCAATTTCAGCGTGCATGGCATCACGCCAAGGAGCTTGCTGGACAGCCTCTGAGAAGCAAACTGGTTTATAGCCTGAGATGACTGTGGCCAGAAAGTGAGCATGAGTTGGAGCAAATTTAGCGGAGGAGACAAAACTGGTGATCGGATAAGGAGTGGAGGGGATAATCAACTGAGAATCACCACGACGCATTGAACTACAAACAAAATCCTTGTGTAAAACAATGGGTTGACGTTGGCGGGAGCTACGCCAAACATCTGAAATAACCTCCTCGGCTGGCAAGCTGACCACGGATGGGAGTGATAAGTACTCGCCGGTCGGCGCGAGCTCCACTACGGACGGGAGCGACGCAGATAGAACGGCTACGGATGAGCTACCTAGGTCCGGATGGATGCTCCTCCTGACCGTGGAGGGTGGAGAAAGTTGCGAAGAACTCCCCCTGGGTGGAAGAGGTGAAGTATCTGGACTATCGAAGACAGCCGGATGAGTGTCTACATGCGTCAAAGCGGGCAACGGAGAATTGGAGAAACCCTGAAATGGAAATATATCTTCAAAGAACACAATATCTCTGGAGAAGAAAAACTGTTCCAATTCAAGATCATAAAGATGCCAGCCTTGCTTTCCACTTGGATAACCCATGAAGACGTATTTGCGACTACGAGCAGCAAACTTGTCTGTGGACCGAGGGAGAGTGGAGGCGAAGCAGAGACACCCAAAGGCCCGAATGTCTGAGTACTTTGGAGCTCTTTGGAAAATCAAATGAAAAGGAGTATGATTTTGAAGAACCGACGTGGGAGTGTGATTGATCAAAGAACATGATGTAAGAATACATGCGCCCCAAAACTTAATCGGAAGTGCAGCCTGAAACCGCAAAGCACGTGCCACATTTAGGAGATGGCGATGCTTGCGTTCCACTCTGCCATTCTGCTGAGGTGTGTAAGCACATGAAGTCTTGTGAAGAATACCATGGGAAGCAAAGTAAGCCTTAAGACCAAAGAATTCAGTACATTGTCTGACCTGAAACAACGAACTGAAGTCTGAAACTGAGTGATAGTTAATGCACAAAAATCCATAACCAGTTTGGGAACCTCTGACTTGGACTTAATTAAATAAACCCATGTAGCACGAGAGTAATCATCAACGATGGTAGCGAAATAAGTTGCACAACAAGAACCAGGAGTCTTGTATGGTCCCCAAATGTCACAATGAACAAGATTAAACAAGCGGGTGGCTTCATTAGAACTCAACGGAAAAATAGCTCGGGTTTTTTTGGAATGAAAACAAATATCACAAGGAGTAGAACTCCATACAGAAGCATAAGGAACAGGTAAAGATGCTAAAACTATAAAGGAGGGATGCCCCAGTCGTCGATGCCACAACTCGGCCGAGCTACCGAGAAATGCCGCAACCAGTAAATGCCACGTCTCTGCTCACCTACACCAATCACTGCCTTCGTATCGCTTTCCTGAAGTATACACAACTTTTTGGTCAAGAAAGAAAAATAATGAGCATGTAGAAGCAACCTAGCAAAGGATAGGAGATTTCCTTCCAGTGTCGAAAGATACAGAACATGGTCAATTCTGGCAGATGGAGAGAAAACCAAATAACCTTCCTTGACTGCTTGAACAACACGAAAATCTGGAAGCTTAATAGGCACAGGAGCAATATTGACAATATCATGTAGGATTGCAAGATTTCCAGTCATATGAAAAGAAGCACCCGTGTCGAGAATCCAGAGAGAGTGCTTACCAGTAGCATCTGAAGAAGGAGTGTTCATGGTGTTGTACATTTGTAATACTACCTTCCACTGGTCGGGGCTGAGATTTGAGCCTTGAGTAGAAGACTCTGGGAGGGACATAACGTCAGACGCGTGAGCGGGAACTTACTGTTGCACACCAAGGCCAACGAGAGTGACTCCGGCTGGTGGACTGCCACGACCGCGACCAGCGCTCTGGTTGCGCACCAAGGCCGACCGGTGCACGAACCCCTCGGGAACTCCATGGAGCTTCCAGCACTTAGAAACTTCATGTGTGTGCTTACCACAGTGAGAACACACGAGATGGCCAGCTGATCATTCTGGCGCAAAGGGTGGTTGGTTACACACCAAAGGGACTGACTTGGCCTGAGCCGCAAATGCCATGCCATCAAATTTGGAATCACGTTTGAGCATGAGAGTCTTATGGCATTCTTCCTGCATGACCAAAGCATAAATGCGATTGATGGACAGGAGGGGCTCTTGTGCCATGATGCTGGAGCGAAGAGTTCCAAAGGAGTCATCCAGCCCAATAAGAAATTGGTGAAAATGCTCGACATCACGTTCTACACAAAGTTTGGCCATGATATTGCAAGTAAAATTTGAGCAGAGATATGCTTGAAGGGGAACATATGTCTGTACTTCATCCCAAATCTTCTTGAGAGTGCTATAATATGATGCAACAGTTTTCCCACCTTGGCGACAATTTGCCAACTCTGCACGAAGCTGAAGGAGATGTGGCCCGTTACCGACCGAGAATCGATGATGTAATTTCTCCCAAAGTTCAAATACAGTTTCTGGATAAGTGATGGAAGAACGTAGAGATGAATCAATAGATTGCACAACCCATCCGATGAGCATGGAATTGACACTATACCAGTCATCAAGATCAATAGGGGCAACATCGTCTTGAGAGATGCGACCATTAACAAATCCTAATTTACGTTTAGCCTTGAGTGTGTTATTCATCGAGGTAGTCCACTCATAAAAGTTATCACCTTTAAGAACAACCGGACGGAGAGACAAGCCCGGGTGAAGGTAGAAGGGAGAATAATGATCACGAGATCGCAGCAGTGGCTGAGGTCCACCGACGCCATGGACGCTCGAAGGCGACGTTAGCGTTATATTGACGACACTGTCCGAGTCGCTCATTGTAGACGGCGATGGTGAGTTTGGATGGCGGAGAGGGGAAAAAATAGGGTTTCAGAGAGTTGACTCTGATAACATGAAACGAAGAAGAATGATGACTTTGGGAAAGAATTTTCTGATGTGATATTCACACAAATGAAAGGGATTTATACCCATATATACAAGTTTACTAGACTAACTAAGTAAAGTACAAAGTATATTACAACACAAACTCTATTAGTGAGTTTTCATATTCAGATATGTCAAGCAATATATCAAGCAAATCCTTGGCATCTAATTCACCACCCGCAACCTTCTTCTTCATCCTCGTCTCCAGATGCTCCCCAATGATCTTCTCAATCATGGCATCAAACACCTTTCTCACCTCTTTACTCCTCTTTCTAAATCCCTGCAAATCCAAGTTCTTACAAAACCAAACATAATCAGACAAATTGAACTTCCCGGTGAGTTCCGCTACTTCTTTCACAGACTTCTTAATAATACTCTCAGCTTCATTTTCATCCTCGGAGCATCTTCTTCCCATGGCCATTCTTGATATCACATTATTGGTCAGCCTAATAAGCTCGGCGCCGACAGCAACCGCCTCGCCAGCATTAGCCTTTTGGCTAATGATCCCCAAAAAATGGCTGGTTTCATTGCGTCTAACCGGGAGCAGAAGGTCGAGAGTCCGACCCTCGAGAAGCTCAGACATGCAGAGCTTCTTCATGAACATCCATTAGGACCCGTAGGGTGCAAAAGAAAAATCCTGGGAGCCGTAGGTTAGGTAGTCAAGAACCACGGAGCTGGGGCGGTCAGAGAATGAGTTTTCATGGGCTTTGAGGAAGTCTCTGGCGGTTTCCGGGGAGGAAGCAACCACACAGGGCACAGAGCCGAGGTGAATGTGCATGAGCGGGCCGTGGCATTTGGAGAGGCGGTGCAGAGCTTTGTGGGGGTACGGGAGCCAGGAGATGCGGGTGACGAGTGCTTGATTATTTGGTGGTTGATACCAAAATTTAGGATGCAATTGTGCATGGCTTGGTATTTGGAAACAAAGGTGGAGGACGCATTCATAGAATGCGTCCTCAGTCTTTTAATTTTTTAAAAAAATCTTTTTAAGAGGACGCATTCGAGGAATGCGTCCTCATTTTTCCGTTTTTTAAAAAAATTTCTCGTTTTTCCATTTTTTAATCCCACATTTTTTTAATGTGTCCTGAATATAAAATATGAGATTTGAATCAGTAAAATATATAATTTATAAATTATTCTTTATAATTTATTGAATTTAACATTATATTTATATTATAATTCATCTATATTTTTATTAAATTTATTTATGTGCGAGTTCAACCATATAGCATTCGAATTCTAATATATTTAATGTATTTTATTTATAAATATCTACACAAATCATATTTCAAAAACAATTAATACTAATAAAATAGTTTAGAAATATAAAACCCCAACATTTTTTTTAAACCCCAACATAAAAATATTGTGTAGTATTAAATTTAAACATGTATATATTTTTTAATAATATATATGATAAGATATTGTATTGTTTGTTTGTGTTTGTGTTTATTTGAGGAATGCGTCCTTGTTTTCCATTTTTTTTAATGTCTCGTTTTTCCATTTTTTAATCCCACATTTTATCAATGCATACTCAATATAAATTATGGGATTTTAATCAATAAAATATATAATTTATAAATTATTCTTTATATTTTTGTTTTGAGTGAATATCGCGCATAAGTAGATATTGCAGTTTTTTAAAGGAGATACAAAACTAACAAATGATTGGACTGATGATATAGTACCCATTTTTTATATATATAAATTATTGATAATTAAATTACAGGTGACTAATATATAATTTTATTTATTGAATTTAACATTATATTTATATTATAATTCATCTATATTTTTATTAAATTTTTTTATGTGCAAGTTCAACCATATATCATTCGAATTCTAATATATTAATTTATTTTATTAATAAATATCTACACAAATCATATTTCAAACACAAATTAATACAAATAAATAGTTTAGAAATATAAAACCCTAACATAAAAATATTGTGAAGTATTAAATTTAAACATGTATATTTTTTTGTCATAATTTATATGATAAGATATTGTATTGTTTGTTTGTGTTTATTCAGATGTTGTATTTTATTTTTTTGAAAGTATTATTTTATTAACTATTTATTTTAAAATCTATATAATTTTTTTTTGAAAACCGACACATTCCTGGCATTCAACGAGGACACATTTTCCAAATGTGTCCTCACAAAATCAGAACAAAAATTTTTTGCATAATCCGAGGACGTATTCCTCGAATGCGTCCTCTTCAATCCCGGATGAAAAAAACAAAAATCTCGAACAGACAATTTTAAGCATATCTCTACTTCTTCTTCCTCAACACATTCAATTCAACGTATTTGCCAAATGCGTGTCGGACATATATTTATTATATCATGCAAACAATTAAATAATAAAATTGAACGATCAATTAACATATGCAAGAATAATAAACTTTTATTAATTATTCAAGCATACAATCGAAAAGCTTAAATTACAAATAATCAAAGCATAAATCATGTTTCAAGTAATAACAAATTGATAGAGTCACGAGTAAACTCGCTGCCCTTGAAACGAATGAGTCCCGTCATGGACATCGTTCCCTAGGGTAAAACCATCGAAGGTAACAATTAACACGTAAGAGTTACCTCGGATTCACGCAAGGCCCGGGGGACTATCACCTCGACATAACAACAAATGGAAACTTCAAGAAAGACAGAAAGAAGACTCAAGTTTAGAATATGGAGGGACTTGAGAAATGGTGCAAAATTTTCTGACTGACTTAGAGGCTCTATTTATGCTGCTCTAAGAGAACTTAATCATGGAAACATGATATTCTGATTTTCTGTAATTAGAGAAGAATAATCTCCAATCACCAACTTACCAAATCCGAGACATTCAATAAATACTCGAATCAAATCTGCTGGAAAAGGAAGAAATATTTGCACAAATATTTTTCATCGTATTAAACATGGTAAACCGCATATTTATTTAAGACAAGATATCTCACAAAATATGGAAGTATTTTGATGTTATCTCTTAAGAATTACACACAAGCAATTCCATATATACTGTGCGGTTGGGCCTTCCAGAGACTTCCATGCGGTTCATACGCATTTTGGACAGCCCAGAGAAAATTTAATCTGGGCTAATTTCCGCCTAATTTTCTCTTTCAAGAGTGACATTTCAAACATCCATATCTCATTCACCCTTGATCCGTTTTGAGAGTTTAAATAGTCAATTTTATAGTAATCGTGGAGGAGAACTCAAAAATGACATCCACAAACCCAAAATCTGTTCGGGTCCCACTCAAAATGATGCCCAAAAGTTGAGGAATTTCAACCTTTTAACCATCATTTTCCAAAAATCCCCCACATGAATATATATTGATGTAGGAATCAGAACAATCATGTCAGACATAGAGTTTGACTTGGTGATAGATTCATTTCGACGGCATAGATGTTGCATAGGATAAGTAGGTGTCACCCTTTGAACTTTCCCTTGAGAGAGTACACTTAGCCCATTGGTTAAGAAGTAGACGCGATGTCCTTGAACTTCCCCTACCACTTGTGTGAGCGACAATGCACTTCCCACAGACATCTTTCCTAGCCCTTGCGCTTTCATCGGTTGTGTCCATTAATCAGGCCATGACACATGCCTAGTTCTGTAAGGTTTCGAAAGAATTGCATCCCAACAATTCCCTTTCGAAGCGGCCACACTTCTCGCTTACATATGTGATTCTTGGCGTAAGAGCAGTTCCGTAAACTATTACGCTCTTTCGAGTACTACATACTCGATGCCTTGAATCATTAAAAGCAATTTAATGCTTAACCTCCATTCACATCACTGTTTCTTCATCATAGGAATAAGACATGAGGTATGAAACCCCCACAGTGATTGCGATGGTCTTTGCTTAGTTGTCCCTTTAAACCTAGATCTTGGGATCTCCAGTCACATAGGTTGGGTGTCCACGTATGTAACCTACCATTTATTGGACTTAGTCATATTCCTTTCGATGAGTTCTCAACTAACTCTCGATTCAATTTCTTCGTCAAGAAATTAATTCAATCCTTTCGTCAAAGAATCACAACTCTTATCATATTGACCTTACATAGTCAACATCGATAATTCTAGTAGAGAGTAGTCATCCAATGGTAAAGTGTCTTTGTCGAGACACACCATCATCGATATGACTTTATGCTACACCAATAAGCATACAAGCGCTTTGGTCTTCATAGGGTATATCTTTCCCAATTTTTGTCCAACACGATGGACTTAGATTCCTCTATGAATCTAGCAAGAGAGAACCATTTCTCTACACAAATTAAGCCATATCCACGAGTCTCACACACAGCTTGTTTCCAGTGATCATTTCTGGATTACTTGTTTATCATCTTCCTATCCATTATAAGAATTGTCTAATGTGCACTTTAATAAGCACAACAGACTATCAATGACTCTTGAGTTCTCTTCTTAAGAGACAACTCACCTTTACAAAAAGGTAACTCATAATGTTTAGAGTCATTCCATTGAATATGACATATCTCCAAGAGACTCTTAGCGTATCTGCCTTCATCAAACTCATTGATTTAATATCACTGGGTAAACAACAATTAGTTTGGTCACATGATGGGTCATTTAGGAGCATTGAACTTTTCATTTTTACTCTATTCAAATTTTAATATCTAAGTCTCCAAATAACCATTTTGGTCCATTAGATGTACTTCAAGCTTTCACAAAGTCTTGATAGCAGGTGCCATCACTCTTGGACTCATTCTCGTGTCTGGAGAACACCCACCAAGTACACAAATATACTTACTAATTGTTCAAATCTACTAGTACTCTAGTGATTTGCACTCATGGTAGATCAATCTCTCTATTGATCACTGCTTTCCACAACCATCATTTCATGGAATCTTGTTTCCTTCGTTGGTTTATCCCCGATCCTTAATGATTCCACCTATTGACTCTTAAGTCCATTTAAGATAAATCAGGATCTTTAATAGAAACTTCCACAAAATACACTTTCCATCAAGATATATTTCTAGTTTCAGTATAATATTTCTTGTGAATTTCAAGAAATTGATAGCACTTCAACATTGTGCATATCTAGTAAAGATACTGTTTAAGTATTCCTTTTACTACATTCGCAATACGCCAACCCCCACATTCGAAAGAACTTTTAGGATGGCTCTATGAGGAGCTTTATTTTCCTCCTTCTTGGGGTATCTTATTTAAAAGATTGCCAGCTAACTTAAAGGCTCCCCCACACCGCTTGATCATTTCTAGCAATTTTCTACAATCACCATATGACCTTGCAAATGTCTACATTGTGAATCACATTCCCCAAAGGATTCTATGTATTCACATTATGGTCACAAATAACCTCATATGTTTTCTGTGTATCACGTAAGTGGTTTCGTTAATATACAAACCCAACTTACTAAAAGTCCATGTGTTCAATAATGAATCAAACACAAGGTTCTTACCCATGAAATTTCTTTTAGGGCTAGATCCTTTCAACAATCAATACACCTTCATGTATTGATCTTTTATCGTGAAAGTCTCTCTTATTCCTTCAACTTCCTTAGGATTAGAGATAACTAAACTTCCCGATCTCAATTAATTGTTCTTCCTCGCATGACCAATACCACAATCGATGTAGTATCAATCAATCAAGGATTCGATTATCTCTCACGAGGGCGCAGTGTGAGTTTAGCAACTCCACACAATTTCATGCCCATTTTAAAGCCAAGTTTCAGTACAACTGTACTTTACTTTCAGACTACTCAAATCAAACTTGAGTGCCTTTATGCTCGAAACACATTCAAGTCCATTGCTCAACTCAAGTTTGAGTGCACTGCTCGACTTGATTTTGGGTTTACCCTTTTGGTTCGAGTTAAATTCTTCCCGACTTGAACAACTTGATTCAAGTCTCTCGTGATGACTTTTCATCTCAAGTACCTATCAAAATTCATATAGTCGTTGAATTTTTAGGTTTTCGTCTACCCCCCCCCCCCCCACATTGGGCTGGTTTTATTAAATATCCCCACACGTGTTAAGTTTCTCAAAACCTTGTGTGTTGAGGTTCATAGACCAAATATATTAGGATTCCTCATCTCAGAATTCTAAGGCTTTCAAACCAAAAATCTAGAGAATTGAACAAATGTCTTAGGATTCCATATCTCATGATTCTTAGATTTTTCAACCATAAATCAAGAGATTTGACCAAAAGTCTCGGGATTCCCATTCTCAGGATTCTTAGTTTTCCCAACCAAATTCTTGAGATTTTCCCCTCAATTCTTTGATTACAAATAATCAAAGGTTTTTAGCATAGTCATGATAACTCATGCTTTAGGGTTTATACCATGGTTCACAAGAACCAATACCTAGACATAGTCGTAAACTAATGTCTTCACGTTCACATTTTTCAGGTCATACAAAATAAAAAGAATATATTGAACTTCGAGCCCATATACTCTATATGTGCAATCTAAAAATTGTCACTCGTGAGCCATATGCTTGTAAGCGATCAATCAAGATAATAAATTATCGGGAATAGTCTTGTCATATATTTCATTGCATCAAAAGGCACTTTCCCAAACAATTAATATAATCATAGCATATAAAAGCATAACCCAATTTTAGACACAACATAGATCTAAAATTTTTGTATATGCAGCTAAATCAAGTCCCTAAATGAACGAAAATACATCATGGATCAAATAACCCAATGTCACATACTTCATTCATGCACGAATATATTACACTCTTGCCGAGAGATGTCATGTTTAAGTGCAAATGAAGTTTACCATTTTATCGCATGCGATTCTTAGACCAAGCATATAAAGGTCATGAATCACTAGCAGCACATTCTCACACAAAATGTGGTTTTAAATCTTTTAACCAACACGAGCATCCCACACAACAAAATTACTATACCATGCAAAATAGGTATTTCAACATTTGATTAAGTATTTAAACAAATACTATAACATTTTGAGTGCTTAGGAAATTTAAATGTCTCATAATTTCCCACACATGCACTGCTTTCATGTAATTTCATAATTAAAAGGAATAGTAATGCTTGATTCAATATTCTAAACTCATGACATTTTTTTCTAACTTTAAGCTATTCCGGCAAAAAATCAAATATGATTTATTACCATATCAACATTTAATCTCATAAGCATGAATATCACGGAATTAACATATTTCCATAATTACGCCATGTAATTTAACATACATGCTCAACTCAATTTTCCACATAATCAAGTGATTAATATAACCAAATCCATTCACTATCAAATTCGATAGCCTAAGTGTATACTGGACATATATGTGCACATATTATTCACATAGCACTCTTTGTAACTGTAAAGTCCTCTGGAGTTGGACTTAGTTGTGGCATATTGTGCGAACTTATGTTGTGGTGTTTTAACACCACTGCTATCTAGTTTTACCCGACAGCAGCTTTCTAGCCACAATTTATGGAGCAAATTATGGAAGATAATCATGCGATCAGAACAGAATATTGTGAAGATTAATATGTGGCAATCTATTTCTAGTACCGAATATTCATGTAATATTAAGTAGTTTATTTATGGTACAACTCCTATTGTTAAAGGATTGTCCATTTAAATACCAGATTAGAATTAGATCTTTCCATAGTCTAGAAGTCTATTCTTGGTAGAGTTCGACAAGGAAAGAGTTGCGTACAAGGCAGGATTGCGAAGATGATAAAAGGAAGAAGATACAACGCAATCAAAAAGGTGACCAAGAATTCATCTCTACGTGAGAAGTGTTGGAGCGATCTGCCTGTGGTGTTTGGAGGAGTGTTGATTCATCCGACCAAGTTCGTAAAGATCAGAAACAAGGAAGCCTTAATTCCTCGGGAGGAGGAGATCCAGGGAGACTTGTTGTTCATGGGGGTTCAACGACGTAGGATCGGCAGTGAGGGGATCTCACGACATTCACTCATAGGTTAGCAATGGATTAGTATTCAAGTTAAGCTTCTTGTACTAAAGACTGCTTTCTAGTGGATGGTTTCTGATCTGGGCAAGACCCCGCAGACGTAGGTGTAATTGCACCGAACTGCGTAACCAAGTTGTGTGTGCACTGCTTATTTTATTTCGTGTTTTAACACCAAACGTTAAACAACTTGGCATAAAAGTATAGACTTTAGGTGAAACAGAATTTCAATTGGTATCAGAGCACGGCACTTGCTGACCCCTATACAGGGAGAGTGAGATCAGGTTTCACCATGGCACCAAAGGAGGGGGCTTCGGTCACGCGACCACCGTTGCTGGAACAAGGAAACTATGCCTATTGGAAGGCACGTATGAAAGTGTTCATTGGAGCACTAGATGACCAAGCCTGGAACTATGTCATAAATCAGTACACTCCACCTTCAAATGACGAAACTGAGGGATCAAGCTCATCGACGGCTAAACCATTTTCTAAATATTCTATCGAGGAGCACAAAGCACACGTGTCCAACTCAAAGGCATTAAATGCCATCTTCACGGCAGTAGATAAAGATCAATTTAAGATGATTTCAAACTGTGAGACTACAAAGGAAGCGTGGGATGTGTTGCAAACGTATCATGAGGGGACAAGTTCTGTCAGAGAATCTAAGTTGCAGTATTACACGTCAAAATTCGAAGAACTAAAGATGCGCGAAGATGAGACTATTTCCGAGTTCAATGGACGAGTCCGAGATATTGCAAACAAAGCGTTTCAGTTTGGCAAAAAGTACAAAGATCAAAAGCTTGTCAGGAAGGTGCTGAGGGCATTACCTCCACGTTTCAATATGAAGGTCACAGCGATTAATGAAAATGGAAGAATAGGGACAATGACTCTTGATGAGCTTATGGGATCTCTGGAATCTTATGAGATGGAAATGCTGCAAACCAAAACAGGAAAGAAAGAGATGGCTTTTTCAAGCATAAATTCTGGAAAGTCAGAAGATCATACAGATAATGAAGATTCTGATGAAATTGCAAACATAACCAGGAACTTCTCCAGATTTATGAAGAAGATGGGCAGGAAACCACAAGATAAGTCAAGTGGGAGCAAAAATCTTAACGCAAACTCCACTCCAAGATTTGGTCAAGCAACTGGTGTTGAAACACCAAAGTTTAAATCGACAAATCCCAACCTGAACAGGAAATCCAGTGCAGAGAATGTGAAGGTTTTGGACACATACAAGCTGAATGTGCCAATACGCTTAAAAGACAAGGAAAATCGTATGCCACAACCTGGAGTGATGATGACGTAGGAGATGATGTTAAGGATGGAGAGGAGTATACAAATCATGTTGCTTTCGGTGTGTCAATGGTGGAGTTGGAAGACACTTTTGAGGAAGGTCTCGGTGTGCTGAATGAAGATGAGAGTGGTAGCTCAGATGAGGAGGCTAGGAGCATTAGTGATGATGACATTCGCAAGGAAAGTATGGAGATGTACAAGATGTGGTTAAAAGTGGCGGATGAGAACAAAGAGCTCAAGTTTGAGAACAAGAGTTTAAGTGAAAAAGCTAAAGTGAACGAACTTGAAAAAGAAAAGGCAATTGGTGAACTGGAAAAAATCAAGAAGGAATTTGTTGAAGTGGCGCAACGAGCAGAGGCAGCAGAACAAGCTATCAGACATCTCAATACAAGGAAAGCTAAGCTCGAAGACTGTCTAAGAATGGGACAGACGACCAAATACGGAATTGGTTATAAAGGATCAGTAATTTTGTGGAGAAACAAGGCAGATCAAGGCGCACCAGCCCCAAGAATAATCGAGAGGAATTTTTCCACCAAGAGGATCAGACGATGCGGATACTGTGGAGCTCTAGGGCATGTCAGGAATAGGTGTTTTAAGCTTCTTAGGACACTGTCTGTTAACACAGCAGATCGGAGTTTCAACACCATGCCAGGATATGATACGAGGCATCGACTTAACACTGGAGGATACAGAACCGGATTTCTGAACACACGTGTCAATCAAAGTCCGCATCACATCACTCGACTAGTAAGCCAGGTATGGGTTCGAAAATCTCAAGATGTTTGTCTTTCAATTTTTGTCTGTTTTGGGGCACATACAGGAAACTCCTGGTATTTCGATAGTGCGTGCTCAAGGCATATGACTGGAGTACCTGAATTTCTTCAAAAATTCAAACCTGGATTTGGTGGCCATGTTAGATTTGGTGATGGGAAGTGCAGTAGAATAATCGGCAAAGGTGAGTTAGCCATCAAAGGGCTTCCTGTGTTCCAAGATGTATTACTGGTGGAAGGTCTGAAAGCTAACCTGTTGAGCATTAGCCATATATGTGACAATGAAATGACGGTGTTTTTCGACAAGGAGAAATGTGTAGTCAACCATAGAACTGAAGTATTCACTGGATCTAGATCAATGGATAACTGTTATTTGCTCGACCAAGACGTCACATGCTTCAACTCGAAAAAGGAAATCAGTACTCTGTGGCACAGAAAATTGGGACACATAAATTATAAATCCTTAGCTCGTATTTCCAGACTGAATGCAGTCAGAGGTATTCCCGAAATCAGTGACAACAAGGAGGTAGTTTGCGGATCGTGTAAAGAAGGAAAGAAAACTCGGATACCACACCATGCTGTAAATGATGTTTCAACGTCAAGACTTTTGGAGCTACTACATATGGACTTGATGGGGCCAGTCAATACCCCAAGTGTGGCAGGAAAGAAGTATATTTTCATCTGTGTAGATGACTTCTCGAGGTATACGTGGGTATCATTTCTCAAAGAGAAGTCAGAGGCTGCTGATATTTTCAAGAACTTGGCGCACAAGCTACATGTAGAAAAAGGAACCACTCAAGTAAGAATTGCACGTATCAGGAGTGACCATGGAAAAGAGTTTGAAAATTCTAAGTTTCATGACATCTGCGAGACACTTGGTATACACCACGAGTTCTCTGCCCCCATAACTCCTCAACAAAATGGTATAGTAGAAAGAAAGAATCGAACACTGCAGGAAATGGCACGAGCAATGTTAGCCGAGAAGAAAATTAATGCTAGATACGAGGCTGAGGCTGTACACACTGCATGCTACACCATCAACAGAGTATATCTGCGTCCGTTTACTGAGAAGACACCATATGAGATCTGGAAAGGGAAGAAACCAGATGTGTCGTATTTTCATGTCTTTGGGAGTAAGTGCTATATTCTGAAGGACCGAGAGCCTTTAGCTAAATTTGAATCTAGAAGTGATATCGATGTATTCTTGGGTTATTCTCCTACCAGTCGAGCTTACCGAGTGCTTAATCAACGCTCTGGAACAGTCATGGAGTCTATTAATGTGGTTGTTGATGATTCAGAAGAAGACACTGTTGGTGAAAGTGATATCCTCGAACCAGTGAACCCTACTGGTGTTGAAACACCAGCATCGTCAACTGGTGTTGAAACTCCGGAAACTGGAACAGGTGAATCTGAACAAAATCCAGCTAGACATATGCACTTAAGGGATCAACCACGGGTGAATTACAGAGAATTGGCAGGACTATCATGTTTCATCTCTCTTACTGAGCCAAAAAATTACAAAGAAGCTCTGCTCGATGAGCATTAGATTTCAGCAATGTAAGAAGAATTGCAGCAATTCGAGAGAAACAATGTTTGGTATCTTACCCCATGACCTGCTAATGTAAATGTGATTGGAACCAAGTGGATTTTTAAGAACAAATCTGATGTGGATGGTAACGTCACAAGAAATAAAGCGCGACTAGTTGCTCAAGGGTACACTCAAGTAGAAGGGGTTGATTTTGATGAAACTTTTGCACCTGTAGCCAGATTGGAGTCGATCAGACTGGTGTTGGCAGTTTCCTGCATTCTGGACTTTACTCTTTATCAGATGGATGTCAAGAGTGCATTCCTGAATGGCCTAGTAAAGGAGGAAGTTTACGTGGAGCAACCTAAGGGGTTTGAAGACCCACATTTTCCTAATCATGTCTATTGGTTGAATAAACCATTGTATGGACTCAAGCAGGCACCTCGTGCATGGTATGAGAGACTGACAACCTTTCTAATTCAGAAGGGATATCGCGAGGGGGAGTGGACCGTACACTGTTCGTGCTGCATAAGGGGACAAACATTCTGATCGCACAGATTTATGTGGATGATATTGTTTTTGGATCTACCTCTTCAGTATTGGTAAAGGAGTTTGTTGACTTAATGACTAAGGAGTTCGAAATGAGTATGGTAGGCAAATTGTCATATTTTCTGGGATTACAGGTTACTCAGGAGAAGAATGGTCTTTTCATCAACCAACAGAAATATGCTGAAAACTTGATCGAAAGATTTGGACTTACAAGTGCAAAGACAGTACGCACTCCAATGGCTACCACCGACAAGCTTACAAAAGATGAACTGGGTCAAAGTGTTGACCAAAAATTGTACAGGAGTATGATTGGCAGCCTGTTGTATTTAACTGCAAGTAGACCAGACATCTGTTTGAGTGTTGGTATCTGTGCCCGCTACCAAGCTAATCCAAAGGAATCACATATGTCAGCTGTGAAAAGGATTATTCGGTATATAAGTGGAACTGTGGAGTATGGAGTATGGTTTTCTCGGAACTAGGATTCGCAGTTGGTAGGGTTCAGTGACTCTGACTGGGCCGGGAATGCTGATGATCGTAAGAGTACCACTGGTGGGTGCTTCTTTGCTGGATCAAATCTGGTCAGCTGGTACAGTAAAAAGTAGAATTCTATATCATTGTCTACGGCTGAAGCAGAATACTTAGCTGCTGGGAGTTGTTGTGCGCAGCTATTATGGATGAAGCAGATGATGAGAGACTATGGGTTCAATGATGTGAGTTTGACAGTCCTATGTGATAATAAAAGCGCCATTGATATTTCCAGGAATCCTGTGCAACACTCTAGGACAAAGCACATCGATATCCGACACCATTTTATTAGGGACTTGGTTGAAAAAGGAGAAGTCACAGTCCAGTATGTACCGACATCAGAACAACTGGCTGATATCTTTACAAAGCCTCTGGATGGCGAGACGTTTGAAGGCCTCAGACAGCACTTGGGTGTGTGTCGAATGTAAGGTACCCAGATCTGTCCATTATGTTGTATTATTTACTGTTCCATTTTTTATTTCTTTTAAATATAGTTGAAAAAGAAAAAAATTTAGAAAAATTGAAAATCTCAAAAATATGAGAAGCCGTGTTTAAACACTGAGGGCTGGTGGTACTGAAAAATTGCTTAATTGGGAAGTAGATCAGACGGGCTAACCTTGGGCCAGAAAGTTATGATGATGGGCTTAAATGTTCGCATGATGGTATTCTGAAAGAAGAGAAAGTAGAGTGGCTTTTTGGTTTTCGAAAAAGGAAAGTGAAAGTGACAAGTGGTTGATTCCCACACAAATTCAAGTTCTTCAACTGTTCATCTTCCTAAACAGAGCTCCCGCACTTGTCTTCCTAGCAAACCTGAAATTTTCAAAAACCCAGAAACCGCACATCCCACACAAAACCCCGTCGAAAATGGTGAACTTTACCTTCAAGAAATGGTTTAGGGGTTTCTCGAGTGTGCGAGTTCCGGAGAATCCGCGTTTTGAAGAGCTTGACCCCGATGAAGATGTGGGAGAATGCCCTGGAGGTCGAGAACAGAGGGTAACTAAGTGGGATGGAGTAAATCGCCGACGCCCTAAGGCCAGGTTTGACCATTCTTTTGTCCATGAAGGGATTTACTTTTACTCTGTTCTGGAATTTATTACGTGGATGGTTCAGAATAGAGATTATGTTGATCTTCAGAAATTCAAGAGTTTGCATGGAAAGATAAATGGATTTGATTTGAAAGAACTGTTAACTGGTGGCATTGGAGAAATCTGTGAAATTAGTGAACTTTATGCCACATTAGTTGGAGTAGATTTTGGTGAACAGTACAAAGTAGGGGAGGAAATAGATCAATTTTTTACAATCTATACGAGAATAGGTTCGCTGCACAGGCCTGTTATTAGAAGCCTAGGGGATGATGTGGTTGTGCAACCCTGGGTTAAAGTGGTTAAATCCACTTATTTTTCTGGAGTAAGTGGTAAAGAAATAGAGTGCTTTAATGGGTCTAAGTTCCTGCTTCAAGAATTGTTGAGAAGATTGCCCATCCCAGTGGTGGAGATCAGTGATAGTGAAGAGGAGGCAGGGTGTGCAGGGGGAGCTGATGAAGCTGAGACATTTTCAATGATGAATGAACCAGAGAATGCCTCTGTGCTGAGTGAATCTCTTTCAGAGTTTTTGAAGTCCGATTCAGAGAAGGAAGATGATGAAAGTATTGCTGTGGAGAGTGTAGATGGTGCTGATATGCCTGGTACTGGTACTCAAAAACCAGTTGTGAACCTGGCTGAGAGGGGGAAAACTCCTGATGGTCCTGATGTTGGTGTTGAAACACCATCAGAGACAAGACAGACACGTGGACTCAAGAGGAAGAGTAATGAGGTGGGTGTTGAAACACCAACAGAGTCTGGGGAAATGCATGCCACTCAGATGTCAAAGAAGGCAAGGGATAGTGTGACCTCTGCTTCCAAGGGTGCTCGAAGGTCGAAGAGGTGCAGAGATAAGAGTATGGCCACTAGTGAGGAAACTGATGAGCCGATTGGGCTGAAACTGAAGAAGTTACGTGCAGACCGGCAGCAGAGACCAGTTGAGCCTCAGGCACTACCTGCACCTGAGGTTAGTGATGCTATTAGCACTGAATTTTATGATGAAGCAAGCCAAGAAAAATGGGAATTTATTTGTGGAAGGAAGATATTGGCGGAAAGGCCAGCTGATTCTGAGAAGTACCGAGACTGTGGGTTCACAGATTATTTACACTATCTAAAGGTGTTTAGGGCTGCTACATTCTTTGGTGAGTATAACAAGCAGATAGTGTTGGAATTTTATTCCAACCTGAAGGAGGAATGTGAAGATGAGGAATCTCCGTGGTTTCATAGGGTGTATGTGCGAGGGGAGTTTTTGAGTTCTCCCCAGAGGCAGTGAATCAATGTCTGCAGCGTGGCACTTCCAGGAATGACAAATCGGTGTTCAAACACCAGTTGCCAGAAAATTTTGATGAAGTGGCAGTGGAGCTTACCGGTGGCGTGGAGAGTACATGGCCAGTGACTGGTAGACAGCAGATACCTGCATCCAACCTTACCTCCAGATATTACTGCCTGTATATGGTGGCAGTACACAATTGGATTCCTTCAGTCAATAATACAAGTGTCACCAAAGAAATGGCTACACTACTATAGAGACTAGGAGCACGGTATAAGGTCAATATGGGAAGAATGGTGTTTAATGATATAATGGATTGTGCTCGCAAGACTAGGAAGGAGGCATTGGTACATCCGTGCGTCATCACTTTGGTGTTACAAAAAGGTGGAGCAGTAAAAAGGGATTCTGATGAATTGATTTCTACCCAAGCTTTAAGGCCGACTCTCAGGACTTTGAGTGGTCGGATTGTAAAGGATTTACCCTGGACACCACCGGAAACAGTGAGCTCAGATGCTGGTACGGCGCGGTTAAGCGCTATTGAGGCAAGAGCGGCAGTGTGTCAGGAACTGCTTGAACGACATCAGGCTGCTGTAGTGAAGATTCAGGGGGAGTTGGCTGCATTGGAGGCTGAAAGAGAAGGTTTGTCGGCGGCAGCGACTCAGGATGCTGTTGGTTCAGAGGATGATTCGAATGGGTCTGATGTATAAATCATGTCTTGACATATTCATGAATTCAGGGGGAGAAATTTGGAGATTTTGAGTAGATGATTTTGAGTAGATGTTGACTACTTTAACTTGGACGGATTTTGATGATTGATTTTGTCTTCGATTTGGATGTTCTGAATATTTGTTGTTGTTTATGTTGTCCGTGTGTGCTGTTGAATTCACAAATATGCCAAGGGGGAGATTGTAAAGTCCTCTGGAGTTGGACTTAGTTGTGGCATATTGTGCAAACTTATGTTGTGGTGTTTTAACACCACTGCTATCTAGTTTTACCCGTTAGCAGCTTTCTAGCCACAATTTATGGAGCAAATTATGGAAGATAATCATGCGATCAGAACAGAATATTGTGAAGATTAATATGTGGCAATCTATTTCTGGTAACCGAATATTCATGTAATATTAAGTAGTTTATTTATGGTACAACTCCTATTGATAAAGGATTGTCCATTTAAATACCAGATTAGAATTAGATCTTTCCTTAGTCTAGAAGTCTATTCTTGGTAGAGTTCGACAAGGAAAGAGTTGCGTACAAGGCAGGATTGCGACGATGATAAAAGGAAGAAGATACAACGCAATCAAAAAGGTGACCAAGAATTCATCTCTACGTGAGAAGTGTTGGAGCGATCTACCTGTGGTGTTTGGAGGAGTGTTGATTCATCCGACCAAGTTCGTAAAGATCAGAAACAAGGAAGCCTTAATTCCTCGGGAGGAGGAGATCCAGGGAGACGTGTCGTTCGTGGGGGTTCAACGACGTAGGATCGGCAGTGAGGGGATCTCACGACATTCACTCATAGGTTAGCAATGGATTAGAATTCAAGTTAAGCTTCTTGTACTAAAGACTGCTTTCTAGTGGATGATTTCTTATCTGGGCAAGGCCCCGCAGACGTAGGTGTAATTGCACTGAACTGCGTAACCAAGTTGTGTGTGCACTGCTTATTTTATTTCGTGTTTTAACACCAAACGTTAAACAACTTGGCATAAAAGTATAGACTTTAGGTGAAACAGAATTTCAGTAACAAAGTCTTGTTCACGTCCAGATTCACGCAAATGGTTATCAAATATAATCCAAGCAATATATGTATATATAGCATATGTCATGATTCACTTTAATTAACGTGTATACGTACCATAGTTTGCAAAACAGTGGTTACAACTCTTGACTCTTTCAGGTTGTCAAGAAAATTATGTTGTATCTCCACGCCTAGTTTTTCTTTTAACAGATACAACCATGTATACTCGGATTCACCAATGTGTACATACAAAAAATCATTCATCGTTAAATATAAGTACACATCAAATATCGTAGTATAATATTTTAAACAATTATACATAACATAATGCTCAATAAGATTTTGTTATAAATAACCAAAACCATTAGCATGCATATTTTCGCAAACATACCATTTCCATAAAGCATGCAATAATCACGTAACCATAGCATGACATAAATCTTGTCAGCATGCAACTTAATCAATTGACTCGGAAATCACGTAAATTAATCCAAAGTTACCAGGATGCAAATTGATTAATCCAAAGTTGCCAGGATCCAAATTGATTAATCCAAAGTTGCCAGGATCCAAATTGATTAATCCAAAGTTGCCAGGATGTAAATTGATTAATCCAGCATACAAATTAATCTTGACAGCATGCAAATATATGATTGAACATGAAAATTGGAGGCATGCAATAAATAGGTAAATTTGGAATTCAACATTCCATTACCGTAGCAAGAATTGGCATGCAATATTTCATTGGCATGCAAATTATTAACCTTCTGCATGCATCAAAAACCAAATCAATATAAATCAACAAATATCATCGTTTCAAGACTGTTGGACATATATGGATTATATCATGCGAAAAATTAAATAATAAAATTGAACGATCAATTAACATATGCAAGAATAATAAAATTTTATTAATTATTCAAGCATACAATCGAAAAGCTTAAATTACAAATAATCAAAGCATAAATCATGTTTCAAGTAATAACAAATTGATGGAGTCACGAGTAAAGTCGCTGCCCTTGAAACGAATGAGTCTCGTCGTGGACATCGTTTCCTAGGGTAAAACCATCGAAGGTAACAATTAACACGTAAGAGTTACCTCGGATTCACGCAAGGCCCGGAGGACTATCACCTCGACAGAGCAACAAATGGAAACTTCGAGAAAGACAGAAAGAAGACTCAAGTTTAGAATATGGAGGGACTTGAGATATGGTGTAAAATTTTCTGACTGATTTAGAGGCTCTATTTATACTGCTCTAAGAGACCTTAATCATGGAAACATGATATTCTGATTTTCTGTAATTAGAGAAGAATAATCTCCAATCACCAAATCACCAAATCCGAGACATTCAATAAATACTCGAATCAAATCTGCTGGAAAAGGAAGAAATATTTGCACAAATATTATCATCGTATTAAACATGGTAAACCGCATATTTAGTTAAGACAAGATGTCTCATGAAATATGGAAGTATTTTGATGTTATCTCTTAAGAATTACACACAACCAATTCCATATATACTATGCGATTGAGCCTTCCAGAGACTTCCATGCGGTCCATACACATTTTGGATAGTTCAGAGAAAAATTAATCTGGGCCAATTTCCGTCTAATTTTTCTCTTTCAAGAGTGATATTTAAAACATTCATAACTCATTCACCCTTGATCCGTTTTGAGAGTTTAAATAGTCAATTTTATAGTACTCGCGGAGGAGAACTCAAAAATGACATCCACCGACCCAAAATCCGTTCGGGTCCCACTCGAAACGACGCCCAAAAGTTAATGAATTTCAACCTTTTAACCATCATTTTCCAACAATGCGTCCTCACAATATGAGGGGAAAAAATGCCAAAACTAAGAGGACGCATTCGAGGAATGCGTCCTCCACACTTGCATCCGTTATAGGTTACTGTAGGCAAATTTATTGAATTTTTCCGCAGGTGACCGATGACCGGAAGAGTTAACGGCCCCGGAGGAAGACGGCCGGAACGGTTTCTGAAGACTAATCTGAGAAGGATGGTGGGAATTAGTAGCATCAGGAAGAGGAGGAAAAGGTCTACCATTATTGATTGAATGAATCTTGGTACCAGAATTAAAATACTAGTGATTGATTTTATATTTTTGCTTTCTTAGCTGCTTGGATTTATAGAATTATTAATGCTCAAGAATCCAAGTGGGGCTCTCTTTTGTTGAAGAGGAACATGCGAATGCATCCCTGTGGCCTTTTTCTTGGAAGAGCCGGCCTCTATAATTTTTCATTCCAGGAAAACTCTACATGTCTACTTCTGATGTTGCAGGTTTTTAAAATTAGATTGTCACTGACATCACCTCTGTATGAAAATAACTTGCACATAATTATAATATTTTTTGTTACACTTATAATTAATTGGTTTTAAAATAAGGGAAAGTGTCGTGAAAGACGATATTTTCATAAACTTATGGACAATTCACAAGGGGTTTTATTTTAAATGTTGTAATTTTTTATAAAATTTAAGTATTGCATTTTATAAGTTAAAACAAGTAATAATATGTATATGAAGGTGAAATTATAAAAATATATGATATAAAAAAATATTTTCACAAATTTTAAATTTTATATGTAATTTAACAAATACAGCGTATAAGGTAAGAAATAAGTAATCTGTCCATAAGTTTATGAACAACCGCATGTAACTTAAAATAAAAACTGAATTCGCCTTTTGGATTTCTTATGATATTAGAGTTTGGAATGAATTAATTATGATCATATTATGATACCCATTGAAACTGAATTCCTCGTGTTAATTAAAATTCATGTATCACACTTGCTCGTTTCACTATACTAATTAACACAATATTTTATTTATTTCTTTTATACCGTCAAGCACACTTTATTTTTTTACAAGAATGTTCCAATTTCACTACTGTAAAAATGATTTTAACTTCGCCCCCATTAATTTCGGTTGTGCTAATAATCGAAATTAAAAGTTCTTTTACATCAGTTATTAGAAAAATGGAAGTAAAAAGTTCTTTTAACTTTGATTTTCAAAAAACCAAAATCAAAAGATGTCTTTTATTTCAAATTTGCACAAGAAGTCAAAGTCGTGAGGAGTTTATCCCCACCCGCGACTTCAAAGCATACTATGCTAAACATCTTGAGCACATGGAGTGACGTGGTTTTTATACGGCATCCTTCCTATTTGCACATGAAGTGGCATTATGAGCATTCGGTTAGTGAAGAAAAGACCGCGGAAAAGAATTGATATAGGGCTGAGCATTCTCATCGCAAAGCTAACCGTGGCCGCCGCAGTGGGGGATTGCCATCGTATGGATCTTTGTGAGCCTCGAAACATAGATAGATCTGTTATTTTGAACCACTTATCCTTTCTTGTAATGTTTTAATAAATGTTCTTATGACTTTGCGAATCTTGCATCTTCATTGTTGTTGAATTAGCTATCATCTATCCTCTTTAATTATGTGGGTTTTTGCTGGGGAAGTCAGAAGCTACGAAGCAGGCAGATCTATGACTAGTTATAGTCGCAGTTTCGTAGGCATATCTGTTTTGTAGCAAGGTTTATTGCTTGCTTTATTTGTAGTGTATATTATGTGAAGGTGCAAGATCTATTGCTTACTTTTGTCGCTATATTAGAGGCGTGTTTGCCTAATAGAAAGATATATAGCTTGCGATTTTGAATAAAGATAATTTACAAGATCTAAAACTGGCAAGGACTGCGAGTTGTGCAAAATCTATAGCTTGCAATTGTTTGATTTGCAAAGTTCCAAGATCCAAAGCTTGCAAGGATTGCTAGCTGTGCAAGATCTATAGCTTGCAACTGTTTAATTTGTGAAGTTGCAGTATCCAAAGATTGCAAACATCGGTTATTGTGTAAAATACGTAGCTTAATGTTTGCCAAATTGCTTAACTTGAAAAACCTGGGTATTTTGATCGTAATATGTTACGAAGTTACAAAGAAATATATTCTATCATGTATAATTAAAGAATGAGAAATGTGATCGTGGTCCAGCAAGGTGGGTTTTTGTATTGATAATATATTTCTACGATAATGTTGCATCGAGAACAATGGAAGAAAAGAAACCAAGGATAATATTCTAGCGTGTATACATGTGGATGTTTGCTACCCTCTTCAAATTTGGACATAAAACTTCCTTAAGTTGATCACATGCCACGTGTTGGAACACTAGTACCATCCAGCCTTTCTAACTCGTAGTTATTGGACTTGTGATCTTTTGTGACTTTGTAGGGTCCTTCCCACTTTAGGCATAGCTTTCCTTGCTCCTCTGCTAGACTAGCTTCATTCTTTCTTAGCACTAGGCCGCCCATCTGAAATCGTGTTTCCTTCACTTTCTGATTATAAGCTCTTGTCATCCTTTCCATGTACTTAGCTTTTGTGATCATTGTCAGATCCCTTTTTCTCTTCCAGTTCATCCAGTTCCAACCTTATCAGGTCTGGGTTATCTTTCTTCTTATAATCGCATTATTTGAGGCTTGCATTACTTGAGGCTTGCATTACTTGAGGGTATGAAACAGAGGTGAACTTCTAGAGAATTCTAAGCTTAGAACACAATCCGTGAATACGCCGCTTATGAACTACGTAACATTATCCGTTACAATGGTATGTGGAACCCTGAAGCAACATACTATATTTTTCCACACAAATTTCCTAGTGGCTTTAGCTGTGACTCGCCCTAATGGTTTCGCCTCCACTTACTTCATAAAGTAGTCGATTGCCACAACTAGGAATTTGGCGGCGCTTTCGCCTCTTGGAAATGGTCCAACTAAGTCAATACCCCATTTATCAAACAAACACACTCCATATATTCCTGTCAAAGGTGATTGTGGCTTAAGCGACATCGAAGCATTGATTTGGCAACGTCTACATTTAAGTACGAAGCTATGCGCATCATTGAACATAGTCGGCCAATAGTATCAAGCTCGAATGATCTTCTTTGCTATCGTTCTCGCTCCCTGGTGTTTTCCACACAGCCTTTCATGAACCTCTTTTAAAATATTTGCTGCTCGTACTGGTCCTACGCATTTTATCCACGGAGACAAAAAGCCCTTCTTGTACAGGGTCCCATCGTCGTAGGTGTAATTGCTAGAACGTAACTCCAACTTCCTAGCCTGCACCTTATCTTCAGGTAGTGTTCCCTTGGCGAAGAAATATATTAGTGGTGACATCTAGTTTACTTCATTTGTTTGAACTGCCGATACAAAATTTGACACTGTGCTTCAGACTGGAATGACATCTACCACCACATCTCTGTTTTCGCTGAGAGAGTGAAACCCTGCTGTCGCTCACTTGCTTAGTGCATCCGCCTTTGTATTTTTTCTTTGTGGTACGTATTGTATGTAGAAGTACTCGATTTGGGCTATGAATTGTTGAACTTTCCTTAGGTATTTCAACAATTGTTCTTCTCGTACTTCATAGTCTCCTCATACTTGCTGGACCACAATTAGAAAATCACTATACACTCGAAAACTTTTAATCTTCAATCTGATTGTAAGGTCTAGTCAACAAATCAAGGACTCATATCCTGCTTCATTAATGGTAAGCGGGAAATCGAAGCGTGGTGAGTATCTGTGTTCATCTCCATTTGGGTTTACGAATAGCAATCCTGCCCCTCATCCTTCTCTATTGGACGCACTATCAACGAACAATGTCCATGCAACTTTTTCCCATTTTGTATTACCTTTATCAATCCTCGGGCTCGGATTCATGCTCGTTTTTTCACTTTTTCACTGGTCATTTCTGCAATGAAGTCTGCTAGTGCCCGTGTTTTTATCATTGTTTGTGGTTGGAATTGAATCTCAAATTGGCCTAAATCCATGGCTCACTTTTTTAGTATGCCTGATCATTTGGGCTTGTTGAGGATGTTCTTGAGGAAATCCAGTGTAAACCACAATATGATGAGCATAGAAATACGTTTGCAGTCTTCATGCTAAGTATACCAAGGCTAATGGTAGTTTCTCCACTGACATGTACGCATTCTCTGCACTCTGTAATATTCTTCTAATGTAATAGATTGTTACTTGTTTCTGGTCTTCAAGATGAACCAAAAAAGAGCTGATCGCATTCTGCGAAATCACTAAATATAAGTATAACGTTTCTCCAGGGGTGGGTGATTTCAACGTTGACAGTGTTAGAAGTTGTTCTTTCAAACCATCATATGCTATCTGGCATTCTTAACTCCAGGTGAACTTCTTGGCCTTGCTTAGAACTTCAAATAGAAGAAAATTCTTTTCTGCCACTTTTGAGTCAAACCTGCTGAGGGCTGAAAATGACCCCATCAAAACTTGTACATGTTTGACAGTTCGCGGTTGAGAAAGATTAACTGTGGCTTGAACTTTCTCTGGTTTGGCCTCGATTCCCTTTAAGGACACCTTGTGTCCTAAGAATTTTCTCGTGCCTACCCTGAATACACACTTCTTGGGGTTAAGCTTCATCCCTATGGCACTTAGTGTGTCCAACGTCTCTTACAAATCCGCAACAAAACTATCCACCAACCTGTTTTTTATAACCATGTCACGGCATATACTTTGAAATTTTGCCCTATTTGATTACGAAATGTGTTATCCACTACTCGCTGGTATGTTGCCCCTGCATTTTTCCACCCAAACGACATCTTTACGTAACAAAACGTCCCAAAGCTTGTTATAAAAGTAATTTTCTCTACGTCTTCCAGATTCATTAATATTTGATGATATCCCTTGTATGCATCTAAAAATGTTAGCACCCGATACCCTGAAATTGCCTCAACTAGCAGATCAATTTTTGGTAGAGGATAACTATCCTTGTGGAACACTTTATTCAAATCCATAAAATAAATTCACATCCTCCATCCTGCGCTTGACTTCTTTACCATAACTTCGTTTGCAAGCCATTTTGGGTATATGACCTATTTTACTATGCCAGCTTGAAGCAGTGTTGTAACCTCTTCTTTGATTGCTTTCTGCCTATCGTTGGTGAAGTTGCGCTGCTTTTGTTTAACTGGTTTGACCACATCATTGATATTCAGAGAGTGTGTAGCGATGTGCGGGTCTATTCATCCCATGTAATGAACACTCCATGCAAAGTTTCTTTGTGACTTCGTAGGATATCTATGATTCTCTTCTTTTCTTCATTGGGAAGGTATTTCCCTACCCTTACACACTGTGAGCTGTCTTCGCTATCCAGGTTAACCAGCCATGTTTCCTCCCCTAGGTCCACTGCTGATTCTGGCTAATTTAGAAATTCTCCATTTGAGATCATGTTCACAATCTTTTCTTTATCTCACATTCTTCCTGCCTTCATTACGATGACCATGCATTACCTCGCAGTTTGCTGGTTTCCTCTTATATTTGCAATTCCGGTCGGAGTTGGGAATTTCAGGACTAGGTGGTAAGGGAACCATATAGCCTTTGCTCTGTTCATCCATGGTCTTCCTATGATAGCATTAAACGTACTTGAAGCGTCCATGACTACGAAGTCACACATGATGGTGCAATTTCTTCCACTTTCCCCAATAGTGCCCAAAGATGTTTTTGATCACCCTATGAATCCAACTAGCGAGAACGTGGATTTTTTTAGGTCTGTTTGCTTGAAACCTAGCTTGTCAAAGCTGTCGAAAAATAGTATTTTCACTGCACTTCCATCATGTACAAATACTTTATGTACAGTAGCATTTCTATTTTTATTATAATGACCATGGGGTCGTTGTGAGGCAAAGCATTTGGCACTGCATCCTCTTCGTTGAAGGTGATTGCCTCATCTGATTGGAATCTTTTGTCAACTAGTTCTTGTGGGGGAGAATATCCTGCTCTAGCTTTCTAGGCATTATTGGACAAAGACTTTGTAGATCCATGTATAGACAAGATGACTATTTATAGTACTTCATTGCCTTCATCCTCCTTGTAATCAATTATCGTGGTCATCTTTTGATTCTTTGGCAATATGGATGTTGTTCCTTGATTCCTTGCTAAGGTGTTCATTATCTTGGTGTATTGTTTTCCAAACTAGTTTCCCCCTTCTCTTCTATATTGACCTAAGAGGCCATTCCTCAAATTTTCATCAATTTGTCTTCTTAGGTTTCTACAATACTCGATGCCATAGCCATGGTCCTTGTGGAAAACATAGTAAAATTCCCTGGATCTTTTTTCTGGTGGTGCTAGCATGTGTGTTGGCTCTCAGAATAAATCCTTGTGTGTTTTCCATATTTCTTTCCTTCATCGTGTCAAAGGCGTATCTTGAAATGTTGTAGTCTACGAACCAAGTTTTCTTCCTTTGAAAGGGATGCTTCCCTTTCCTTTTTTCATGAATCCCTTCTGCAAATACTCTGCTTCCATCATTCACTTTTTGCCTCTTTCCCGCTCTATCTTATGATTTTTTTATTCTTCCATTTGCACATGCTGCTTAATCATCTTTTGTAGCTCCCTTGGGTTTCAGGTATGTTCTTTATTAGCTTTTTGTAGAACTCTCCTGATCACATGACTCCTATGAATGCTCATAATGATGATTGGATGGACAAGTCACGAACCTGCAAGCTTTCCGTAACAAACTGATTATGATATTCCGCTAGGCTTTCGTCACTTCACTATGCTATGTTATTGAGATCTACAATCGTCTTAGTAAACTTTTGTTTATGGTAGAACCGGCCCAGGAATAGGTCAGACAACTGTGCCTAAGATTTGATACTCCCATTTGGAAGGTCTTCATACCAAGTGATCGTTGTTTCTGTCTAAAACCTGGGAAATGCCTTGAAAACTAATTCGATATTTGCATCGCAAAATCTCATGATGTTTCTGTATGAGTGCAGAAACTCTTTCGGATTTGTGGTTCCCTCGTAGATTTTGACCTGCAAAGTAAGCTTAAAGTCCTTTGGCATTTTAAAATCACGCAAATGTGGAGCTAGGAATTGAATCTTCATAGTTAAGAATTCCACACCCTTGATTTACCCTTTTTTTGGTTTTGGAAGTTTTCGCTTGAGCGTTTTCAAAATTTGGTCATAAAGACTTTCTCTGTGACTTCCAAGAATGCTGCGAACGCCCTTTTTTCCTTGTCATATTTATTGTTCAGAGGCTCTTCTTCCTCCTCTACTTCCTCCTTGTTGTGCTCCTTTTCCATATTCGGGGTGCGTTCCTGCTGATGATGTACTTCTCTATCGCGTCCCAGTGTTTGTTCGTGTGACCGGTGGTTATAGCTCCTCTCACTTCATGTGAACACCATTATCTACCTGAATGATCTTGAAACAAAAAGAATATTCCCCACAGTTGACGCCAAATGATGTGGTAGGCCGCTCAGAAAAGTTGGTTGTCCTCTCCTAGAATATCTTTACCTTCAAATTTATCTCAGAAATGATTCTGGGAGAAGGGCTCCAAAGATCAATTCAGTATTCTCCTACTAGAACTGGAATTTCTAGAGATAGTCCAGAGCTTGTAGTATTTATAGGCTAACATAGTTGCAGTTCCTTGCTTTTAGGGATTAAGATCGTGGGCATACCACGATCGCTACGTTCTACTTTTATGGCTTTCGTACTCGTTGCTTATCCCGTATATCTCGACCCACGTATTCTGCCATGAATTGAATCTCTGCATGTAGCTGATCCTTGTTTTGGGCTAAAACATGTTTATCTCGTTGTGGGATAATATGTGGATGGGTCTAGCGGTCATTAGCCTCTTGGTCACTGGGTCATAAATACACCAAGACATAATTTTATACCTTATTATTTAAGTTAAACTAATGTGAATCACAAATATAACATTATTAGTATTACAAATTATTATATGATTTTTTTTTAAAAATATTATCACAAATAGAAACTATATGAAAATATTATGACATCAAATATTTTGTAATTTTATTATAAAATAATAATATTTATTTTCTTAAAATTTAAAAAATTAATATTAAATATGTCAATATTAAATTACTCTGATATACAAGATGTAGGAAAATTTTTCATCATCATTTAAAAAACAACATCCTCAATATTCACATTAATTTCTTTATTTCTATTCATAAACTAATATCTAAGAAATAATCCCAAAAACCTAAGCACTCAGCCCAAACACAACTAACATAAACCCTAATATATATGTAAAAGAAGTCTTCTTCTTCTCCTTCTCCTTCAACATAACACAAACATCTTTCTCACTTAACTCCTAGCAGCCTTCTCCTTCTCATCCTTCTCCGCCGGCGACCGTCGCATCCCCGTCATTAACCGCCGCCTCTATCACTGTCCCGCCCGCCTCCTTTACCGTCATGCCCGCCTCTGCTGCGTCCTTCCCTCTCTCGCTCGAGTCCAGCCCTCCACCGCGTCCTTCCTTCTTCCGCCCAAGTATGCATGCTTGGCCTTGCCAAAAGACATCATCTCCGCCCGCCGGAGTCCACGCACTCCGCCTTGCCAAAAGATGTCATCTCTACCGCACCAGAGTCAACCGGCTCCACCACTGCTCATATCTACCTGCTCCTCCACTACTCAAATCTGCATCTGGTCGCCTCCAGCATCTCCGCCTGCGCCACCCACAACTTTGGTCGAGCCACCAGCTTCTCCGACGGCACAAATCTCATCTCTGGCGGCCCCACCATTATCACCAGCATCTACGGTGTCTTGTATTTTGTTGGTTCATTGTATTTTGTCTTGTATTTTTTCTTGTAATTAGTGTATTTTGTGGTGTATGATTCAATGCATTTATGCATGATTAGTGTATGGTTTTCTTGGTCTCTGTATGATTCCCATATGGTTCTTGTATGTTTCTGGTCTATGAACTACCGAAAACATAATCGATGTCGATTCTTCTTTCGGTATTTTTTAAATTTTCAAAATTTATATGTGCGACATCGCACTAGTGTCCGTCCTCCATTTTTTTTGTGCGACTTCGCAGTAATGTCGGTCCTCCAATTTTTTTGTTCCAAAATTGTTATGTGCAATTTTGCACTAGTGTTGGTCATGTATTCATTTACTGCAGTTTGAAGTTTATATGCGACATCGCACCACATTCGCACGGTTACACTTTTTACCTAAATATTTTAAAGGTGAAAACCGAGGTAAAAATCCCTTGTAGAATCGAGGTAATAGGTGTTGTTTCTTGTAGTGATCTATTCAAATACATTATCAAAGTTTACAAAAAAAAATAGCAAGTATGCATGATAGGGTGAGCTAGCATGCATAAAGAAGTCCGACATGATTACACTGAAATGGGGAGCGGATTGTGCCTAGCCACATGGAAACAAACCAAAGGACGAGCTCTAGGAAGTGTAATACCAGTTCCTTCTTCCATGTGCACTTTACCACCATTTATCTTCCATTCAAAGCACTAAATCATAGCAGCAAGACCCGTTTGCACAACTTGCACAGCCAGTGAAGTCCCCGGACAACCTCTACTACCTCTACCAAACGGCAGGAAATGAAAATGTTTACCTTGGTTTGTATTTTTTTTAAAGCTGTCATAATCCTTTTCAGTTTCTTGTTTGTATTTTTTTAAGACCATACATATGTACTATAAATAGGGGCGGTTTTCAACATTATTTTTACCTTACACTTTTCATCAATTAAATATACAACCTTTTGAGTTCATACTATTTGCTTACGAGCTATTCCATTGTTGCTTAATCCCGAGGGCTAGTTAAGTATCAATAAACCTGGTAATCTGATCCTGATGGCTAGTTAGAGAACGAGTCAAAATTGAATGTGCCCCGAGGGCTAGACCTTGAATTTTGTGCTGCATTGAAGGGTTTGCGAGTTCCCTTGTTTTGTCAAATATCTTAATTCCGCAATCCAGATTCTTCGCAAGGGGATTCATATCACCTGGGTTTTCTGCGTAAAATTTTCCTTCATCCTCTTCAAGAGTAAGTCTTGTTCTTAACTTAATTTTCAATTCCTTTGCATCATATTCTGGATTTGATATACTGGATTTGTTCCTCGTCTTGTAATAATTTCGGTGGTTGGGTCTAACTATTTTCTGGTCATCTTTTCTGGCTGGTTATTTGTGAAACTTTTTACTTCAAAACCTTTGTTCACGGTGTTTGATCCTAATTAAGGTTGTTACTTACAACTTCTAGGATCATATGTCTTCCTCTAACTATGCTAAGTCTCGCGTAGAAGATGCTCCCTTGGACGGGGATTCCGGTCATGCCACCAGATCCTCCACCATACACAGTATTCTAACTGGTGCATATGTAAATGATTAAAATAATTATTTCCCTTTCCTTACTTCTTTCAAGCTTTGCTCGCCTGCAAATTCTGAATGCGTTTTCACTCCTCCTCCTGGCTATATTTCTTGTTATTTAGACTACTTGAACTTTTGCCTTTATTTCCCTCTTTCTGCACATGTAATTGAAATCCTCCGTTTGTATAAGGTTGCATTGTCCCAATTTCATCCCAAGGGCATCGCTATCATAATGGGGTTTCTTTGGGTGTGTGAAAAAGCGAATGTTCCTTTCACTTTTGAGTTGTTTCACAACTTCTATCAGCTCCAAAAGTGAAAAACACTATAGACGAATTTACTTTTTATCCCGTGATTCCTGAGGTTGAGCTTGTAAGCAGTTTTCCTTGTAATTTCGGTAATTGGCGTACAATATACTTTTTTTAAAGCAAAAAAAGTTCCTGAAGCTATTGTACCTGTTGTGCGGAATGGAGAAAGAACAGAAAATATGAACGAAAATAAAAAGACACAAGATTTATGTGGTTCACCAATTTGGCTACATCCACGGGAGACGGATTCCACTATATCAAAATTAATGTTTACAGAGAGAAGAGAGACACTTTATATGCTGTCTCCACTAAACCCTAACAAACTGGGCCAAAAATACAATTCAGCGAGACCCCCATTTGTTTCCCGGGGGCGACTGCCGCCCCCCCCGGACCCCCAGGCCAGGGTCGCAGAAGCGGCTATTACAGTATTCAAGGCATACCAACAAATCTCCACCTTGACTTGAATCCTCAAAGTAGAAAACTCCAGATGCACCATTACAGTGCCAGATGAGTAGACTTCGCCCTCCACTCCCGGGACTGCCCATAGAGGACCTAATCAGCTCTGATGTTCAGCAAGTCCAAACAATGTTGAAACTTGCTATGTGGAACAGGTTTGGTGAACATATCAGCGGGGTTATCTGCAGTTCCCACTTTCTTCACCCTGATTCTCCTCTCACTCCTCAAGAAATGATATCTGACATCAATATGCTTGGTCCTCTCATGATGGACCTGATCCTTGGCTAGGCAGATTGCACTCAAGCTGTCACAGTACACAGTAGCCTGATCATGATGTAGACCAAGATCACTAACCAGCCCTTTTAGCCATATTCCCTCCTTTGTAGCCTCTGTCAGAGCCATGTACTCTGCTTCCGTAGTAGACAACGTCACTGTAGGTTGCAAAGTCGCCTTCCAACTAACCACAGAACCTCCCAAAGTGAATACATAACCAGTCATTGATCTCCTCGTGTCAACATCACCAGCATAATCAGAATCAGAGTAGCCTGTAACTAAGCCCTCGGTATCACCTCCATAAATGAGACCCACATCAGACGTACCTTTAAGATACCTGAAAATCCTCTTCACAACTTGCCAATGTTCCTTTCCCGGTTGCCCCATGAACCTGCTCACAACACTGACTGCCTGTGCTAAATCTGGCCTCGTGCAAACCATAGCATACATCAAGCTCCCCACCGCACTGGCATAAGGAACCCGAGACATATACTCCTTCTCCTCGTCTGACTGAGGAGCAAACATGGTGGTGAGATGAATATTTGCAGCACTAGGAGTGTCTATAGGCTTGGATGTAGACATACCAAACCTAGCCAACACTTTCTGAATGTAGCCTTTCTGTGACAAGAAAAGCTTCCGCTAACTTCGATCCCTAAGAATCTCCATTCCTAGTATCTTCCGAGCTGCACCTAGATCCTTCATCTCAAACTCAGCACTAAGAAGTCCTTTCAACTTCTGAACCTCGTGCTTACTCTTTGCGGCTACCAGCATGTCATCTACATAAAGCACCAGATAGATGAATGACCCATCTCTCAACCTGCTGTAGTAGACACAACAGTCATAAGCACACCTCGTATATCCCAGCTGAAGTATGTAACTGTCAAACTTCTTGTACCACTGCCTCGGAGACTGCTTAAGTCCATACAAAGACTTCTTCAACTTGCAAACATACTTTTCCTTACCAGGAACCTGGAAACCATCTGGCTGAGTCATGTACAACTCTTCCTCCAACTCTCCATGTAGAAAAGCGGTCTTCACATCAAGTTGCTCGAGCTCCAAATCCTGATGTGTCACCAAGGCTAGAAACACTCTGATGGAAGTGTGTCTGACCACTGGTGAGAAAATCTCATTATAGTCTACCCCCTCCCTTTGACTGAAACCTCTTGCAACAACTCTTGCCTTGTACTTGACTCCCTCTGCAGGTGATATTCCTTCCTTCTTCTTGAAAACCCATTTGCAACTGATTACCTTTCTCCCTTGAGGCTGTTTGACCAATTCCCATGTCTGATTCTTCTGAAGAGACTCCATCTCATCTCCCATTGCAGCAAGCCATTTATCAGTATCAGTACATGAAGTAGCCTCTCTGAAGGTTGATGGCTCTTGAGTATCCACTTCCTCGGCAACTGACAGTGCATAACCCACCATATCCTCAAACCCATATCTCTTTGGGGCCCCAACTCCAACCCTCCTGGGTCGGTCCTGAGCTAAACTGCGGACTGCAGCTCCTGATGGTTGAGGATCTGGTGGTGGAGATTCCGGTATCTCAGATTCTGTCTGTGGCTCTTGATCCACCTCAAATTGTTCCAATCTATTTTCACCTTGAGTGACTTCAAGCTCCACCTGTTTATCAACTCCACTAGTTTCTGGCACAACTGTGGGCTTCACCATAAATCTAAGCAAAGAATTTTCATCAAAGACAACGTCCCTGCTCAGAATAACCCTCTTCTCAGATGGAGACCATATCCTGGAGCCTTTAACTCCATCTCCATAACCCACAAAGACACCCTTCTTGGCTCGGGGCTCTAACTTACCATCACTAACATGATAATAAGATGTACAACCAAAAACTTTTAACTTGGAGTAATCAACAACTTTACCTGACCACAGCTCCATAGGTATTTTGCACTCTATACCCGTGTGAGGCCCGCGGTTGATCAGGTAACAAGCTGTACTCACCGCCTCTGCCCAGAATCTCGTTTCCAAACCAGCATTAGAGAGCATGCACCTCGCTCTCGCCAGCAATGTCTGATTCATCCGCTCAGCTACGCCATTCTGCTGTGGCGTATTCCTGACTGTATGATGACGAGCAATCCCTTCATCCCTACAAAACTGATCAAACTCAGACGAGCAGAATTCCAGCCCATTATCAGTTCGAAGCCTCTTGATCTTCTTCCCAGTCTGATTCTCCACCAAAGCTTTCCACTCCTTGAACTTCAAGAAAGCTTCACACTTATGTTTCATCATGATAACCCAAGTCATCCTTGAGTAATCATCAATCAGAGAAACAAAGTACCTGTGACCTCCCAGTGACTCAACTCGGGAAGGTCCCCAACAATCAGAATGGATGTAATCCAATGTGCCCTTTGTTCTATGAATCGCCTTAGGAAACTTGCTGCGGTGATGCTTCCCTAAAATGCAATGCTCACAGAAGTCCAAGCTCTTGACCTTGTGGCCACCAAGAAGATCATATTTCGACAGAATCTGCATCCCTCTTTCACCCATGTGACCAAGCCTCATATGCCATAACTTAGTCATATCATCCGGGTGAACCTTCGAAGATGCAACATTAACAGAATCCATAACCGTGGAACCTTGTAGAAAATACAAAGTACCATACAGAACACCTTTCAGAACCAGCCTAGAACCTTTGCAGACACACAAAACTCCATCACTCCCTGAGTATACGAAACCCTTTCTATTCAACGTAGGAATAGAAATAAGATTCTTTGTCATCGATGGAACATGCCTGACATCGTTCAAAGTACAGAAACTACCATCATGCGTCCTGATCTTGATTGAACCAATCCCAACTACCTTGCACGCAACACTATTTGCCGTAGTAATGATGCCCTCAGCTTGTTCATAAGTTGAGAAATAATCTCTCCTTGGGCATATATGGAAAGATGCCCCAGAATAAAGAAACCACGCATTAGGATGATTATTTTGCCCAGTAGCAGCTAGAGCAAAATCATCTTCAGAACTGAAATCCCCTTCAGCCACAGCAGCAGTACCAGATGTACTCCCAGATTTACTAGCCTTCTTCGGACACTCCTTTTTCCAATTCCCCTTCTCCTTATAGTAGTTACAAACATCATTGGACTTGGGACCCTTTGAAGATGACTTCTTGCCCTTCTTCTTATTGCCGGTTTCCTTGCCTTTTGTGTTTTCGTCACTAGCAAACAAGCCAGTGGCCTGACTTTCTGTACCTGTACTGTTTGCCTTATGTCGCAACTCTCTACTATGGAAAGAGGATCTTACTTCCTCCAGAGACACAGAATCTTTACCAACAATAAATGACTGAACAAAATTATCATACGAAAGTGGTAAAGAAACTAGCAAAAATCAAAGCAGCATCTTCATCTTCAATTTTCACATCTATATTTCGCAATTCTAATAACAAAGTATTCAATTGCTCTAGATGGTCTCTGAGTTGCGAACCTTCCTGCATTCGGAGACCGAAGAGGCGTTGTTTCAGAAGCAACTTGTTGGTTAGAGATTTCGTCATATACAAACTCTCCAACTTCAGCCACAGTTGTGCAGCAGTCTCCTGATCTGAGACCTCAGTGATGATTTCGTCCGCGAGACACAGCATAATCGTCGAGTGTGCCTTTTCTTCCAGACTCACAACATCGCCAGAACTGCTCGCGAAATCCTTCGTCAGCGGAGTCCACAAACCTTGCTGTTTCAGCAAAGCTCGCATGATCTGCCATAAACTGAAACTGTTTCTCCCAGTAAACTTGTCGATCTTTATGGTCAACCCAGACATCTTTCTCCCCGATCAGCCCCTATCTGATGAGCCCAGAATCCGATATACCCACTACGGATATCGTCGGAAAAAGAAACCGCTCTGATACCAGTTTGTTGTGCAGAATGGAGAAAGAACAGAAAATTCGAACGAAAATAATAAGACACAAAATTTACGTGGTTCACCAATTTGGCTACATCCACGGGAGACGGATTCCACTATATCAAAATTAATGTTTACAGAGAGAAGAGAGACACTTTATATGCTGTCTCCACTAAACCCTAACAAACTGGGCCAAAAACACAATTCAGCGAGACCCCCGTTTGTTTCCCGGGGGCGACTGCCGCCCCCCCGGACCCCCAGGCCAGGGTCGCAGAAGCGGCTATTACAGTATTCAAGACATACCAACAGTACCCTCTTGGAGCTACAAGGTTCCTAAGTCTAAACTTCCTGGGCAGAGTGTCTGTTTTACTAAAGAGACAGAGATCGTGGCCACGCTTCATGTGCATACACAACATCTTTGCCACCCTGAATCTGATGTTGAAGGTGTTTTGTCTGCTTTTGTTTTGATGTGTTCGATCTGTACGCTTTCATATTTTGACGAACTGTTATTCTCTTCATTTTTTGCATGCGTTCAGTTTGATCTACGATGTTCATTTTGTTTCAGATATGGACCTATCTAATGGTGAGTTTGACCTATCGCTCTTCAAAGGCGAAGATGAGGAGGTAGACGAGGCAGTGCTACAAACCGATAATGTTGCAGGGAGTAACACGGTGCCTACGAACACTAAGGACTCTGATGATAAGGGTAAACATACTAAGGGAAGGGAGACGAGTGGTCACTGCCCTATTAATGAGTCAAATGAGAAGAAGAATAAGAGTGGTGGGGGCAGTAGGCCTTCAGGACATTCAATTCATCCCTTGAAAATGGAGCGTGTTAATCAAACAAGCTCGTAAATTGTGTCGCAAACTGAGAATCAATTGGCGGAGGGGATGATCATTGATATCCTTTATAATCTTTCTTTACCTAACACGTTGGTCATGGTAAGTCTGCAACCAAACTTTAATAGCATTCTTTATAAATTGATATCTTGTTTTTAAAATGTTGAATAGCTCCTTCCCATGTGTTGTTGTCTTATAAGGTCAGTGAAGGCCTCCAAATTGTGAGTGAACGGCTATCCAAGTGTTCTCCTGTTGCTATTGGAAAAGTAAAAAGCACAGGAAATCAAATGTGCAACACTAGAGATTTCACTTAATGCCATTAAGGAGAGGACGAAGGTTGCTGAGGAAGCAGCGAGTGCTGCTAAGGAGTGTGCAAGGCTTGCAAGGGTGGAGGTGACACAGCTTCTTTCTGAGTTAAAGGAAATGCGCATCAATGGGCCTGTGTCACCTCAATACCCCCAAGTGCTGGCAGATCGACTCTCCAAGACCAGGTCATTCTATAAATGTTTTGAGGATATTTCCAAAGACGCTCACATCGTTGGATACTGCGAGACTATGAAGAATCAATGCGATTGGAATCCCACTTGTGATCTTAAGAGCTTGCCTTCTCTAAAGAAGTGCACTGATACCCTGGGAAAGAAGAGGGCAGATCTTAACAAAGCCTTCATCCAAAAGATTTTTAACGGGAGACATCAATATGCCCTGCACTCGCATCTTGTTAGCCTTCCAAGTTTTCTTTCTATGGCGGAGGCGAAGGAGTGTGAGGAGGACTATTCTGAAGATCTTTCGTTTAAGCCTAACGTTGATGCTCCAACCCCTAACCCTGATGCCAGTGGAGCTATGAGGGTAACGTGATCATTGTAACACCCATTCAGTAACCCAGCGAGGAGAATTATACTCAGCCACCAAGCAAAGATGCCACCGCAATCGTTGTTCAAGCTATGCCTAACTCAAAATCCAAAGTTAGTTGATTTTTAGCGTAGTTTTCTTCTTGGATTATGGATTGTAACCTAAAACAATCTTTTGATGTGTTTCTGTACCATTTGTGCGACTTTTAGATATGAAAGTTGATCTATTTGTCCCGTTCTACGATTTCTCATCACCCTTACGTATATGCATGGCTTCAATAGCTTGGTTGATCATAAATTCTTGCAATCCTGCTGATGATGTACTTCTCTATTGCATCCCAGTGTTTGTTCGTGTGACTGGTGGTTATGGCTCCTCTCACTCCTGGTGAACACCATTATCTACCTGAATGATCTTGAAACGAAAAAAAATTGATTCCCCACAGTTGACGCCAAATGATGTGGTAGACCGCTCAGACAAGTTGGTTGTCCTCTCCTAGAATATCCTTACCTGCAAATCTATCTCAGAAATGATTCTGGGAGAAGGGCTCCGACGATCAAGTCATTCTTCTCTTGCTGGAACTGGAATTTCTAGAGATAGTTGTGCTTACCCTAACTCTTCCAGAGCTTATTGTATTTATAGGCTAACATAGTTGCAGTTCCTTTCTTTTAGGGATTAAGATCGTGGGAATACCACGATCGCCATGTTCTGTGTTCATGGCCTTCGTGCCCGTTGCTTATTCCGTATATCTTGGCCCACGTATTCTGCCATGAATAGAAGCTCCGCATGTAGCTGATCCTTGTCTTGGGCTGAAACATGTTTATCTCGTTGTGGGATAATATTGGGATGGGTCTAGCGGTCATCAGCCTCTCGGTCGCTAGGTCATAAATACACCAAGACACAATCTTATACCTTATTATTTAAGTTAAACTAATCTGAATCACAAATATAACATTATTAGTATTACATATTATTATATGATTTTTAAAAAATTATTATCACAAATAGAAATTATATGAAAATATTAGGACATCAAATATTTTATAATTTATTAGAAAATAATAATATTTATTTTATTAAAATTTACAATATTAATATTAAATATGTCAATATTAAATTACTCTGATATACAAGTTGTATGAAAATTTTTCTTCATCATTTAAAAAACAACATCCTCAATATTCACATTAATTTCTTTAGTTCTATTCATAAACTAATATCTAAGAAATAATCCCAAAAACCTAAGTACTGAGCCCAAACAAAACTAACATAAACCCTAATATATATGTAAAATAAGTCTTCTCCTTCTCCTTCTCCTTCTCCTTCAACATAACACAACATCTTTCTCACTTAACTCCTAGCAGCCTTCTCCTCCTCCTCCTCCTTCTCCATCGGTGACCGCCGCCTCCCCGTCATTGACTGCCGCCTCCATCACAGTCCCGCCCGCCTCCGCTGCGTCCTTCCCTCTCTCACCCGAATCTGGCCCACCGCCGCATCCTGCCCTCTTCCGCCCAAGTCCGCATGCTCGGCCTTGCCAAAACACGTCATCTCCGCCCGCCGGAGTCCACCTACTTTACCTTACCAAAAGATGTCATCTCCGCTGCACCAGAGTCTGCCTACTCCACCACTGCTCATATCTGCATCATACCCATCGTGCCCAAGTCTGCCTGCTCCTCCACTACTCCAATCTGCGTCCGATCGCCTCCAGAATCTTTGCCTGCACCACCCGCAACTTTGGTCAAGCCACCAGCTTCTCTGGCGGCACAACTCTCATCTCTGGCGGCCCCACCACTATCACCAGCATCTTTGGCGTCTTGTATTTTGTTGGTTCATTGTATTTTGTCTTGTATTATTCTTGTAATTAGTGTATTTTGTGGTGTATGATTCAATGTATTTATGCATGATTAGTGTATGGTTTTCTTGGTTTTTGTATGATTCCCATATGGTTCTTGTATGTTTCTGGTGTATGAACTACCGAAAGCATAATCGATGTCGATTCTTCTTTCGGTATTTTTTTAAAATTTCAAAATTTATATGTGTGACATCGCACTTGTGTCCGTCCTCCATTTTTTTGTGCGACTTCGCAATAGTGTCGGTCCTTCAATTTTTTTGTTCCAAAATTGCTATGTGCAATTTCGCACTAGTGTTGGTCATGTATTCATTTACTGCGGTTTGAAATTTGTGTGCATCGCTCCACATTCGAACGGTTACACTTTTTACCTCGATTTTTTTAAAGGTAAAAACCGAGGTAAAAATCCCTTGTAGAGTCGAGGTAATAGGTGTTGTTTCTTGTAGTGATCTATTCAAATACATTATCAAAGTTTTAAAAAAAGAAGTAAGTATGCATGATAGGGTGAGCTAGCATGCATAAAGAAGTCCGGCATGATTACACTGAAATGGGGAGCGGATTGTGCCTAGCCACAGGGAAACAACCCAAAGGACGAGCTCTAGGAAGTGTAATACCAGTTCCTTCTTCCATGTCCACTTTACCACCATTTATCTTCCATTCAAAGCACTGAATCATAGCAGCAAGACCTGTTTGCACAACTTGCACAGCCAGTGAAGTCCCCGGACAACCACTACTACCGCTACCAAACGGCAATAAGTGAAAATGTTGCCCCCTCACATCCACCTTATTCCCAACCATGAATCTTTCTGGCCGAAATTCGAGAGGATTTTCCCAGTGATTTGGGTCCCTTCCAATGGCCCAAACGTTGACGAAAAGCCGGGTTTTTGCGGGTATGTGGTATCCTCCTACTTCACAGACTTCACTCGATTCTCTTAAAATGATGGGTCCTGTCGGATGAAGCCTCAGCGTTTCTTTCACTATGGCCTGAAGGTATGGAAGGTTTGCAATGTCTGATTCATCCACGGTTCTCTCACTTCCGATCAAGGAATCGATCTCTTGTATTGCCTTTTCCATAATGTCTGGATGGTTGAGGAGCTCAGAAAGAGCCCATTCTATGGTTACCGCTGAAGTGTCTGTTCCGGCTGTAAATATATCCTGTAATGCATATCCATACATGATGAGTTCAATTTGTCAAGTTATACCTTTTATTTTCACATAAGGAGTTTTACCGATTTCTATAGTACATACTTTAGTTATTACTTATCAATGTGGAGAAAATGACATGTTTGTGGCTACAGTAGCCACAAACGGAAATTGCATGTGCAGGGCGCATTTCCGTAATGCGTCCTACCATTTTTAAAATTTTTTTTGCTTAATTCCGGTCAAAGTTTTCAAACAAGCAATGAGAGCGTGACACGTGGCAAGGACGCATTTCCGTAATGCGTCCTGCCATTTTTTATTTTTTTTTGCTTAATTCCGGTCAAAGTTTTCAAACAAGGAACGAGAGCGTGACACGTGGCAAGGACGCATTACCGAAATGCTTCCTGCCTTTTTTTTTTATTCCAGTCAAAGTTTGCGGAAGAAGAAAATGCGGCCGAATCGGTGAGCGACACGTGGGAGTGAATTTTTTTTTTAAAAAAATCCGGTCAACACTCGCAAATGGGCGGTCGAATTGTTGGGCGCCACGTGGCGCAGGCTGCATTATGGAAATGCTTCCTGCAGCAGCATAAATATTGCAGCAGCTTCTTTCCTCCTCTTCCAGCATTTTCCATCTTCCTCCTCACCCTTTTCGCGAATTTTTTCATTCCACTAGCCTCCATTCCGCCGGTGTGTTGCCATCCCGCCAATTCCCCTCCACTCATCTCCGGCATTGTGCTAACGGCGTCCCAACACTTTCGATGGCAGTTCGTATTTTGTAAAACATCCGGTATGGTTTCCTGGTTTTTTGCACAATTTTTGTTTGGGTTTTCGTTTACTGTTACTGATTTTTTGATGGGATTTTGGTTGTAGTTGAAAGAGCTTGACGTTGACCGCGTTGACCCGACGTTGACTGCATTGACCCGGGCCTTGACCGCCGCGAATACACACTGAACGCCTCGAATTGGCTGCCCGGACGTTGACCCAGCGTTGACCCGACGTTGACCCGCCTTTGACCGACCCGACGTTGACCGCTTAGCCCGGCGCTGTGTCTCACCTTTGACCGGATTCTCAGTAAGTCACACACTCTCACCCACCACGTTATCCGTATTGATGTAGTTAATTGCGCCATGAATAATTATACGAATGTGTTCCAAGAGATTATGTGTGTATTACCCGCGGACTGTCAGTTGTTGGCTGTTGGGGTGGTTTATAATCCCTACAGATCCCGGAGGAATGTGGTTTATGTAATTGTATGTGTGCAATTGTGTGTGTACTTTGAATGATTAAGTCTGTGTCTGTAGTCTTGTCATAGTGGCCGGGTGTAGGAAATGTACGTACTTGACGATAGTGTGAATAGGAATGTCCGACGAGTGTGAATCTGAAGTTATGTGTTTTTGTGTTGCAGTTGGGCGATGTTTTTGGCGGTGTATATGTATAGAGGGGGTCAGATCAAGTTTGATTTGAGTGTGGGTGTGTATTATGATCCTCCAATACCAGAGCGAGTTGTAACTCTCGAGAGGCGGTTGAACCACTTAGAATTGGTTGATGTAATTGTAACGAGACTGGTCATTGTGAGGGAGAGTTGTTCGCTGAAAATGTATTTCCGATGTCCCGAGCTGATTGGTTCCGCGGTATACTATCGATGTTATCCTGTGGAAGATGATGAGTCGACCACATTCTTCTTCAACATTGTTGATCGAATGTCATTGTCTTCTGCGGATTTTTACATTGTTGTGGAACAGTTACCAGTCGCTAATGTTGGGGTGCGGGGGACCACGTTCTTGTCATTGATGAGCAACGTGCAGAACTCCCTATCGGTACCAGTATACCACCACCTGTTCGTAGCCGGGGTTTTGAATTCGGTGAGCCTAGCCAATCAGGTAGGTATGCCCCCGTGGATTGTGCCCAGCCGTCCACAAGTGGTGTCCTGCATGTGGTAGACCCTGGCGAGCAGAATGTCTTCCGCAATGATTGCACGGGTGACGACAGCGACCGCGATGCTCGCCATGACGGTAGCGAAGATGACGGCGATGAAGCTGAACTTGACGGTGGAACTGAGGATGATCGTACCCTATCAACCGATTCCAATCCCGGTGAAGAGGAAGAGCAATTGGCGAGGACGAATAGCATACCCACGTCGTTCCATATTCTGGCAAACCCGGACACGCAGGCCTACTATAGAGATTATGGGGGCCCCGATGAGGATAGCTATGATCCTACCCATTTCGGGTTCGGCATTTCTACCTATGTTCAAGAGACTGGTGGAGTGGACGTGGGTATGCGATTTCAGACAAAACCGCAGTTGGTCGAAGCTATTTCTCGGTGGAATTCTATGATGAACAACGAACACAGGGTTGTGGAGAGCAGGTCACGCACATGGTATGCGAAATGCAAGGACGTCGTCGAAGGAACTGGGAATTGTGTTTGGGTTTGCAGAGCTTCGAAAAAGGCTTCGCATGGTATGTGGGAGATCACCAAATGGGGTAGAAGCCATGGGTGTGTCGGGGCTGGTCGCTCTACGGGCAACATGAATTTGACGTCGGTGATGATCGCCCATTCAATCCGCCACCACGTTGATGTAAACCCTTCGTACACCGTGAAAGATGTGCGAGCTCAGGTGAGCGATGAGTTCAATGTCACGATTTCCTACAAGAAGGCCTGGTATGCTCGGCAGAAGGCAATTGACATGGTATTTGGAACGTGGGAGGATTCGTTTGAACAGCTCCCAACTTTTATGGATGAGCTTGTAAGGGCTAATCCGAGCACTGTTGTTGATTGGGCTGACGTGCCTGACAGAATTCATGGTCCCGGGTGTAGGAAATTTAAATTTGTGTTTTGGGCATTCGCTCAGGCAATTGCAGCCTTCCGCCACTGCAGGCCAGTGATCAGCGTAGACGGGACTCATTTGAGAGGTGCATATAAGTCCACAATGCTGGTCGCCGTAACCCACGATTCAAATGATTACATCCTCCCCATCGCTTATGCAATTGTCGACGATGAGTCTAACGAAAGCTGGAACTGGTTCATGGGGAGACTGCGTCTTCACATTGTTGGTGGTGATAGCAGACCTATCTGTGTCATATCAGATAGGCATGCAGGACTTGTAAATGCGATGACCACCATGGAGGAGTGGATGGAGCCAGCCGGATACCACCGGATTTGCTTGCAGCATTTTCAGTCCAACTTCTTATCACATGATCGTGGGAAGTTCAAGAATGCGCTTATGAAGACTCTGGTGTGGCAGCTTGGTAGTGCCAGGCGAGAGAGCAGGTGGAAGGAGTACAAGGAGGAGCTGGAGAGTATGGATCCATCTGCTTGGGCTTGGCTGGAACGGCAAGATAGGAGTACGTGGTGTCTTGCCTTTGATGACGGTGATCGGCGTTGGGGAATTCTGACGACGAATCTGTCAGAGAGCTTCAACAACTGTTTACGGCGCGCACGCCATCTCCCAATAACAGCGTGTGTCAAAGCAACGTTCGAGCGGACTGTTGAAATGTTTGCACAAAGGCTTACCGACGCTACGAACTGGAGGTATTTTCTCCGTTAATTGCATTTTCAGATTTACATGCATGCCGGTTTGCTGAATATGAGATATTACCCGTTCATCCAGGTCCGTGTTCCCTGAGAGGATCTGGAAAAAGTTCCGGAAAGAGGATACATTGGCACAGGGACATATCGTCACCCTGTTCGGGCATGCGTCGCAGACTTACAGGGTTGTGGCGAGGAACATCGACGGGAGCATAAGTGAATGACATTACACGGTCAAATACCGAAGAAGAGAGTGCACCTGTCGCGAATGGGAAATTTTTCGTTTCCCTTGCTCCCATGCCTTGGCCGTTTGTCGGCACAGACGTGACGATCCTGCAAGTCTATGTGATAGGGTGTATCACACGACCACATATGTCCAACAATACAGTCAGGGTTTCATGCCTGTGCGAGATCCATCACTCTGGGAGCGTGCCCGTTGGAGGTTGATTCCGGATGCAGAAAAGTTTCGCAACAGGAGGCGTGGACAGTTTGCGGAGAGGAGGATAAGGAATCAGATGGATGAAAGGGTGGAGGGGGAAACCAGGGGCGTGCGTAGGCGTGGGCGTGCTTAGTATCGTGGTGTCATATGGTGTCTGTAGTACTACCTCTAACTGTCATTGTGTTTGCATTGTACATCGTCAAGCCAGGCCATGCTTAGTCTGCCCGTTCGTAGTGTGATATAGTATTTCTTGTACTAAATGATATGTGTAGCAGATTGCGTAGTATTACTTATATTTGCGAATTATGTCTCACATCACGCAGTGTTACTTTTATCTGTGCTATTCTTCCAGAAAAAACATCTAACTAGGGTTGATACTTGATCGCAGGAAAACACCATGTACCATCCGGGACCCATTGAGGAGGACTTGCTGTACCTCCATCAGGAGCACCGTGCTCGTGCCCTATACAATGGATGTTTAGAGGACGAGGCACTGCAGGTGCGTCGGTGCGACGGGGCATGCTGGACCGACCGACTGCCAGAACAGGTTATGGGGTATGTACGGGACACGGGATTTCAGGGACTCTTGGACTCTGCCACAATACAGATTGACCACTCCCTCATCAGCGCCCTGGTGGAGCGTTGGCGCCCGGAGACGCACACGTTTCACCTACCGATGGGGGAGGCTACCGTCACCTTGCAGGATATAGGGGTCCTGTGGGGTCTACCGCTCGATGGCATCCCAGTCACAGGTGTTAACACTGTTAGGCGTACGGAGGAATGGCAGCTCATCTGCACAGACTACCTGGGAGCTACACCAGACCCCACTTGTATCAGGGGGGTCGCATTAAGGCCAGGTGGTTAGGAACGGTATTGCACAGTCCGTTCCCCGCTGCTCCCACTGATGTACAATGCCAACAGCGGGCTAGGGTTTTCCTTCTGCTGCTTCTTGGGGGAATGCTGATGTCCGACACGTCCGGCCACCTCATCCCATTGCTCTACTTATCCGCACTTACGGATCTGGGTGCAGTCCATCGGTACAGTTGGGGTAGTTCCATTCTTTCATGCTTGTACAGGTCGTTATGTGACGCGGCAATCCCACAATCTAAATCCATATCTGGGCCACTAGTCTTGCTACAGGTAAAATTATTGGTCAACATAGTCATTCGTACCTACCGTGCTTAATATTAACGGGCATTTCTATTGCGTTTATTGGCAGTTGTGGGCATGGGAACGCATACCATCCATCCGACCTGCCGGGGCACTACAGGTGACAGTGACGATGAGTGCTCTTGGATCCCGGTACATGTCTTATTCCTCATTCCACGGTATTCATAAGTCCACATGCAATTCTGTAGTATGGCTAATGTATTTCACTCTGTTCCTCATAGGTGGAGGGCCCGTTACGATTGTTCACAGTCACCAATGCACGTTCTCAAAGTGTACCGTGACCAACTGACGTCTCTCAATCACAATCAGGTATGGGAATTTGATTTCTGGACTTCGCACGAACAATGGTTTCATTTACCTAATCGCAACACGTGCATGTTGTTCCAGTTCATCTGGCAGCCATATACGGAGGACGTCCTTGAGCAACTCCCGCGGTATTGTACAGCTGGTAGAAACAATTGGCTGCTATGCGTCGACCTCATCTGCTGGCATGTCGTGGAGTTCCATCATGCACATCGTGTTCTCCGACAGTTTGGCCTCATCCAGCCAATACCCACCCAGTTGGTCAGTAGGGAAGAGTACAACTTACTCCACACCGGAGACCGTCGAGGAATGTCTGGCATGGATTGGCGTGTCGAGCTCAGAAGATATCTCGACACTTGGGAACATCGGTCCGATCGATAAGCACCTACACTGGGGAGTGCGGATCCATACTTACCTACCCGTGATTATTTGGAGTGGTACTTCCGCAAGACGGTGTCCTTCATTGATCAACCAGGGCGGCCTGTAACAACTACTGAGGGTTTCCACGGAGACGGTGCAACCGCAGAGTACTTGGTATGTCCTAAATTTCAGATATTGTCAAGAAAGAATACAACAGAGCGCCTCAACATTACATATCTGACACGTTTCATCTCGATTCTGTAGTTGCAGGGAATGACACAGTTGCATGGCATGTCAGACATTAATTTGGATGGATGGCCCCCACATTGTGCGGACGTCGTAAGGGGGATGCATCGTGTTGTCACACGTAGTCTACAAAATGCGCATCAGGCCTCCAGGCTGCAACACTATCAACCGTTTGTGCACTGTGACGAACCGCCCCCTGGTGTGAGGTACACTGACCTTAGAATCCACCGTCAGGCCCCACCGGGTCGACAGGGAGGTCGCAGGCCTCGTGCTAGGGGGCAGGCAGAACACATTGGTCCATCACAAGCGGGGCCCTCACATGCGAGTCCACCGATTTACGGACCATCAGCCGGGGAACCCTCACAGTACAACATGGATGCATCAGATTACAATGCATATGTCACTCCGCAATCCAGTCATCCATACATGTCGCATATCGATCCATCACATACAGGTACTATTCCATATGCCTTCTGTGATTCGAATGAGGAAGCGGGGTACGAAATGGAGGACGACATGCCGGGGGAAGCTCCACATGAGGAAGAACATGTACCCGCACAGACGGTTGTGCCACGGCGGACATCCAGGACCATACGCCCTCCCCCGTGTGGAACGGGTGGAAAGCTATGCAGAGACCATCGTTAGGGCAGTACATGCTGTTCGACACTAATTGGCATTACATTTCCAACGTACTGTTCCACACTGTACATTTATGCTAACTTGTATCCATTCTTACAAAATATAATAAACATTATTTCATTCACATATTACATTAGCACGGTAGTTAATTGCAAATCTCAGTTTCAAACATTTTAAAAAAAATAGCATGAAGCAATACCCATTCCAGGACTCGTTCAAGGAGCTCCCGAGAAATAAATTTATGCAAATTCGTACTAATTTGCAACATTCCGCTGATTAATTTCCCGACATATAATATTAGGCGGCTTCCAAGGACTCGTTCCATAAACGAGTCCTCCGCATAATATCCCGAAGAGCTAGCTAGACAATCCCCCATTCGGACACTATTCCAAAAAAACGCGTCCTCCAAATCCTTCCGTTGAAAATCAAATTAACACCAGGCTTGAGGGCTCGAATCAAAAATGATTCCTCCAAAATACTTTCAAAAAAATAATTCGCCGGATCTGAGGAGTCGTTCCCAAAACGAGTGCTACGAGAATCATTTCGAGGAAAATAAAATGTTGCCAAACCAGCCATTATTAGATTTTAGAAATGAGTCCACTAATTATTGCTGCAAATAAAATCGTTTCCAAAACGGGTCCTCTAATTCATTTCAGAAACAAAAAAATTAATCGTGACTACATCCAAAACAAAAAAATTGAAAGGACAAATTAAATTAAAATAAAAAAAAGGGGGAAACATTTTCGAAAATAAAACAGGAGCACTATATTTAAATTCCGAAAATAACAAAAAAAAAAGGCTGGCCGGAGGACGCATTATCATAATGCGTCCTCGTTAACAGCCAAATAAAAAAAAATGGGGCCCTGGAGGACGCATTATGGAAATGCGTCCTCCCCCCTGAACGTCCACAAAAAAGTCAAAGCCCTATTTACGCCCAACTTTGCGTTTTTCACCATACAAAAATCAAGTACTCTATCAATGTGCTACCTTTGTTTCACTTAAAAAGCTAGGTTTTAAAGAATACAATAAGTACAGACGAATCTGCACACTTTTTGGTCAACTTTCTCAATACATATTTAACCACAAATTTTAATTAGTATATAGATAAATATCATCATGTGAGATATTATTAAATTCATCGTATCATGCATTTTTTAAATATCAAATTTGAATACATCGTTAGTATGAGTAACCAAAGTTATCGATGGTTAAACATGGTTTAGAAAAGTTGACCGTAAAAAGTATGTAGAAAGGGCTGTGACGGAGCGAGGGTGTAGTAATTACCAGTATGAAGGCCTTGATGTTCTCCCTCGATAGCTTGATTTGTGAGTTTTCATCTTCAGATATGTCGAGCAATATATCAAGCAAATCCTTGGCATCTAATTCACCCCCCCGCAACCTTCTTCTTCATCCTCGTCTCCAGATGCTCCCCAATGACCTTCTCAATCATGGCATCAAACCCCTCTCTCACCTCTTTACTCCTCTTTCTAAATCCCTGCAAATCCAAGTTCTTACAAAACCAAACATAATCAGACAAATTGAACTTCCCGGTGAGTTCCGCTACTTCTTTCACAGACTTCTTAATAATACTCTCAGCTTCATTTTCATCCTCGGAGCATCTTCTTCCCATGGCCATTCTTGATATCACATTATTGGTCAGCCTAATAAGCTCGGCGCCGACATCAACCGCCTCGCCAGCGTTAGCCTTCCGGCTAATGATCCCCAGAAAATGGCTGGTTTCATCGCGTCTAACCGGGAGCAGAAGGTCGAGAGTCCGACCCCCGAGAAGCTCAGACATGCAGAGCTTCTTCATGAACCTCCAGTAGGGCCCATAGGGTGCAAAGGAAAAATCCTGGGAGCCGTAGGTTAGGTAGTCGAGAACCACGGAGCTGGGGCGGTCGGAGAATGAGTTTTCGTGGGCTTTGAGGAAGTCTCTGGCGGTTTCCGGGGAGGAAGCGACCACACAGGGCACAGAGCCGAGGCGGATGTGCATGAGCGGGCCGTGGCGTTTGGAGAGGCGGTGTAGAGCTTGGTGGGGTATGGGAGCCAGGAGATGCAGGTGACCGATGACCGGAAGAGCTAACGGCCCCGGAGGAAGACGGCCGGAACGGTTTCTGAAGACTAATCTGAGAAGGATGGTGGGAATTAGTAGCATCAGGAAGAGGAGGAAAAGGTCTACCATTATTGATTGAATGAATCTTGGTACCAGAATTAAAATACTGGTGATTGATTTTATATTTTTGCTTTCTTAGCTGCTTGGATTTATAGAATTATTAATGCTCAAGAATCCAAGTGGGGCTCTCTTTTGTTGAAGAGGAACATGCGAATGCATCCCTCTGGCCTTTTTCTTGGAAGAGCCGGCCTCTATAATTTTTCATTCCAGGAAAACTCTACATGTCTACCTCTGATGTTGCAGGTTTTTAAAATTAGTTTCACTGACATCACCCTTGTATTAAAATAACTTGCACATAATTAAAGTATTTTTTTGTTACACTTATAATTAATTGGTTTTAAAATAAGGGAAAGTGTCGGGAAAGACGATATTTCCATAAACGTATGGACAATCCAAAAGGTGTTTTACTTTAAATGTTGTAATTTTTTATAAAATTTAAGTATTGTATTTTATAAGTTAAAACAAGTAATAATATGTATTTGAAGGTGAAACTATAAAAATATATGATATAAAAAAATATTTTCACAAATTTTATATTTTGTATGTAATTTAACAAATGTAGCGTATAAAGTAAGAAATAAGTGATGTGTCCACAAGTTTATGAACAGCCGCATATAAGAAGACTCACTCGTAAAATAAAAACTGAATTCGCCTTTTGGATTACTTATAATATTAGAGTTTGGAATGAATTAATTATGATCATATTATGATACCCATTGAAACTGAATTCCTCGTGTTAATTAAAATTCATGTATCACACTTGCTCGTTTCACTATACTAATTAACACAATATTTTATTTATTTCTTTTGTACTGTCACGCACACTTTATTTTTTTACAAGAATGATCCAATTTCACTACTGTAAAAATGACTTTTAACTTCGCCCTCATTGATTTCTGTTGTGCTAATAATCGAAATTAAAAGTTCTTTTACATCAGTTATTAGAAAAATGGAAGTAAAAAAGTTCTTTTAACTTTGATTTTCAAAAAACCAAAGTCAAAAGATGTCCTTTGACTTCTATTTTGCACAAGAATTCAATGTCGCGAGGAGTTTATCCCCACCCGTGACTTCAAAGCGTACTATGCTAAACATCTTCAGCACATGGAATGACGTGGTTTTATACATCCTTCCTATTTGCACATGAAGTGGCATTATGAGCATTTGGTTAGTGAAGGAAAGACCGCTGAAAAGAATCGATATAGGGCTGAGCATTCTCATCGCGAAGCTGAGCGTGGCAGCCGCTGTGGGGGATCGCCATCTTATGGATCTTTGTGAGCCTCGAAACATAGATAGATCTGTTATTTTGAACCACTTATCCTTTCTTGTAATGTTTTAATAAATGTTCTTATGATTTTACGAATCTTGCATCTTCATTGTTGCTGAGTTAGCTATCATCTATCCTCTTTAATTATGTGGGTTTTTGCTGGGGAAGTCAGAAGCTACGAGGATGGCAGATCTATGACTAGTTATAGTCGCAGTTTCGTAGGCATATCTGTTTTGTAGCAAGGTTTATTGCTTGCTTTATTTGTAGTGTATATTATGTGAATGTGCAAGATCTATTTCTTGCTTTTGTCGCTATATTAGAGGCGTGTTTGTCTAATAGAAAGATATATAGCTTGCGATTTTGAATAAGGATAGTTTACAAGATCTAAAGCTTGCAAGGACTGCGAGTTGTGCAAAATCTACAGCTTGCAATTGTTTCATTTGCAAAGTTCCAAGATCCAAAGCTTGCAAGGATCGCTAGCTGTGCAAGATCTATAGCTTGCAACTGTTTAATTTGTGAAGTTGCAATATCCAAAGATTGCAAACATCGGTAATGGTATAAAATATGTAGATTAATGTTCGCCAAACTGCTTGACTTGAAAACCCAGGGTTTTTTTTATAGTAATATGTTACGAAGTTACGAAGAAATATAATCTTTCTTGTATAATTAAAGAATGAGAAGTGTGATTATGGTCCAGCGAGGTGGTTTTTTGTATTGATAATATATTTATGCAATAATATTGCGTTGAGAACAATGGAAGAAAAGTAACCAAGGATAATATTCTAGCTTGTATACATGTGGATGTTTGCTAACCTCTTCAAATCTGGACATAAAACTTCCTTAAATTGATCACATGCCACGTGTTTGGAACACTATACCATTCAGCCTTTCTAATTCTTAATTATTGGACTTGTGAGCTTTTGTGACTTTGTAGGGTCCTTCCCACTTTAGGCATAGCTTTCCTCGCTCCTCTGCTAGACTAGCTTCATTCTTTCTTAGCACTAGGCCGCCCATTTGAAATCGTGCTTCCCTCACTTTCTAATTATAAGATCTCGTCATCCTTTCCATGTACTTAGCTTTTGTGATCATTGTCAGATCCCTTTTTCTCTTCTAGTTCATCCAGTTCCAACCTTATCGGGTATGGGTTGTCTTTCTCCTTATAATCGCATAGTCTGAGGCTTTCATTTCTTGACGGTGCGGAACAGAGGTGAACTTCTAGAGAATTCTAAGCTTGGAACACAATCCGTGAATACGCTGATTATGAACTACATACCATTATCTGTTACAATGGTATGTGTCACCCTGAAGCAACATACTATGTTTTTCCACACAAATTTCCTAGTCGCTTCAGCTGTGACTCACCCTTATGGTTTTGCCTCCACTTGTTTCGTAAAGTAGCCGATTGCTACAACTAGGAATTTGGCGATGCTTTCGCCTCTTGGAAATGGTCCAACTAAGTCAATACCTCATTTATCAAACATCCATGCTCCATATATTCCTGTCAAAGGTGATTGTGGCTTATGCGACAGCGAAGCATTGATTTGGCAACTTTTACATTTAAGTACGAAGCTATGCGCGTCATTGAACATAGTCGGCCATTAGTATCAAGCTCGAATGATCTTCTTTGCTATCGTTCTCGCTCCCTGGTGTTTTCCACATAGCCTTTCATGAACCTCTTTTAAAATATTTACTGCTCGGGTCGGTCCTATGCATTTTATCCACGGAGATAAAATGCCCTTCTTATACAGGGTCCCATCGTCGTAGGTGTAATTGCTAGAACGTAACTTCAACTTCCTAGCCTACACCTTATCTTCAGGCAGTGTTCCCTAGGCGAAGAAATCTATTAGTGGTGGCATCTAGTTTACTTCAACTGTTTGAACTGCCGATACAATAGTTGACACCGTGTTTCAGTTGTAACCTCTTCTTTGATTGCTTTCTGCCTATCGTTGGCAAAGTTGCGCTACTTTTTTTTAATTGGCTTAACCACATCATTGATATTCAAAGAGTGTGTAGCAATGTGCAGGTCTACCCCTCCTATGTAATGAACACTCCATGCGAAAGGTTTTTTATGACTTCGCGGGATATCTATGATTCTCTTCTTTAAAATTCATGTATCACACTTGCTCGTTTCACTATACTTCAAGTATCTAAAGATCTTAAATTAAGCAACTTTAATCTTCATAATCACAATTAATTGATGTAATTGCTATTCGAGGTGGAATAGCAATTACAGCTGGCTAAGGATATTCAGCTGGCTAGGAGAATCAGGGGAGAGAGGGCTTAATTGAAATGATGAATGTTATTTGGTTTTCTTGGGTTTTAGTAGCCCTAGATTATTTATGATAATAGGAGTGTTGAGTGGATGTCTATTTCTAGTACGTGGTAGGGTTTGAATCTTGTTCTAGTTACTTTTGGGATTGAGTTTCCCAGGTGAATCTGTTGTAGTTAATATGTTAGTGAAATACCAATGTTCTTTCCTGATTTCATGAGGTAATGTCTATCCTATTAGAGATTAATGATTTCTGATTGTTTTGAATCCTCTAAAATGGTTTTAGTTTCATATTAGTTGCTTCTGTGATATAGTAAACACGATGAATATTGTTGTTAGTTAATTTATGAGATGTCTGTGTTTCTTTTCAATGACAAATGGTCTACGAATTTATGCCAATTCCTGGTTAAATTTGGATTGATAAAATAAAGTCATGTGTGAAATTATGGTATGACTTGCATAATTTTTAACACTATTTCTTGTGTTGAATTTACTGGTGTTAGATTATCTTAATTCTTTGTTTGTCATACTGTCGAGTGCAGTACTGATGCATCCCTCTTATCTTCCAGGAAATATTTGCTCTGGAGGAAGAAGGAGTTGAACTTGGCCTTATAGTCCTCTTCTTCGGATGCAGGAATTACCAACTGGTTCTTGTAATTTTTTGGTTCAAATGACATTGACTAAAGTCTTGAAGTCGTACATATTTAATGAGCCGATCGTGGTTGATGCTGCTCAGATGCCTGGACTTTGACCTGCTTCCATGTTTATTGGAATGAGTCTTCTTATTGATGCTATTAGTATAACATGTGTTTTGAAAAGCATCTCTTATGAAATGTTTGCTTGTTATATGCTGCTGGATAGTGAAGGTTGCGTCCTACCATTGCCAACGACTATCTGCTCCTGCCGCCAGAGCTAGTTGCTTTCTTTTGGGAGTTAGTGTTGTTTATGATTCAGCGTCGTATTGGTTTCAGTTCTGAATTTTAGTTGTTGTTGCAGTTATGAATTTATGAGTACCTGTCAAAAGCATTTCCGTGTTGTCAAACACAATTTGAAAGAAGAACTGCATTTTGTTTCTACTATTGGCTTTGTGATGAAAAGAAGGATCTTGTTCCGCACACTGAAAAGATGAATGCACTGGGAAAGGATTGATGGACAAGCACCAGAGATGTCGCTGGGAACGTACGGTGGTTGAGACATTATAGTATGCATTTGTTTAGTTATATGGTGCAGTTGTTAATATTTAATGTGTACTAGTTAGTTTTATTGTGTATTAAATTTTCTTTTCATTTATTGTTGATTGTTCATTTTGAATTATGAACTGCAATTGTTTAGTTATATGTTGCATTTATTAGTATTCATTGTGTACTATAAGTTGTATTGAGTGTGACATTTTTATTTCATTTGTGGTTGATTGGTCATTTTAAATTAGACGATGTATTTTTTTAGTTACATATTGCATTTGTTAGTATTCAGTGTGTACCAGTTTGTTGTACTGTGTATGAATTTTTGTTTTCATTTATCGTTGATTGTTCATTTTGAATTAGGAACAACATTTGTTCACTTCTGTTGCATTTATTAGTTTTTAGTGTGTACTATTTAGTTGTAATAAGTATGACATTTTCTTTTCATTTTTGTTTAATTGATCATTTTAAATTAGAAGTTGTATTTGTTTAGTTATATATTGCATTTGTAAGTGTTCAGTGTGTACTAATTTGTTGTAATGTGTATGACTTTTTGTTTCATTTGTCGTTGAAAACCAGGTGGTGCTGATTATTTGTTTTGAATTACGAGCTGCATCTGTTTACTTATATGTTGCACATCTTAGTATTTAATGTGTACTTGTTAGTTGTACTGTCTATGACCTTTTGTGAATGACTTTTTTTTCTTCTCTTTTTTGCTGATCGTTCTTTTTGAATTATGAACTGCATTTGTTTACCTATATGTTGCATCTGTTTACCTATATGTTGCACCTGTTAGTATTCAATGTGTACTTGTTAGTTGTATTGTCTATGACCTTTTGTTTTAATTTGTTGTTAGTTGTACGTTTTGAATTCCGAGTTGCATCTGTTTACTTATATGTTGCACATGTTAGCATTCAATGTGTACTTGTTAGTTGTAATGTCTATGACCTTTTATTTTCATTTGTTTTTAGTTGTCTGTTTTGAGTAATGAGTTGCATCTATTAGTATCAAGTGTGTACTTGTTAGTTGTGTATGACTTTTGTTTTGAAAAAAAATGTTGCTGGTTGTTTATTTTGAATTAGGAACTGCATCGTTTTACTTATGCATTGCATCTATTAGTATCCAATGTGTACTTGTTAGTTTCATGTATACTATAAGAGAGTACTAATTGTATGCTAACATATGCATGTTTTAACAAAACATAAACGATTCATAAGGTAAATATGCACTAGCTCATAGATTTTTCTATTCATAAAAAAGAATTGATAATTTAAAATCACATGTGTGTTTTTATTTTAAAAAATATATGTTGTAAAGTAATTAATGCAGAGTTAATATGACCAATTGCAATATCATCAACCAAATAGAAGTGTATAAAATCGCGGAAAGGGAAAATTTATTTCAGCCGATATAACTCCACACAGGATTTCATAACACAGCCAATAACTGAACTGACAGTACAATTTCATCCAACATTATCATATTAGAGCCTAGTTCAAGCTATCTACATGAAGAAGCTGAATGATATTAGAAGGCAGTGATGTTCACCACACAAACCAGAGTAATTAGTGTACGAGTAGGATCATGAACAAATGCATATGCAGTGTGTATGTGTTTTTATCTCCTTCTGATGTAGTATAATCCTGCACCAAAATGATGCATGTGGTGATGTTGCTTCCGGTGGCGTGATCCACTGCCCCTACCATGGCCATCTCATCCTTGGCCCCTGCCAACAGCTCTACTGCTACCACTTTAGACCTAGCCGAATGAGAAGCTAATTCAGGATAAATCTCCTCCAGTTTCTGAAGAACTTGATCACATTCCGGCCTCGCTCCCAGTGTTAGATCATCACAATGCAGAGCCAATTTCGTGTATTCAAAAGCTCATCTCCAATGTTGGAAGCATCCCTCATCAGCTCCACATCAAAAACTTCATTAGTTCACTCCTCTTTGACAATGGAAGTAAACCACTGAGGCCAATCAAGCCCATCAGTTGCTTCACTCGGGGATTTCTCGGTCAGGTTCTCCAGCATGATCATGCCAAGGCTGAAAATGTTGATTTTTGTGTTGGTGTTTTTCACCTTGGAAAGCTCGGCTGCCTGGTAGCCTAAAGTGCCTGCGGTGGCTATGACATTGGTGTTTCGAGTACTTGTCATTAGTTTGGAGAGTCCTACATCTGCTATCTTCAGGTTCTTTTGTTTGTTGAGGAGTACATTGGTTGATGTCAGGTTGCCATGGGTGAGGCTTTCCTTTGTGTGTAAGAAGGAGAGCCATTTTGTTATGCCAATTATTATGATCATTCTTGTTGGCGAGGCTATTGAGCTCTCTAGCCCTCGAGCTGCAAAGATGAAGAAGATCATATTTTGTGCATTCTTGAAACACTATTTACAAGAGGATATGGAGTTTGTAGGTGGAAGTGATCAGATTATATGCATTCTTGTAAATGTTCAAAAACCATATGAACACTCATGATTAAGCCAAAGACAATCTCCAACAAGACTATAATCTGTGAATGAAACAAGAGTGATTCTGTGAATGAAATGGGAGCCATATTTTAGTCATTGATCAAGTAACCAACCTACCTTGCGGCTATCAAAGGAGCATCCAACTTCTCCAAAAGTGCTTGACAAACTGGATCATCAGGTATGCGAATTCCTATATTTTTCCTAGTTACATACTTTGTTGTCGTAGTTCCATATTACGTACATTGCTTAGGTAGCTCCTTGCTTGCTGTTAGTATAAAGGTGTACCGCACACCAGAGAATTCAGCATTTCTGTTACAATCATAAACTCGTACTATCCATCTTTGTTCTAATAGTAATTAAAATTTGAATATGGGAACATCATTCCATTCATCGGTAGAAAGAACAAGATTATAATCTAAACAAGAAAGATATCAATGCCATTGATTGAAAATGCAAAGGGTGCCGGTGGAGTATATATGCTTTTGTTATGAAGCTGAAAACTACAAATAAAACAAGCATCTAATCTTCCCCAAGACTACTTTATGAGTTATCTTTATGTATGAGTATATTACACCACCACTGCCTAAGTGTGCCAGAAGTATAGCATAATGGATGAGTTAGACTCACAGGACCATGCAAACAATGTTTGACAGCTCGAAAGATGTCTGTAAGGCCTTGGTAAATCCGGTTATGTATGTATCTATATCCCGGAAGGAGCGACATACGATACTAAGAGGCTATCACATGCAGATAGAAAAGCAATCCAATTTCAGAAACATTACAATAGAATCAAAATAAGGACAATGCAGTCTTGGGCAAAGCAACACTTAATATCCACAAAAATGGCCATAAAGTGCAAAAGAAACACTCATGACTTGCCTTTGAGGCTTGTATATCTTTCAATCTGCATAGAACAATATAAAACACTCGTGATTTTTTAAAATATAATCCTAATCAACCAGAGAAGATTATTTCTACTACCTATGGAGACATATAATGGCAGATTGACTCCTCAGATCACAAACCATTGCATACCTATCAACAAAACCATACTCTATCTAAGCAACCATCAGACAAATCTCTAGATTATCGACACCAATTAGATGATCATTTCCAACTGAACGAAATTATATATCTAATGAACACTGGAAGCAGTTTCAGAATGCGCAAAACAAACACAACCGAAGTCGAGAAAAATCGAAATGAAAGCTAAAAATGGCATAATAGCTTACACAATGTCAGTAGGAATGACTCCTACAACTCCCTCCTTCAAAATCTCAACCAAAGCATCCAATTTCCACGAGCCATTTCCTGATGGTTCCACCTCAGCTCTCCGATTCCGAATCCAGCTCTCTGATTCTGAATCCAAGCCGTAGCGATTACAGTTGTCGTTGTAATCCAGCTACACGGCGGCGGCGGATCAGTATCTACGTGCCGCAGAAGAATGGCAGAGGAGCCCGCGGAGAAGAAACACAGAGCAGTGTGTGTTTCTGTGTGAATTTCACCATGTGAAATTTTTCTTTATTGTTTGCATTTTTTTTGTTTAACTTTGAATTATTTGCAAACAAACTCCTCCCCGTACCTAAGCTGGACAGGCCCCTGACCTGTCAAGACAACTACTCTTTAATTGATTAGGATAAATCCATTGTTTATATAGATAAAAATATGCTTTTTATTTGATGGAGTGTTTAATCGGTCATTTGTTGTCTTCATGTCATGGTAATTAGAAGGTGGGATATTTTTGTTTTGCGTGTGGCAGGATTCTTTGTTGGAATGGCTAGAGAGAGCAAGTGTACTGGAAGAGGAATAATGGGGATCGTGTTTTTATGTGTGAGGATATCATTGCTTTGTACAGGATAGGGGACATGGTGAAGACTGGTTCTTTTTGTTAGTTTCAGATTTCGGGAGGTTGACCAATGAATAAGGATCACTTGTAAAAGGTAATATTTTTCCATATTCACATCGGATTTATTCATACTCGGGTGAAATAGGAGTGAAGAATCTGCACATATTTACTTTTTTCATGGGTAATAGATATAGGAAGAAGGTAATTTCTCAGCAATTGCTTATGAAAATGATTCTTATCTCTCTTCTTATGTGGTTTGTTTTATATACCTTCTCTTATATCATATGAATAAGATTGTACAAGTCAAAGCTGTATAGGTTACCATGTCCGTTTATTTTCCCTTATATAGTGACTTTGTGTTTAGTTCACTTACTATCGGCATAAAACACGTATGTTCTGTCTAAGTTGGACTTAATAGTTGTCTTTTTGATGTTTGTGTTGGTGTTTTATGAAACACAAAGTTATTTAAGTGTAATTGAATTTGAATAATTGTAAACTCGGGACGTTAAAACAATTTTGGCAGTGTGGAATGCACACTTGTATAAACTATACACGAGTTTATAGTTTAAAAGATAAGGATTAATTGTGTTGGTGATAACTAACATAGATTGTCCTAGAGTGTGGAAAGATGTATCACTTCAGAGTTTTTATAATTCTGACGGTGGTGGTTTGTAGTGTCTAATTCCTTGACTGAAAGGATGAAGATGGATTAAGGATTGTCTACAGGATGCAGTGTTGGTAGCATGCCTATTTCCTCTTACAAGTAAAAGAGTTTACTGTTGGAAAAAATAATGGTAATGATCTGTTTGTATTCATGAATTCATGATACATTGTATAGTAGTACATGATACCTATACAAGCTAGAAAAAGGTAATAGAATATAATTACATCTACAAGTAATATGGTAAGAATATTCTAATTCCACAACACTCCTCCTCAAGTTGGAGCATGGGGATCGGAAAGGCCCAACTTGCCAAGCAAAGAATGAAATTTGTTACGTCTGAGAGCCTTAGTGAACAAATACACAGGTTGGTCAGTCGTACGGATATGTTGAGTAACAATAGTGCCAGATTGAATAAGATCTCGGACAAAATGACAATCAGCTTCAATGTGCTTCGTCGTAAATAGGTAAATAGTATAGACGGTGGAACCCACGGTAGAGCCCTAAAAGAGCCCTACCAAATACAAAATATAATCCAACCCTAGGCTAAAAACCTAGGGAAAAAGAAGCGGGGGGGGGGGGGGGGGAGGGGGAGGGGGGTACCCAAATGAGTACCCCCCCTCCCCCCCCCCCCAAATTATTTTTAAAGAAATGCTAACCCTAAGCTAGAAAGTACTAAGCCTAGGGAAAAATAACTGCAAGTCCGGATGTGTGAATCTGGACCTATACAAAGCAACCAGAAATGTGTACTGGCTCTTCATATGAAATCCATCGCAGCCGAGACTCGGGTCTCGGGTCTTGAAGAAAATAATGTGGAGGACACCAGTGGTAGACAGAAAGCGCAGCCGAGTGCGGTGTACTCGGGTCTTGAATGGTCGCCATGGTGTGCTAGTGTTGCTGAATCCGAATGAAGCTAGGACCGCCAAAGAAGGAGCAGTTTCTACCATATACACCCCTAAGGTGAGGATAGAGGGGTGTTATTGGCCTTCAAACGTTCTCGTGATATGAACCGAGGCTAATTTAGAGGGCAAGAGTGTCGTAGGCAGTGCCAATAGCTCTTGTGAATCCCTCTAAAAGTAGCCCTCCTAAGGATGGAGAGAACGGACACAACTTATGCGGCGTGCGTCAAGCCTGGCGATTCTGTAATCGCCCACTCCATTTTGAGCAAATGGACAGCTTTATGCTAATTTAACACAAAAAGTGTAGCGCGAGCATAGAGCGCGTAATGACCGTCAAGTCCAAGTAACTACTAGCAGTGAGTTAATTAATTTCGCGTACGCTAATTAATTAACCCACTACCCAACTCCTATGATCGGGCAACCAAATGTAGAAAGGTTGCTCTCCCACTCTCCAAGGGGAAAATATGCAAATATCCCCCCAAAACAATTTTAGCCCAAAGAGAAGGCCAAAAATCAACAAAAAACCACAAATTCGAGCCCAAAAATGAAGCAAATTCGGCCCAAGAATAAGGCATATAAGCTGAAAAATTCTCTAATTAATTAGGCCCAAATTACCTAATTCAGCCCACATGCTTAGTTTTTCACTTTTGGCCCAGCAGCTCCTCTTTTCGGCCCAGAAGCATGGCCCAGTACCGTTAGGGTTTCAACTTAACCACAGCCGCCACCTTAGCTTTGCCATTGCCGGGTTAAAACAGGGTGATAACTTGACCCGTTTCTTCATGATTTTTCGGCCCAGCATTGGCCCAGGATTCAGCCCAGTAACGCTATTTATTCAGCCCAAACTCGGCCTAATCTTTTCCGCGCGACCCGGCTCCTTCAACTGGTTTTCAACCGGGTTATAAGAGGACCCGGGTTTCTTGTGTAAATCAGCCCAGCTTATGACTTAAACGGCCCAACAGCTTGGCCCAGCAGCTAGGTTTTAAGCACTTGATCTAGTTGCCTCCCTAAGCGGGTCACTTGACCCGGCCGCCACCAAACGGGTCAAAACCCTAAAAGAGTTTCTGCCCCGTTTTCTTTGTTCGGGTATAACGACACGGCGACTCGCAAACGGGTTTGAGCGGCCAGATTCCGTTCCTCGCCGGACTCGCATTTTTTCGGCACCGGAGAGCCGCCGGATTCTGGAAAATTCACGCCAGAGCATCCATTAGGAAAAATAATTCCACCAAAATCTAGGCATCTTCCCTTGTGCAATTCGACTGGATTTAGCAACTAAAACAAGGAACTTCCTGCTCCAAGTCCGAGCATGTACAATCCGGCCAAATAAAATACCATTATCCTTGCCGGAAAAGCATTTTTCCGGTGAGCAAAAACAACGAAATCAACATCCATTTGTTCTCTTTTTCCAGCCCTAAGATGCATCCCAAACATGAACCAATACGAATCCGAGTCTAAGGCCAGAGAACCGAGGCAATTTCATGCTTTACCATCGCCGGAATATCATTTTTCCGGCGACTTCCAATCGGAAAAATACGAAAAAACCAACCTCCTAAATCCAAAAATTACCAATAGCTTTTCCGATCGAATTATGTATAACCAAACAAAATCCGACACCTTCAAGGCTTAATAAGCATCATAATTCGCCAGAAAAAGCATTTTTCCAACGAACCCGATCGAAAAATTCAAACCATCATCATCCAAATAATCCAACCTTTACGAAAAATCTGCTCCTCCATTCATCTAGATCTGAATATTATCATGAGATTGAAACAACGAGGAAAATACCTTGGGCCTATCGTCGTTGATGATTCCAATTAAACCAATTATCTCCAAACATCTATCTTGAATCCGACTAATCCCAAGCCATCAACCCCATTGAACAATAACATTCAAACACCCAAAATTTGGAACAATGATAGATCTTCATCAAATACGCTCCATCACCAACTTCAAGATCGAAAAGTCTGATCTTCACCCAAAACCTCCAGATCCAAAGATCAAATCTTCAAATTCAAGCACAAATTATACCTCGAAAGATGCCCAGTGAGGAATCCAACATTAATGTCGGATTCCTCGCCGGAAACTCTGAATCGTAGGAGAGAAACTGGAAGAAAATCGGCCCCGGTATTCCGGAGAAGGGCTGCGCCCTTTTTCTCTCCAGAGAGAATTTTCTCTCCTATGTTTTGAGCTTCAATGTGCTTCGTGCGTTCATGAAACACCGGATTTGCCGCAATATGAAGAGCAGATTGACTATCACAAAACAATCGCATAGGAGAGGAGTGCAAAACCCCCAAGTCCTTCAATAAAGACTTAAGCCATGACAACTCACAGCAGGTAACCACCATAGCACGATACTTCGCTTCAACAGAAAACCGAGAAACAGTAGGCTGCTTCTTAGTCTTCCAAGAAACTGGAGAATCACCAATCATTACATAATAACCATAGAGAGAACGCCTAGTAATCAGGAATGTAGCCCAATCCGAATCATAGTAAAGTCAATTGTAACGTACTGCGAGAAGATAGAAATAAACCTTGACTAGGATGACTCTTCAGGTAGTGCAACACACGAATAACAGCTTGCCAGTAAGGAACACAAGGAGACTTCATGAATTGCGCAAGAGTATGAACTGAATAGTTAAGTTCAGGGTGAGTAATAGTCAGGTATATCAGACGCCCAACCAGGTGTCGATATTGCTCCGGGTCATGGTAGGCTGGACCTTCACCACGAGCCAAATCATGTTGTTGCTCCATCGGAAAGTCAGTCGGTTTAGAGGCAGATAAACCAGTATCTGATAAAATGTCCAAAGCATATTTCCTTTGCGAAAGAAACATCCCGTTCGGCCTTCTAGCAATCTCTATGTCCAAAAAATACTTAAGGAGACCAAGATCTTTCATATGGAAACAGGAACTTAAGTACTTTTTGAACTCAGAGATGAGCGAAGAAGAGCTACCAGCGATAACCAAATCATCCACATAAACCAGAACATGTACAAAAACTGATCCACGAGAAAAGACAAATAGAGAGTAATCGGCCTTACTCTGAACAAATCCAAATGCTCGTAAAGCCTGAGCCATTTGAGCAAATCAATTTCTAGGAGCCTGACGAAGACCATAAAGAGATTTTTGAAGGTGACAAACCTGTCCATGGGGCACAGCATAGCCAGGTAGGGGTGCATGAACACCTCCTCGTGCAAATCACCATGCAGGAAAGCATTGTGGACATCCATATGATGCAGTTCCCAACCACGAATAACTTTAACAGAGAGGAATAAACGAACAGAACTCATCTTTGCAACTGGAGCAAAGGTCTTAGTATAAACAACTCCTTCCACCTGGCAATTCCTAAGAACCACTAGACGCACCTTATGACACTCAATAGTACCATTGGACCGGAACTTCGTCCGGTAGACCCATTTGCACCCAATGGCCTTTTTATGTAAAGGTAGAGGAGCCAAAGTGATACGATATCAAAATATCATTTATTTACAGTTTTCTTAGTTTAGTATTTTTAGTCGGATAACATTATACTCTTTTTCCCATTGGTTTTTTTAATGAGGTAATGTGATCATTTGTTTTATTTTTTGAATAAGGCCCATTAATTCAGCCATGTTGGCCTTGGAAGAATTAATGTTTCGGTCATGCATTTATTTTAGGTGTTAGAATATTCAGTTCTGATTTGTTTAGAATTAGATTTGGTAAGATTAGATAAGGAAATATTCATTCAAGATTTATCTTCAAGAATATAGTCATTTATTTTAGGTAGTCTAGTTAAATATGGTTTTAGCTTCTTAAAGCTGCCATAATCCTTTTCAGTTTCTTATTTGTATTTTTGAAGACCATACCTATGTACTATAAATAGGGGTGGTTTTCAACATTATTTTAACCTTACAACATTTTCAATCAAATATACAACATTTTGAGCTCATACTATTTGCTTGCGAGCTATTTCATTGTTGCTTAACCCCGAAGGATAGTTAAGTATAAATAAACCTTGTAATCTAATCCTGAGGGCTAGTTAGAGAGCGAGTCAAAATTGAGTGTACCCAGAGGGCTAGACCTTGAATTTTGTGCGGCATTGAAGGGTTTGCGAGTTCCCTTATTTTGTCAAAGATCTTAATTCCGCGATCCAGATTCTTCGCAAGGGGATTCATATCAGTTGGTATCAGAGCAAAGTGAAAGATTTCATGGTGACCGAAAATTCAACAGGGATTTCGAGTTTTGTTTGAATTTATTTTCAAAAAAAAAATCATCTTAGAGCTTCTGCCGCCAGTCTTCAACACCGCCATCGGTAAGCTTCATCTCTGGCAACTCTGTCATCTCACCATTGCCGCCGCTCAGCTTCATCTCCGATCGACGTAATCAGCAGCTATCATCACCGTTGTTCCGACCCAATCTCCATCGCCATAACCCGCCGCTCAGCTCATTGTGAACTTCAGATCCAATCGTTGCCGGTCTTCCGCATCGATCTTCATTTCCAAAACATTTTGGCAAATCCTCCATCTTTCTTTCTCCTGCGAGCTTGCCTCACCACGCCTGATTTTCCAAAGCTGAGAATCCTCGTCGTTCAGAGTTCTCCGACCGCCGGCAGTGTAGGTTCAACACCGAAGAAGTGAATTTCGTGAAGAAGAAGATGAACAGTTAGGAGCGTGTAAGACACGCGTGAGCAGTAACAGAGGTGTGTGGTACTTACGCGCAGGACACTTTGAAGCGCGTGTCCTTCACGCGCGAAATAGTCAGCCCACCTCTTCAACTCGTGAGTTGTTCAATATCTCGCGAGTTGGTCATTTTATCGTGAGTAATTGAATTTATCTCGAGTTTCTCTCAAGTTCTCTTAATCTCACGAGTGAGTGCCAAAACAAGGGAAAATAAATGACTATATTCTTCAAGATAAATCTTGAATGAATATTGTCTTATCTAATCTTACCAAATCTAATTCTAATCAAATCAGAACTGAATATTCTAACACCTAAAATAAATGCATGACCGAAACATTAATTCTTACAAGGCCAACATGGCTGAATTAATGGGCCTTATTCTAAAATAAAACAAATGATCACACTACCTCATTAAAAAAATCAATGGGAAAAAGAGTATAGTGTCATCCTACTAAAACTAGTAAACTAAGAAAACTTTAAGTAAATGATATTTTGATATCATATCAAAAAGTCCATGTCTGATTGCGCTCTAGCGCAGTAAGTTCCTCCGCCATAGTGTCTCTCCAATGAGCATGCTAGGAAGCCTCAGAATAAGTAGTGGGATCTACACTAGATGTTACAGCACCCAAAAATCTAGAATGCATATTAGAAAAATTATCACAGTTTACATAATCAGTAAGGGGATAGAAAACACCTGAGGAAAGTGACGGTGCATGAGGGAACGTAGTCGGAAGGGGAGGTCTTCAGTAGTAAGAGCACAAGCATAATCATCACAATCATAATATGACAAGTAAGATGGCAGTCGGCGAAGTCGAACACTCTATCTGGTAGGTGGCAACTCAGCAGCAGAACTATCCGAGAGTAGAGAGGCCGGTAAAGTAGATGCCGAAGGGAAGAGGTCGGTGGCGGCCGACGGATGATGATCAGCGACGACTGGTGGTGATACATCGGAGGTGGACGGCGGTGAATGGCCGGTGGCGAATGGTGGCGACTGGCCGGCTGCGGACGGCGGTGACAGGCCGGCGATAGACGGCGGCCACACACTTGCGGCAGATGGAGGCAACAGATGGCAGTGACTCGCCAGCGGTAGACGACGACGTATGGTCGGTGGTAGATGGCAGTGTTGAACCGGCAGCAGGCGGCAGCAGCTGACCAGCGTCAGATGGCGGTGGGCCGACGGTGAAGAATTGGCAGCGGCTAGCAGAATAAAAATTGTGTGCGACTCCGACAGCAAGAAGGAGGAAATCGACGGTGATGTGGTGGCGCCGCAGGGTTCATCGGATGAAGCAGATGTCAGAGTTGCAGAATATGGGAACTGGTCTTCAAAGAAATTGACATCCCGACTAGTAAAGATCACACAGGATTCCAAGTCAAAAAGGCAATAGCCTTTCTTTTCGGCAGGATAACCAAGAAACAGACACTGCCGACTTCTTGGTGCAAACTTATCACGATATCTGGGAATATGAGCAGCAAAACACAAGCATCCAAAAACTCTTAATGATGAGTAATTTGGAGCTTGCCCACAGAGCAACTCAAAGGGAGTGCGACCATTGAGATACTATGTCGGTGTTCGATTAATCAGGTAAGCGGCAGTAAGAACACATTCTCCCCAAAATTCAATAGGAAGACTGGCTTGGAACCGCAAGGCACGTGCCACGTTGAGTAAATGGCTATACTTTCGTTCAACTCTACCATTTTGCTGTGGTGTATCAACCATATATGTCTAAAAATGATCCTAGATGTAGCAAAATGAGATCTCAAAGGTAAAAATTCAGTCACCTTGTCAGCCCGAACACGCAGTATAGTTTGGCCCCATTGATTCTTAACCAGAGCGCAGAATTCCAAAAATCTAGAAGCTACTTTTGACTTAGCCACTAATAAATCAATCCAAACAGCTCGGAAATAATCATCAACTATTGTAAGAAAATAAAATGCCCCACTAGAAGATGGAGTTCTATAAGGACCCCAAACATCATAATGTACTAATTCAAATAATGTCGTAGCATTTGTAGAACTCAATGGAAAACTATATCTAGTCTGGTTTGCTCTATAACATGCAGAGCAAGGTATAGTAGTATGATTTGTGCTAAAATCAAGAGTATGAATAGAAGACAACACCGTAGATGATGGATGACCAAAACGTTGATACCATAAATCAAATGAAGAAACTGAAGCAACTGTTGAAATAGACTGCTGGATATAAGGACGAACGCGAGTATCCAACAGACGAAGCCAATAAACTACCCCTTACTGTTCACCCACGCCAATCACAATTCCCGTACTGATTTTCTGTAAAATGCAATAATTTTTAGTAAACAAGGCTAGACATTTTAAGGCAGATAACAATCTAGAGCATGATAATAATTTGCATCACAAAATAGGTATGTAGAGCACATTAGTAAGGGTGACATCCCCAAAACAACTAGACCCATATTGTGTAGCAGACGACACAGATCCATCAGGCAGTACAACATTCACAGTATTGGTAGCAGTAGTAATATCAGTAAGAGAACCCTTATCACCAGTCATGTGATATGAGGCTACCGAATCAAGAATCCAGGGTAAAGTAGACTTACCTGACCCATGGTCAGATAACGAATAAAATTGATTAAATAAATGAATGGTCATACTCCATTGGGCATCAGACAGAGCAGGACCAAAATCAGATCATGTAGGTAAGCCAGAGGAGGTGGCCACCGCAAACCCTTGCAGCGACGTCACTACGCCGGCGAAAAGAGCCATAACACAATTGGCGACCAAGGGTAGATGTATAAGTAAAATAAATAAATAAATTCTTACAATAATGCTGGAGAAAAGGCAACAAATTGCAGCTGGTCCGCGTGGAGACACGCTCGTTGAGGGCAGGGACGCGTCTGAAGACAACCGCACGTGGATTTATACGCTGCTAGTATGGCGTGCCTGTGTGAATCTCACGCGCGCCTCTGTTGACTGAGCTATCGTTTGGTATCGGCGTCAGTGATGAGGAATCTTGGACCGGCATCCGCGTCGGCACAACCGTGCGAGCAGAAAGACGGACCTGCGGCCGAACGGAGAGCAAGCTTGGTTCGGCGTTGGCGGTGGCACAATCGTGCGAGCAGAAAGACAGACCGACGGCCGGACAGTGAGCAAGCTTGGATCGTCGAGCAAAATTGGACTGCCGAGCAAGCTGGATCGGTGCAACGATCTCCGACGGAAACAAATTGGACCGGCGCAACGAGGCAAAAGTCGCACTGGCGGCGGACAGAGGTTGAGGCGGCGGCGGTTTGTAGAGGCGGGCAGAGGCAAGGGTTTTTTTTAACTAATAGCGGAAAGGTAATTCGGATCGGCGGCGCGTGGATAATTCGCACGGACAATGGTTAAAAATTTAGGATGGAAAGGTTTTAAAGTTTAGGCTCTGATACTATGCAAAAAATAATGGTAATAATCTGTTTGTATTCATGAATTCAGGATACATTATCTTGTAGTACAAGATACCTATACAAGCTAGGAAAAGGTAATAGAATACAATTACATCTACAAGTAATATGGTAAGAATATTCTAATTCCTTAACAACTGCATTATCCTGGGATGCGGAAAGATACATCTGTACAGTTATGATAACTACGCATGAACTGTTGCATCCTTTAATGACACTTATTCTCTATATATACATGTGTGGTACGTATGCATGGCAGAGATATAGAAAAACAAGAAAATACAAACATGACTAGAGAAAAGGACAAAAGTTTCCCAAATATACATAGCAACCAAAAACACGGGTACTCACAAGTATTCTCCTGATTCAAGCCTAGAACAGGGGGGAATCTTGATTGTTTTATCCTCGAAGAGAATTTGTGCACAAGGGTGTAATAGGGTCGAATTACTCTTTAAGGAAAGTGTACGTAACGCGACTCGCGTCGATATCTACGAAAAGTTTTACCACAACCATCCAAGCATGATTTTGTCATTCCATTGGAATGCATTATTACAGCATCTACCTTAATAGTCTTATAAAGTAATTTTGACCATATTGGATGATGAGTTCGGTGGTGCATGCATGTGGTGCATGGATGGATTATATATTGGACGAGAGATGATGTGGTGCAGCATGCGTGTGACAATGTGCGGCAATTAAAAGGATGCGAGGAACTACATCGTAGCAACATATGGAACATACAGGAAAATGATGACTGCAGTATGGAAATGGAGATACTAGTACAAGGTATGGTACTTTGTTTTCTTTGTAATAGAGCCATATTCCAGGTAGTGAAACATGAAATTAAATGCATGTGTAAAATAGTTTAAAACCTGTAATAAATGTCAGAAGTATTTTTTGACTGTCAGGTTCATGACGATGATGGAATTTTTTTATCAAATACATGACAGTATATCCCTGAAAAGCATTATGACGATGATGAAATTTTTTTTATCAAATACATGACAGTGCATTCCTGAAAAGACAGCATGACAATGATGGATTTTTTAATGAAGTGCATGTTTGTCCTGGTTTATTACTGTAGAGCTTAAAGGATAATGATGAATAATTCTATAAATTGCTTGCATGAAAAGAAAAACTATAATGGCAGTAAAACTGTAGATTTGATTTCAAATCTGGATGAGAAATTGTGTTGCGCTTTGTTCTTAATTTCTTGATTAATTAATGTCATGTAAAATTGCAATTCACGTGTATGATTTTTGCTATGTTTGACTAATGTGTATTGAAAAGAATTGGATTATTTCATCAATGGTCATGCTAAGAAATTAATTACTCAGGTACTAAAGTCATGTTGACGTTGCATGATATATGGATCATATATATTGTGTTAATTTTTTGGTGTGAGAAAACACTTGCTTTTGTGAATAAAAGAAAATGAATAAAAAGCTATGGGTTGGTTAATTTATGATGTTTGATCAATTTTTTATTTTATTTATTTTTATTAAAAAGGATGACTAATTCCCGAAAGGATTTTATCCCCATGGAAAGTGGTTTCGGTCTACCATTCACTTTAAAGGATGGTGTTTTGAAAATTAAGAAAATAAATAAATATTTATTAATAATTAGCTATTTATGTATAATAACTTATGTAAATTATTGCATAAATGAGAGCAACATGAAAAATATTTTTGGATATTGTTGGGTAACACGAAGAAATATAAATGAGTTTTGAGTAATGAAATCTTGAAACTCAAGTTGGTGTAACTCTGATAAGAGGCAGTGTTAGTTCGTGAAAAGAACCATGATTCTAAGGAAATATGAAATTCTTGTAAACGGGATTAAGGAATTTTGAGAAATATTGTTCATGCATGGTTGATGTGTGAATGTTAAAAGTTCTTGTAAATGCATAAAACAAGAAATCTGAAATTGTATGATGAAAGAAATGGTTACGTAAACTGCTGGTAAAGAAGCAAAATAGTTGCGGAATTTGGTACATGAAATTTTGTTGTGGCCTAAGTCGGTAGATTGCTAAGGTTTATAGTGAAGTGTATGATGAAATTTAGACACGTGGGCGCTTGGCATAGCATGAATCGTGAGTTAAATTACTCATTGTGTGATTTCAGTTGATTTTGTAAGATATCAACGCAATCTAGCGGAACACTTGACGAAGTGACTAGTTAGAGACTTGATAAACAAGTCGGTGATCGGGATGGATTTAAAGCCCATTAAAATCTTTGATAATGGGATACCCGATTTTGCTCTGATACTACGTTATAGTAAAATTCAATGTGGTAGGCTTATTGTTTGAGATTGAAACATATGATTTCATATCCCGAAGGTAATTTGTTTGGACCTGCATGGAAGTTAGGTTGAAGTTCTAACTTCTTAATGGATCATTTGACAAAGTACAATTGCAGGTGTATGATTAAAGAGATTCACCTCTATGAAGTACGAAGTGCTTCAATAAGCCCAGGCTTGGCTTTTGTATGCACTCGTGAATGGATAGGGACACATGGCTTATATAGTGTCAAGCTTAAACTTCTGAGTTGTATTTGAACTTGTGTGTGGATTATCTTCAAGTGTTCAAATTGGTTGGAAGGTTCAATCTTTAGAGACACCCCGATTCTCGAATATTTGAATGTGTAGTTCATTAAGGTGAAAATTCAATCTTCAAGACATTTTCATCTATGCACCTGTTTGGTTTGGTTGTTGGATTTTTCGAATCAAGGATAATATTTAAATGAGATATTTAAATGAGGGAGGATTGCTGGTGTTTTATGAAACACAAAGTTATTTAAGTATAATTGGATTTGAGTAATTGTAAACTTGGGACGTTAAAACAAGTTTGGTGGTGTGAAGTGCACACTTGTATAAACTATACGAGTTTATAGTTGAAAGGATAAGGATTAATTGTGTTGGTGATAGCTAACATAGCTTGTCCTGGAGTGTGGAAAGATGTACCACTTCAGTTTTTTTATAATTCTGACGGTGGTGGTGTGTAGTGTCTAATTCCTTGACTGAAAGGATGAAGATGGATTAAGGATTGTCTACAAGATGCAGTGTTGGTAAAAGAGTTTACTGCATTATCCTGGGATGTGGAAAGATACATCGGTACAGCTATGATAACTACGCATGAACTGTTGCATCGTTTAGTGACACTTATTCTCTATATGTACATGTGTGGTACGTATGCATGTCAGAGATATAGAAAAACAAGAAAATACAAACATGATCGGGGAAAAAGACAAGATTTTCCCCGATATACATAGCAACAAAAATACGGGTATTCAAAAGTATTCTCCTGATTCAAGCCTAGAATAAGAGGGATTCTCGATTGTTTTATCCTCGAAGGGAATTCGTGTAACTCAATGTTGTAATAGGGTCGAATTACTCTTTAAGAAAAGCGTACGTAACGCGACTCACATCGATATCCATAAAAAATTTTACCATAATCATCCAAGTGTAATTTTTTCATTCAATTGAAATGCATTATTACAGCATCGTACCCCCAACTGATTGGTGATAGATCATTTCTGTGTTGATTTACTTTCTAGAAATAGGTACATTTTTTTCCCGAAAACTAAATCATGTCTGTGATGACTGGGAAGGTTTCAATATTGCATATTTAGAGTGGGAAGGTTTGTGATTTGTTGTTTCTATTGCAGAAAATGAAATGGATGTTAAAAATGAAGCATGGTACTTAGTCAGAGAAATTCGAGGAAACTAAAGGGATGCACGTACACTTCAAATTTATGTAGTTGATATTCTTTCCTGTTTAAAAGAATGTTTCTTGAGGACTCAAGAATTCATGCCTTTTGCAGACCGGGTAAACTGGCAATACTAGTTTTCTTATACACTTGAATGTTCAAACTTATTGGTGATATTGGGAAATATTGAACATTTTATGAGGTTATTTGAATATGAATGTTTACTTCGTTCTGCTTAGATTTGGAAAACATCTTAAACGTTAGGGAAATATGCAGATATAACTATATCTGTTGAGGAAAATGCAAATATAACGCTCAATTGTTTTTAAGTGCAAATATAACCTTGACTTTTGAATGAAAGTGCAAATATAACCATCTGACCATGATTCCGGTGTTGACCAAGAATTTTCGGCCATTGACCCACTTGTAATGACTAAAATACCCTTATGACCAAAACCTTGATCTGGATGGACAATTTTTCCCTTACTAACACCTACAAAATTCTACTCACCACCACCACCACCCGCTGCTACTGCTCCCCGCCAGATTCTTCCTCAGCCCCACCAGATTCTTCCTCAGCGCCACCACCACCAAAGCCCGTAACCACCATTCTTCCCTCCTCCGCAACCTAAACCCTCCTCCGCCACCAAACCCACCACTATTCTTCCCTCCTTCGCCACCAAAGAACCCAAGCCCCGCCACAATATAACTCCACGTAGTCAGGTCTTCACGGCAGCGCACGCCACTAACCACCGAAGCTTGCCACCGTCCGCTACCAAAGCCCCACCACCACCAACATAAATCCCTGGCCAACACCGCCACCAATCCCTGGCCACTACCACCTCCGCCACCATCGATCATTATTTTCGGTGCCGCTCAGCCAAGCGCCAGAAAATTTTGATTAAGAAAACAGACCCAAACTGAAGGCCCTCGGATTGCATCAATTATTGTCTTTTCCGACACCATGAGCACAATCTGAAGGCCCTATTTCCCCAGTATCAATTTTTTTAAAGATTTTAATGAATTTCAGTTGAAATGAATTTTAGCCTGCTACACCAGAGAGAAAGAAGAAGACGAGAGAAAGAAGAAGATCTAGGAAGCTTGAGGAAGGCTGAAATATGGGAAATGAAGAAGGCGAGAGAAAGAAGAAGATCTGGGAAGAAGAGGGCCTTAATGTAATGTCAATTTTTTATTTTTACTGAGGAAAAAATAGTATTTTTACTGGATTTTGGCCTCCAACCGGCTGAAAAGATTATATTTACACATAACCTGAATAGATAAGGTTCTATTTGCACTTTTGATTAGCGTGTGGTTATATGTGCACTTTCTTCAATTATATAGGATTATATCTGTACTTTTCTCTAAACTTTAACTTCGATTATTTGAAATTAACAGAGCAAAATGCATATATAACCCTACATAATTGACGAAGGTGCAGATATAACCCTGCGATAATTGAAAGTGCAAATATAATCCTAGATATTTAGGTTATGTGCAAATATAACTTTTTTCAGCAATTTAAGGCTGGAATTCTATGGAAAGATTTTACCCCTCTGTAAAACAATATTTAAAAAATATAAAAGCATTAAAATTACATTACTACCCCTAAATCCCAAAAGGCATTCTCCCCGCTTCTCTCATTTTCTCAACCCGTTTCTCTCATTTTCCTTCACCAACCCCTAGGGCTAACTTCTCATCATTTTCCTTCATCATTTACCTCTGTTTTTAGGTCATCATTTTCCTTTGTTTTAGGTCATCGTTTTCCTCTGTTTTAGGGTCATCATTTTCCACCCCAATCTAAGAAACATCGATGGGTTAGTCAGGTTGGAGGGCGGTGGAGCGGGGGGACGAGGAGTGAAACAAGGCTTGGTTAAGTCGTGCCGGAGCGGTGGGATGAGGATGGTGGAGCTCGTGGTGGGATGAGGATGACATGGTGGTGGCAGATCCGGATGTTGGGTTAAGCCAAGCTGGCATTTTAGATTCATCGACAGGATCTGCGAGAGTGGTGGGTCTCAATTTTTCCAGCGCTTAGCTGAACGGTGCCAAAAATAGGGGCGGATGGTGGCAGAGGTGGTGGTGGCTGCTGGTGGTGGTGGTCGGGAAGGGTTGGTGGTGGTGGTGGTCGGAGCTAAGGTTTCAGTGAAGGGATGGATGGGGTTTCGATGGTTGGGATAAATGGAACGGCAGTGGTGGAGTTTGTGGTGTAAACAGAGGTGCGGTAGTGGAGGGGCTTAGGTGGTAGCGCTGTAGAGGTGGAGTTTTGGTTGATGGCAGCGGGAGCCGGGGGATAGTGGTAGTGGTGGCACTGGGGTGGTGAGTTTAAGGATAATGTTTGTGTTACAGAATAATACGAAGGAGAAGCATTTGTTGAAGATGCAGAACAGTGATGGGTAAAGGGTATTTTTGTCCTTCCATTTTTTGTATTAGGTTAAAAGGGTATTTTGGTCATTTCTAGTTGATCAATGACCGGAAATAGCCATTCAATGCCGGAATAATGGCTTTAGGGTTATATTTGCACTTATGTATAATAGTTAGGGTTATATTTGCACTAAAAAAATAACTCATGGTTATATCTGCACTTTCTCCAACATGTAGGGTTATATCTGTATATTACCCTTTAAATCATTGAAGTTGATATATGCATGAGGATGTCAATAAATTTACTAGTAGTTTTTCATCTCTCGGTTAGAAGTTTATTTCTTACTATTTGAGCCAAGTAATGTTTACTTTTGTCTTTATTTATTATTATTATCTTAGGGTACTATATAAAAGAAATTCTCCCAACCCCATGGTTAACACAAATGGACGTCAAGGGTATAAGGGTAATTTCATAGGCTACTGTAGCCTGCACATGGTTGCCTCACTATGTGCGTCTACAGGTGCTGTCAAGTGGCTGCCCAAAACAATGTCGTTTTGGGCATTTTTTTAAAAAAAATGCATGCCTAACCATGTGCGTCTACAGGTGCTGTCAAGTGGCTGCCCAAAACGACGTCATTTTGGGCATTTAAAAAACAATAATGATATACCATTGGACGGTTCGAAAGGTGAAGGTTCCAGTGGAGGGTTCGAGAGGTTGTATGTTCGAGTGGTACTGGTTCAAGAGGTACCTCTCGAGAGGTGAAGGTTCCATTAAAGGTTCGAGAGGTGAAGGTTCCAGTGGAGGGTTCGAGAGGTGAGAGTTCGAGTGGCACTGGTTCGAGAGATACGTATTCAAAAGGTGAAGGTTCCATTGGAGGTTCGAGAGATGAAGGTTCCAGTGGTGGGTTCGAGAGGTTGTGGGTTCGAGTGCAGGGGTCGAGTGGTACTGGTTCGAGAGGTACCTTTCGAGAGGTGAAGGTTCCATTGGAGGTTCGAGAGGTGAGAGTTTGAGAGGTACTGGTTCAAGAGGTACGGATTCAAGAGGTGAATGTTCCATTGGATGTTCGAGAGGTGAAGATTCTAGTGGAGGTTTGAGAGGTTATGGGTTCGAGTGGTACTGATTCGAGAGGTACCTCTCGAGAGGTGAAGGTTCCATTGGAGGGTTCGAGAGGTGAAGGTTCCAGTGGAGGTTCGAGAGGTATTGGGTTCGGGTGGAGGGTTCGAATGGTACTGGTTCGAGGGGTACCTCTCGAGAGGTGAAGGTTCCATTGGAGGGTCGAGAGGTGAAGGTTCCAGTGGAAGTTTGAGAGGTGAGAGTTCGAGTGATACTGGTTCGAAAGGTACGGATTTAAGAGGTAATGGTTTCATTGGAGGTTCGAGAGGTGAAGGTTCCAGTAGATGTTCGAGAGGTAGTGGGTTCGAGTGGTACTGGTTCGAGAGGTACCTCTCGAGAGGTGAAGGTTCCATTGGAGGTTCGAGAGGTGAAGGTTCGAGTGGAGGGTTCGAGAGGTAAGGATTCAAGAGGTGAGGGTTCCATTGGAGGTTCGAGAGGTGAAGGTTCGAGTGGAGGGTTCGAGAGGTAAGGATTCAAGAGGTGAAGGTTCCATTGGAGGTTCGAGAGGTGAAGGTTCCATTGGAGGTTCGAGAGGTGAAAGTTCCATTGGAGGTTCGAGAGGTGAGAGTTTGAGTGGTAATGGTTTGAGAGGTACGGATTCAAGAGGTGAAGGTTCCATTGAAGGTTCGAGAGGTGAAGTTTCCAGCGGAGGTTCGAGGGATAATTGGTTCGAGTGGTACGGATTTGAGAGGTGAAGATCCCATTGGATGGTTCGAGAGGTGGAGGTTCGGCAGGTGAGTGTTCAAGTGGTACTGGTTTGAGAAGTACGGATTCGAGCGGTGAAGATTCCATTGGAGAGTTCGAGAGGTGAAGGTTCCATTGGAGGTTCAAGAGGTTAGAGTTCGAGTGGTGGGTTTGAGTGCTACTGGTTTGAGAGGTACGGATTTGAGAGGTGAAGGTTTCATTGGACGGTTCATGAGGTAAAGGTTCTATTGAAGGTTCGAGAGCTGAAGGTTCCCGTGGAGGGTTTGAGAGGTAGTGGGTTTGAGTGGAGGGTTCGAGAGGTGAAGGTTCCATTGAAAGTTCGAGAGGTGAAGTTTCCAGTGGAGGTTCGAGAGGTAGTTGATTCGAGTGGTACGGATTCGAGAGGTGAAGGTTCCATTGGACGGTTTGAGATGTGGAGGTTCGAGAGGTAAGTGTTAGAGAGGTGAGAGTTCAAGTGAAGGGTTCGAGTGCTACTAGTTCGAGAGGTGCGGATTCGAGAGGTGAAGGTTCCATTGGACGGTTCGAGAGGTGGAGGTTCAAGCGGTGAGAGTTCGGGTGGAGGGTTCGAGTGGTATTGGTATGAGAGGTACTGTTCGAGAGGTAGTGGGTTCGAGTTGTGAAGGTCCCAGTGGAGGTTCGAGAGGTGAAGGTCCCAGTGGAGGTTCGAGAGGTGAAGGTACCAGTGGAGGTTCCAGAGGTGAAGTTTCTAGTGGAGATTCCAGAGGTAGTAGGTTCCAGAGGTACGGATTCGAGAGGTGAAGGTTCCATTGGATGGTTCGAGAGGTGGAGATTCGAGCGGTGAGAGTTTGAGTGGAGGGTTCGAGTGGTACTAGTATGAGAGGTACGGATTCGAGATGTGAAGGTTCCATTGGAGGTTCAGAGCTGAAGGTCCCAGTGGAGGTTCGAGAGGTTGTGGGTTCGAGTGGTACTAGTTCGAGAGGTACCTCTCATGAGGTGAAGGTTCCGTTGGAGGTTCGAGTGGTACTAGTTCGAGAGGTGAAGGTCCCATTGGACAGTTCGAGAGGTGAAGGTTCCATTGGAGGTTCGAGAGTTGAGAGTTCGAGTGGTAATGGTTCGAGAAGTACTGATTCGAGAGGTGAAGGTTCCATTGGGTACGGATTCAAGAGGTGAAGGTTCCATTGGAGGTTCGACAGGTAAAGGTTCCAGTGGAGGTTAGAGAGGTAGTTGGTTCAAGTGGTACGGATTCAAGAGGTGATGGTTCCAGTAGAGGTTCGAGAGGTAGTGTGTTCGAGAGGTAGTGTGCTCGAGAGGTGATGCGTTCAAGAGGTGTTGTGTTCGAGTGGTACTGGTTCGAGAGGTGAAAGTTCCAATGGAGGTTCACTTGAACCAGTACCTCTCGAACCCCTTCACTAGTGAGAGTTCGAGAGGTGAGAGTTCGACTGGAGGGTTCGAGAGGTGGGGATTCGAGAGGTGAAGGTTCCATTGGACGGTTCGAGAGGTGAAGGTTCTAGTGGAGGGTTCGAGAGGTATGGATTGGAGAGGTGAAGGTTCCATTAGCCGGTTCGACATGTGAAGTTTCTTGTGGAGGTTCGAGCGGTGAGAGTTCGAGCGGTGAGAGTTCGAGTGGAGGGTTCCTCTCCAGTGGAGGGTTCGAGAGGTAGTGGATTAAAGATGTAAAAGATTCGAGAGGTAGTAGATTCGAGAGGTAGTGAATTTGAAAGGTTGTGGATTCGAGAGGTGAAGGTCCCAGTGGAGGGTTCAAGAGGTGATAGTTTGGCTGGGGGTTCAAGAGGTACTGATTCGAGATGTGAAGGTTCAGGTGGAGAGGTTTCAAGTGGAAGGGCCAGTGGAGGGGTTGGAGAGGTACCGATTCGAACGGTGAAAGTTTAGGTGGAGAGGTTTAGGTGAAGATTCGAGATGTACCGATTCAAGAGGTAAAGGTTTAGGTGCACTTAAACCTCTCCACCTGAACCTTCACCTCTCAAATTAGTACCTCTCGAACCCCCTTAATTGGAACCCCTCCACTTGAACCTTTTCACCTGAACTTTCACCTCTCGAATCAGTACCTCTCGAACCCCTCCATCAGGATCCATCTACTTGAACCTCTGCACCTAAACCTTCACTTCTCGAATCAGTACCTCTCGAATCCCTCCACTGGAACCCCTCTACTTGAACCCTCTCCACCTAAACTTTCACCGCTCGAATCGGTACCTCTTGAACCCCTCCACTGGAACCCTTCCACTTGAAATCTCTCCACTTGAACCTTCACCTCTCGAATCGATATCTCTCGAACCCTTCCACTTGAACCCTCTCCACTTGAACCTCTACACCTGAACCTTCACCTCTCGAATCAGTACCTCTCGAACCCCCCACTTGAACCTCTGCACCCAAACCTTCACCTCTCGAATCCGTACCTCTCGAAACTGATTCGAGAGGTGAAGGTTTCATTGGACGGTTCGAGTGAAGGTTCCATTGGAGGCTTCGAGAGGTGAGGGTTCGATTGGCAATATTCCTACATTATTTCTATAATTTATATCAAGCTCACACCTAACTAGTTATACTCAAAAGGAATCAAAGGATATATCATTCTTTGTTAAGCTACTAGTAGTCCTATTTTCCCCGACTTATCCTTTCTTAGTAGTGACTAATGAAACTTACGCAATCAAAACATGAGATTAATATGTAAATCATACTTAAGGTTTTGCTTTGTAAGGGTTGGATTTGTGAGGTTCTGTGATTGATATTTCATTTTTAAGGTTGTTGAATCGTTGACTATATTTGAGGCATTTATGATCTCTTTATGAACACAATCATTTGTTTTCTTTATCAATTTGTGCTATAAGGTATGGGTCGTTCGAGACGAATGGGGCAGAAGGGTGTGATGGAGTGTGAATCGGTTGTTTAACACCTATAACTTTTTCATGATAATAGATGCGTTGATTTTGATTTGGTTTCTCATGATTGTATTGGCTATTTGAATTAGTGTTTCATTTTAGTTTGGAAAATTTAAAAATTTGTTGTAGTTTGGGTTCGGATGAACTATTGAAGGTGGAATCGTAACCGGTTTTGCTTTCGATAGTTTTTTTTAAAATAAAAAAATGAGACACCTGACATCGCTAGCGTTGCATATCAGGTTTTGGGTCACCAGACATTGAGTGCGCTTTTGGTTCCAATTTTATATAAAACTTATGACTTCGGTTATTTTCAACCGAAGTAAAAAAGATGACTTTTTGCTACGCCTCTTTTTACTTCGGTTATTCTTTGGCTGAGAACCGAAGTTTAAAGTCATTTATGTAGTAGTGTTTCGTTCACTCATTCAACTTTTGTTCTTTCTAAACTCAATTTCCACTAGTGGAAGAAGTCCTATTAAAGGCAACAATCAAAGTCACTTTTTGAGGAACAATCTTGGATTGAGATCCGAATGAAGTTCCAATCTCTGAACAAGTTTTGGATCCAATAAAAGGTGATTCCTAATTGATCAAAGGTGGTTCTTGAGGATCTACCTTTAATTATATCAATTAAAGGTGGTTCCATTGTAAAACTGCCTTTATTTGGGTGTCTTTGTTGGGCCTTATATAAAGAGAAGCCCTAGTTTTCCATGCCTTAAAAAAAATTGACTCCCTAACCAAAAACACGCCTCTCTCCCACTCTCTCACACATCAGCCTCTCTTTATCTCCTCTCTGATCCAAAAACACGCCTCTCTCTGATTGATCTCTCACACAGCCTCTATATCTCTCCAATTGAACCTTTCTCAACCACCCCTCTCTCCCTCCCTCTCCCTCCCTCTCCCTCCTTCTCCCTCCCACCGGCGTTTCTCCCTCCCATTGGAGCTACCCCCTCTTCGCTGTTAGCCTCACCACCACGACCTCTTCTCCACCATTTCCCTCACCATCATGACCTCTTCTCCACCGTCACTCTCACCACAAACCCCTCCGCAGCGTCACCCTCACCACCGGAGCCCTCACCGCTGTCGCGCCTAGCATCTATCGCAAAACCCTTCCCTGCGCAAATCCCTCTCCTTCACAAAGCCCTCACCACGCTTGGCCTTTCTATATCTGAGGCCAAGACTCTGGTCTGATTTGTTACTTTTTATTTTTTTTAACGTTTGCTTTTTTATTATTATTGTTTTTTGTTTCTGGTTAGATATGTGTAATAGTTATGTTTGTTGTTACTGTAGTTACAAATTTATGTTCATTTCTTGTCTTTTGATTATAGAGGTTTCTAGATCTGTGTTCTTGCTTACCGCTAGAAAGCTAGGTTTCTAACAGCCTTTTCTATGGACCCCAAAAATAGGTTCCGAATTCGGAACCTATTCGGATCTGATAGAAGGCGGTTTTCAGAACCGCCTTTGATCGAAATCGATCAAAGATACTACCAAAGAAGACACTTCAAAAGTGTCTTCTCTGGTCCGATATAACCGCCTTTAATAGGCCTTCCTCCACTAGTGTTCATTCATTTATCTTATTCACTTTAAATCCAAATAGTTAAAATTATGGTGTCAAATACAATGGAACAAAAGGTGTATAAGAATTTTTTTATAAAAAAAATCAAGGGTGTATAAGATCTTAATCGCATTTTTTACTATCATAAATGTGGAAACACAATATATCTCTAGCTTAAATTACATACTCTAGAACATTTTCACAATATTGAACAAACATATTTGATCATTAATATTTATATCTATGCATAATAATGGCACAAAAAATATTAATATTTAAAATTTGATGGTATATTAATTGTTAAATAATAAGTGTGTAGTTTGAAGGATCTAACATGCACTAATATTTTTCCCATTTCTTTCTTCATATTGAGTTAACAAGTGCAATTGTACAAGCAATTTAGCAGAGACTAGAATATCAGTCAGGTCGGCATTGTCCAGATAAGTTAGTTGACTCGGTTGCACTTCTGTGTCGGCCCTTTAATTTATCATAGTCCGAATTTAAACAAAAGGAGACGATACTAAGACAATACTACTTCCGTCTTGTTAAAAATAGTAATGACAGAATATTTTTCGTAATGATTTTTGTATTATTGGAAAGAATAAATAGAGTGAAATTACATAAGGAATCATAGTACTAAAACAACTTTAATCAGTCATCAGCTCTATCCAAATCTAGTCATCAACTTAACTAATTCTAACACGGGTTTGGTGTAAACAGCAGTGGCAAAGGTATCGTCCCATCGTGAGAGTGGGAGATGCGAGTGGAAAAGCATCGTGGGGCACATTTCAACAACATGTCTATGTTTGTGTTTTGCTCCGGCCTTTTGGTCCGGAGAATACGGCCACGAAACCTGATGATAATGCCTTTGGACGCATAATGAGATCGTAGGTGTGTGTTTGGAAATTCCGTACCACCATCAATCTAAAAAACCTTAATTTTGGATGAAAACTGATTCTCGACTAGCGCCTCAAACTGCAGATAGGTGTCAACAAATTCTGACTTGCAACGAAGTTGAAAAGACCAAGTAAAACGAGAAAAATCATCCACAAATAAGGCATAATAAGTAAAATCATTCGCTGATAAAATCGGAGAGAGACCCCATAAATCAAAATGTAAGTACGTGTGCACCACGTTTTGGGTTCTCAACAAAAGCCAACCGCTGACCTTTCACCATAACACAAGGGGCGCAGGTATGCCGTTTGGGCAACAATGAAGAAATGGAAAATAAACCAGACTTATGTAAACTAGAAATGATTGCAGTCGACACATGACCTGACCGAGCATGCCAAAGCTCGTAGGATGCCCGTCTTTTATTTAGTTGCAAAAATTAAACAACTGTTGCGCCCCCCTTATCCAAGACATAGAGTCCTCCATCACTGTGGTCCCTGCCCACAACTGCCTTGGAAACTTTATTCTGAATCACAAAGTTTTGGTCATCAAAACCGACAAACACATTCAATCTCTGTTAAGTTTACTAATAGACAATAAGTTCTTGGTAATCTTAGGCACAAACTGAACATCAGATAATCACAAAGTGTCAGAAATTCGAGAATCAATAATATGAGAAATTTGAATAGAAGCACCATTACCAACAGAAACATGAGAATTACCAGAATAAAGAATGACACTCTCGACGCTTGAAGCCGAAGACACCATATGACTGGTCGCACGGGAGTCAACATACCAATCGGAGGTGCGAGAAGAGGGCTCTAACTGCAAGGATGACTGAAAATTTTTAGCCAAATGAGTCGAATCTGAACGACGAGTTTGACACAGCATTTTATAGCAAGTCGCGAAATAATGGCTAGGAAGACCCACTAAGTACATTGAGGGCGACCATAGTCAGGACCAACCCTAGCTGCGGACTCAGTATACCAGAAATCAGCCCTGCCGCTGCAGCGTCCACCAAATCTACCACCTCGGGTGGCATGTGAACCCCACGCATCGCCACCCCTTGCTGATGCATCATAAGTGATCCCGCGTGCGGCTGACCGAGGGTTTTCCGCCTTTCGCGAATGCCATCAAACCTGATGGTGGTGCAAAATGGCCCTGTAAATTCTTCAAAAATTCCTTGTGTTTTTTGGTACGATACAAAACATCGGCATACAATGATGTAGGAGAAGAATTAATACGGGACAGAAAATCTCCCAACTCAAGACCAAGAGCAGTTAAAAACCAAATAATTTGATCATCATTTATAACTGGAGAACCCATAACAGAAAGCTGGTCAAAAATATTCTTAAATTTGTGGTGGAGTTCACAAATTGTACCAGCCTTACACATACCATGTTCATCAACGCGAAGACGGAGAATGGTGGAGGTACTACTATTCTAAAAAATAGCAGCAATATTATCCAGATCTCCTTTCAGGTCGAAAAAACTTGTTGATCCTCATCAATCCATTGATCGTATTCAGCTTTGGCATTCTGGTACGAAAGCTGAGGATCGACTTTGCCACCACCGAGAGGGGTGGCAGCCGCCGGCAAATGAGAGAGAGGAGTCGGCCGGAGGCGGAGAAGGGAGAACCGGACACGGGTTTGAGCCATTGACAAAACCGAAAAGCCTTTGAGGCTTAAGAACGTAACCATCCTGACGTTTCTAGAGAAGATAATTTGATGATGTGAGTTTGATCTGTATCATGTGAAGCAGAGTGTTGTAGGAGAGTTTTTCATCTGCCATTTGGAAGTGAGAGGACACCAGGAATTGCATCGAAAAAAGGAGGAGAGAGGTGGTGTTTAGTTGCCAGAGAAAGGGAGAAGAGGGTGGCGACCGAAAAATGTTTTTAGGGTTTAAGGTTTTCGATCAAAACTTGCTTTGATACCATGACAGAATATTTTCCCGTAATGATTTCTGTATAATTGGAAAGAATAAATAGAGTAGAACTACATAAGGAATCATAGTACTAAATAACTCTAGTCTAGTCATCAAATTGATTGTTTCTAACAAGTAAAATTACTTTTGATTTTCACTCTTTATGCGAGATGATATAATAGAAAATAACTGAATAAAAATAAGGATATTTCTCAAAAGCAGTGACCTCATTTATAAATTTGTTAAAGTTAGAGAAAGTATTGTGAAAATTTAACGATATTCTTTGGAATTTAATTAATTTTTAAACTATTTTAATTTGAGCAGGTCTCCTAACAGACGACATGTCCATAAGCTTATGGACATGCCACTTATTTCTTACCTTATATACTGCATTTGTTAAATTACATACAAAATTTAAAATTTTTGAAAATATTTTTTTATATCATATATTTTTTTATTTTCATCTTTAAATACATATTATTACTTGTTTTAACTTATAAAATACAATATTTAAATTTTATAAAAAATAATTACAATATTTAAGATAAATACCCCTATAAACTGTGCATTAACTTATGGAAATGCCCGAGACTTTCCCTTTCAATTTTATTGAAACAACTGGAAATTAAAATTTTGTCATCTTCGCTTTCACGGAGGAGTATATATTAAAGGGGCTCCTCTAGTGTGAATTGATAAATTTTACCACTTCACGTATTGTACAAGTTTAAGAAATCAATCTCACTATTTCCTCAGGCAAGATGATGGACATCCATGCGCTCCACATTCAAATATTTATGTGAGTGTGTTTTCTCATGGATAATATGTGCATAAATTTATGGACCGTGCACGTATTATTTACCTTACATTTGTTGGAAAATTATGGTTAAAAGGTTGAAATTCGTCAATCTTTTAGACTACGTTTGAGTGGGATCCGAATGGATTTTGGGTCGGTGGATATCATTTTTGGGTTCTCCTTCGCGAGTACTATAAAATCGATTATTTAAACTCTCAAAACGGATCAAGGGTGAATGAGATATGGATGTTTGAAATGTCACTCTTGAAAGAGAAAAATTAGGCGGAAATTGGCTCGGATTAATTTTTCTCTGGACTATCCAAAATGCGTATGGACCGTATGGAAGTCTTTGGAAGGCCCAACCGCATAGTATATATGGAATTGCTTGTGTGTAATTCTTAAGAGATAAGAACAAAATTCTTCCATATTTTGTGAGATATCTTGTCTTAAATAAATATGCGGTTTACCATTTTTAATACGATGAAGAATATTTGTGCAAATATTTCTTCCATTTCCAGCAGATTTGATTCGAGTATTCATGGAATGTCTCGGATTTGGTGAGTTGGTGATTAGAGAATATTCTTCTCTAATTACAGAAAATCAGAATATCATGTTTCCATAATCAGGGTCTCTTAGAGCAGTATAAATAGAGCCTCTAAGTCATTCAGAAATTACACACCATTTCTCAAGTCCCTCCATATTTTAAACTTGAGTCTTCTTTCTGTCTTTCTCAAAGTTTCCATTTGGTGCTCTGTCAAGATGATAGTCCTTCGGGCCTTGCGTGAATCCGAGGTAACTCTTACATGTTAATTGTTACCTTCGATGGTTTTATCCTAGGGAGCGATGTCCACGACGGGACTCATTCGTTTCAAGGGCAGCGAGTGTTACTCGTGACTCCATCATTACTTGAAACTTGATTTATGCTTTGATTATTTGTAATTTAAGCGTTTCGATTGTATGCTTGAACAATTAATAAAAGTTTATTATTCTTGCATATATTAATTGCTCGTTCAATTTTGTTATTTGATTTTCCATATGATATAATCAATATATGTCCAACAGTCTTGAAACGAATGAAATTTGTTGACTTATATTTATTTGGTTAATAAGATGCATGCGTAATATGCATAAAGTTAGTATATTGCATACGGGTTGCATTGCATGTTGACAGGTTTTGTTTTCCGTAAATAAAAAGGATGACATGCAATATTTGTGAATATAATTGTGTAAATTCTGATTGCATGTGTTGATTGTCGAAAATACACATTCCAATATATTCCGAAAATACACATTCCATGTTGTTTAGAAATATGCATAATTATTGCAAATGTGCATAACTGTAACTATATTTATGATTACATGTTTGGAAATATGTATAACTATTGCAAGTGTGCGTAACTATATATATATATATGATTACATGTTTGGTAATATGCAAATGGTTTTGTAAATCTGCAAAAATATTTGATTGTATGCTTTATGGAAATTGTATATTTGCAAAAATATGCATGCTAATGGTTTTGGTTATTTACAACAAAATCATATTGAGCAATATGTTATGTATAATTATTTAAAATATTATACTATGATATTTGATGTGTACTTATATTTAACGATGAATATTTTTTGTATGTACACATTGGTGAATCCGAGTATACACGGTTGTATATCTCTTATGGAAGAGAAACTAGGCATGGAGATACAGCAGGATTTGCTTGGAAACATGAAAGAATCAAGAGTGTAACCACGGTTGTGCAAACTATGGTACGTATACACGTTAATTAAAGTGAATCATGGCATATGCTATATATACATATATTGCTTGGATTATATTTGATAACCATTTGCATGAATCTGGATGTGAACAAAACTTTGTTACAAAGAGTGTTATATGAATAATATTTGCACATATATGTCCAGTATACTAAGGCTATCGAATTTGATAGTAAATGGATTTGGTTATATTAATCTCTTAATTATGTGAGAAAATGAGTTGAGCATGTATGTTAAATTACATGGCGCAATTATGGAAATATGCTAATTCCGTGATATTCATGCTTATGAGATTAAATGTTGATATGGTAAGAAATCATATTTGATTCTTTGCATGAAAGATTGAATTAAATTCACGGGGAAAAAAATGACATGAGTTTAAAATATGGGATCAGACATTATTATTCAATTACATGAAAGCAGTGCATATGGTTGGAAATTATGAGACATGTTTAATTTCCAAAGCCCTTGAAATGCTATAGTATTTGTTTAAATACTTGATCAAGTGTTGAAATACCTATTTTGCATGGTATAATAATTTGGTGGTGTGGGCTGCTCATGTAGGTTAAAGATTTAAACCATATTTGTGTGAGAATGTGCTGCTAGTGATTCATGACTTTTATATGCTTGGTCTGAGAATCGCATGCGAAAAATTGGTAAACTTCATTTTCACTTAAACATGACATCTCTCGGCAAGAGTGAAATATATTCGTGCATGAATGAAGTATGCGGCGTTGGGTTATTTGATCCATGATGTATTCTCGTTCATTTAGGGACTTGATTTACCTGCATATACAAAAAATTTTAGATCTATGTTGTGTCTAAAATTGTGTTATGCTTTATATGCTATGATTATATTAATTGTTTGGGAAAGTGCCCTTTTGATGCAATGAAAGGTTTGACAAGACTTGTCTCAATAATTGGCTATCTTGATTGATCATTTACGAGCATATGACTCACGAGTGACAATTGTTAGATTGCACAGATAGAGCATATAGGCTCAAAGTTCAACATATTCTGGTTATTTTGTTTGACCTGAAAAATGTGAACGTGAAGACATTAGTTTACGACTACGTCTAGGGTGTTGGTTCTTGTGAACCATGGTATAAACCCTAAAGCATGAATTATCATGACTATGCTAAAGACCTTTGATTATTTGAATTCAGGGGAAAATCTCAAGAATTTGGTTGGGAAAACTAAGAATCCTGAGAATGGGAATCCCAAGACTTTTGGTCAAATCTCTTGATTTATGGTTGAAAAATGTAAGAATCATGAGATAGGGAATCCCAAAACAGTTGGTCAATTCTCTAGATTTTTTGTTGGAAAGCCTTAGAATTCTGAGATGAGGAGACATTCAGTCTAGAAACCCCAAGACACGAGGTTTTGAGAAACTTAACACGTGTGAGGATGTTTAATAAAACCAGCCCAATGTGGGGGGTAGACGAAAACCTAAAAATTCAACGACGATATGAATTTTGATAGGTACTTGAAGTGAAAAAGTAGCCACGAGAGATTTGAATCAAGTTGATCAATTCGGGAGGACTTTAACTTGAACCAAAAGGGTAAACTCGAAACTGAGTCTAGCAATGCACTCAAACTGGAGTCGAGCAATAGACTTGAATGTGTTTCGAGCATAAAGACACTCAAGTTTGATTTGAGTAGTCTGAAAGTAAAGTTCAGTTGTACTGAAACTTGGCTTTAAAATGGGCATGAAATGGTGTGGAGTTGGTAAACTCACACTCCATCCTAGTGAGAGTTAATCGAATCCTCGATTGATTGATACTACATCAGTTGTGGTATTGGTCATGTGAGGAAGAACGATTAATTGAGATCGAAAAGTTTAGTTATCTCTAATTCTAAGGGAGTTGAAGGAATAAGAGAGACTTTCATGATAAAAGATCAATACATGAAGGTGTTTTGATTGTTGAAAGGATCAAGCCCTAAAAGAAATTTTATGGGTAAGAACCTAGTGTTTGATTCATTATTGAACACATGGACTTTTAGTAAGTTGGGTTTGTATATTAACGAAACCCCTTACGTGATGCACAGAAAACATTTAAGGTTATCTGTGACCATGATGTGAATACATAGAATCCTTTGGGGAATGTGATTCACAATGTAGACATTTGCAAGGTCATTTGGTGATTGAAGGAAATTGCTAGAAATGATCAAGCGTTGTGGGGGAGCCTTTAAGTTGGCTGGCGATCTTTTAAATAAGATACCCCAAGAAGGAGGAAAATAAAGCTCCTCATAGTGCCATCCTAAAAGTTCTTTCGAATGTGGGGATTGGCTTATTGCGAATATAGTAAAAGGAATACTTAAACATTATCTTTACTAGATATGCACAATGTTGAAGTGCTATCGATTTCTTGAAATTCACAAGAAATATTATATAGAAACTAGAAATATATCTTGATGGAAAGTGTATTTTGTGGAAGTTTCTGTTAAAGATCCTGATTTATCTTAAATGGACTTAAGAGTCAATAGATGAAATCATTAAGGATCAGGGATAAACCAACGAAGGAAATGAGATTCCATGAAATAATTTTTGTGGAAAGTGGTGATCAATAGAGAGATTGATCTACCATGAGTGCAAATCACTAGAGTACTAGTAGATTTGAACAATTAGTAAGTATATTTGTGTACTTGATGGGTGTTCTCTAGACGTGAGAACGAGTCCAAGGGTGATGGTACTTGCTATCAAGGTTTTGTGAAAGCTAGAAGTACATCTAATGGACCTAAATGGTTATTTGGAGATTTAGATATTAAAATCTAAATAGAGCAAATGAAAAGCTCAATGCTCCTAAATGATCCATCATGTGACCAAACTAATTGTTGTTTAGCCAGTGATATCAAATCAATGAGTTTGATGAAGGCAGATACGCTAAGAGACACGAAAAATGACCATGTCATTTATGTCATTGAATTGATGGTTTTCTCATTGATAGTAAAATTGATACGATGATTGAGTCTCTAGGAGATATGTCGTATTCAATGGAATGACTCTAAACATTACGAGTTACCTTTTTGTAAAGGTGAGGTGTCTTTTAAGAAGAGAACTCAAGAGTCATTGATAGTTTGTTGTACTTATTAAAGTGCACATTAGACAATTCTTACAATGGATAGTAAGATGATACACGAGTAATCTAGAAAAGATCACTGGAAACTAGCTGTGTGTGAGACTCGTGGATATGGCTTGAGTTGTGTAGAGAAATGGTTCTCTCTTGCTAGATTCATAGAGGAATCTAAGTCCATCGTGTTGGACAAAAATTGGGAAAGATATACCCTAGGATGACCAAAGCACTTTTATGCGTATTTGTGTAGTGTAAAGCTTGTAGCTTAAAGCCATATCGATGATGGTGTGTCTCGACATAGACACTTTACCATTGGACGACTACTCTCTACGAGAATTATCGATGTTGACTACGTAAGGTCAATATGATAAGAGTTGTTATTCTTTGACGAAAGGATTCAATCGATTTCTTCACGAAGAAATTGAATCGAGAGTTAGTTGAGAACTCATCGAAAGGAATATGACTAAGTCTAATAAATGGTGGGTTACGTATGTGGACACCCAACCAATGTGACTGGAGATCCCAAGATCTAGGTTCAAAGGGACAACTAAACTGCAAAGACCCATCGCGATCACTGTGGGGGTTTCATACCTCCTGTCTTATTCCTATGATGAAGAAACAGTGATGTGAATGGAGGTTAAGCATTAAATTGCTTTTAATGATTCAAGACATCGAGTATGTAGTACTCGAAAGAGCGCAATAGTTTACGGAACTGCTCTTAAGCTAAGAATCACCTATGTAAGCGAGAAGTGTGACCGCTTTGAAAGGGAATTGTTGGGACGCAATTCTTTAGAAACCTTACAGAACTAGGCGTGTGCCATGGCCTGATTAATGGACACAACCGAGGAAAGCGCAAGGGCTAGGAAATGTCTGTGGGAAGTGCATTGTCGTTCACACAAGTGGTAGGGGAAGTTCAAGGACATCGCGTCTACTTCCTAACCAGTGGGCTAAGTGTACTCTCTCAAGGGAAAGTTCAAAGGGTGACACCTACTTATCCTATGCAGCATCTATGCCGTCGAAATGAATCTATCACCAAGTCAAACTCTGTGTCTGACGTGATTGTTCTGATTCCTACATCAATATCTATTCATGTGGGGGATTGTTGGAAATGATGGTTAAAAGGTTGAAATTCGTCAACTTTTTGGGCTTCGTTTGAGTGGGACCCGAATGAATTTTGGGTCGGTGGATGTCATTTTTGGGTTCTCCTTCGCGAGTACTATAAAATCGACTATTTAAACTCTCAAAACGGATCAAGGGTGAATGAGATATGGATGTTTGAAATGTCACTCTTGAAGGAGAAAAATTATGCGGAAATTGGCTCAGATTAATTTTTCTCTGGACTATCCAAAATGCGTATGGACCGTATGGAAGTCTTTGGAAGGCCCAGTCGCATAGTATATATGGAATTGCTTGTGTGTAATTCTTAAGAGATAAGAACAAAATTCTTCCATATTTTGTGAGATATCTTGTCTTAAATAAATATGCGGTTTACCATGTTTAATACGATGAAGAATATTTGTGCAAATATTTCTTCCCTTTCCAGCAGATTTGATTCGAGTATTCATGGAATGTCTCGGATTTGGTGAGTTGGTGATTGGAGAATATTCTTCTCTAATTACAGAAAATCAGAATATCATGTTTCCATGATTAGGGTCTCTTAGAGCAGTATAAATAGAGCCTTTAAGTCATTCAGAAATTACACACCATTTCTCAAGTCCCTTCATATTTTAAACTTGAGTCTTCTTTCTGTCTTTCTCGAAGTTTCCATTTGGTGCTCTGTCAAGATGATAGTCCTTCGGGCCTTGCGTGAATCCGAGGTAACTCTTACGTCTTAATTGTTACCTTCGATGGTTTTATCCTAGGGAACGATGTCCACGACGGGACTCATTCGTTTCAAGGGCAGCGAGTGTTACTCGTGACTCCATCATTACTTGAAACTTGATTTATGCTTTGATTATTTGTAATTTAAGCGTTTCGATTGTATGCTTGAACAATTAATAAAAGTTTATTATTCTTGCATATATTAATTGTTCGTTCAATTTTGTTATTTGATTTTCCATATGATATAATCAATATATGTCCAACAACATTACATTCGTTAAATTACATATAAAATTATTAATATATTTTTATATTATAAAATTTTATATTGGCAAAGTTTTGGAAAAGACCGTCTTTTTATAAATTTATGGGAAGACGGAGTTTATTTAGAATAATAAAAGGTAAAAGGTTTTAGTTGCAATAGTAAAAATTTATAAAGCAACGTGTAGTAGTTATAAAGTTTATAACCCGATTCATTCAATCCAAAAATTTTATCTTTATTCATTCTAATTTGCAGTTTAAACCTTAGTATTTCCATTGCTTATGGAAAGACCGTCTTTCAAGAGACGGACTCTTTTATATTTTCACATTCACATTATTACTTGTTTTAACTTTTAAAATACAATAGTTAAATTTTATTTTAAAAAATACAATATTTTAGGTAAAAAGTATATTGGACTGTCTATACACTACAAGAAACAACACCTACTACTTCGCCCCTTTTAATAGATGTAAAATTTTCTTTTACCTCGCTTTTTTTCAAAGTAAATATTATTTTTTACCTCAATTAAAAAATAACCGAGGTAAATAATATATTTTTTATTTGGTCTCTTAACAGGCGGCGTATCCATAAGTTTATAGACATGCCACTTATTTTTTATCTTATACACTGCATTTGTTAAATTACATATAAAATTTAGAATTTTTAAAAATATTTTTTTATCTCATAGATTTTTATATTTTCACATTCAAATACATATTATTACTTGTTTTTAACTTATAAAATACAATATTTAAATTTTATTAAAAAATTACAACATCTAAGATAAAAGCACATGTGGACTGTCCATAACCTTATGCAAAGTCGTCTTTCCTGAGACTTTCTCTTTCTTTTTAACCTCATTTAACATTTTAGCCGAAGTAAAATATTAAAGAAACGAAGCAAATAATCCTGCCGAATAGCATGCAACGTCGCACGTGTTGTTAAAAAAGCCTGACGAAATCGCATTGTAAGTCATTTTCACCGACATGTGATGCAATGGGCGACCGATGTCACGCTTATGTAAATTGACTTTGAAAGAAAAGGAAGTTTTATGTAAATATTTGAATGGGTGAGCCTTGTTATGTTATGATTGAAAATGGTGGAATAAGAGGGAAAACCACAACCAACCATCATCCACACATTCCATTCCACTTCACTCATACCAAACTGAACTATCACATGAAACCCAAATATTCTTAAATTAGATTTATCAGCAGGAGTACCTGACCAAACTTCCTCCGGAGTCTTGAAATTAAGAGGTGCACATGGAGAGCGGTTGACAATGTGACAAGCCGTGGATATGGCTTCTGCCCAAAAGTCTAAAGTCAACTTGGCATTTGAGATCATGCACCGAGATCTTTCCAAAAGAGTACGATTCATCCGCTCTACCACACCATTCTGTTGAGGAGTCATTCTAACAGTACGATGTCAAGCTATTCCTTTATTTTTCCAGAACTCATTGAATTCATTTCCACAAAATTCCAACCCATTGTCAGTCCTCAGTCGCTTAATTTGTTTTCCTGTCTGTTTTTCAATCAAAGTCTTCCATTGCTTAAATGTTAGGAAAACATCACTTTTAATCTTCAAAAAATATACCCAAACTTTTCTTGAATAGTCCTCAATAAAAGTAAGCATATATCTTGCACCACTCTTAGAAGGAACATGAGAGGGCCCCCAAAGATCAGAATGAATGTAATCCAAAGTTCCTTTTGTTTTATGAACTGCAGGTGAACGAAAGCTAACTCTTTTCTGCTTTCCAAAAATACAGTGTTCACAAAAGTCCAACTTACCAGTACTTTGACCACAAAGTAGACCTCTCTTGCTTAACAATGTTAAGCCTTTCTCGTCCATATGACCCAACCTCATATGCCACAATTTGGTGATGTCTTCATCTGAGGAAGTAGAGACAGCCGCTGCCCCAGTTACTGTAGATCCCTGCAAAACATACAAAGTGCCAACTCTGCAAGCCTTCATCAGCACAAGAGCACCTTTACATATTTTCAGTATTCCACCATCACCTGAATATCTGTACCCGAGAGCATCAAGAGTGCCAAGAGAGATGAGATTTTTTTAAGTCAGGAACATGCCTAACATTAGTGAGTGTCCTAATAATGCCATCGTACATTTTGATTTGAATTGTTTCTCTACCAACAAATTTACAAGGAGCATCATTACCCATCAAAACAATTCCACCATCACATTCTTCATAAGTGGAAAAACACCCCCTATCATAACTCATGTGGTAAGAATAACCCGAATCTAAGAGCCACTCACTAGAAGACCTTGATTTATTATCCATGGCCACAAATATGATTCCATCACTCTCATCTTCTGCTACACTAGCTTCACCAGCATTGCTGCTATTCTGCTCATTTTTATATTTTTCTTTATTTTTCAATTTAAAACAGTCAGCCTTGATGTGCCCCTTTTTCTTGCAGTAGTTGCAGATTTTATTTTTGTATCTAGACTTCGACCTCCCTTTGGATCTACCACCTTCAGACTCTCTATTTTCACCTCTACCCCTCACAAACAAACCCTCAGCATGAGTTCCACTCGATTCCTCTCTAATGTCCCTATCAATCTGCTCTTTAGATTTTAATGCAGATTTTATACTATTGTATGAGACCGACTCTTTTCCATAAATCATAGTATCTCAAAAATACTTAAAGGACATGGGAAGGGAACATAACAATAAAATGGCTTGATCTTCTTCATCATCTTTAGCATCTACATTCTCCAAATCCAAAATGATGGAATCAAATTTATCAAGATGTGAGAGTATAGATGTACCTTCCGCCATTTTCAACATGTACAACTTTTGTTTCAAATAGAGGCGATTCTCCATTGTCTTCTTCATGTATGTAGATTTCAACTGATCCCACATATCTTTGGCAGTTCTCTCACTAGCAGCTTCCTGCAAATCTTCTGGCGACATTAAAATAATGGCTGATCTAGCCTTCTTGTCTAGATCACCAAAATCTTCTGGCGACATGTCCGCTGGCCTTTCCTCCACTCCTTCAAGGGCTAGCTCACATCCATCCTGGATTAGGATGGCTTCCATCTTGAGTTGCCACATACCGAAGTTTACACTCCGTTCAAACTTTTCAATAGAAGTCCTTGTTACCGTCATGATGGCTAATAGAAAAAAATGAGATATGGCTCTGATACCAATTTGTTAGTAATACGAATCCCACGAGATATCTATTAGCCCAAAAAGATGGATAACAAAGACAACATAAAGAAAATAATGGAAACAATGGACACAGGGATTTACGGGGTTCGGTCAAGTTGACCTACATCCACGGCCAGAGGGGACCAGAAGCTTCACTATATGTGGAGAAAGTATTACAAGACTTTGCCTACCACCTATGAAGGAATTATGTGGCAAAATATAAAGATGAGGGCTTTGGCTTCTACAACTACAAAGGAGAGCTAAAGGGAGAAGAAAGCAAGTAGCAAAGGAATTTTATGCTTGAAGTGTGTTTGAACTACTAAATTCATCCCCTATTTATACTACTCCAAGTTCACCAATGGCCAAGAGCTCTCAAACAAAACTTATCCCAATATCCCAAGAAATTCCCCTTCTTGCTTCAAGCATGGGTTGTGAACATTACTTCCAAATTGTTCTTGCCAAAAAACCATGATAGTTGAACCCCAATAGTCAAAGAAATAATGCTTCAACTTGCTAAGCATTGGATGAGAATAGTGTTGCAATATAATGCTTTGAATGATTGTCTTTGCTATCCTCCAAAGAAGTGAATGTTCATGGACAATTGGGTGAAGACCAAACATTTCTTCACAAGATGGACTCTTATTTTAATGCTAATTCTTTTTTATAGGTAAAGTTTTGGGAAAAATCGTCTTTCTATAGGCTTATGGAAAGATGGGGTTTAATTGGAATAATAAAAAGGTAAAAGGTTTTAGTTGTAATATTAAAATTTTATTATGCAACATGTTGTAGTTATAAAGTTTATGACCCGATTAATGCAACCCAAAAATTTTATCTTCCTTTACTCTAATTTGCAGTTAAAACCTTGGTCTTTCCATCCCTTATGGAAAGATCGTCTTTCAAGAGACGGATTCTTGTTTAAAAATGATGTTATGCTAATATATATAATATTAATATTTCATATTTATAAAAAATGTAATTTGTAGTGAGTATAATTTAATAGGTCATAAAAACTTATGTATGTTCATAAAAATTAATAATATCAAAATTCAAAAATATTATTAATATATTTAATTAACGGTTGACTATTGATTAGTTAATGTTAAAGCTATGTTATTTATGTTTCGATATAGAAATTCAAGTAAAGGGTTGACCGTTGATTAATGTTTATATAATATTACAGTATATTACTATTTATATATAAAAAATCAAATAAAGTTTGAACGTAGATTAGTAATAGCCAGTTAATGTTTGACCGTTGATTCGTTAAAGTCAATTTAGCTATTAGTGTTTTGTATATAAGTCAACTAAAGTTTGAACGTAGATTAGTTATAGTCAAACATTATATTAGTATGTACAAATTAAGTCAAATAAGAGTTGATCGGTGATTAGTTAAAGTCAACTTAATTATTAGTATTGACATATAGAAAGTCAAGTAAGGATTTACCATTGATTTGGTAAAGTCAACTTAGTTATTAGTATTTATAGATAGGAAGTCAAGTAAGGTTAACTGTTGATTAGCTAAAATCAACTTAGTTATTAGTATTTATATAAAAAGTCAAGTAAGGGTTCACTGTTGATTAGTTAAAGTCAACATAGTTTTTAGTGTTTATATATAGAAGTTAAGTAATGTTTGACCATTGATTAGTTTAAGTCAACTTAGTTATTAGTGTTTATGTATAGAAAGTCAACTAAAGTTTTACCGTTGATTCGTCAAAGTCAACTTAGTTATTAATGTTTATGTATAAGTCAACTAAAGTTTGAATGTAGGTTAGTTATAGTCAAACATTTTATTAGTATATACAAATGAAGCAATAGTTGATCGTTCATTAGTTAAAGTCAACTACTCCATCGGTCCCACTTTAAACTTCATTATTGCTTTTTGGAAGCCAAACTTTGTAAACTTTGATTGTAAATATAAATTAATCTATATGTAATTAAAATATCATATGAGACCTTGTTAGATTCATCTTAACATCTATTTTCTAAATATTAATTTTTTATGAGGTATTATTATAGGTAACTAGAGATATTTACGGTCAAACATGCTTATTGAAGACCATGAAAAAGCAATTAGGAAGTTTAAAGTGGGGCGGGGGAGTATGCTATTAGTGTTTACATATAGAAAGTTAAGTAAGGGTTATCGTTGATTAGTCAAACTCAACTTCATTTTTAGTGTTTACATAGCAAGTCAAATAAGGGTTGACCGTTGATTAAATAAAGTCAACTGAGTTATATGAAAGATTTATTAGCATTTATATATGAAAAGTTAAGAACTGATTGTTGATTAGTTATAGTCAACTTACTTATCAGTGTTTATATATATAAAGTCAAATAATAGTTAAGCATTGATTAATTAAAGTCAAATTAGTAATTATCGTTTGCATATACTAACATAATTAAGGGGTGACCTTTGATTAGTTAAAGTTAACCTTGTGATTAGTGCTTATATATAGAAAGTCAAGCAAGAGTTTACCGTTGATTAGTTAAAGTCAACTTTGTTTGTAGTGTTTATATATAAAGTCAAATAATGGTTGACCATTGCTTAGTTATAGTTAATTTAGTTATCAGCGTTTATATACATAAAGTCAAGTAATGGTTGACAGTTGATTAGTTAAAGTCAAATTAGTTATTAGTTTTGCATATACTTCTTGTATTACCCTATTATCCATTGCTCAAAAGTACATGATTTTTGTTTTTCTTGCCTAAGTCAAGTATTTATATATTAAGTTTTATATATCGAAAGTCAAGTAAGGGTAACTATTGCTTAGTTAAAGTCAAGTTAGTTATTAGCGTTTATATACACAAAGTCAAATAAGGTTAACCGTTGATTAGTTAAAGTGAAACATTTATATTCTTATTTATACATATTAAGTTAAGTAACAGGTGACCATTGATTAGTTAAAGTAATCTTAGTTATTAGTGTTTACATGTAGAAAGTCAAATAAGGGTTAACCGTTGATTAGTACAAGTCTAACCTTTTCATTTGTATTTATATACACTAAATCAATTAAAAGCTTAACGTTAATTAGTTAATGTCAAACATTTTTATTCTTATTTTTATATATTAGTTCAATCAAGGTTGATCGTTGATTAATTTAAGTCAACTTATTAATAGTTAAAGTTAACAAGAGAAGTGTACAATTTTGAAAGTTAAGGAAAAAAGAATTTTGCTTAGAGCGGTTGCGCGCAGCTGCTCCCAGCCCATTAAATTTCTGGCAATATTTTTTGGAAATTTTTGGCAATTTTATTGAAATTTTTAGCAATTTTTTTTGAATTTTCAGAAATGTTTGGCTGAAAGATTGAACTTTTAAAAATTTTGGCGATTTTTTTGAATTTTTGGTGGGAAGATTGATTTTTTTGGCGGGAAGAATGATTTTTTTAAAAAACTTTAGCACCGTTTTTTTTTGTTTTTTTCCAACATTGGTTTTGGCACCAATTAAAAAAATTTATTGTTAGTTTAACACCGGTTTTTTTATTTTAACACCGGTTTTTAAAAATCCGGTATTAATTGATTAAATTAACACCGGTTTTTTAAACCGATGTTAAAATATTTTTAAAAAACCTATGCTATTTCAAAACCGGTGCTAAAAAACTAATGCTAGAGGGGGGTGTCTATGGTAGTGTCGCTCCATCCACATAGTGACACAGTAAGTTCTCATGCCTTTTATGCTTGATTGATGTTTTCATTTTGTTTTACCACTGTTAACTTTTATTGGTTATAATTGTTTGAAAGTGATTGACTTCGGTCTACAAAATTATTTGTTCATGGGTTTTTGAAACAATTGTAGAAAATGTTGACTTTATATGGTACGATTGAAATGGTTTTTAAACTCATGCACAGATTAAATCGCACATACAATCGATTATATATTGTCCAAATAGAGTAGTTAAATTATTATAAAAATAGTACTTGCCATGAAAATATCTTTACAATTACTACATAAATTTGATTAATAATTGTTTTACTTCCATTGATAAAATAGAAATTTGTTCAATCAGCTCGGAATATGATGACCTTGAAGACAATCAGCCCCTAGCTTCTATGACCTCGAAGAACAAGGTATCCTTGAAGCGTAGGCGGTTTCCAAAAAGGAACTCGCCAAAACCCTTTGGGGATAGGGCCTTGATCTTCCCACCCTCCGAGTAGTTCAGGCGACACTCTGTCTCGAAACACGTCAGCACCACGGGGGTCTTGTCATTCAGCAGTAGTGGTACAATGTCCCTCGAGATGTACTAAGTAAACAAAAAATATATTCATTAAAAAATTTATAAATAAATAAATAATATGTATGTATAATTAATTAATAACAAACAATATTAATTTGAAATGCCTTACCAAAGTTGGATTTTTCCAGAAATTATGCAGCTTCAGAGTGCAGTAGAAACGTGGACTATTAGGAGACATTGTAACATGTTCAAGGTCGAAGACAACGGGCTCTAGGTTGCTCCGTTGTACGGAAAACTGTACGAAAACAAAAAAAATCATTTGTTATAAAGTGTGAAAATGTGTTGGTAATATATATATATATATATATATATATATTGGTAAAAGACCTAAAAATGGTAATTAGACAATTCTTTGCTAGCTATAAGTCTTGAATAAAAAATGAAAATGTTAAGTGCTAACAAGCCTATGAAATGCACCGTGCAACGTCGCCAATGCGTTGCAGGTACATGTTGGTCCAAAGTAGTGGTTTGGTAGACATGTACTAGCGACATCACTAAGTAGTCGGTAAAACCAAACATAAGACCGACACAAGAACGTGGTCGCATATGCAATTTCAAAGTGAACTTAAATGCCAAAATGCGGTTTTGGTAACAATTCAATCAAACCGAAGGTTAGACCGACACAAATGCAACATCTCATACTGAAGAACATGCTATTATAAATAAGAATGTGCGACCTGGCATGCAAATTGCATAAACCAATTTGTGACAGACAACTTAACGACATCGCACGTATCAGAGGAAGCTACGGGTAGAAACACATAACCCCAGAAAAAAATGAAGGTTTATCAACATAAAATTAAACAAAAACCATTTGGAGATGTACCAAAACATAGTACATACGTTTATAGTCAAGGAAAGTTCACACTCTTAAAAATGTGAGTAAAAACTAGAAAACCAAAAAAACAGAATACATTGACAGACCATAACAATGTAAAGTAGTAATTATAAACATTAGGTGTTAGAAGATTAGAAAACCAAACCTTTTTCCAAGAGAGATGAGAAAGGAGGGGGGAGACCGTTAGAATTCGTGGGAAACTTGTGAAGAGAAGCTTGAACTATTTGTTAGGGTTTCCATATTTATACCTGTTTCAGAACGACATTGTTTTAGACCCTTGTGAAGTTTGCCTCACATGGAGCAGCGTCACACCTATATCGGTTAAGTCAACAAGGTGTACACATCTGACCGACGTCGCGGGTTTATATGAGCATAACACTTTTAGCCCACAAGCCAATCGGTCAACAGTTTAATTTTTTTTAAAAAAAACATTTGTCGCAACAAATATTTGCTAGTTGTAGAATAATTGAAACAAATAATTCATTACACACAAGTGTTTTAATGTTTTTAGAATGATCGTTATATTAAAACTTTGTTCATATGTTAGAATAAATATTGAAACTTCAATAACATTAAAACAACATTAAACAAATAGATTATAAATTATAGATTATAGATATAAAATATGTCCGAATAAATATTCTTCCAAATACGATTAAATGTGTTTCAAATACATAATCATATCAAGTCTAAGCTAAACATCTAATATCTATGGGGAAGAATGATAACATTAAAAACTATATGCCCAACACCATTTACCACCTCAAAGTAGAGGGTGTCCCCAACCTCGAGTTCCTCTACAGCAAGAAACTGGCTAAACTCCTTTAGGGTCAGGGCCTTGAGCCTCTTTTTCCCCGAGTAATGCATGTCATACACCCCCCCCCCCCCCCCCCCCGTTTGCACCTGAGTACAACAGGCAACTTGTACAGTGGTAGGAACTCCACAATCTGGCTGTGGACGTACTAAATTATAAAAAAAAAAACCCTTTTCTAGTACATATGAAATTATTTATAGAAAACGTTAATTGAAAATAAAATACATGTGTAATAGAGAGGACTTACTAGAATTGGAATTGACCCGAAGTTCATTCGGGTCAAAGTGTTTACAAAATGAAAAATGATATCGTCGAAGTAGTCTACGGATGGTCATCATCTGAATCGCTACAGATATGTATGGGTCAATGAAATTATTATAAATTCAATTAGAATATAAGTAATAAAATAGAAGGAATTTAAATCTAAACAAAAAATCGCTCAACTCAATCGGGGAACGACTCAAACCAGTATTGTTAGCCATGATTCCTGAAATTTACATTGTCACAGATGTTAAATATTATGAAAGATAGAAAATGTTTCGATAGAAATCAATTTAATGATTGTTTTTAAGTCTACTAGGCCTTGAACATCCACGTCGTTCCTAAAAATGACTTAGCTAGCCGAGTATTTTGGATCAACTTCGCTAACTCTTCGATCCGAAATAATGGCATGGTTAACCAAGTCAAAGAAACATTGCTCAACCTTTGGTATAACCAATTGGTTAATCGATAAGGGTGCGACATCACATTCAATATCAACTGCAGAGCATATGAATTTGCAACGTCACACTGGGATCGCTGCAACCGAAGGAGGATCAACAGACCGGCGATGTGGCATTCAAGCACAACGAATAAACTAACAAACGTGAAAATGGGAAATAAAAAAGTTCTTAAACCAAAATATTGGGCCATATTAACGGGGGAAGACACAAAACCCAAATTCTAACACCCTAGAACATAATCCTAGAACTCTAATCCATAGAAAATTCAAAACATAAAACAAATAACAGATTCACACACCATATACATAACAATTTCAAGGATAAATACAAAAACAAAAGTAATATAAGCACATGTAGAAACCATACCTTTGGGAAGATGAGCATATGGACTGTAAAAATTCGAGGGAAAGTTGAATGTTTGAAGTGTGTATGATGTGGGCTATATATATATAACAAAATGTTGTGAATTCTGCCTCGGTGGGTGCAATATTGTATAACTGTCGACCTTACCAACAACGAATCGATGTTTGAGCGATGTTGACTACTCTGCATATAGGCATTACCATTTCAGTCCACTAACGTACCAGTGGGCATGTGTTTAACAAACTACATGTGCGAGGTCGCATTTCAATCTATTTTAGAGACATTAGACCGATATCAGCTAGCCTTAAATTGGGCCTTACCATTTCAACCCACTAGCATAGCAATTGGGCCTGCGTTTGACCAAAATGACCATAATTGACCCTAATAAAGGTTGATTGTATATTTCATACTACTAATTGAAATTTATAATATTCCATGAACTCTATTAATTCTGATCGGAATTAATTTTAACACAACTGGTGAACTTTTCAGTTTTTATACTTGGGTCCCTCTAAGATGGGGGGGGCAAAATGCGAAATTGGAGATACCCAACAATCTAAATCACATTGTCACCATCTTGTTGTTGTGATTTAGGCATCAAGGAACTAAGGTATTCTTCCCTCATTTTCATTAGTATTCCAATAATACCTTTACGATGAGCGTTGTTAATTGTAACTATAAATTCTACCACATAGAATCAGACAAAATTACACATTCTTGGTTTTTTATGAAACAAAAAGATAATGAAATTCCGTCCATCAATTGTTTTTTAAAAGTGCTAGTACGTGATTTAGAGTAAATTGTATATGATTACTTATAAGTATGCAAATGTTAATCGGAAGATATTGAGGAAGTCTATGGGATCATGGCATTTCTTTATCAGTTTTGGGGATCATAAGTTTGACTGGGGATGGAACAGGTCCCGTACGGGATGATTGCAATCGATATTGGAACTGCCGGTGTACTTTTCAATTTTTTCACTTAGGTCCCTCCAACAAAGCGGAGAAGTCAAAATACAAAATTGGAGATACCCTTATCTAATTCACTAAGTCAAAAACACGATGTTCCAATTTGTTCATGCACATGTCATTAATACCCTTACTATAAGCGTTGTGAGAACGATAACTACTACCACATAGAATCACATGAAATTTCATATTCCTATTTTTTATGAAATAAAAAGGTAATAAATTATGTTCATCAAATTTTAAGAAGCGATAGTACATGGTCTATAGTAAATTGTAAATGATTACTTATAAGTATCCAAGAGTCATTTGGGAAGAACTTGTGAAAGTCTATGTGGGAATAAGAACAGTTTCTTTATTACCCTTAGTTAGTTTAAGTTCAACTGTGGGTGACAAAGTTTCTTTTTGGGACGATCGTAATCGAGTTTGGGACAGCCGGTGAACTTTTCAGTTTTTGCACTTAGGTCCTTCCAAGAAAGTGGGAGACGTCGAAATGAAAAATTTGATATAACATTTTTTATTTACATTTACTAGATAGTGTTATTCCTATTTGGCATAAATGGGTCGTCGGAAGGGGCCGCAATCTTAACAAGAAGTATTTTACGACACTTTTAAAAAATTTGACTTTGGCCCACATGAACAACGTCGCAAATGCGTTGCATGAAACAAACCACTGAACAACACCCTAGAAAAGTCGGTCGACCTAATGTTTTCAGAGGGAACCAAAATTTTGAGATGAAATTTTGAACCAATATTTCCCCCCAACCCCATTCATGTCAATAATATCCAACACCACACCCATTTCCCATCTCCAACACTTCCTCCTAACCGAACTCCACACCAACCTTTCCAATCACACCATTACAACCACTAAAGAGCCCAGTCTAATTTCTTTTACCAAATATCAACAAATATCCTAGGATGGAGCATCTTCGGGTTCAAATTAATTGAGGTGGTTTTTCATCCATTCCATGTTCATTTAGCAATTTTATTAACATACCTTGTATATTTTTATTTCCTTCCTTGGATATTTTCATGGAGTATGATGAGTATGTTACATGTTATATAGTGTATATTGTTTGTGTTTCCAAGATAATGCCATGTTTGTAAGGAGTGAGAAAAAAAGGCTTAGATTAGGGCTGATTGTGGCCAATAATCAAATTTTCGTATGAGCACAGGTTGAATGTGCAACGTTGCCTGCAGTTCATCACCCCGTACGATATGGGACCAAATGTTGACCAAGTTTGTATTAGCTAGGAAATTACTGAAACATCTATGAATGCCCGGCGTTGCTCATCGGTCGAAGTCTGTGACTTCGGTTTATTCTTCAAGCAACATTGCTTTAAATCAGTACAGGTACTTTTTCCATATTGAGATTAATGTTTCCATGTGTACATCATTTGGGGACTGCCGAATACTGACCCAAATTATGTTTCAAGTGTATTTATTGTAATAGCACAAAGAGAGGTATCGATGGACTTTCAACACAGACTTGTCATTTCCCTAGTCTCCCTGATAGTGTTAATGGCGTGCAACGTAGGCAATGCAGGTTTAATACAATTAATCTTTCATTTTCACATCAACCTTATGTATTTGAATATATTTTGACATGTATTGGTAATATATGTTCAAGTTAAGAGGGTTTTTTTGAATTTCATTGATTCCCACGTTATTTTAACAACAACTGGTTGTCGTATGATGTTTACCAATTTCACGGGTTATGGAATATTAAATAATGTGTAATGGCTATCGACGAATGATTTTTTGTGTCATCAAATATTGAATATTATAATATTGTACAAGAGCCGATGTCTCAATGATTTATCCGTGACGTCGCACAGACCGGTGAAGAGACGACACCTTACCAACGTCGCATATACCAAAATCAATTTTTTGCAATGTCTCCATTTAAAACAATGTCATATTTGTTAGCCTTCCACGTCAGCAGGAACACGATGAGGGTGCCCTAGAGCATGCGATGTCGCATACCATAATATGTAACATGGCTATCATTAATCCGCAACTTCATCCTTGATGATGTCACAACATTCCAGTCCTATTGACTGCCTTCTTGCTGTGACCGACATTGCTACTTATGAACATCAATATCGATCTAAACGATGTCGCAGCTATAGTATACTATTTCTGGCCTTCTTGCTTGAATCGAATCGGTCACAAAACCTGCCGACTCTAGTTCAAAGTTGAGGTAAAAAGTACTTTTTACTACACCTGTATTTACCTCAATTTTTTATGGCTGAATACCGAGGTTAAAGGTGTTGTTTCTTGTAGTGTTAAGCTTATGGACATGATGCTTTTCCTAAGGCTTTCTCTATTTATATTACCTCTCATCATTTAGGTTGTCCCATACATGGAGAAGCATGTACAACACAAAAATCCTAATAGAACGATAAGAAGTGTTTCAATAGGTCTCTATTGAGATACTACCATTCATATGATGCTTCTAAAACGTCTCTTTATCGTGAGTCATCATATATCTTGGATTTCCATATATTAAATGCTTCTAAAACTCCCCTTTATGGCTTCCAAATATCATTTTTTATGCCAAAATGTTAAATGTAGCTAGACATATTGATAGTCAAACATGATCATTGAAAACTGTAAAAATAAATGCTATAATTATGGGACAGAGGGAGTATTTGTTAATCATAGTGGCCATATAGGAACTTGATTGCAACTTGGCTTGAACTGTCAGTATATTTTTACTATATGTTAGGACCTGTGTGGCTAATTGTTTATGTGCTCACTAAAAATCCACTTGGTAAATACTGGTGATGAAATTTCACTAAGCAAGGAGTTTACCCTAGTATCAACATATGTAGTTGAGCAGATATAGTAAAGGCTTGTATGTGACACTTTTACATCTTTTGGGATAGGATTCAGGATGGATCTTTTGAATCTAGAAATTAGAACCTTCAAATTGTATGTGCCATTCAACTATGTAAAATACTTACTATAAGGCTTTCATTGAAATAGTGAGTAAGGTTTTGGATTCTTAAATCGCTTCCACAAAAATATATTGCTCCTTACTTCCTATAAGTAATCCGGCCAGTTGTATTCTCAATAACACAACCATATCAAACCTAGTACTTGCGATAAACAAGGTGGTCAGAATTTGAGGGTGTTACATTTCTTCTGGAAGGGATCAACAACTGCAAAAGGGAATAGACATCTCCTAGAAAAATAGTGGAAGTCTCCGGGTTGGTATTCGGGGTCGTCACGAGGGCTGAAGTAGAGAACCCTCCCTCCTTGAATTTTGGGGGTGGGATCCCTTAGTTGGCTTGGCATCCTCTTCACTCATTTTGGAAAGAGGTACGGGAAACAACAAGTAATCGTGAGCTAGGTCTCCAAGGGGATACGAAGAGAGTAGAATGAGAAAGAGTGAGTAAACCTTAAATTTCTAAAGACTAATCATATTCAATGCCCCCTCTCTTGAAAAAAAATCACATCTATACACTGACCTACGAACCTACCTATTTCTCTTCTTAGGGAATCTGTAGCTTTGGGAGGGGAATGCCATTTGTTCCCATAGTCTTGGCATTCCCAGAAGGATAAAGATAGAGAGTTGAATCATAGAAAATAAAGTCATCCTTCCAATTCTTAGTTTTACGAGGGATCTTCGTGAATGCCAATTTTAGTGACCTCTTAGAGTATAAGGTGAAAACTTATTTTTCTCGATTAGCTAGGTTGAAGCTTATACAATGATCGAAACGAAGAAAATGAGGATGGGATTTTTACCTTCTCACAAACGTTTTGGAATCCTAAGATGATAAGAATACAAATGGGGTGGAGTTGGCCTACAAAAATGTTGTAATGTGGTCATAGGCTACCCAGAAGCAATGGAAAAGGGAAGGAGAGTTGTATTCTAGATAACGGTAATAAATAGTCGCCTGACCAATGAGGGGACTTAGAGAGACTCACCCATCTTAGGTTAGGAAAGTCGAACATTTCCAAGTAATAAAAACCCTTTCTGCACGACCAGCTTCACCGGTGGGGGAGCAACCCCTTGTATTATTGGCACCACATCCCCCCTGGGACATATACAGTGGGCTGGTGACTAGAAACTCTTTTCATGTTCCTTCCCAGCTTAGGGTTAGGAATAGGGGAATGGGAGCATTGCTCCAAGGAGAGTTACCCTTTCCCTAAGAAATAACGGATTCTACCAGAACTGAAGAGTCGGTCATAATTAAGCATCATTGTATGGGGAGGAGACTTACTTGTAAGAAGTCATTCGAAAAAGTTTGACAGAGATTTCAAGACTATGAAGGGTCAGTACTTGAAACGACGACTGAGAAGATTTGTAAAAGTGAAATGAGATTTCGTAAAGAAAAGGTATTTACACATACCGAAAAATTGAGGGTTATATAAGCACTTAGCTCATAATTTTAATGACTTTGTTAAAACTTTCATTTTCTGTAATATAATAATTATAATAATAGAAATTACATCTAACAAATGTATAACTTAGTTCATATGTTTAAAATGTTTCTTTATTGTTTTAACATATTTGTTTAGAATTTTTTCCCTAAGAAGATAATAATGATAGAAATTTTGATTAGCAAATATGTGAATTAGTTTATGTGTTTAGAAAGTTTATTAATCCTTTTAATGACTTTATATAAATTTTAAATTTCTGTCAAATAATTATGATGAAATTTTTAGCAAGCAAATTATCAACTAGTTCACGTGCTTAGAGTGTTTGTTCACATTTTAAATAGTTTTGTTTACACTTAAGTTTCTACAAGATAATAGTTTATAGAACTCATAACTAGCAATATTATTTCATATGTTTAAAATATTTGTTAATAGTTTTAAATAATTAGTTTTGATTAAGGAGTTTAGGAACGCCATGTGTACGATTTGGGAAGAAATTAGTGGTGGTGCTTGAACAGAATAGTCCGATCAACATCGTCGATGACCAAATCAACCTTATGGTAGAGGCAACGGAGATGGAGCCTAGACTTCTCCCCATCTCAAAAAATTTACCCATACTTGATAATCAAGTTCATGTCAAGAATCCAACAGCTGAAAAGGAGAAATAAAAACAAATTAAAGCTTCACCAAGTCAAATAATGCAAACAAGCATTCACCTCAACTCTTCAATCAAAATCATAGCAAGAACAACCAACCTAATCAATGGCTTAAATCTGCAACTATGGGGATAATACTCACACGCACACCAAAGAAAACATAGATCAACCTTGCACAAATAATGAAGTTAATTAACTACCCAAAAGAATTAACCTTTCATGGCTATGCAAGTACTTTTTTTCATCCTTCGAACTGTCTTTCCTAGACAACAAACTGAACAAAGTAACACCAAATCCCTCATCTCCTGGAGCCAGGGTATCTGAATTCACTGCGAAATTTCAACTCAATCCTTTGGATCCTCAAGTGTCAACAACCAATCGAAGTAACCATTCAAAATTCATCAAAGTCGCCCTCATTCTCGCCACCGAGCAACCAATCACTTCAGACCAAAATTTACCGGAATTGCATTCGCTCTCGCCGCCACCTTGTCGTTATGCTCTCTTTTGATAGGGAGAAAGAAGAGAAAGAGGAGGCGGAGATGGAAGAAAAAGGGCAAAGAAGGAGGCGAAGGATATTAGGGATTGGGGAAATTTGGACACTCTGAATAATATTGAGGAAAAGTCGCATGGGTTGACGACAGTTTATAACTCGATTTTAATCCAATTTATGACCCGCGGAAATCATACTCCCTTTGGTCCTCTTTAAATGACCCATTTAAAATGATACTTGATTTTTTTAAAAGACAAAGGAGTGATGGAAGTTTAATTGAAAGTGTATAAAATATAATGGGTGGATGAAAATGACCTAAGATTTGCTAAAAAATGAGACAAAATAGAAAAATTATCCCTGTGTGGAAAGAAGACCATAATCAGTGGACCAGATGGAGTATATTTTTTAAAAGTTAAGTGCTAAAATGACCTTGACTTTATGTTGAAAGTACCAATATAACAATGTAATCTTAGTAACTGTCAATCTAACATTTGACTCCGCTGACATTTTAGTGAATGTTTGTTTGGCCGATTCTGGTGAAAAGATTATTTTGCCCTTGACCTAATAAATAAAAAACTATTTTATTCTCTCATTTTCTGGTGCCACCTCTCTCCCTCCTCCTTTGCCCTCACCCTCTGTTGCCCCGCCATCAAAGCGCCACCACCAGCTCTGGTCGCTGCTGAGCCACTTATCGTTCACCCCCACCCTCAGCTCATCAACCTAAGTTCTTCCAGTCTTCAACCGCTCCTTTCATTTCTCCTTTTTTGTTTGCAATTTTTTATTCCAATCAACGTTTCGAATCCAATCAACGTATTCGAATCCAACCTATCTCTACTGCGAATTTTGAGCCTGGGGTTTTGGAGAAATTATATAATCAATCAGCCCCAACCGGAGCACCGAGTAGGCGGGTGAGCTGAGGGGGAGTGTCTGAATTCTGGGGGGGTAAGCTGAGAGGGAGGGTGAGCGGCAAATGGCAACGGCGATCAGAGGTTCCCGATTGGTGCGATCCGGCATGGAGGTTGCTGATGGAGCGTTGTTGGTTGGCTGAGCCAGAATCAAGGCCGTCATTCTCAGAGATAGCCAAAGGGCTCCGAGCTATGGCCGATGCCATGAAAATAAGGGACACAACAAAATCTGTGAATGATTGGGAATTTCAGAAATTATGTATTTCTTATGTACATACTCAGTTGACATTGGAGATGAAGATCAAGATGAACCATGACAGGAAATGCCAGAATTCAACCACGTTACAATTCATTTGTAAAGAGGGGTATTTTTGTCATTTTAGTTTCTAATCATGCCTGCATTCACTTGATCATTGCCAAAATTATAGATTTTGGCTATACGGGCACAAATATTTCAAAATTTAGGGTTAGATTGACATGTATAATAATTAGTTAGGGTTACATTAGCACTTTCTGATATTGCATGATTATATTGGCACTTTCAACCTAAAGTAGAGTTATAAATGTATTTATCCACTACCACAGAGACCCCCCTCTGGCACCGGTTTTTTAACACCGGTTATGAAAACCAATGCAAATCATGTTTTAGCAACGGTTTTTTTTGTGTTAGCACCGGTTGTAAAACCGGTGTTATTGTGGCAATGGTTAAAAATATTTTGGCAATGGTTAAAAATATTTTTGCACCGGTTATTTAAATAAAAACCGGTGTTATTTTTACACCGGTCGGGAAACCGCTGCTAGAATTTGTGGAAACCGTTGAGAGTTTAGCACCGGTCAAGAAACCAGTGCTAAGAACAACGATAACCGGTGTTATATTCGCACCGGTTTTAAGACCGGTGCAAAGAATCCTAGAAAACCGGCGTGATGTATGTTTTTTGGCACCAGTTATAGGAACCGATGTTATGGAAATGTAGAAACCGGTGCTGAATGAATTCGTGGAAAAAGGCAGGAAAACAGGCACCAGTTTTGTGTACTATTGACAAAAATTGGTGCTAAATCGAGCATTTAATGCTCTGAACTTACCCTCTTAAATTAGTTCGTAACTTGAACCTTATCCATTATTAGATGGTAGATTTCTTGGGAAGGTGTGCAATAACTCAAACAAATGAAGACTCATGGAAGTAAGTATTCATTAATTTTTGGAAATTTCAATCAACTAGAACCATAAATGCATGATTGGAGGTAGTTTTTTCGTATTTATTATTGGTTTCTCTATGCCTAGCTTATGTTGGTTGAGTATCGATCATGTTGTGAGAGTGTAAATTAATGAGTGTTGATGTGAACATTTTTGTGTTTCTTTTAGTAGATGGTATATATATTTATATGTTTCCTGAGAACATGCAGTTGATCGATTCGCATACTTATACACGGACATGACACGTTTAGTATTGTGTAGCAAAAAGATCGTGTTCATTTTTCGTATTTTTGACCAATGAAAATATGTGTAATGGTGTGTTTTGTCTTGTTTAGATACAACGGACCGAGAATCAATGTTTGCGTGGAGGGAAAAATGGTTAACTGTCCAAGTGTAGCTAGAGGGAGTGGTGAACATGTTGCATTTATTGATTTATTTCTAGATTATGCCTTTGGTCGGGAGGAGAGGATACTTTGTCCATGCAAAAGATGCTTGTGTCGTGAACGGTTTGATGATCGTGGGGTTGTTAGATTTCACTTGTTGAAGAACGGATTTGACGGAGGTTACATTGTATGGACATTTCATGGAGAGGTTGAGCAAGGACATGACGGTGGGTTTGACAAGGTAGATGGAGACAAATGTACAGTTGATGGTACGTTCGATGACATTGTGAGAGATTTTGAGGGGAAGCCTACAATGTTGAGTGCTTTGCTCGACGAGAAAGAGAAGCCATTTTATCCGGGATGTAAAAGTAAGGATACCGTAATCTCTTTTTTTATGGAGGTTTTCAATTTGAAAGCTACAAGTTCTTGGAGTGATGCAAGTGTGAATTCACTACTAAAGATTCTGAAGGATAAGTTTCCGGAAGGGAATGGAATTCCGAAAAACTATTACGAGGCCAAGAAAATATTGTGTCCACTTGGTTTGGAATACAAGAAAATACACTCATGTCCAAATGATTGTGTTTTGTATGACGGTGATTTGATAGATGCTGTTGAATGTCCCGTGTGCCAAAATGCAAGATATAAGGGTGTGACGAATAGGGGTGGGCAAAAAAACCAAAAACTGAAAACCAAATCGAAAATTGAATTATACGAATTCGAATAACCCGAACAGAATTTAAAATACGGTTTTTGGATAACCGAATTGAATAAACCGAATTCTGAATATGGTTTTTGGTTCGGTTTTGGATATGGAAGTTCAACCCAAAAACCGACCCGAATACCGAATTGTAATAAAATAAATAAATAAATATTTATATACTAAATAATATAATTCTAAAGTTTTAATATAAAATATATAACATATATACCATGGCCCAAAATCACAAACTCATGGCCCAAACTGCCAAACATAGATTAATAATTATGGCCCAAAAATTTAAAAATTTGGAACGAAAGTTAAAACGAAAAAGTAAAAACGAAAGGTAGGAAGCCGAGGCTCAGGCTGCCCTTTTCTTCTTTATCGCAAAAATTGAAAACCCTACCCCTTCTCCGGATTCCCCGTCCCCATCTCCGTCGCCACCACCTCATACTCCGGTGCCATAGCCTTGCAGTGGCCGCACCACCAACACGGGGCAGAGCTCAAGGAACGACGAGGATCAATCAAAGATATCAACCAAGGTAGGTTTTTTTACTCTTTGATGTCTAAACAGATTTCCCTGGGATTCAGTTGATGATTTTAGTTTTAGGAGGCTTGGACACTAAACTTTGTTGATATTTGTAGGAGATCAATGGATCGTCAATTGTGAAGGCATTGGCGTCACGTCATCCCTTCGCAAACCAGGGGTCTAGACAATCCCACTGACAATCCCACTGGCAAACCAGGGGTCTAGATAATTATATGGTGGTTGGAACAATCTTACCGGTAAGAGTTATAAGGTTGATTTTTTTTAATCTGATCCCAAGTGCATGGTTTAGCTTTTGTCCTACTGCTAGTAGTTTTGTCTTGTGATGTTTGTTTGGGGTGTTCTTATATGTGGTATCAGTGTGGTTGATAAACCGAGGAAACAAGAAGGGGATGTTGAATTGTCTCTATGTTCCGATGAAATGGAAATGTCTCATTACAGTGGTAAGAGGAAGGAAAATATACATACATTCATTAGCATGAAATGTCTCTTAATTTTTTAGAAAATCTCCCTTTACAACTGTGTATAGTGTACACTCTTACTTATAGTATCAGTATTACCATATCCAGATAGTAGCGAAATGAACATGGCAAGAATATTTGACGTTGTATTGGTCAAATTTGATGTCCTAAAGCCTAGGGAACTGAATAAAAATTTATGTACTGAATATTCCAAGACAGAGTTTGTTTATATGTGAATTACTATGTGTTTTTTGCTTGGTCTGAACTTAATTATATGTTTGCATGCCCGGGGACTGATCTCCTGAGCACGCTGTTCAACTCTTTTGTGCATTTCTTCTTTAGTTAGTCTCAGCTCCATATCTGCCTTCTCTACTCGCGGGCGATATGCCTCTAAGTTGATTCTCAGATCATTGGTTAGGAAAATGCATTCGCTTTTCCATTTCTGTCCACCTACCTTGTTCCTTCTCTAGCTCTTCATCGGTGTTTGCTCGAGCAAGTGTGCCACTTTTCCTCAGTTGCATTGATTGAGCCATGAGAGAAGTTCTAAGTCAGTTTGGTTGTTGTTGAGGGTTGTTGTATCAGTTTGGAAGTTCAGTTTGTTTTTAATATTTATGCTGTTCAAGCTTAAGAATGCTGCAACTGATATACTCATTTTCTTGCGTACTGCACTTGCAACTATCTCTGCCAAGTCATTCTCTTTCTCCATTTGTTCTAACAAATTCAGATAACTTTCCCCCCGAATTCCTCCATACAATATCTGAAATTCACAATTTTCTGGGCCCTCCACATATATTCTCCTGAAATCCAAACTACAAGAGGAAATCCTATTCCAGACTGCCTATTGTTCTGAAACCTTGTCTTCTTGAATTCATCCCCTCACTAAAAAAATTGAAATTTTTAGCAAAGCTTCATTAGTGTATCAATCAACTTCTCACCAATTTTCAGGATTTTCTGGGCATTGTTCCTTCTGGTTCACATTTTCCATTCATAATCTTACTTTCCACAAATTCTCACAATTTACTGGGCAGCACTCCATATTCTTCTCCAACTTTCTTTCATCAGCATCAAAGCACTGCTGAATTCTGACAATCAGGTTCCTGAATTTTTTGTCACCTCAAGAATGCTTCAAAAATTCTAAAATTTTTAGAACTAACATATGTAATCAAGTCATCTGATATGGCAGAGGAGTTTGTTGAGTCTGTAAGTTGGGATTGAGGCCATTCGTGTCTCATGTGAATTTTCCTTCTGCGTACATAGTAGGTTACTATTTAATTTCAGGTTTTGTTTTTATTTTTTGGATCTGTACTAAAAACTTTGATTTCAGGCTATATTTGATTTCAGGCTTTTTTTCTTTTGGATCTGTACTAAATAGATGGCTATGTTTGGGTGTAATGTACATTGATTCTTTAGTTTTGGGTGTAATATTGCATTTCCCAAGATTAAACCGTATAGAGTTTGATACAGAAAGTACAAGTAAAATAAGACATGCTAATCAAGAAATTAGAAGTTGTGAAAAACTTGTACTGATTTGGCAACTTGGCCGTTTCAGGAACCAACATCGATCCCATGCAAGATCTTGAGTGTGAGTCTTGATTGAAATAAATTGGAATAGTTCTTCAAGGTAAATTGGCCTCCCACTCGAATACTCTTTCGCATGTTTACCGTACAGCTCTGTCATTGATTGCTAATCTGAGTAAGCTTTGTGTTTGCAATATGTAGTAGTTTTGAGCTAACTTGGTATCTAAGTTATGTGTTAATTATGGTTGACTATTTGTCTTTTTCTTAAAACTGCTACTTATTGCTATATGTAGTATGTACACAGAACATGCACCTACTATTACTAATACTGCTCATTCTGAAATAATTATTATTTCATTTCAGAATGAGTAGGTTCTGAAATTCCGGTACATCATACATGTATTAGTAGGTTCTTAATACTATACTGCTACTTATTCCTTATTACTATATTATGTATTGCTCAAAATGAGTGTTTGATTGAGGATGAGTGTGTGTGGAAGAGTTCTTGATGCATTTAGAAGTTCCTTAACTCCTAAACTTGTACAAGCCTTGATATGTGCTCAAGATTGGTACCGTGGTGCTGGAACTGAAATTAAAGTGGAAGAAAACATTGAGGAGCTTGAAATTTTTGAAGAAGGTAATATCATATTCATGCTAAATTATTTAAATTCTAGTTTGCACTTCTTTAATATATATTTTTTATTGTAGAAATCCAACAAACAACGATGGAGTCAACTGTTGTGGATGTTTAGCTGCTCCTTTGCTTTGGATTTTTGAAGGTCTGTACAAGATTTATATCTTAAGGCATTGATATTAATTGACTATGATGCATTCAGTAAATCTTAATTGACTATGATGCATTCAGAAAATGATGATCTGTGATTTTTCTTTTCAGGTTGCCTCAAGGTGAATATGAATGTGGAGTGCTCAACGGCTTGAAGAATTTGAACACTTTGAAAATAAATTATATAATGAAGTATTTAACTTTAATGTTAAATGTAATGCTAAAGTAAAATTATTGTGGTTGAATTTGTAAGGTATTCGTTGGATTTTTATTTTGAAAACTTGATTTGGTTGATGTAAAATTTAGATTTTTAATTTTCATTAAATTTCAAGCTAAGATGTATAATTTTGGTAATTATTTAATATATATTAAACCCAAATCGGTTTATTCGGTTTCAAACCGAATTCCAACCAAAATCGAATTTCAAATTTGGTTCGGTTTATTCGGGTTATTCGGTTTATTCGGGTCGGTTTCGGTTTTGGAATTTTTTAAAAAAACTGAATAAACCGAACCGAATAAACCGAAAATTGAATAAACTGACCCGACGCCCACCCCTAGTGACGAATGATGATGATGGGTGTTTGGCTAAGAAGAAGAAGAAGAAGAAGGTCCCATTGAAGTGTATGTGGTATCTTCCTATAATTCCTAGGTTGAAGAGATTATTCGCGAATTCAGAAGATGCGAAGAACTTGCGATGGCATGGAGAGCGGGAAAGACTACATGGCGACAAGATAAGACATCCGGCAGACGGTAAACAATGGAGAAATTTTGACAAGCGATATCCTTCCTTTGCTTCGGAGGTTAGAAATCTCCGCCTTGCATTGTGTACTGATGGGATGAATCCATTTGGTAATATGTCATCAAAGCATAGTTCGTGGCCTTTGATGTTGGTTATATACAATTTGCCCCCATATTTGTGCATGAAACGTAAATATGTTATGATGCCTATGTTAATCTCAGGTCCTAGACAACCTGGGAATGAGGTTGATGTGTATTTGAGACCATTGATCGATGATTTGAAGATATTGTGGGAAGATAAAGGGGTGTTGGTATTTGATGGCCATATGAATGAGGAGTTTCAACTTCGTGCCATGTGTTTTTGCACGATCAATGATTTTCCAGCCTATGGAAATTTGTCAGGGTACGTTGTGAAGGGGCACAAAGCATGTCCCATTTGTAAGGAGAAGACTGAATTCAAACTGCTAAGACATGGAAGAAAGACAGTGTATCTTGGCCATAGAAAATGGCTCCACGGAAACCATAAATACCGGGATGATGTGGTCAATTTTGTTGGTGGGAAAGAACGGAGGAAATCCCCTACACCACTAACTGGTGTGCAAATTCACAGTAAGGTTAAGAAATTGAGATTGGTGTTGGGAAAGTACAAAGGCAAGGACAAAATAAATTGTGGTGGGCCATGGAAGAAAAGGTCAATATTTTTTTATCTACCATACTGGGAGCATCTTGAGGTTAGGCATTGCCTAGACGTGATGCATATTGAGAAAAATGTTTGTGAAAGTTTGATAGGCACCCTCTTGAATATTCCTTGGAAGATGAAAGATTGTTTGAATGCCCGATTGGGCTTGGTTGATTTGGGAATCAGAAATGACCTCACCCCAGAAGTGAAGGGTAAGAGGGCGTACTTGCCCCCTGCACCTTGTACCTTGTCTAAGGAGGAGAGAATCTCAGTTTGTGATAGTTTGAAATCAGTGAAGGTCCCCATTGGTTATTCATCGAACGTGAGTCGGGTAGTTACGAAGGATTGTCAGATGACGGGGTTGAAATCTCATGATTGTCATGTTTTTATGCAACAACTTTTACCTATTGCTATTCGTGGGGTAATGGAGGCCGACGTAAGGCACTCAATCACTAGAATTTGTATATTTTTTCTCCTCCATATGCCAGAAGTCTATTGACCGGGACCATCTGGATATCCTACAAAAAGATGTTGTTGTTGTGCTCTTCAAGTTGGAAATGTATTTCCCTCCATCCTTTTTTGATATAATGGTTCACTTCGTCGTCCATCTAGTGCGGGAGGTAAAGATATGCGGTCCAGTTGGCATGCATTGGATGTATCCATTCGAGCGTCACGTGAAAGTCTTTAAGGGGTACGTGAAATGTATGAGTCGGCCGGAAGCTATTATTGTTGAGAGGCATGTTACTAAAGAAGTGATTGAATTTTTCTCTTGCTATTTGCAGGGACACGGAAAATTTGGGGTTCCCCCGAATCGACATGTTGGGAGGAAGAGGGGCAAGCCAAGTCGAGGGAATGTTATTTACTCCATTGAATAGTGATCTGATGTCAGTTCATTTGTATGTGTTGAGGAATTGTTTGGAGACTACTGCTTATGTGACCGAGCACCTTAATTCGATAACAGAGTGTCATCCCACATGGCCCCCTAATAAAGTTCAGTTGGAGCACAATGACAAGTTTGTGAATTGGTTATATGATCAATGCAATGTTGCTGATTACTACCCAAAAATTAGGGCATTTGCGAGGAAGCCTAACTGCACAATTTTGAGGTATTCCGGACATGACATCAACGGTTTTTCTTTCGCTACTAGGGACCAAGATTTGAAGAGCACGACACAAAATAGTGGGGTATACATTGAGTCGGAGACTATGTGGCAAGCAAGTAAGAAAGACAAAAAACCACTCCTAGTTGTGATGTCGTTCTATGGTGTTATTGATATGATTTGGGAGCTTGACTATGGAGAATTCAAGATTCTGGTATTCAAGTGCCAATGGTTTGATAACACAACTGAGGTTTGAAATGATGATCTAATGGGATTTACCCTTGTTGACCCGACTCGTGTGGCATATGAAAATGATCAGTTTATTTTGGCCGAACAAGCAAGACAAGTTTTCTACGTAAATGACCCGTGCAATGTAGGTTGGTCTGTTGTGGTACAAGGTAGGAAATTCTCTTTTCGCGATGAAATTGATTTTGAGGTTACAAGTGAAAGGTTAGAGTTCCCCTCTATTTCCCCTCTACCTAGTGACAACGGGATTGAGGCTGGAGCCATACGGAGGAAACACAAAGATGGCATTTGGATAGATGACGATAGCTGAGAACTTCGAGACAGTCAATCCAAGAAGATGAAGTTGGTTGTAGACTAGGGGGTCGAACAATGATGTCGAAGTTAAAATTTATTTACTTTTTGTACTTTGTTGGGTTTTGTTGCCCCTGGCAACTATTGTACAACTATTTCCCAATTTGTTGCCATTTCGAGCAGTTCTATCCACTGCAGCGTACTCCAGCGCTTTTGGTAAAGACTGGTAAAAAATTTGTCTTTCTATTCCCATGGTAGGTTCTAGCAGCTGCAGCGCGCTGCAGCTCTACTGGTTCAGTGCACTGCAGCAATTTTACACACACATGAACCTGAAACGAATTGCTCATGCAGTTCGTTTAAGACAACAGCACAAATACGTTATGTGGCTTGAAAGCTAACATTCCAAAATCACATCCAAACAGTACCAACAAAGAGCAATGTATGTTTCGAAAGCAAAAAATGTACGAGTCAGACATCCAAATTAAACTAGCAAATGAAACAACCTGATAATACGAAGATGTGAGCTCAATGTGGGTAGTCATTTCCTACGCGCCCTCTTCTCCACCATGTTGGGCCTTGGCAAATCAAAGGTAGGGATTGGACCCAATTCATTGATTCTCTCGCCACACATGGCTGTGAGGATCTTCCTAACCTGCGATGTCCAGCGCACCAAATGATCCACCTTCAGTTGCAATGCTGCCAAGTCCCCATCCGAGTTCTCATTCGATGATTTACTTGTTTCCGCCCTAGATGACTCAGCAACGTTCTTCTTCTTCGAGAATATGAGAGGGTTTATGGGGATCTTTGTCATCATTGTGACATCATCATCTTTGTATTTGCAACCTGTTTCCACGCATATTGCAGTGATGAGTGAGGACAAGCCTATGCAATTATGGGCATTGACACAATCCCAGATGTATGCCATTATTGTACTCCCAACATCGATGCTCATGTTCTTCTTTATCTTGTAGAGCAGAAGCATACGGGACCGATGAACCTCGCTATTCAATTTCATGGGGAGTAGCCGGGCAGCTATGAAACTGTACCACACGTTCATGTCTTCATTCAAGTACTTTTTCTCTATGCTGGACCATTCTTGTGGTAGATACCAAATTACTGCGTCGCTGTCATCACAAATTTTTGTGATGATGTCTTCCCATGAAGCTTGTTCAACTGCGGTGTCAGCGGCTTCGTACAAGCTCGAGGGCTTTGGTGGGATCCTGTAGAACTTGTTGATCAAATCCGAAGACAACTCGACCAAATGACCTCGGAGGAAAACAGTTGCAGAATTCTTGTACTTTATGAGCGACAGGATTTCACACGCCATGGTCTGGTTTGCACGCGTCGGTTGTGCGATGAAGCCTTCCCAGCCGTGCTCCTTCACATAGTTCCTGAAGGGCTTTTCCAGCCTCAACCCTCTCTCAAGGATGAGGCCCCTCGAGATAAAGTCCTTGTACACAGTAATTTGCTCAGTACAGTCCGCCTCTGCAGCTGGTATGGGCTCAGTCGACGGAATAATCTGAGTCTCATGCTCGAAATCCTCCCCCTCTACCACTTTAGCCTTTTTCCTTGGGTTTTGGGTGTTGTTCTTTTGCTTGGTTGCACCTTTTTTGGGGGCCATGTCTGTTAAACTAAATGTATTAACAGAAGCCAAAATGCAAAACGGTAAATAATACACAATCAGAAAGGTAAATAATACAGAATCAACTTATTCTAAATTAAGCATTTTTTCTCATAGGCTGAATATAGAATAATGTTTATTCACAGTTAATCCCAATTTCAGATAATATTAACAAAAGTAAAATAATGAAACTAGATGGACATTCTATAAATCCTGGGACGAATCAATGGGCCACCCAGAATCACATGTCATGAACAATCAGGGTAAGGATAAAGTTATTCACCAATGCCGAAAACAAGAGCACAGTGAGGGCATTGACACAATGAGGCATTATCATGAAATCAACCCTTGAGCAAGAAAAAATTTCATGAACAATTAGGTTATGCACAAAATTATCATATCATATCGGAGCATGGGTTATGCCATCCAGAATCACATATCATGAACAATCAGGTTATGCACAAAATTATTCACCAATGCCGAAAATAAGAGCACAATGAAGGCATTGACACAATGAGGCATTATCATGAAATCAACCCTTGAGGAAGAAAAACTTTCTTGGTACAAACCTTAGGAAAATAATCCCCTTACCTAATTCGGAGTACGGGTTGTTGAGGAGTGGTGTTTGGTGTAGAGTCGACGATGGTCGGATAGAGCTTGGCCAATGAAGGGGCGCGGTTGGAGAAGTGGACGGTGGAGGGATCCGGGACGGCGGAGGGGGCAGGGAACGGCTATGTGAGAGTAGAGGACGGCAGAGGGAGCAGGGGTCGGCGGGGGGCTTGGGAACGGTGGAGGAAGGGGCTTGGGAACGGTAGAGGATGGGGCTTGGGAACTGCAGAGGAATGGCCTTGGGAACGGCGGATGAAGGTGATGAAAGAGTAGAGGTTGTGGGCCAAAGACTAATACACAAACACCTTATATTAATTGGGCTGAAGTTTACATTTTTTTGGGCTGAATGTTAGACTAATTGAATATTAAGTTTTAGACTCGAGGGGTTGATGGTCAAGTCTTGATGGCTCAAGGTCTCGAGGGGTTGAGGCTCGATGGTTCGAGGGCTCGAGTGCTTGAGTGCTTGATGGTTCGAGTGCCTGATGGCTCGAGGGCGGCAGGGCTCGAGAGCTTTAGTGCTCGAGGGATCCAGGGCTCGAGGCCTCCTATCCTCGAGGGCTCGAGAGCTTGAGTGTTCAAGGTATCCAGTGCTCGAGGGCTCCAAGGCTCGAGGGCTCCAAGGCTTGAGTGGTCGGGGACTCTAGGGGTCGAGGCTCGAATGCTTGTGTGCTCAATGGTTTGAGTGCCTGATGGCTCAAGGGCGACAGGGCTCGAGAGCTTGAGTGCTCGATGGGTCCAGGGCTCGAGGCCTCCTAGGCTCGAGGGCTCGAGAGCTTGAATTTCGAGGTATCTAGTGCTCGAGGGCTCCAAGGCTTGAGTGGTCGAGGACTCCAGGGCTCGAGGTCTCGAGGGGTCGAGGCTCGATCCTCCTAGGGCTCGAGTGCTTGAGTGCTCGATGGTTCGAGTGCCTGATGGCTCGAGGGCGGCAAGGCTCGAGACCTTGAATGCTCGAGGGGTCCAGGGCTCGAGGCCTCCTAGGCTCGAGGGCTCGAGAGCTTGAGTTGCGAGGTATCCAGTGCTCGAGGGCTCCAAGGCTCGAGGACCCCAAGGATTGAGTGGTCGAGGACTCCAGGGCTCGAGGTCTTGAGGGGTCGAGGCTCGATCCTCCTAGGGCTCGAGTGCTTGAGTGCTTGATAGGGGTGGGCAAAAAAATCGAAAACTAAAAACCGAACCAAAAACCGAATTATCCGAATTCGAATAACCCAAACCGAATTTAAAATACGGTTTTTGGATAACTGAATTGAATAAACCGAATTTTGAATATGGTTTTTGGTTTGGTTTTGGATATTGAAACTCAAACCGAAAACCGACCCGAATACCAAATTGTAAATAAATAAATTAATTAAATATATATAATAATAAATAAAATTTAAAAATACAAAACTAAATTTATAAGTAAATATAAGTGGGAGGACTAATCTATAAATTTTAAAAAAATTACCCCAAACATCTTAACATGAAAATGTGAAATGGATCAAATAGACAATAGACTGATATTCAAGTGTTTTACAATCCATATTCATTATAAAAAAAGTTTAATAAATTAGTTCGTTTAAATTTCTTATAAATTTAAAAACAAGTATATATATATTCTTATAAATTCTTATTGGAATGAGCGTAAACGGAAAGTATGAACTGTAATCAATAAATATCCATATCTAAACTACAGTGATCTTATTAATCACAGTGATAAGGTGCACGAATAATTAATTCCTCAACAGTAATCTTTCACTAGACTAAAGCATTCCTCAAACAATGGACATTTTCCTCTGCTCTAAAAAATTAACAAACTACAATGGACTCATAAGAGATTACTTGGTGAAGAGATGAAAACAGTGATTAGCCAACTGAGAAGCATAAACAAGTGAGGATGTGGATCGTTGTGTAATGGTTATGCTTCCGGTAGCATGAAAATGAGCCTATTCCAATCTGATTCGTAATCTCCAGTCTCCACTTCCCATATTCACTAAAACAGAAGAAGAAAATATGTCAGTTCAAAGTCAAAACCAACGTTTAAATCTACTCGTATATAACCTAAAGCAACTAGCCTGGTACAACCTTCATTTAACCGCAGACAATGGCAGAACCAGAACTGATTTTAAGGAGGGGCGGGATGATAATAGTAGAAAAATAATTTCGCATAATACACGATCTAGAATGTATAAAATATCATTTTTACATAAACATAAAGATGTAAGAGATAAAATTAATGATAATTTAGATTTTATATTTGAACTAAATATAATACATTTTAATACATTAACTCTTAGTTTTAAAAAAATACAATTCCTAATAATTTTGATGAATACATCTACTAAAATATGTAATTTTAAACTTAAAAAAACTTAAAAACCGTAATATATAAATATCATAGTTAATTTAGGAGAAAGTCTCCTATTAGACCATCTAAATGTTAGACTAATCATGAAAAATCTCGTTTCAATAACTATTATGGTCAAATTATAATTATTTATACATTACTGTACATTTTAAAAGTTATGAGAAATTTGTTGCAATAAATAAAAACAAATATTAAATCAACTTATTAGTTATATCAGTTATAAAATAACCTCGTATAATGATTTGCCAGTCTAAAACAAGACATTGTGTTGATTTAATAGTGGAATTTTTGTTTTATCCTCTAAATGTATTTAAATTACTTATATAAATAGAAGAGAAAGAAATCATAAAATATATTATAAACACATTCATCATGTATGGAAATGGTAAAAACATAAGTCAAATTAACAGGGTAATAATAATAAAAAGGATTTGAGATCAAACGGTATTAAATAATCTTCAGTCACAAAATATTCCTCAAATTAAATAATGTAATAATAAATGGTAAAATATTGGAAAATACCGTATTTTCATTATTCCATAGGCTTATGGAAAGACAGGGTTTAATTATAATAATACAAAGTAAAAGGTCTTAGTTGCAATAATAAAATTTTATTATGTAACGTGTAGTAGTTATAAATTTTATAACCCTATTCATTCAACCCAAAAAAATTATCTTCATCTCTTCTAATTTGCATTTTAAACCATAACATTTCCATGACTTATGGAAAAACCGTATTTCAAGAGACAGACTCATAATAAATTCAACAAAAAAAATGTAATAATAATTAAAGGAAAATTTGGAAAATTGGAAATGAATCCATGAATGAAGAGGCTTTGAAACTTGGAAAAGTTGGAAAATTGGAAATGCATTCTAAGGCCAAATGCAGCAAGCAGCCAAGCAACTAAGCAAAGCTTTGAATATTTAGTCCCACATCGAAAAGATGGTGGAGACTTGGCATATCCATCAGCTATAAATACTCCCACATCACTGCTTCATTTTTTTTCAAAGCAAAGCATTAGCAATTTGAAGCAATTGCTAATTGGGCCTCAAGTCCCAAATTATTTGGTCTTGAAGCGGAAAATTATTTTGGCCCACTATTGATGTGGGCAAAAAAATTATTTGAATTGAATTTGATTTGATAAAGATTGGAATTAATTCGGTTTATTTGGTTAAATTCGGTTTTAAACCGAAACCGAATTGTGAATTTGGTTCGGATGACTTCGGTTATTTGAATTATTTGGATTGGATTCGGCTTTTGAATTTTTAGAAAAAAAATCGAATAACCCGAACCGAATAGACTGAAAACCGAACAAACCGAACTGATGCCCACCCCTAGTGCTTGATGGTTCGAGTGCCTGATGGCTCGAGGGTGGCAGGGCTTGAGAGCTTGAGTGCTCGAGGGATCCAGGGCTCGAGGCCTCCTCGGCTCGAGGGCTCAAGAGCTTGAGTGTTCGAGGTATCCAGTGCTCGAGGGCTCCAAGGCTTGAGTGTTTGAGGTATCTAGTGCTCGAGGGCTCCAAGGCTTGAGTGCTCGAGGACTCCAGGGCTCGAGGGCTCTAGGCTCCAGGCTCGAGTGCTCGATGGTTTCAACGCATCAAATGGGAAAACTTGAAACGATTCCAAAGATCAGTAGCCAAAACTGGACTATTGCTTCCATAGGTAGAAACTGGGAATCCGCCATGTGAAAGCGCAAATGAGACTGTGAAAAATGGTAGCCATCGCGAAAGAGCAGAAAAAAATCCAAAGCCATGAAGGGAAGTAGTCCATAACCTGAGACAGAATAGAGGAAAGATCAGCAGTATCAATCTTATTTAAAGGCTTGCCTATGGATTCTAATATAAGGTGTATGAATACTATCCATATAGATTAAGCCTTTAATATGTTCCGGAATGTTGGTCACATGCAAAGGAGAAACCATCGCAGAGGATGCTTGATATTTCGCAATGGCATCCGCAACTGAGTTACATTATCTATATGTGTGCTTGAGGGTAGCATGGGATAAAAGAGTGTGAACTCGAAAAACTAGAGGGTATAGGGTCCATTTGGAAACTGAAGGATCATTAATCATATTTACTGCCTGTAGCGAGTCAGATTCAATAATGAGTTTGGGATATCTGTCTAGACAGATCTGACAGGCCATAAGAATTGCCTTAACTTCAGCTTCCAGTGGAGATGTGGCTGTTATGGTCTCTGATCTAATAAGGATTGGTAAACCTTGGTAATTGCGAGCAATTAAGCCAATTGAAAGAGAGGAATTAGACCAAGATGCATCCACGTTAACCTTGATGAAACTGTGATCTGGAGATTCCCAGTATACTGTGGAAATAGTTGGCTTTGGTGGTGGTCTGGGGGGAAACATCAGAGAAGGGAACTGAAAACTTAGGTTAGGAAATATAGTTGGGAAGCGAGGAGAGGAGGTAATGGAAAGGTAGAGAGTATCTGTAACTTCCTTGCTCGATGGTTTCAACGCATTAGCGGTCAGACGAGTTTCTTTATGAACGTGGAAGTCTCTCGTACACCATTTATTTTGGGACGGAGGGAGTATAAGATTTTAAAGATTTTACGATCTTTTCCAGGTCCTGGGGAATATAATACATATCCCTCCCATTCGTATGGATTATTGTTTTTAAATTAAAGCATTTAAAATTATAAGACACCAAAATGTGCAAACAAAGATTCATTTTCATTCCCTCCAAAAGTTTCCCTTTTCCCTCCATATCCTTAACCCTCGGTTTCCATACCCTTCCCTCCCCACCACATTGAACCAAGTTCTTTCCACCCACCATATCCCTAATCCCAAGTTCCCCCTCTTCCCACCATAACCCCGTGCTTCAACCTCCCAATCCTGGTCGGGCTTCAACCTCCCAATCCTGGTCGCCAACCAAATACACCAATTTTGTCGACATTCAACTCCACAAATTTCATACCCATGTTGGAATCTTCACAGTGGAGGGGGTAACCAAGACGGCCGGCTGTTGACGGAATAAGGTAACACCCATTGGTAGTTTCCATCTTTCCCGGGCTTAATGAGTAGCTATATTTTGGTTGGTCTCTTTGCGTGTGAGTTTGTGTTGACGTTTCTTGTTATACTATTGTGGGTGTTGTTTCATGCTCATACATGATATGCGTGCTTGTTATGTCATAATTTTTGCCTACCCACGTGCCCCCTATACGAATTTGTTGAACTAAATTGGATTTTCGTGAACACTCGCAAAGGGCTGTGTTGGATTAATGTTTTGCTTGTGTTTCATTTACTCATAGAAGAGATTCAATAGCGCCGCCGAGGAAGAAACTGTTTGACTTCGGTGGTAGACAAACTGTTGCCGATCAATGTTTTACCCCTCCAAAGGTTGCCAACTGTGACGACAATAACGAGGAAGGGGCTGATGCACGGAAATATTGCTCGGGATCAGAGAAGTTTGGAGAAGAAGAAGAAACTATCGTAAAAGAAGACATGAGTGAGAGCTTTGACAAGTTTGAGATTGGAGAGTATTGCAAGTGCAGAGGTACAACCACGTGCAAGTCCGTGTTGCTTGCGAAACAAAAGAAGCCTCTGAAAATATTCTTCGATGATGACTTCGAACCCCTAGTTATGTTCATCCGATGGTCGATGTATGTTGGCTATTCCTTCCGGCGAAGAATCCGCTTCGGGACGTGGCATAATTGGAGATCAGTCCCAGACCATGTGAAGAAGGATGCATGGGAAGACATTCTCGTAAGTGTCTTCTAATCCTCCATTGTTCATGTCAACTTTGTTACATGTCGCACTAACAACATGCCTCCTTATCCTCCAGATTAGCTGGGATATACAAACGAAAATGACTTTCAATGAGATGAATAAGTTCCGAAATAAATGGACAATTTATGCAGGAGAAAAGTGGAGGAATTGGAAGACTAAGGTGGCGAACAAGTACATTGTACAAAAAAATTGGGCTCTTGTGCATGGAGAGACTATCGCTGGATGGACAAAAATGAGTGGGAGCTGTTTGTGAAACACAGGTCAACCCCTGAATTCAAGGTAATTCCTTCAATATTATTTTTCTCTAGTCTTTACGATGAGAGCAGTTTACAAAATGATGTCCAAACAGGCGGTAACTGACGCAGCAAAATTAAGCGCCTCACAGAAGGACTACATCCATCACACGGGGAGTGGAGGGAACCGTAGGGTTGCAGTAGAACTCGAGAAGAGGAAAAGAAATGCTAAAATTGAGGCGCTTCTGGATGTAGGTCAGAGTGTAGAAGAAGCAGAGGCTTTAGTTCAAAGCATGGATTTCAAACCGGACCGCTCGGAAGTGTTCCTTGCCGCTAACTGGGACAATAAATTATCAACCTACACCAACGACTCCGTCCGAAGAGCAGCCCCCACTATTGTGAGCATAATTCATAATTGAATCTATCTCTATTGATATTCTTTGATGTTGTCCTAATCAAATGGCTTATATTTTCTTTGTTTCTTAGAAAACCCTTTTGGATAAGAAGCAAAAGGGAGATTTGGTTATACATGGAAAAGAAGATATTCTAGTTCAAGCAACGGGTAGGAAGGATCACGGGGGTCGTTGGAGAGGTTGCTCCGCAACCTCTAAGGTGAATGAGGCCCTACCATATATGACTGTCACCCGTTACGCATCTAGTCGATGTGGGAGCAAAAACACAAAACCATCTGAGGAAATTTCAAATTCAAACAAATAACCAACAGATGTCATCGAGCTCAGGGAAACATTTGTTGCTTTACTTGAGGCCCAAACAAATTGGCTAGCTGGGCAATTGGGAAGCTATTCCCCACACTTAGATACCCGTAATTTCCTTGCTACATATTCCACCCCCACGAACAAGGACAACTGGGTATTCATTTCTTCAGCATCGGGATGTAGTGACCCACAAAGAACTGCAGCGGATGACAAGGTAGTCTAAACCGTGAACTGCAATCGTATTTGTTCCTTTCTCGCTATGTGATTTGTAGTATATGGATTTCCATTTCCGGATTTGGATTGATGTTGTGGGGATACATTTCGTTGCTGATGAACGCTGGAAGCTGCAGCGCGCTGTAGCTCTCAGTCTCAGCTGGGCACTGAAAGCTGCAGCGCGCTGCAGCCTTCAGCAGCTACATGTACAATTCATTACTTCTTATAATCTATCGCTTGCACTTCCAACTTAATCTGTTTTCCTTCAATAGAGAATACTTAGTTATTGCCCGACCGATGTATTTACCCAATCTCTAAGTTCATCTCTCAGAGAGGAAAAAAATGCTGCCTATATGTTTTAAACCATCATGGAGAAAGGGAGGTAGCTGCATTCGGTATATTCTTTCCAAAGGAAGCGGAAACTGACTTACCCATCAAGTGGGAGCGAGTAAATCTAAAAGGACCTGTGATCATTCCAAAGGCACCTTTGCCGATTGAACACGAAGAATTTGAGTTTGTCACTCAGACCATTAGATATAACATTCTATGGTCGGGGAAGCTGATAAGTGTCATAGAGCAACAGGATGATGAGGTGTGATAATTGTATTCTTCTTCTTATCGGTGCTCATATATATCTTTCTTGCTAATACAATAACATGATATGTTATTCATCTACAAACATAGGAGAACGAGCAGCAACCGCCTCCGCAAGAAATGGTGGCCGACGAAATTGGAAGTCCTCAAACAAACCTCACACCAGTGGCTAAGGAAGATACTCCTCATGGAGAGGTGGCCGCTCGATCGGTAAAAGGAGAGGTACATAACCCCATACTATTTCATTCCGACTGATTTTCTCCTACGCATCACTAACATTTTACCCATTAGCAACTACCAAAAGAAAAAACTATATCACCAGAGAATGGGCAACCAAATCCTCCCTCGTCGATTTCTCCCCAATACATATTTGTGAGAACTCATTTCAGCCTTTACATTATCATCCACTACTAAATTACATACAAATACTGTTCATCTAACACTATTAGATTCTGAATGTAATGATTAGGGAGCCACGGAAAACCAAGAATGCATCACTGCTGTTCACCATATTAATGATGCTTTACAGCTATCTTCACAAATATGTGGACCAGACAAAGTATTCCGCATCAATTTCAGCGCAAAGGTGTTCGGATCAGAAGAAGTCTACACAGCCATATTTACTGACAAGATACGACTGTTCATGAACATCTTGGACGCAGATGATGAAATGGAGTGGATCAGTGGGTGCCAACTTGATATATGGGCATCGTAAGAAGTGCATGCTTTCATTATTCATAGATACAAGTATCATTATATTTGCTTCACTAACCATATTAATTTGCAAGATACCTCTGCGATAGGGTGGTACGTGGAGGCCACGTCCAGTTTATTCCTGCCTCTTCGAACTCAATGGCTCAAAAGGCAAATCAAAGGGTGGAATTGACTGCGGACGAGGTTTCGACTGTCATGTGCCGCACTGAAGCGAGGATGTACATCTTCCCATACAATCGAGAGTAAGTTCCATTCATTTTTCGAGTAGCTAGACCCACCCGCATGGAAGCGAAAGCAACCGTGTGCTGTGATTTTATTTTAAGAATCTTAAGTACTTTTGTTTTTCCCTTTTTCCCATAGAGACCATTGGTTTTTGTTTATCTTCATACCAGAAATCGATCGAGTATATTGCATCGACTCAATGACTGGAGGAATTTCCAAACGAAATAGATCATGCCTTAAAATGATTCATTTGTAAGTGGAACACATTCGTTTCTTTCCTTCAGCTTCGATGTTTTTCAAAAATGGTTGTTCCTGTAATTGTGTTCTTGTACGTTTCGCACTCTCTTGGCTCAATTATTTACAATTACTGTTACTCAGTATGTTATCATATATTGTGTGAACCCCAATTTCTGAAAATAATATTCCTCATGTTGACAAAAATAGGTTTCCATCTATTGTAGGATTGCAACAAAATATCGATGGTCCAATTCCAAAAAAAATAGGTCCTACCCTTCCAACTACACTTGGGATGTCATAAACATCAGTGTACGTATCATCTCATACCTTCATATTTCACGTGTCATTTTTATCTTCGTAATCGGTTCAACAAATTGTCTTTTCCATCATCAGCACAAGATACAAAGTAGTACTTGGGAGTGCAGATACCATTGCATGTATTACATGGAAAAAATTGTTAGGCACGTACATGACATTGACATTATTCCGGTACATTTTCCTACAATTCTTCTATGTATTTTTTATCCTCACATATACATCCTTCTCTTAACATGTCATTTAATGCATTGTTTCAGCAATTCCCGGAAGATTACACTCCACTGGGGAGCAATGAACTGCGGAGTATTGCTTTGAAATGGGTTTGTATTTTTGCAAAAAATACTTTGCCAAAATGCATAGCTCAATTGAATATCATACAAGGACTTGCACAAATCGTCGGATAGTGGTTAGTATTATCTGTTACGAGAAAGATAATTGACCATCTCTTCTTATACTCGTCAAATTTGACGATGAGGGGGGTTTCAGTATCTTAGGAAACTACGAAACACGTCATGTTCTTCTTTTGCTAGTTATAAATTATACTTCATCGGATTCAATGCTTTCTTCAACCTACTTTCTTGTCTACGCATCATTGTGGCTCGGAATTTGTTCAATTTGTCTTCGTGCACCATTCTGTTACTACGCACAACAAATAATGGGTACCATGCCTGAAAAAAAAGGAACTGGCTGTGAGAAGATGAACGCTGGAAGCTATAGCATGGCGCATCTTACAGTGACCACAATAGTTACCCACGCTTTTCACACCGGTTTCTTTCGATTAGAGAAGCGGTGCTAATATTAAACGGTGCAAAATTAATGCTTGTAGCACCGCTTTCAAAACCGCTACTAAAAAAAGGTGCGATCATAACCGGTGCTATATTTACTTCATTGCACCGGTTTTCAAACGGGTGCAAAATTTAACCAGTGCAACAAATAAACAACTCTAGCACCGGTTTTTTTACCGGTGCTAACATATAACCGGTGCAATAAAACTGTTTTTTATCACCGGTTCCCAAACCGTTGCTAAACTATAACTGGTGCAATTTATTTTTCTGTCACCGGTTTAAAAACCGGTGCTACCTACAAACCGGTGTTAGATATAAAGATTTAACACCGGTTCCATAACCGGTGCTAACAAATTCGGTGCGGCAAAATTTTATTTATCACCGGTGTTATAACCGGTGCAAGAATGACAAAATTTACACCAGCTTTTTCTAGCACCGGTTACAAAAAACCGGTGCTAATATGGTACATTATAGCACCGGTAACTTAAACCGGTGCAAAATATAACCGGTGCTAATAAAAGAAATTTAGCACCGGTTTTGCTTCAACCGGTGATAATGTAGCATCGCTTACTTAGGCACCGGTTTTTAGCCACTAAAAAATCGGTGCTAGGAACCAAAACAACCGGTGCTAGAGGTGTCTTCGCGTGGTAGTGATCCCTTTATATATATTGCACTATGGTCCTTCATCTCACCTTAACTAATGGTAAGACGTTCTCACCGGAGTTTTTCTCTTGTGAAATTCGGAGTACAATTAAGTTCCATTTTCTGTGTATTTATGAAAGGAAATTGGGCTCATTTCCCCCCCATTTTTTGTCTGTACATGAGAATTTCATGGTTTAACATCATTTACCTTCGTTAATAAATGCCACTATACTATTTGGCTAGGGTTGTTATTCGGTGCTAAAATTTTTCCACTATCATCCACCGGGTTTGCTCTTCAAATCACTGGGTCGAAGACGATCCAAGCAGTGAGTTCTTACCGTGCATGAGGAAACAAATTTTGGGTTCAGTTCTCAGGTTGTCGACGGAGGAAAAGAATCGGAGGCAGGAGGAAGAAGCGGGGGAGTGAAGAAGAAGCGCCGAGTTTTTTAAAAAAGTACTGATATAACCTTATGTTTTTTTAAAAAAAATGTACTAATCTAATCTTATGTTTTTGTAGAAGGTGCTTATCTAACCTTATATTTTTATAAGGTAAAAGCGTCCAATTTTTAAAAGAAAATTAAGAAGGGGTATGTTGGTCATTTTTAAGATGGTCAACGCTGAATTTAACAAGGTTATTTCAAAACTTTTCATCAGTAACTTAGGGTTATTTTATCACTTTCAAATTTTACAGGGTCATTTTAGCACTTTTCTCTTGAATATATGGTAACTCTAGTATGGTAAGACACATATTCTTACATAGAATGTGCATATTAACCCCAACATGATTGGGAGTAAATATTAAGGTATTCATAGGGGGTGGGCAAAAAATAAAAAACTGAATAATTCGAATTCGAATAACCCAAACCAAATTTAAAATACGATTTTTGGATAACCAAAATTGAGTAAACCGATTCTTGAATATGGTTTATGATTGGTTTTGGATATTGAAACTCAATCTGAAAAATGACCCGAGTACCGACTTGCAGTTAAAAAATAATTATTATATATATTAATAATATAATCTTAAAACTCCAAAAATTATCAATTTGAATTTGTATAAATGGTAGTGGATACTATCATTATTCATACTCTATTGTTAGATGTTGAGACCGAAGTGTCCCAGTTGACATTTATGTTCCTGGTTGTCCACCTACTGCTGAAACCCTTCTCTATGAACTTCTCCAGATGCACAAGAAAATCAATAGGCGCAATTCTTTCATTGGTGAACAAAGTAGCATTTACGTATGTGGTTTTCCTTGTAAAATTGAATTAGCCTATGTACCTGCTTGAACTCCACATAATGACGGAGTGGCCTATAATTTTTGTTTTGATCTTTTGTTTGACTAAATTTTTTTTATTGATCTTTAATATTAAATGTATTGCTAAAATTGTTATGGTTGAATTTGTATTGGAGTTGTTGTTATTTTGAGCACTTTAGTTTTATGATGCAGAAATTAAATTACATATTTTTGTGGAATTTTAACTTAAGTTATATATTTTCAGTAATTGTTTAAAAAAATTCCCATGAATTCGGTTTCTTTGGCTTGAAACCGAATTCAAAATGAAACCGAATTCCAAATTCGGTTTGGATAATTTGGTTTTTCTAGCTATTCCGATCGGTTTCGATTTTGAGTTTTTTAGGGGCAAAATCAAATAACCCGAAAATTGATTAAATCAACCTAATGCCCACCCCTAATTCTATTCATTCAATTCTTTATATTTAGATCGAATACATTCGGTTTGACTTTGGCTTCAGAACTTCTTCTCTTAGCTACACCCGAGGAGTTTGTTTTCAATGTTCGGCGCGTTGAAACAGGGTTCGACTATCATCTCGCGATTTGAGATGCATCACCCATAAATGATGATCGCTGAATATGATTCCATCTCCTCATCGGTTATCGTGATTGTAGGATTATTCTTTAAGGGTGAGTGGAGCGGATTTTGAAGCCAAGCTAGGTATTCCCTCCAGATCAAATTGCATAGAATATTTTTCACGATATTCAAGAAACATGTTTGATCATTAATCAATTCAACTATGTATAGTAACGGTATATAAAAGGGATTTTTACACTTTTAACCCTAACTTTAGGCTGAAAGTGTCAATATAACCCTGTAAAATGAGAAAATGTCAAAATAACCTCAACTTTATGATGAACTGTGCATCTACAACCTTTTGTCCTAATTCTGGCGTTAGATGTAATATAAGGGCGCTGACCGAATATGAAAGGACAAATATACCCTTGACCCATGAGCTGAATTTTTCTTTCCCATTTTACCCCTCTTTAAAGATTATTCCTTTTTCCCAAAGGCAAAGTCTTGGGAAAAACCGTCTTTCCATAAATTTATGTAAAGACGAGGTTTATTTAGAATAATAAAAGGTAAAATGTTTTAGTTGCAATATTAAAAAGTTAGTATACAATGTGTAGTAGTTATAAAGTTTATAACCCGATTCATGCAACCCGATGATTTTATCTTCATTTCTTCTAATTTGCACTTTAAACCTTGGTTTTTCCATAACTTTTGAAAATACCATCTTTCAAGAAACGGACTCTTTCCCAAAAACAAAATTTGCTTTTTTCCTCCGCCATCTGAAAAAAGCCATTTTCTCTCTTCTTCCGCCGGAACGTGCTACCGTCGGAACCTGCACATAAACTAACGCGTCTCAGTACCAAAATTCATCTGAGCATAGTTCGTTATCATCGTGTTCCATGACGCAATATCTTTTCGCCTAACCTCTCGAAAACCACCCGAGCATAATCCAAATCCCCACAGTTATCGAACCAGTATTCACCGACGTAGGGTCTTCAAACCCATTTTTTATACCTTGTGCATAGACTTGTGTGGCTTTCTCTCGACAAGATTAACAAGAGCCCATTATACTCACAAAACTCAATTCGGTTGGGAGTAAAATAGCATCTTGCATTTGCATATGCTTAAACATCACAATGCATCTCTATTTCCTGCTCACTAGACCAGATATATATCATATCTCGTTGGCACCCAAGAGATGGCCGGCGGCGGCAATGATATAGAAAGTTGGAGATTTCAGGGTTCCATCTGGGGCGACGCATAGAGGGAAATTTTGAGGCGAGAAGGACATTTCTGTTTCTCTTGTATTTTTTTTTTTTGTTCTTTTCATTTTTTTCAGGGGTAAAATGGTCATTTCATTAAATTCCGGCCAAAATGCCCATTGACAATTGAAGTCAATGGTGCCCAGGGTTGTATTGACACATACGTTATAAAGTTAGGGTTATTTTGACAATTTCTCATTTTGCAAGGTTATGTTGACACTTTCAGGATAAATTTATGATCATTTTAACACTTTATTCTATATAAAAAGTGATAAACTACTTGTAGCGATGAATCCAACAATATCATAAATTATAATATTGTTGCTTATATATCTATTGAAATATATAATCAGATTTAGATAGAGTATAGTGTCAAATAGTAAAACAGAAGTAATATTGGAAAGTGGGGGGAATTGGATGCGTGAATCATAAATCGTGTCAACTTATGATTCGGTTTTACACTCACAGGAGAATGGGTCTCCTGACAGACGGTCTGTCCATAAGCTTATGGACAGGTCAGAGACCAATTTGCACTTAACACAAATTAAACAAAATTTGCTGGTTAAATTGCAAATATCCAACTCAGTCTGATTCTGAATGCCATAGTGACCGTGGTGGAAGCCCACTTCCGGCATGAGACATTTCGTCCAACGGGAGGTGGCCCTCTGTTATCCCTTTTCAAATTTCTCATATTCCCTTAATTCTGGAGCATTCTAGAAGCTCTGGTCACGATGGAGCTTGCCACCAGCTTCTCGGAGAACGGCGGCTACATCATTTGGATCTCATCGGCGTTTGGCACCTTTTGGGGCTTTCAATAAGGGTTAGATTTTGGATAAATGATTAGTCTAACTTTGTTATGTTTTTGTCAATTCTGATCAGTTGATACATAAACTGTGACAGTGAGATATTTTGATGAATGTTAAAACCCATAGTGTGTTTTATGAATTGAGTAAAAGTGATTACTGGATTAATGTGGTTTCTTTACTAGTTGAAATTCTCATACCAGATGAAGCCTTGTAAATGTTTGATATAATGCTAGTGAAAGATGTCTTCACATGAATTGATGTTGAATGGGTGTTTTGTGTGGAAAGGGTCTTTCCTAAATCTTTTTAAAGGTTTTCTGCATTGTATTTGGGCACAGATTGCTGAAAATGGTCTGATGAAAAACCTTGGTCTTATATTTGAATGTTTAGGAAATTAGGATATTCCAACTAGGGCCAAACAAAAAAGTACTAGACCACAACCCATTTTTGCATCCTGTTAGAGACTTTTTTCTGGTGGAGCTTCATTTAGTGTTTAGTAACACCATTAAGGCTACAGCAAGTGCTAGGGACCCCTGAAAAGAAGCTATATCTAGAGCCTCGGTTAAATACTCCAATGGTTTTTTATCGGGTTTATAGGGTTCCCGACCCTTTTCTATTAAAGAGCAATTATTGCCAAAATTGGCTTACATGAGATGCCCGAAGACTTACATCAAGTGGTGCCTGCAGACTTACATTTGAGACGCTAAGTAGATATTACAATTCTAGTCTAAGGTCTCAAATGGCTACAAGACATACAAATAGAATACTAAGCAAATGTCTATGTTGCAACAAAGAAGGGCAAATCAGGGCAAATCAAGGATAGGTGGTTATCATTGCGGAGCCTTAGAGTAGTCACATAAGTACGACCCGAGACTACCATCAGGAGAAAATACAATGAAGTATCAAATAGACGCACACGAAATGTTCCATCCACATTTCTGATCAAAATATTTAAGGCAATCAAAACAAAGTCAATGAAGCTCCCAACTAAAGGTCCGGTTTGTCTCCATTTAACCCGTTTACACCATTCCCCCTTAAACTTGGGAGCTAAAAATCAGTCATTTTAATTGCAAAAATATCTTTTTCATCGGTGTATAGAAACTACTTAGAATGCAGAATTATACCAAAACGAACCAATGTCTGTCGTTTCAACTTTTCTCCCTTCCTCTTCCTCATTCCTCCTGATAACGGTCATACCTCTGCCGCTATGGCGGCACCTCCGACCGGTCGTGGAGGAGGTAAATCCTTCCTCCAGGCTTTAGCAAATCGGCCACCCCCTCTTTGTGATTCCCTTCCTTCTAATCCAGAGATTGTGCCCAAAACAAACTATAAGGGAGACATTGCCTGCTTAGTTAGCCGCAAAGATGCAGATATCCTCACATCTCATTACCGTAATGCTCTGGTGGGGAAGTTCGCCAGGGGCAAACCGACCATGGCACAGCTCAATGATTCTTTCAACTCAGTGGGCTTCAAGGGTAAATTCCAGATTGGCTCAATCGATTTCCGCCATGTGCTAATCTGCTTCCAGGAGAAAGACGATTATCAGAGATTCTGGCTGAAGGGGCAATGGAGTTTCAATCACGCCCAAATGAAGGTTCTCAAATGGACGCCCGATTTCTCCCCTGAGGCAGAATCATCTATTGCCCCGGTATGGGTTTCTATTCCTCATGTTCCTGTGTATTTCTACAACTCCGCAATGCTGGAAATAATGGGCAACCAAATTGGTAACTTTATAAAAGTAGATGCTGCAACAGCGGCTCTTTCAAGGCCCCCGTGCGTTAAAATGTTTGTAGAAATTGACCTGAAAAAGAAACTACCATCATTCATAAGAGTAGGAATTGAGGAAGATGGTAATGAATATAACGTGGTTAAACTCCCGTTAGAATTTGAGGATATCCCCCCCTACTGCTATCACTGTAAATGTATAGGGCATGAGGATATCTCCTGTATTTATTTGCACCCAGAGCTTAAGAGATCCCGGGTTCAGAATAAAAACATACCGGTAGGAAAAAATTTAATATATAAAGGACATGGTGTTGTGAACTTAAATCCTAATCAGGATGATAACACAAAAGCTGGTACTTCAGGAGTTTCAGTTCTGGAAAAAGAAAAATCGTATAATGCTCAGAAATTTAAATATGTTCCTAAGCAACAGTTAGTGTCAATCCCAGTTAATGAAATGGAAACATTAACTGAAGAGACACTACTGAGGACTCCTCCAGTGACCCCTGTGGCTTCCTCTGAATTTCATCAAGCAGTATTAACTGAGAATGTGATTCCCTCATCCTGTCCCATACAGGAAACTGTTATTCAAAGTGTTTTAGAGTCCCATCCAATGGTTAATCAAATAGTAGGGGATGTTCAACACCATTCCCAGTCATCTGAAGCTAATAAAGTCCTGATCAGTTCTTTCATCTCAAAAAAGTCTTCCCCTAACCCCAGTTCATCAATTCAGCTATCTAAGCATTCTCTCTATGCCCCTCCTAACCTTAGGACTGTATTTGCTAAGGATGATTTACCTAGTAAATGTGGCAGGTCTTTCTCTCCTCTCAATTCTATCATTGCTGCAAAAAACTTTATCTTCTCTCAGCAGAAACATAAGGATAACAGGTTCCTACCTTTGGCCGAGGAAGAATTATCAAATGAAGAGGCATCCCATGGTGATAATGCAATTAATGTAGATTCTTCTGCTTCACTTGATACCTCAACTGCTCTATATCATTGTCATGATGATGAGGCTGATCAGGTAAGTTTGGCAAACTCTCCTGTTTCTAATCAGGTAAAGAAGGAAAAAGGAAAGGCATTGGGTGTATCAAATAAAATGAAAAATGAGTCTTTCTTCTCACAAAAAAATACCATCATGACAAGATCAAAAAACTCTGGTAATGTTTCTCTGTGACTAATACAACTGTAAACATTAAAATGCTGGTTTGGAACATTAGAGGAATGGACACATCCATGTTAAGACTTCTCAATCTGATCAATAGGCACAATTTTGAACTCATTTGTCTAATTGAGCCTAAACATGATAACATACAATGTGATGAGTATAGACAACTGCTGAAATATGACAATTGCATCCCTGCTAATAATGGTCAGATTTGGATTTTTTGGAAATCAAGCCTAATTTTAACTGTGAAAGAAGATAATCTTCAGTTCCTTGCAGTTAATCTGAACTGCACTAACCTTCACAATACTATGGATGTATTTTTTATTTATGGTCTTAGAACTAGATCTGGAAGGAAACTTATGTGGTCTGATCTTATGTCCTACACTCACTCTGACTCATTACTCATTGGAGACTTTAACACAATCACATCTATAAATGAGTACAAGGGTCCTTCTTCTCCCAAGCTTGGTAGTATGAAGGATTTCAACGATTTTATAAATGCAATTGCGTTGGAGGAGATCAACACTGTTGGCAATTTGTTTACTTGGACCAACAATAGACTTAGGTGTCCCACAGTAAAAAGATTAGATAGGGGCTTATGTACTCCCTCTTGGTCTCAATCCTATCTTGCATCTTCGATACAGATTTTAAATAGGGTTAGCTCTGATCACAACCCTATACTGTTAACAGTTGGTACTGATATCCCTTCCAATCCCAGGCCATTCAGATTTCTAAATACTTGGTATAAAAGAAAGGATTTTTCTGAGGTAATTAAACAGAATTGGGAAATTCCCTTACCTAATTCAGGAATGCTCTCTTTCTATCTGAAGCTTGTCAGACTTAAAAAGGTACTAAAAATTTGGAATAAAGAAAAATTTGGCAATATTCATGATAATGTAGTGCAAGCTGAATTGGCTATGCAGGCACAAGAACTTAAAATTGATCAGAATGATTCTGAAGCTGAGAAGGTAAAATTAAGGGAGGCTAGGGCTAGGATTGTTAGGGCTCTAGCTGAACAAAAAAGCTTTTGGAAACACAAAGCAAAAATGAAATGGCTAAGGGAAGGGGAAAATAATACAAGATTTTTTCATAATTCTGTAAAGGAGAGAAACAATAGGTTAAAAATTACCAAAGTTAAGAGCACAAATGGTCATTGGTTAGATAATATACATGACATTGAGATGGAGGCGGTTCATTTTTATCAGGATCTTCTATCGGATGACAGTTCCCCTGATAGTTCATTTTTTCAAGCTCATTTTCTGAATCACATACCAAAACTGATCAACCATGTGGATAATGAGCAACTCCTGAAACCGGTTTCATTATCTGAGCTAAAAAAGATTGTTTTTAGCCTTAACAAACTGAGTAGTTCTGGACCTGATGGTTTCACTGCTAAGTTCTACATAAAATCATGGGATATTATTGCAAATGATTTACTCTTGGCTGTTCCAGATTTTCTTACTGCTAATAATATGCCTAGGGGTATTGGGAGTACATGGATCACTATAATCCCCAAGATAAAGACCCCCATTTCTTTTGAGGATTATAGACCAATAAGTCTCTCTAATGTCATTAATAAGATATGTTCTAAACTACTTATGGAGAGACTGAAGTCCATTATGCCTAAGATCATTTCTCCCAATCAGACAGCCTTCCTTCATGGGAGAGACATTTCTGATAATGTAATTTATTTACAGGAGATGTTCAGATTTTTGAATAGGAAAAGAAGGGATCCAAATTGCATTGTTAAATTAGATCTTAAAAAAGCCTTTGATAGAGTGAGATGGTCGTTTTTATATAATGTCATAGCTAAATTTGATTTTCATGCTAAGTTTATTTTTCCCATCATGAAAAATCTGTCTCAGGCCTGGTTTTCTGTTCTAATTAATGGTAAGCCTGTGGGATTTTTTCAATCCTCTAGGGGAATAAAGCAGGGTGATCCTTTGTCTCCTTTCTTGTTTAACATTTTCTTAGAGGCTTTTTCTAGGAGTTTGGCTTCAATCTTCAACAGTGGTAAGTTGTCATTTTTTGACCTTCCAGGTAATCCTCCTAGAACCTCACACCTTTCATATGCTGCTGATGATACTGTTATTTTCTTCAAAGCAACTAAACTAACTCTGATTAGACTAAAGGCTCTCCTGTCCACCTTTGAAGAGGTCACTGGTCAAAAAATCAATTATAACAAGAGTGATATCTTCATAGGGAAACATGCATCTGTTCAGAAGGTTAACTATATCAAAAGGACTTTGGGAATGAAAATTGGGATCCTCCCAGTTTCTTACCTGGGAGTTCCCATTTTTACAGGGAGGGTGAAAAAAATTCATTTTCAACCCCTTCTTGAGCAGATTGATTGTAAGATTGGAAATTGGAAAAATAAATGGATTTCCACAGGGGGTAAGATTACACTTATTGAATCATGCATTTACTCTTTACCTCAACACATTTGGTCAGTTATAAAGCCTAATAAAATTATCATTAAACTCATTGAGAAAAAACTAAGCAATTTTTTTTGGGGGGATACAGACCTGAAACCTAAGAGAGCATGGAGAAAATGGTCTGCACTTTGCTTTCCAACTAATCAAAATGGTATAGGCATTAAATCATTATCCACCATTATCAAAACTTGCTCTGTTAAGCTTTGGTGGAAATACCAAAAAGCAGATGCCTTGTGGACTCATTTAGTGGCAGCTCTTCCTCCCTCATATAGGTCCTCTCCTAATTGGAAACGAATATTTTCAATCAACTCATGGGCTGAAGCTAACTCTAGAGTTATTATAGGGAAGGGGGAATGTAATTTCTGGACATCAAATTGACTAGATATTGGTCCACTTATGGACCACTGTGACCTAAACTTGATTGACATCCCAGTGGATTGTACTGTGTCTGATTTTATATCAAATAAAATCAATTTCATCACCAACATCAAGCCTTTTTTATCATCTGAAGTTATTTCTCTTTTGCAGGAAGCAAAGCTATCTCCACATAGGGGAGATAGGCTGATATGGAAACCGGGCATCAATGGTGATTTTTCCTTCAAAGCTACTTACCTGAGACTCTGCAACACCTCAGGTTTTTCTGCATCTGTTCAACAGTTCTGGAATCACAGGATTGAAAAAAAAAATCTCAGTTTTTATGTGGAAAATGTCAAATTCATTTCTCCCTTTTGATAACATCCTTAAGATTCTGAGATTTAGCTTACCTTCTAATGTTGTATGTGTAATGTGCACGAAGACTCCTTAGATCATTTTTTTAATACTTGTAGTTTTGCTGTGAATGTCTGGAAAACAATTCATCAGTTTATGGGAATTAGGGATAGAATTTTCACATCCATTTGGGAGAGATTATCCTGCTATATTACTTTTCCAACCCTAAGTTCTTTACAATCCAATATGGTCCAAATTGCAGCTGTTACTACTTGTTGGAACTTGTGGAAGATGAGGAATAAATTCATATTTGAGTCTATAAAGCCTTCCACAGATCTAATACTTCATCAAATCAGGGATCAAATCTTTTACACATTCTGCTCTAAACCAGTTTTCATTAGATCTTCTATTGATGTGAGTATTGCTCAACACTCATTCTTGCCTCTGATCAAAAGGCCTCCGAAACCAAAATTTTTTAAAATAGCATGGGAGAGGCCTTACTCAGGTTTTAAGATTAATGTTGATGCCTCTTGGTGCTGCCATACGAACTTGTGTGGGATTGGAATGATAATTAGGGATAGTAGAGGATCTTTTCTGGGAGCATTCACTGTATATGACTGTGCCTCTTCTCCTCTGGAAGCATAAATGAAGGCAATTAAGCTGGCCATTTAGAAATTTTCACATCACTCTCCACCTGTTGTTATAGAAACTGATTGCCTCAGTGCTGTTCATTTTGTCAACGATCCTAGCAAGGCTAATTGGAAGGTGTTTTCATTGTCTGATGAGATTCACCAATCTCTTGGTGCCTTTAATTTAGTTCACATTTATAGACAGGCAAATCTGGTTGCGCATACCCTTGCAAAAAATAGTTTGGCAACTAAGTCTACCTCTTATTTTCTTACTTTCTCTGAGCTTTCTAACTCTATCCAGGGGCTTATTAGACTTGATCAAATGGGTACTCCGTCCTTACGGATGGTGAACTAGTTCGGATGCTACTGATTCTACTCTCTCTATGCAGGTTATATACATTAGAATGTGGCTCCTCATCAAAGGGAGGTTCTTAAACTGATACGGCTACTGTGTTCCAAGTTTTTGCTGGCTAACAACAACTTCTGATTATGGATTCATGTGGTGCAAGCTGGGGAAGGAGCAAGCTTTTGCTAGGTTAAGGGAGACTCTCTCCTGTCTTCACTTTCGGATGGCATCACTACAAATAGTCTCCTGCTCTCATTGTTGAAAGGATTTAGATCAGATAGTGCATTCTAACTGCATTCTTTGTTAGTAGAGGATATGCTCTTAGTTCTAGGTGGAAAGATTCGGACTGCCTTGTGTTTCGTCAACTCGACTCACTAATAAGTTCGATGACCTCAACTTAGACTAAAAGCCTTTGTAATCCTTTATCTGTCTTTTGTTCACTTACATTCTTTTGAAAGCAACAAATGCTGCTTTACGAGCCTGCTGCTCACATCTGTATATTACAACTAAGCTACGGCTTCAATTATTTCTCTGTTTATTTAATGGTTTGGGAAGGCCTAATAGAATTTTCCTCATCCTCGGATGGCTTAACAAAAAAAATAATGCAGAATTATCACTAACTCGGCTCCAAAAGATTAGAAAGACCAATTAAATCGAATGAACAATAAAATTGGCCTAAGCATCTAATAGACCAAAGTCTACAAATTTGATTTAATCCTTAGAAAGAAAGTATCGCCAAAAGTTCGTTGATTTAACGACTTTGACTTGGATTTCTCCTAACCATCTCTTTGGATATCAAATTTGAAGTTAAACAAAATTTATCGGACTCAGGTTGTCCGAAAAATTAATGTTTATAGATATAATTCCTATACTTAAATAAAAAATTATTTTAATTCCAAGCCCTTTTTAAAGTAAACAGAAAAGAGAAAAAGTGGAAAAAAGAAAAATAAAGTAACTACAGAACTCCTGACATAAAACAGAAAATAATTAAAAGCCTCTCACCCTGAAAAGAAAAATGAAAAGTAGAAGAATAAAAATAAAAAATGGAGAAGAACCCCTCTTAACCTTATCTCTCCAATCTATACTCAGCTCTGGTTGATCCGATTTGAAAATGAGTTAACTCACTGTTGACTCGCACTGAGTTGACCCGCAATGAGTTGAACAGAGTTGGCCACTACTGGATCTGAGTTGGCCGACTCAGATCTGAGTAGACTCGGAAGACCTCCGACTAGTCACTTATCAAGGTTGAGAAAAACGATGGGGATATGGACTCGGATCTGGAAAGGCTAGCGGTGAAAAGGGCAGAGGAGGCTTTACCGGTGGATATGGACGACACCGACACTGTCGCCGCTTGAAAACGGTTACAGGGCTTCTCAGCTTTGAACCTCCACCGTGGAGCCCTACCGATGCGTCGACGCTTGGAGCGCCAAGGCCTCATCAATTGGAGCACCGGGGTTGCCGCGTCGCTAGGAGCACCACTACCATCGCGTGGTTAACCGAAGCAACTGGAGCATCTTCACATCGCTTGGAGTACCGTCCGAGCAGGAGAACCACTGGGGTAGGAGAAACCAGAGCATCGTCTTGTCACTTGGAGCACCGTCGGGGCAGGAGAATCAACATTTGACCACCGCTTCAACGCCGATCGTGGATCTGGCACAGCAGAGGCGGGACCAATGCTCTACCTCTGGTGGCCAGATCAGGAGCCGTGTTGACCAAAGATAGCTGGACAAGGGGTAGGGACATTAAGAGGGTGAGATTGGGAAGGGGGAGCCACCGGAGGCAGAAGTTTCCGGCAGCGGTTCCCCCACTAAAATGGTCTGACTAGGGTTTAGTGAGAAGTCAAAGAAAAGGTGTTTTTAGAAAGAGAAAAAGTTTTTAAGCGTTTACTGCCCAATTGTATGCTTTGATATCTTTATAAAAGATTTAACCAAAATAAAAAACTAGAAGAATCCGGGTAGATCCATATTTACATGCAAATTCAATGCTTAGAATGGAATTTTTTGTGTGTATGTAATGAGCTTCAACAATATCTAATCTTTTTTTTTGAGGTAATTTATTCAAGGCCAATCAGTTTCTTTGATATTGAATTCGTAAATATTTGAAGGATTTGGCTGATTTGAAGGGTAACGATGACCCTTTTGTTGTTCTTACATTGGATTGATTGCACTAGTACAGACAACACTAATTACCTCAGCTTTTTCGGTCTATTTACTTCAGTTTTTTACCCTTGAAATTGAGGTAAAAAGTGTATTTTACCTCAGTTGTTTAAAAAATAATCGAAGTAGAAAGTGTGACCGAACATTGCGCGATGTCGCACCTTTTTAAAACCATAGTAAAAGTTAATACAGAACACTGTCCAAATGCGAAATTTAAAAAAAAAAAAAAAACTAGCGAAGATTCGTTAGTTTAAAATTAACTGGAGTTTTTTTGGCAAGAAAACCTAGCACTTTTTTGGCCAACTCAGATTTACAAAATCAAATTCAAAGAGGCCAAATCGGATTTACAGCATACAAAAATCTGATTTACAAAATCAATTTCACACAAACCTAATCGAATTTACAGCATACACCTAATCTGACTTACAAAAAACACTTAATCTAATTTACAAAATACAAAAAATCCGACCACCTGTTCATTGGGCTGGTGGCACGTCTGGTGGCACGGCGGAGCAGTCCGACTGGTGGCGCGGCGGAGTAGGCAGACTGCGGAGGGTGAGATCGGGACGCAACAGGCGCTGGAAACCCTGACAGGACATGGCGGCGAGTCATGGAACCCTGGCAGCGAGGCGAGGCGCTGCTGGAAGCGCTCGGTAGTGGCGTTTGGTGATGGATCTTCGGCGATGGTGGAGTCGCGGTGGAGGGGTGTAGCAGAGGAGGGAGTTAATTGGATTGGTCGATCGGCGTCGACGGAGTTAGTGGAGTCGTTGTCGGCGTGGATTTTGGAAGAAGGAAAGGACGCTAATGAAGAAGAAATGAGGGAGAGGATGCCTTAAATTAGGGTTAGGACTATTAAATATAGTGGCAGAATTTGCGCTGAGATAGTTATAGGCACTGGGCTAAAAAACTTTAGGGTTTGGACCATTTCATTAATAATTTATTATAATTGAGGCAAAGTCAATGGAAAGACTGTATTTTCATAGATTTATGGAAAGACGGAGTTTAATTAGAATAATAAAAAGGTAAATGGTTTGAGTTGCAATACTAAAAATTTATTATGCAATGTGTTGTAGTTATAAAGTCTATAACTCAATTCATGCAACCTAAAAAAATTATCTTTATTTCTTCTAATTTACTGTTTAAACCTTGGTCTTTCCATGGCTTGTGGAAAGACTGTTTTTCAAGAGACGGATTCTATTGTTAATTAATGTAGGATTAAATCTTATAAAATAATTAATTATTATTGTATCATTAAACAATTAATACTAATAATAATTACTCATTTTTTAATTGCGAGTAACCTTATTCCCTTTAAATTATGAGCCCGTCTCTTGAAAGACGGTCTTTCCATAAGTTATGGAAAGACCAAGGTTTAAAGTGTAAATTAGAATAAATGAAGATAAAATTTTTGGGTTGCATGAACCGGGTTATAAATTTTATAACTACTACATGTTGCATACTAAAAGTTTAATATTGCAACTAAGATATTTTACCTTTTATTATTCTAATCAAACCCCGTCTTTCCATAAGCCTATGGAAAGACCGTCTTTCCCAAGACTTTGCCTTAAATTATTAATCTTATTAATAGACATTGGGCTGAAATGAGACCTTTAAATTTACATTTTCATAGTTAAATTATGCATTATAAGTTTTATTTTAAAACTTCAATTTTTTTAAAACCTATGTCAATAATAAAATTTAAAATTAATATAATTTTATTCATATGTAAATATTTCATTAGTGTTCATACATGGAAAGTCAAGTAGCAGTTTACTACTCATTAGTTAATGTTATACATTTTCGTTAGTGTTTCAATATGAAAAGTCAGGTAGCAGTTTACTACTCATTAGCTAATGTTATACATTTTCGTTAGTGTTTCAATATGGAAAGTCAAGTAAAAATTCATCAATGATTAGTTAAAGTCAAATCATTTCATTAATATTCATATACTGAAAGTCAAGTAAGAGTTCACCGTTAATTAGTCAATGCCAAATCCTTTTATTAGCGTTCATAAATGGAAAGTCAAATAAGTGTAGATCGTTCATTAGACAAGGATAAACCATTATATTAGTGTTAATATATGGGAAGTCAAGTTAGGGTTGAACATTGCGATTTTGCAATTTGGGCATGTATGGGTGAACGAAAGAGTCTCGAAAGTCAACGTTGATTACTTTTACACAATCTTAAAAATTACACTATGATCCAAAATTGTGTTACCCTCCAAAATACATAATTTTTTTTATTCTTGCATAAATATAGAAATATTAAATAGATGAATTTTTTGGTGAAATATTGAAAAGCGCTAGTACATGTTCTATAGTAACTTAGAGTTGGTTACATAGAAGTAATAAAGGGAAATCAGAAAAGATTACAAATATATTCTTGTGCATGTTTATTGATAAATACTATGTTACGGACTTGGAAAATACAATTTGAGTGTATAGCGTAGCATCACGTTCGAGCGGATTTCAATTTGGAATTACGAGTAAAGTTTTTACCTTTTGCATTTAGTCCCTCCGAGAAAGTTGAAATTTTCAAATCACGAAATTGACAACACCAAAATGCAATTCAATAATATACAGTTGCAAATTTGTAATTTAGGTATGTATGGGTTAACGAAAGAGCCTCGAAATTCAACATTGATTACTTCTACACAATCTTGAACAATTATACTATGACCCAAAATTGTGTTACTCTATAATCCGTTGTCCAAAATACATGATTTTTTTTATTCTTGCCTAAATATATAAATATAAAATAAATAATTTTTTTGGTGAAATGTTGGAAAATGCTAGTACATGTTCTAGAATAACTTAGAGTTGAATACTTAGAAGTAAGAAAGGAAAATCGAAAAGGATTATACTACTTATTTTATATAATTATGAATAAGTAGCAAATAAAATTTTATTAAGTGAAAAATTAAAATTTATTTATTGATATTCGACTTCGATCACATATTACTCGAACTCTACGTTTTATTTATTTCATTTGAAAAATATAAACATAAAGTCATAGTTAAAAGTATATTTATAAAATCTTTTAAAAAATTAAAAGAAATGGAGTAGCATAAAAAATTTACAAAATTATATTTTAGCTTTGTTTAACATTAAATTTTATTATTAAAATATCGATCATGTGTTTCTCGAACTCTACATTTAATTTATTTCATTTGAAAATATAAACATAAAGTCATATTTAAAAGTATAATTATAAAATCATTCAAAATTAAAATAAATGGAGTTGCATAAAATATTTTAAATATTATATTTTGGTTTTGATAAAAAAATTACTTTATGAATCAATTATTTGAAAATGTGCATGTGACGTCAGTCATTTCATGTCTGCGAGAGGTACTTGCGACATCGGTTACAATTATAATCAACGTATGTAAACCAGATATACATGCGGCATCGATCTCAAAAATAACCGATGTCGGTAAGCTAGACATGCGTACGACGTCAGTCATTCATGTTGCGAGAGTGATATGCGATGTCGGACCCAAAAACAATTTGGTAAACCAGACATGCGAGCGACATCGGTCATTCATGTCTGCGAGAGTGACTTGCAATGTCGGGTCCCAAAAACAACTGACGTCGGTAAGCCAGATAGGCGTGTGATATCAGTAATGGCAGGCTTTTACCTTGGTTTTAAAAAAACTGAGGTAATTTTTATCTTGATTTTTTACCCAAGGTAAAAAATATTTTTTTACTTCAAAAAAAAGAACTGAGATAAAAGAACTTTTTGCCTCAGTTACTTGCCATTAACCAAAAATTGAAGTAATAGGTTTATTTTGTTGTAGTGTTGGTCTAATTCTTCTTTTTATGGAAATAATTCACAATTCCTATCTTAAACTTGGAGCAGGTGTAGCAACTTCTTGTTTCATGTGATGTAAATGTTAGAAAATGATAGTGGTCTTGTGTCAGAGATGGACGGTTTTAATTTGGAGTTATGGAAGTTTTGATTAATTTTTTGCTCTATTTTTTATTTGACCAGGTTGTTTATTGTACACGTTCTTTCTTCTTATTGTTTCTTAATCACTGTGTAGATCTCTAACTGAGAGGATGTCACCGGGTAATGCCTTTGAGCCTCTAACGTTGCCTGGCCTAGGGAGAGAATTCACACAAGGGGTGGAGATTCTCTCCCTAGGATCGTAACTTCTACTTACATTACACTACTTTGTTTAGTGTTTATAGTGGTAGATTAGCACTTTTGGAGGCAACAATGTTTGCCTCATCTCTTCGGTTTTTGCCGGATTCATGTACAAACAGACTCTTGGTTTTGATATAGGGCTTGGGGATCCCAATAAAGAACTCCCCCACCTTCTGGTGTTTCTTATTAAAAAAAACCTCTAACGTTGAAGAAAATGCCTACTCTGAATCCAGCTTTATCACGGGGCATCACTGAGAGCCTTGATCCATCGCGAAGAATGTCCTGTTGCTCTCAATGTTTGGATAAATACAAACAAGAGCTTAAACTTGTGATGAAAGAGTTAGAGAGTTCATCTTCTTTTCAGATATTGGTGTGTTGCATTTTTTTAGCTAATATGTACAATTGAATTGTCCCCGTTCGTGAAATAGCAACATTCAGATCACGCAAGAACAATTTCAACAATTTTAGTGTTTGGATGATGAAGATGAGGTGATCGTTGTGAAATAGTTGTTGAAACTTCTGAATGTATGAATTTTGCTGCTATGAACATGTAAAAAACATGTGTCAAATATTCGAAAAACAAAATAAATGCTGCTGAAAATTTTTGTATATACTATGCACTTGTTACCTTACAATACGTATCGTTTGCATTAAAATATGCACATGTTTTAAAAGCTCTAAATATGAATTATGAAACTTTTCCAGGAGATTGTGTATAAGTTAAGTTATGAATCATTTCTGTTTTGTTAAAACATGCATATGTTCGTCTACAACTAGTGTATGTTATAGTTTATACAGACTGAGGAGACTAAAATTTGACAATTTAAAATTGTCATATTATCTCTGCATTAATTACTTTACAACATGCATTTTTTTTAAATGAAAACATGCATATGATTATAAATTATCAATTCCTTTTATGAATAGCAAAACCTTGCCATGGGCGGTGCATAAGTTACCTTATGAATCGTTTATGTTTGTTAGAACATGCATATGTTAGCCTACATCTAGTATTCTCTTATAGTATACATAACAGAGGTCACATAATTTTGTAGTTTTTCAAATTTTCACATGTACTGCATTTAATACCTTATAATATATATTGATAGCAGTAAAAGAGGTATTTGTTTTAAAAAAATATGCGCAGATTTCCCTGATTTAATAAAATCAAAGAGAGGTCACAAAAAGTATTATCGGCATGAAAGCAACACATGTAAAGCATTCCATACTTTGTATAGATAACATACAAATTTTGTCAATTTCAAACACAAGAGGGGGCTCTCAACATCTAAACAAAATGGAAGATAAAGTGTTCGGGACAGAAATATTCCATTATGGAACTTACAATTACAATAGTATTCCTATCTAAACTAACTAACAGTCTCTAGTACAATGAATCATCAATTATTAATCTTCAAAAGGAGATCATCTTCGAATCTTCAAGTTCAGTGTCATCTTCGTCTGAATCCTCCTCGTGTCGGAACATCTTGTGTAGTCCAATTTTCAATGATGTCTGATTCCTTAAAAGTTAAAACCAAAAAAAGTATAGATCCAACTCCTGAAAAAAGTCATACATACTGGATATTAACAATTGCAGCATATAAGCAAACATGTACAATTTCTAATTCAAAACGAACAATAACTAACAATGAAAGTAAAAATCAAACACAATAAAACTAACAAGTACATACTGAATTCTAACAAATGCAATATATAAGTACACAGATGCCGTTTTTAATTTAAAAATGAACAACCAACAATTTTTTTTAAAAAAATAGTCATACACAACACAACTAACAAGTACACACGAGATACTAACAGATGCAACATATAAGTAAACAAATGCAACTCGTTATTCAAAATGTACAACTAACAACAAATGGGAACAAAAATGTCATAGACAGTACAACTAATGAGTATATATTGAATACTAACAGGTGCAACATATAAGTAAATAGATGCATCTCAGAATTCAAAACGAACAATCAACAAAAAATAGACAAGAAAAAAGGTCATTCACAGTGCAACTAACATGTACACGTTGAATAATAACAGTTGCAAAATATAAGAAAATGAATGCACCTCGTAATTTCATAAAGCGTACACTTTAAGACAGTTTAAGTATAAAGACCACCAATTCAAAAAGAAGTCAAAAAGCATCATCTTAGGCCCTGTCCAGTTGGATTTAATTTCAACATATTTCAGCACCAATAAACTAAATTTAGTACTAATAAATTAAATTTAGCACTAATAAATTAAATTCATCACCAATAAACTAAATTCAGCACAAATAAATTGAATCCAGCACCAATAAACTCAGCACTAAAAAATAATAAATAAATAGTTATTTAGGTTCTCGATAGTTACTGGTTGAGTAATAAGTCTAAAAATAGAATATGTTACGAGTACAACATCAATTTGGGAGTCATTCTTTTCACTTTTTGAAAAAATAAACTACCAAAAAATCCAATTCAGCACCAAATATCTCAATTCAGTACAAATGAATTAAATTCAGCACAAATAAATTAAATTCAGTATTAATAAATTAAATTCAGCACTAATAAATTAAATTCAGCACCAAATAAGCTCAACTGGACAAGGCCTTAATCTAGGATCAATTACTCAATTCCATTACTAATTTGGTGTGGACAACTCTAGTACTTTTCTCAATACTCTACTTCTTTCTCCTCTTACTTTGTACACAAAAACTTGAAAAATGAGATATGATGCGAACAAGTAAATGAGGTACCAATACTAGATGGAGAATGTCACTGACTTCAATGGGAAAAAGGACAGGAAGCAGGCATTATCATCCTCTCGCCACATAGATCTCGCTAAGCTGTGGCGGCGTGACGCGCGCCGGCGCCATTCGCAACAAATGACTATTGGAAGGAGGAGGAGATCGACACCTGCATCTGCAACCTCATTATTCTCTTCCTCTTCCCCATGTTCCTCCTCCTACTCGGTGTTGTTTGTGGTGATAGCTTTTGGTTTGTTGTTTTCTCCGCTGCTCTCCTAGAAGGCCGAATTTGTCGTTGAAACTGTGGCTGCGGAAGATGATAATGTTGCCTTGGTGTCGAAGCCGAAGTTGGAGGCTAATTTCAACAGTAGCGAGAGTATCAATGGAACTCGGATTCAGAATAAGGAGGATAGTTTTTAGATCTGAAGTTTGAACTAAATGAGTTTGGCCCACGAAAATTAACCAAATTTTATTAATTTCAAACTGGTTCCTGACATGTCCATAATCTTATGGACATACCGCTTTTCCAGAGACTTACCCCTAGCAGAAACGGATAATTTTCATTAATTACAAGTTAGTTCTTTGTCTTTTTGTAGCTTATAAAAATGTATTGTTTTATAAGACTTTTTCCAATGTACTTCCTTATTTAAACTAATATTGGCACATTTTTTAGTCAAGTTTCTCAAGTTTAACTATAAATTTCATATAATAAATATTATTAATAGCTGTTAAGGAATATAAATATTACTTGTAATTGTAATTAGATTATATTTCTTTTTCCTACCTTATATAGGTATTCTGTACTACTATATAATGTACCCTGAGGTCATAAATAAAGATACAGATCATTACCCTTATTTCCTACATGGTATCAGAGCCTAAAATCCTGAAACTTAAGAACCTAAATTTTCCATCTTAAATTTCCCCGTAAACACTGCTGCCATCGTTCGTGCGTGACGCATAGCCGATCCAGTTTGTTTTCATCTTTCACCCGCTGCTCCGCCGATCCGAACTTCGTTCCAACCAAGCCTTAGTTTCTGGAGAGCTCATTTCTGCACTCATATGGCAAACTCGTTCTGCACTCCTCCGGCGGCCACAGTCTGCTACTCCCCCGGTATTTACTCGGCCACGGTCTGCTACTCCTCCAGCGGTATTTGCTCGGCCACGGTCTGCTACTCCTCTAGCAGCATTTGCTTGGCCCTGGTTTGCTACTCCTCCGGTAGCGTTTGTGCGGTTGCCATTTACGCTGCTCGTTTGTTGCTCGACTGCAACTCCGGTCGGCTCCCGTTACCCTCTGAAAGACAAGGCGCACGTGAGATCCACGCGCGCAACCTCAGCGCGTGTTGTCACGCGTGCACTGCAAGCCGCATCTCCCTCTTCCTCAGTGCGTGTAACCACGTGCCAATACTGGGACACGCAGGTCACCTGGTCAGCGCGTGTAACCACGCGCCTGCGTTTCTTTTTGGTGGCTTTACTCAACATTTGATTGCTAAAATTATTATTCTTTTATTTTATTTATTAAACATAATAAATATATTGTGTTATGTCTCTTTTCTCCAGTGTAGTGACGTCGCCGCAAGGGTTTGCGGTGGCCGCCTCCTCCGGCTACCCACACAATCTGATTTTGATCCTGCTCTGTCGACCACCAATGGAGTACAACCATACATTTATTTAATCATTTTCATTCGTTATCTGACCATTGGTCAGGTAAGTCTACTTTACCCTGGATTCTTAATTCGGGAGCCTCATATCACATGACTGGTGACAAGAGTTCTCTTACTAATATTACTACTGCTACCAATTCCGTGAATGTTATACTGCCTGATGGATCTGTGTCGTCTACTACACAATATGGGTCTTTTTTTGTGATGTCACCCTTACTCATGTGCTCTACATGCCTACTTTGTGATGAAATTTATTATCATGCTCTAGATTGCTATCTGCCTTAAAATTTCTAGCCTTGTTTACTGAAAACTATTGCATTTTACAGAAAATTAGTACGAGGATTGTGATTGGCATGGGTGAACAGCAAGGGGGGGGGGTTTATTGGCTTCGTCTCTTTGATACTCGCATTCGTCCTCATATCATGCAGTCTATTCCGACAATTGCTTCGGTTTCTTCATCTGATTTATGGCATCAACGTTTTGGTCATCCATCATCTACAGTGTTGTCTTCTATTCCTACTCTTGATTTTAGCACAAATAATACTACTATACATTCCTCTGTATGCTATAGAGCAAAACATATTAGACATAATTTTTCATTGAGTTCTACAAATGCTACTGCATTATTTGAATTAGTACATTGTGATGTTTAGGGTCCTTATAGAACACCATCTTCTAGTGGTGCATTTTATTTTTTTACAATAGTTGATGATTATTCCCAATATGTTTGGGTTTATTTATTAGTGGCTAAGTCATAAGTAGCTTCTAGATTTTTGAAATTTTGTGCTCTGGTAAGAATCAATGGGGCCGAACTATACTGCGTGTCTGGGCTAAAAATGGGACTGAATTTTTGCCTTTGAGATCTCATTTTGCTGCATATGGGATCGTTTTTTAGACATCTATTGTTGATACACCACATCAGAATGATAGAGTTGAACGAAAGCATTGCCATTTACTCAACGTGGCATGTGCCTCACAGTTTCAAGCCAGTCTTCCAATTGAGTTTTGGGGAGAATGTGTTCTTACTGCTGGTTATCTGATTAATCGGACACCGACGAAACATCTCAATGATCTCACTCCCTTTGAGATGCTATATGGAAAGCTCCAAATTACTCATCTTTAAAGGTACTTGGATGCTTGTGTTTTGCTACTCACGTTCCCAGATGCCGCGACAAGTTTGCACCAAGAAGTCATAGATGTTTTGTTTCTTGGTTATCCTGCTGGAAAGAGAGGATATCGCCTATTTGACCTGGAATCCCGCGTCATCTTTAACAGTCGGGATGCCATTTTTTTAAGACCAGTTCACGTATGCAACAACTTCAACATCAGCCTCTTCCGTAGACACGTCTTGAGCTTAGTTATTCAGTTCTTACACTTGCTCAATTCATGAAGTCTCCTTGTGTTCCTCACTGGCAAGCTGCAGTTCGTGTGTTGCACTACTTGAAGAGCCATCCTGGTCAGGGTTTATTTCTCTCTTCCCATAGTGCATTACAGTTGACTGCTTACTGTGACTCTGATTGGGCTGCTTGCCCTATTACCCGGCGTTCTCTTTCTGGTTACTTTGTGATGATTGGTGATTCTCCGATTTCTTAGAAGACTAGTGAAGCAACATACAGTTTCTCGGTCTTCTGCTGAAGTGGAGTATCGTGATATGGATGTTACCTGTTGTGAGTTGTTATGGCTTAGGTCTTTACTGAAAGACTTAGGGGTTGCGCATACTGCTCATATGCGTTTGTTTTGTGACAGTCAATCTTCTCTTCGTATTGCAGCAAATCCAGTGTTCCATGAACGTACGAAGCATATTGAAGTTGATTGTCATTTTGTCCGGGATCTTGTACAGTCTGGTACTATAGTTACTCGTCATATCCGCACTACAGATCAACCTGCGGACTTGTTTACCAAAGCTCTCAGATGTAACCAGTTTCATTCATTACTTGGCAAGTTGGGCATTTCTGATCCCCATGCTCCAACTTGAGGGAGGGTGTTAAGGAATATAAATATTACTTGTAATTGTGATTAGATTATATTTTCTTTTCCTACCTTGTATAGGTATTTTGTACTACTATATAATGGACCCTGAAATCATAAATAAAGACACGGATCATTACCCTTATTTCCTACAATATTATTGTGTGAGGCATCGTTAGATTCTTCGTAGCATGTATTTTATAAATATCAAAATTTTACATGACGTTAGTATGTGTAGCAAGATTTATTAGTGGTCAAATATCTCTTGAAAAAACCACCGAAAAAATGTCTAATTAGTTGAATGGAGGGGGCAGAAATCATAACCAGGAGCTTATCAATCAATTTTCCAATGGGCTCACTTAACATCTAACTAGTCCAGTAACCCTCGGGTGTTCTCATTAAACAAAAAAAACTAGTCCAGTAAGGTTCCCAAGCTAGCTCAATTAGTTCAGTTTCTAGGTACCTAGGAGTAAGCAGTAAGCTAGAAGCTGTTATGAATTATGATCCAGCAGGATCTAACAAAATTACACTAAAATCCTTGAATGTAGTAGAGTTAAAAAGAGAAGAGAAAGATGAAATAACAAGTATGATCAATTTTTGTGATCTTGCTACAGTGAAGATGCCTCGAACTAACTCCTACTTCCTCCTTATATCACTGATTAACTGCTCTCTCTTCAACCCATTCATGATCAACTCCCTTGTGAGCTCAAATCCAAATTCTTAAGCCTCGATTATGCACTGCATAGTTGCTTCTTGCTTCCCTTTTCTCTTCATTCATTAGTAAATTCTTATTTTATCCTTGTTCTTCATGACAGTCCATCCCTCATATTCTGAAAGCTTGACCTCAACCTTTAAATTTTGGAAATTGATGAGAAATGAAGGCAACATCTTCCAATCATGTATCTTTTAGAAAATCAATCCATTCAATAAGCCATTTGCTGCTATTTGTGCACTGTGCCTGATAACAAATTTGTGTTGTAGAACCTTAAAAGGTTGTAGAAAAGGCACATTATTCAGCTCTATTTCTGGTATATCAGAACTGAATTGAGGAGCTGATTATAGATGTTTCTAGCGTAAAGAAGCAAGGAAAACTAGGTGTATTCTTCTATGTTTTGGAAGTTTCAGCTTCTAAGCTACTTCCCCAATCTTTTGAACAACCTGATAAGGGCCAAAGTACTTAGGAGACAGCTTAATGTCTTGTCCAGACATCAGTTATTGTTGTCTATTGTTAATGCCAAAATTTGTATGGGTTGCTTGTCTCAGATCCTCTTCCTAAGTCCGCTCCAAAACCTACAAGAAACCAAACAAATGTCAGACTGGTAGGCTGCTCCGACGATCAAATCAGATCAGAGGCTTCCTGTTAAGTATTGGTAGCGTGTCTAAAATAAAGGAAATCGGAGAACATACATTTTTCGCATGTTACCTTCCTTGGTATATGGTTTGGTAGCAGGTGGGATGGGTTGTGTCTCATCGGTCCTTACCCGTTGCCACTTGAGTATTCCGTTAAAAGCTTGGGTCGCCCACCCTTGCTTGGGCCAATGTTACTAGGATTGGGCTCTCAAGCCCATATCGTATCATCTATATTTATGTAGTTTTAAATATGCTTACTCCGCAATATTTGAATAAAAATGGGTATTTTATTAGAGAGAATGAGTCCTTTTTTTGGTAGACATTATATGAGATCTTTTTGCCAATTTAGTTTTTTTGGAACTCTTTTTCAGCAAAATCTTGTTGGCGTCTGTTCTACTGTCCAATGTCATTTTAGGAGAAATCCGAGTCAAAGTCATCTAAACAAGTGACTTTTGGTGATTCCAATTTGTTGATATAGGCCAGATGTGTAAATTTCGACTGGGTTGGATAATTTTCAAGTCAGTTAGACCGGTTCAGTTTAGTGCACTAGCCAATTTCATCGATTCATTTCGATTGTCCAACTTAGTTTGTGTTAGAGACTCTAGTATGCTCATAAGATGATCATATGCACCTACAAAAAAGGCATCTTTGTCGACCAAAATGATCAAGTTGAATCTCCAATTTTGCAGAGGGCTCTTAAATTTAATGGAAATGGACCAGACTTTCATTTGGGGAGCTGTGATATTCTATGTTTTTAGGTTGCCTAAAGTGTATTGGGATTAAATTTTTTTGTTTGGCATATACATATAATTTGATTAATATTTTTAAGGAGATATTTTGTCATATTCTATGTATATCTTGTACCGTAGTTAGAATCATTTTCCATTTGTACTTCTGCATATGGTGCCTTTATATAACATCCTTGTACCATCAATAAAATCACACGTTCATATTTTACATGGTATCAGAGCTAAAATCCTAAAAACCTAAATCCTAAAATATCACCACCGCGCCTCACGTGCCGCTTTCGCCACTGCCGGTCCTTCACGCACCGCTGTCACCGTTATTGTTCAAGGATACGCCCCTGACGCCCCTATTACTGTTACCATAAATCCTCTTGATCATGTTGAAATTGAAGATATTGACCTTGCTCTTAATCCTGTTTCCGATGATGTCGCCACCATCGCAGGGTCACCAGTCCATGTGCAGCCATCTCCTGTCAATGGCACTGCTGGAGCAGATCTGATCGCCACCGGCAACGTCGTTCCCTCTGTGCCACCGCCGGTGAATCCCCTACCGCCGCCGCCGCATCCTCTGGGCTTTCCTACTACAGATTCTGCCATCTTCCAGGCTACCGTATAGGCCGCAGCTATGGCCGCTGCATAGGCCATACGCCAATCATCGGGTGACTCTTCTCATGCTTTGCCTACCAATCATCCCTACTATGTTCATTCGTCAGATCATCCAGGTTTGAGAATCTGTCCTGAGATATTTAAGGGTGATAATTATAATGAATGGAGTGAATCCCTGTTTAATGCATTTTCTGCAAAACATAAGGAGGGTTTTCTTGATGGTTCTATTGTTAAGCCATTACCCCCCGACCCTTTTTACAATGACAGAAATAATGTGAATTCTATGCTTGTTGGTTGGGTGGTTCAGACACTTGATCTATCCATTTGTTCTGGTGTCACTTATCGTGCGTATGTTAAGCAACTTTGGGATAACCTTAAACAGTGCCTCTCTATTGGTAATGGTCCACGCATGTGCAAAATACGTGCAACCATTTATATTTGTCGCCAGAATGGTCTGCCTGTTACTGCTTATTATAACAAATGTAAGAAGTTATGGGATTAATTGAATACTTACTCACCTGCTCAGACATGTGTTTGCCCTCATGATGAAATTGCTGCTCAGTCCCATGAGAAGGAGATCATTCATTAATTTCTCATAGGCCTGGATGAAAAGTACTATTTGTTGAGATCTCACATCTTGACACTTGATCCTTTGCTTTCTATTGGCTGGTTCACTCGATTTCCATTCAGGAGGAACGCCACAAGACTGTTGTTCATGCTCGTGAGTCTGCTCCAGACTATATGGCCTATGTTACGGTCGACCTCAGCCTACGCCGAAGCCTCCCACTATCGCATAGGGATCCAGGCCGCCTGTCACTACCATTGATAAAAAAATATTTACTTTGTACTCACTACAATCGCAAGGGTCATGATGCTGCTACTTGTTTTAAAATTCACGGTTATCCTGCTCAGGTCAGAGAGCTCAGCCCCAACAAACCAGCACCCGAGCAGCCGCGTTGTTTACCGGAGTAGCCCCTGCCATTGCCGCCACGACTCCTACTGCCGCCAACACCAGTGCCATTCTTTCCGATGCTGATCGGACTATTTTTGGTCCTGCATTTTCCAAAGAGCAGTGGAACTCGGTTATTAACATGTTCTCTAAGCTGACTAATTCTGACAATAAGTTAGGTAAGTCTGTTTTACATTGGATTCTTGATACCGGAGCTTCATATCATATGAACGACGACAAGAATCTTCTATATGACATTAAACCTGCTGATCATGTTCATGTTATTCTTCCTGATGGATCTATATCTACTGCTTCTCATCATGGGAACTTATATTTTGGAGATATTCTTGTTACTCATGTTCTCTCCATTCTAAAATTACGATGCAATCTATTGTCTTTTGCTAAGTTAACCGCAACCTTAAAATGCTTAGTTTTGCTTACTGAAAAATTATGTATCATACAGGATATCAGCACAAGGACAGTGATTAGCGCGGGTGATGAGCAGGGTGGGATTTATTGGTTGTGCAGACTCGGGAAATTGTCGCTGAAATCACTGCCGTCCGCCTTTACTGCCGCTGCCAGTTCCCCTTCGTTGTGGCATCAGCGATTTGGTCATTCGTCCAGTTTGGTGTTGTCTTCTATACTAGATATTACTTTAAGTCATAGTCATTTGAATAAAATTATTCCTTGTTCCATTTGTCATCGGGCAAAACAGTCTAGATCTAGCTTTCCCTTAAGTACCTTTAAGGCTAGTTATTTCTTTGAACTTATTCATTGTGATGTTTGGGGGCCTTATAGCTCACCATCTTCTAGTGGAGCTTTTTCCTTTTTGAATATATTAGATGATTATTCCCGAGCTGTTTGGGTTTATTTATTAGTATCTAAGACTGATGTACCTGCTAAGATGAAGGAGTTCCTTGCCCTTGCTAAGACGCAGTTCCGTCGGTCAGTTCAAAGAGTTAGAGCTGACAATGGAACCGAAGTTCTTCCTCTTAGACGCTATTTTTGATGAGAAAGGAATTTGGTTTGAGACATCCACTGTGTACACGCCGCAACAAAATGGGTGCGTGGAATGAAAGCACTGTCACATCTTAAACGTGGCTCATGCTCTTCGATTTCAGGCCCATTTGCCCATTGACTTCTGGGGAGAATGCATTCTTACTGCTGCCTACCTGATCAATCGCACTCCAACATCAGTGTTGAATGACCATTCACCTTATCAGCTTCTTCACAGCCACGCGCCCAACCACAGCCATCTCTGTGTGTTCGGTTGTTTATGCTTCGTGCCCCAGCTTCCAAAGCCGCGTGATAAGTTTGCATCCAGAAGTTGCAAATGTGTTTTTCTTGGATATCCTCTTACCAAGAAAGCATGACGTGTTTATGACTTGGAGTCTCGCACTGTGTTTGACAGTCAAGATGTTGTGTTCTATGAAGACTACTTTCCCTTTGCTTCGATTGCTGACATTCCTCCTTCCAAGGATTTGATGATGTCACCTCTTGCAGATGAGCCAGCCATGCCGCGGCCTCAGACGATGCCACAGCCGACCGTTCTAGTTCATTTTTCGGCGTTCGATCTCCCATCACCGGAGCCGATGGAATCACAGCCACCTACAGTTGACTTCTAGTCATCCCCGTCCCCAACCTCGGTCGACTCACCGTAGGTCTCTCTACCGATCTTCACCAACCAAGCATTGGCAGCGTTACCGGCCACCTTCCAGCTGCCGCTGGGAGTCACGGTAGCCTGCCCCTCTCCACCGCCAGCACCTCCGGTGCCGCAGCCAAGCATGTCCGAGTCTCTATCAGACCGTCTTGCTCCACCGTCTGAGCTGCTCTTGGCGTCGGAGTCTGCTTTCTCAGATTATGTGTCTCCGCTGCCTTTTTTACCGCTGAGTACTCGCATCTGTCATGCTCCAGTTAAACTGCAAGATTATGTATGCATTGCCACTCAAGAAATAAACCCCCCCCCCTCTCTATTCCTTTCTCTACTCCGCTTGATCTGTCCTCAAGTACTCATTACCCTATGACCGATTATCTTACTTATCATAATTTTCAGTTTTGCACTCTACATTTTTTGCTGCAGTGACTGATAGCTCAGACCCTATTACTTATTCCCAGGCTTCTCGCATTCCTCACTGGGAAGAAGCAATCCCTGATGAACTTAGTGCTCTTAAGCGGAACAATACCTGGGTTCTGTCTCCTCTTCCTGCTGACAAACACGCCATTGGGTGAAAATGGGTGTTTCAGACCAAGTTCAAGTCAAATGGTTCTATTGAACGCTATAAAGCTAGCCTCGTTGTTCTTGGAAATAGAAAGATTAAAGGATATGATTTTACTGAGACTTTTAATCCTGTCGCCAAGATGAGCTATATCCGATTATTCTTGGCTGTTGCTACAATTCGGATTTGGGATATTCATCAAATAGATGTTCACAATGCCTTCTTACATGGTGATCTGGATAAGGAAGTCTATATGCGTCATCCACCTGGTTATACCATTTCTGCACCGGGTTTGGTTTGCAAGCTTCGCAAATCTCTTTACGGTCTTCGTCAGGCTCCGTGCAACTGGTTTGCAAAACTTGCTACTGTCGTACGCACTTTTGGGTTTGTTCAAAGTATGGCAGATTACTCTTTGTTCACTTATTTGTGAAATGGTGTTACCCTGCATGTCTTGGTTTATGTTGATGATTTGATTATTGTTGGTTCTTCCTCGACCCTGATGATCGAGTTCAAGAAGTATCTCAGCTCTTGCTTTCACATGAAGGATCTTGGTGCTCTAAATTATTTTCCGGGTATTGAGATTGCTAGGAGACCTGACGGTATGTTTTTGTCCCAACGGAAATATACCCTTGACATTTTACATGACGTCGGATTGCTAGCTGCAAAGCCTACGGATTTTCTGATGGAACAACATCACAATTTGGCGCGCTTGACCAGTCATTTCTATCCTGATCCTACGCAATATAGCTGTCTGATTGGGAAGCTCATTTATCTGACTATTACTCGTCCGGAACTCAGTTATTTGGTCCATACTTTGGCACAATTTATGGAGAAGCCGTGTGTCACCCATTGGCATGCAACCCTTCGCGTCCTGCACAACTTGAAGAGTTATCCTGATCAAGGTTTATTTCTTTCTGCTCAGAGTTCTCTTCAACTATCTGCTTTTTGCAACTCTGATTGGGCTGCTTGTCCAATTATGAGTCGTTCCTTGACTAGATATTTTGTCATGCTTGGTGAATCACCTATTTCATGGAAGACAAAGAAACAACCGACTGTTTCTCGTTCTTCTCCTGAAGCTGAGTATCGAGCCATAACTGTTGTTTGTTGTGAGTTGATGTGGCTTATGTCCCTTCTTCGCGATTTGGGAGTTGGTCATTCTTCTCTGATGCATTTATATTGTGACAGCCAGGCAGCCCTCCATATTGCAGCCAATCCTGTGTTTCATGAGAGGACGAAGCACATTGAGATTGACTGTCATTTTTTTCGTGATTTGGTACAGTCCAGAGAAGTTGCTACTCATATTCGCACTTCCAGTCAACCTGCAGATTCATTTACTAAAGCTCTTGGACAATAGTCATTTCAGACTCTTCTCGGCAAGTTGGGCATTCGTGATCCACATGCTCCAACTTGAGGAGGAGTGTTAAGGAGATATTTTATCATAATCGATGTATATCTTGTACCGTAGTTAGAATCGTTTTCCATTTGTACTTCTGCATATGGTGCCTTTATATATTACCCATGTACCATCAATAAAATCACACGTTCATATTTTACAAATATGACATAAAAGTATTGATTTTCTAACATACCCATCTTTACTGGCAGTTTAAATTAGGAAACAAAGTGACAATTTTAAAATAATTAAGAAAAACAGACTAAAATGAAAAGTTTGATAGTTGAGTAGAAATAGTTTCACTGGGGAGTGAAGTGAGCCTGGAAACAGGCACACAAACCAAAGGATGAGCCCTGGGAAGGGTTGCACCTTTTCCATCTTCCATGTCAACCCTACCATCAACTCTCCATTCAAAACACTGAATCATGGCCGCCAGGCTGGTCTGAACCACTTGCATCGCCAGTGAAATCCCTGGACAGCCTCTTCGGCCGCTTCCGAACGGCAAGAAATGGTAGTGCTGCCCCCTAACATCAAGGGCATTCCCTCCTTCAAACCTTTCTGGTACAAATTCCATAGGATTCTCCCAGTACTTGGGGTCCCTGCTGATAGCCCACACATTAACCAGAAGCCTTGTTTGTGCTGCTATTTTGTACCCTCCAATGGTGCACTCTTCCCTGCACTCTCTCAAGATGAATGGTCCTCCAGGTGGGTGAGCTCTTAGGGACTCTTTTACCACAGCCTGAAGATAGGGAAGATTCGGGATGTCTGATTCTTGTACAAGTCTTTCTTTCCCCACCACCGTGTCGATTTCTTGGACCGCCTTTTCCAGGACCTGTGGATGGTTGATCATCTCTGCCAATGCCCATTCAACAGCTATTGCTGATGTATCTGATCCACCAGTGAACACATCCTGGAATTTGCAATTTTACCAGAATATTTGCGAAGAATGAACAACTCATTCATTATTTGCGAAGATTGAACAACTCATTCATAGAATTGATGAAGAGTATAGGATGAAAGAATTTGTAATCTTACCAGAATAAAAGCCTTGATGTTCTCTAGTGTGAGCTGGCCTTCAGCGCTTTCATCTTCAGCAATTTGGAGTAGAATATCAAGAAGGTCCTTAACTGGTCTATTCTTGTCCTGTTGGTGCCCCAGTATGATCCTCTTCATCATTTCATCGTACTTGTCACGAACTTTCTTGAGCCTCTTTCCAAACCCCTGCAAATCCAAGCTCTTACAGAACCAGAACAGATCAGACAAGTTAAACTGGCCACATAGCTCAGAAGCCTCTTTGATCAAGCTCTTGACTTCTGCTGCTTCGTCGTCGTTCCCAGAGCACCTGTTGCTCATAATCATTCTTGAAATGATATTATTGGTTGTCCTCATTAGCTCGCCTCGGATATCTACTGCCTTCCCGTCTTTTGCATGAGTTGCAAACGATGCTATCAAGTTCCTCACTTCTGAATGCCTTATGGGTTGCAAATGTTCCAGTGTTTGACCCCCAAGAAGCTGAGAAATGCACAGTTTCTTCATGAACTTCCAGTAAGGTCCATATGGGGCGAATGCGAAGTCCTTTGAGCCATATGTTAGGTAACTAATCGCGCCTATTTCAGGGCGGTTGGAGAAGGAAAGTTCGTGAGTTTTGAGGAACTCTTTGGCTATGTCAGGTGATGACGCTACCACACAAGGGATGGAACCAAAGTAGACACGAAATAAGGGTCCATAGCTTTCTGACAACTTTTGCAGAGCTTTGTGAGGTGTAGAGGAAAGGAGATGAAGGTGACCGATAACTGGAACTCTTATTGGGCCAGGAGGAAGCTTAGCACTTCTTTTCTGCAGCAATTTTCGAACGAAAATTGTGGAAACTGCCCAGATGAGGAAGAAGACTATGTATTCTTGAACTTCAGCCATGATTAAGATTTAAGAATCTTTAAATGTCACCAAAATGAATGGTTTAAAATAGTGTGCAAGTTATGTAGTATTTATAATGCAGTAAGCTCTGCTATCCTTATGAATTGATGCTATATTTCAGGAGCTAATAACAATATTATCAATAGTAATATGCCGCCAAATGGGCTGAATATGACAAAAGAGTATAGATAGTTTGATTCCAGGTAACTATCACTCATATATGCTGTACTATTTTCTATGCAGAACTAACCATATGAACAAATGGACTGCAAGGTATAAGCTATTGCTAACTCTTATGATATAGAAACAGAGGCCAAATGGCATTCAAAATTTACAATGTATTGAGATAGAAATCATGGACAAAGCGTACAGCGATTTCTACCCTTTATGAAGTAATATGGGCATTAATGTCAGAAGGTAAGGCACAAACAGACCGAAAAGATGAAGAAAAAAGGGTTCCCTATGCTAAATCAACTGAGAGTTTAATCATCAAAGGGATGATCGGATTTACCAAACAAGCTAGCCCTACCTCTAAAATATGGTAAAATATGGTCCAACTCGGATCCTCAACCTTGATTAAGTCTACCATGCTTCAATTCTTCTAACTCTCAACCATCATTGAGTCTAAAACACCATCGGATTTGTATCCTCAACCCTGATTGAACCATATCAGCATCCTCAACCTTGGCTGAGTCCCCATTACAACATCTTCCATCAACCTGGACTGAGTCAGACCACTAGCATTGTCACCCTACCGCATTGACATCAAGACCTTAACCTTCTTTTCCCTCTCTGCCTTCTTTGCAGCTGGAGTCCTCTTCAGACGACGCAACTCCTCAGTTACCACCTCTTCAACAGCATCAATAGAGTTGAGCAGCTTCTTCTGCGGTGTGAGGCCAGCCATGTCACCTTCATTCTGTTTCGTAATATCGAACAATATCTTTGGCACGGACACGTACCGGCCCCTGCTACTGGATGAACCGTGCTCAAGTTGAACACCTGAAGTAAACTCCCTGGGCTCAGGAACAACCTCTTGCTGTGGTACAACATCAGGACTCTCCTCCTGATGGCCCTCGCCTTCTCTCAATCTTGCTCTTCGCCTTTCAATGGCCTAAATTCATAATGATTCATACATTTCAATCAACCACGAACAAAATGATCATATGCATCATCTAATGACCGATGAATTTGTACCACATAATCATGTAAACAGGCCTAATACACAGATTACTAGAAATCAATGTAAGTTGTATAACACAAATAAACGCATTCAAGATTAATCATGTTGCACCACATAATCTTGAAATATAACAAGCTATAAATCAATTTATACACAAAATACAAGAAACCAAGCATAGCTTATAACACATTTCATACATAGATTAAAATAGATTCAGGATTTTCCACAAGAACCCTATAGAAAGAAGATTCGGTGTCCACATTAATGACGAGATTACCCGAACGATTGCCGTGATATCTTGCAATGGGACCCGGGGATACCAGTCCGGCAGTCCACTGGCTCGGCGACCCGCCCTGCCTATCATACGACGTCCGCTACTTCTTCTCGCCGGAGATGCGTTGCGCCGCCCGAAAGCTCTCCTCGGAGACGGAGTCATCGCCGGGGTCTGGGGACTACCCCCACGAGGCCCCGTCAGCGGGGTTGCTCCCCACCGGAATGGTGTGGCGGGACCCGACTCCGCCGTGTCATCGCTGTAAACCGTGAAGGTCCCGCCGGAAATGATCGACCGCCGCCTGCGAGCGTACACCTCCGCCACGTCCGCCGCCCTGGAAATCCTGTCTCTAGCCTCCGGCATTTTCTTCAAAGTGCAAATTTCAAGAATCAGAGTAAAGTAGAAACACACAAGAATCATTCAATGGCTACTGCTAAAATGATTATTACCTTTGATTTTCTTCGAAATTTGCTCTGTGGGATTCTGGTGTTTTTTGTAAATGAAAGAGCTGAAGAGAGAGAAAAGCGAAAGGGCAAATTTTTCGAATGGGAGCTTAGGCGGTATTTTATAGATTCGATTGAAAATGAAAATGAAATATTTTTGCGTAACGCACGTGGGGGCCATTTAAAGTCAAAATATTTCGAAATATTTCAAATTTTGGTGCTGGGCGGGACAGTTTTTCCAACAAACCATGGGGAGCGGTTTCAAGAGCCAAATGAGTAACTGGTATTTTATGGTATGGGCTGAAATGGTGATTAAATATGGAAGTGAGATTTTGCTGACACTACTTGGATCTTATTCTTTGGGTTTGGATTCTTGTTTGATGTCAAATTTCGAGCCCAAACAGCAAAATAAAGCAGACCAGAATGCTAATTAGGGTGAATATTCCTTTTCAAAAAGGCAAACACTTGGGAAAGACCGTATTTCCATAAGATTGTGGAAAGATATGTTTAATTAAAATAATTAAAGGTAAAAAGTCTTAGTTGCAATATTAAAAAATTATTATTCAACGTTAGTAGTTATAAAGTTTATAACCCGATTCATGCAACCCGAAAATTTTATCTTAATTTCTTCTAATTTGCATTTTAAACTCTGGTCTTTCCATGACTTATGGAAAGACCGTCTTTCAAAAGACGGACTCAAAAAAAAAAGATTAAACTGTCATTGATAGGAATGTTTAAAAAGCTAATCATTTATATTAGTAAATTTGGTCAATGACTACATTTAAATTATCTTCACTGTTATAATATGGGATAATTTCAACAAAAGACTCTAGAGGTTAAACTAATAAATTCTAAACAACATAAGGTAGAGTGGTCTCTGAGTCTGAAATTATCCAGAAAACTAGACCGAATCCACTGAGCCAAACTTATAAATTCGAGATAGTGCCCTACCTCAAACTAGTCAAGTAGCAAGTATCAGACTTGCATTTGTTCTTTGCAAGTTGTACACTCGCTAAAGAGATGCACCAACCAAATAATTTGATCCAACTACACTTTTGAGCAATACTTAAGAGCATGTGCAATGCTAGTCCCAAACAAGAGGCTATTGGACAATGCGACTCATTTTTCTCTACAATGGGAGGGTCATTATAAAAAAAAAAGAATGAGACTCATGATATAGCATAGGGGAGTCTTTTAAAAATAAGTATTTCGTTTTTTTAATGGGACTCACCCACGTGGACTAAAAACAAAATACATGCCCCACTTTTAATTTGAATATTCAGAAGGAGCAACAAGAATTCCAACGACTCCCTTTGTATTCGATCCCATTTAAACGGCTACATTTTACAACATATCTATACCATTTTCCCCCAACAACTTTTTTTGTGTGTATATATCTAGCCAAATATTCATTATAATTAACACACACTTCATTCTAAAAATCTACATTTCTCTTCCTCAAAATTTATTTTGCTCTCTTTCACTTGATTTTTTTTCTTGATCTGGAAAAAAACCTAGATTTGAAAAAAAAATAGATGTCCCAAAAATTAAACAAAGCCAGATTGTCGAAATCCAACGTTCCATTTACTAGCAAAAATCCGAATATGGAAATGGATCAAACTAATAGTTGTGAATTTGGAAATTCACAATCCAATCATTTTTAACTCATTTTCCCACCTTCAATACAAAATTTTAAATACAAAATTGTCCCACAGCGTAATAATTATTGAGTGTATAATTAATTTATATTAATACAAATTTTAAATATTTATAAATATTTAAAATCAATGTATTTTTATTTTGAAAAGTAAACTGCTCTCTTTGTCACAAAGAGAATGAAGGAGTATCTTTTTGTGTTTGATTTTTTTAATGCCCCAACTGATATGGACGTGAGCATGCTTTGTTTTCTTTTTTTCCTTTAATTTTTGGCAAAGTCTTGGGAAAGACGGTCTTTCCATAGACTTATGAAAAGACGGGATTTAATTAGAATAATAAAAGGTCTTAGTTGCAATATTAAAGTTTTAGTATGAAACATGTAGTAGTTATAAAATTTATAACCCGGTTCATGCAACCCAAAAATTTTATCTTAATTTCTTCTAATTTGCACTTTAAACCTTGGTCTTTCCATAACTTATGAAAAGACCGTCTTTCAAGAGACGGACTCTTAATTTTTAGGCTTTTTTAGGCCTCTAATTTGTTTTCTGAAACAGTATTAACCCCACTCAAATTGGCGGGTGTACTGTTCCTGCATTTGGAGGGAATATATATTCTAAATGGAAAAAATTGATAAACATAAAAAAGTATACTGTTGAGCATCTACAATACTCCCTCCGTCTCACCACTATTGACATATTTACTTTTTCAAAACTAAATTTGGTAAACTTTGATCCTAAATATAAATTAATACATTTATAATACAAATATCATGTGAGATATTGTTAGATTCACTTTTCCATCTATTTTCTAACTATTAATTTTTTTATGTGAAATTGTTATATGTATTTAGAGATATTGACGGTAAAATATGATCATCAAAGACCGTGAAAAAATAAATATGTCATTAATGGAAGTAACCTTCTAAAATTTCTACAGTACAGAAAAATTGAAATTTTACACTTTTCCCACCATTCAATACCCTAACCCTGCCCATTTGTACATTATGAAACATTCACGACAACTGTTTTTGCCCCACAAAATCACTGCAGTCATTCTTCAAAATCCTTCCAACATTACTTTATTTGCCTAACTGATTTCTTAACAAACTCAGCCATGTGAAGTCTTTTTTTCCTACCCCCGGGTTAGAATACAACACTCATCGAGCCCTACTAGGTCCAAAAAAAGGACGGATTGCTCTCAAGTTGCTGGATTTTCACTTCGTCATCGGGTAGGATTTCATAAATGAGGGAGAAGATTATGAGCAACATCAAAATGCAACACCAGGCATAATATTTGTTGGAAAACTGTAGGGAGGGATCCAGCAAGGCCAACGTGAGGAGGCTGGTGCTTTTTTCATGTAATATTTGAACCGTGAGTTACATATTCGCAAGGGCTGGATTACAGTTTTGCATGGGATGCGCGATTGACATGAGGTCAGGATGTTTGGTCGCGCATACCACAACGTGACCATAGAACTCGATGCTCTAAGAGTTGTACCTGCAACACAGAGAAAACTAATTAGGGAAACTAGCACTGCACTTGGTACATCAAAAAGCACAGTGCAAAGGGCAGTAGCACAACGGGTTATAAGCACAAAAAACATCACAGACAAGAACAAGGTAACAAGGTTCAAGTTCTGTTTGAATAAGCTAGATGCACATTTCAAATTCCTTTCAATGGACACGACCATTCACATAGATAAGAAGTGGTTTTACATGTTAAAGCCAACTATTCGTTGCTTATTGGTTTTGGATGAGATAGAGCCCCACGGGACTTGTAAACAGAAGTCCCATATACCTATGCTGGTGTTTATGTGTGCCGTTAGTCTGCCATTGTATTGTATTAATAGGGAGCTCTGGTTTGATGGGAAGATTGAGTTGTTTCCATTTGTTGAAAAGGTTCCCGCAAAGAAGAAAAGTAAAAATAGGCCAGCAAGAACAATCGAAACAAAACCTGTGAAGATCAAGAGGGGTGTTATTCATGCAAAATTAATCAATGAAATAATTTCAGCTATATAGGCAAATTGGTCAGCATTCATGGGGAAAGACATATTCATCCAGCAAGATAATTGTAGAGCATATATCAACAATTGGGATCCATAATTCAGAGCAGTTGCATAATCAGAGGGGTTCGACATAAATCCGGTTAGTCAACCCCCAAACTCACCATATATGAACATATTGGACCCAGGGTTCTTTAATAGCATTCAAACACTACAACATGAAACACCAAGTACCACAGTAGAAGGACTTTTACAAGCAGTAATTGATGCATTTGATCGAGAAGATCCAACAACTCTAAATGAGGTGTTCTTAACACATCAAGCATCCATGATCGTGGTAATGAAAATTAAGGGTTGCAACAATTACAAGATGCTCTAGCAAGGATTGGTCAACTGCCAAGGATGCTCGTTGTGGATGAAAACATTGTGAGGGAAGTTGTTTAGCACCTAGTAACCATTCAGGATACAGAAGGCGTGAAAGCATGGGTGCATGCACTAAGGTTGGGGCAGTAGCTATGAATGTATGGGGGAAGTGTGCTTTTGGAGGGGTTAGACTATGGGGAAGGTTTTTGGTATCCTTAAAATTGTTTCTGTTGGTGTGTAAAACAAGTTTTTCTTGTAACCCTTTATATAAGTAATGAAATTTCCAATTTCAATTCCAGTATAGGGTCCAAGCAAACTAGTTCAATCAGAACAATTTAAGAATGGGAATGCTCAGGTATCCAAAACAATCAAAGTAAACTTAGAAACCTTTATAACTTTCAAGCATACACATAGTCAGTAACAACATTCAACTAAATTTAGCTAGAACATAATCATACTCATGCCCACTCATAAACAGGTTACAACATTCAAGCACTCATATTGGGACAGAGCTTAATCACACTCAAACAGAGCAGACTCATTATCACCAGACGCCTAAAACATAAGCAGACTCATGTAGAACAGGCTCATAATCAGACTCATACAGAGCATAATCATACTCATAAATAATCATAAAGAATACAGTGCATACTCTCATAAAGAATGCAGAGCATAATCAGATTCATAAAGAATGCAGAGCACAATCAGATTCATAAAGAATACAGAGTAGACTCACAATCACCAGACTCATAAAACATAATCAGACTCACACGGAGCATAATCAAGCATAATCAGACTCATAAAGAGCATACTCAAGCATAATCAGAACTCATACTCAAACAAAAAGCATAAAGGCATAATCAGATGTCATTTATACAAGCACACTCAGTTAAATGTAGGACATACAAACACATAATCGATTTCAAAGAGACTAGGGAAATATTTTCATATTAGGGCATATAGAAGAAACACACATGGAGTGAGAATAACAAAGTTAGAAAAACATTATTAGATAAAAAAAAATTAGGGCATATATTCAAACACAAACAACACTAAGTGGCTCACAAACAGATATGAAAAAACACAGCCAACACGAAGTGGTTCATAAACAGAGATGTAATAACATATCTAACACAAAGTGACTCATAATAAGAACAAGTTCAGGATAACTCCCCTTTCAACCATAACAAAAATTCGTTTTAGCCATATAAATGGAAACTCCAAAGCCCCAGAGTTTCATACCACCTTATGAATTACTTTTACTGTCTGTGAAACAAAGGGACATAAACATACACCAGCAGAAATCAGTCTTTATTCATAGATTAGGGTTACAACAAAAGAGATAAATATTAAAGACTAAACTATTTTTTGGTCCCCTACAGAGTATCTTATACCATGTTTTGGTCCCCGTTTGCAAATCAACCCTTAGACAGTACCATACAAATTCAGAACATTTTGTTTGGTCCCCAAAGTTAGTTTTCAGGTAAAGTCAACAGTAAAATATGTCAAAATTTATAAAATGACCATTATACCCCTGAATTAAAAAAATAAAAAAAACCCCGGGGTCCTCTAACTTAACCTATTTGGATCAAATCGGGTCGCTCCTAAATTCACCGGCCGCTCCTCCAAATCAATCTGCACCGTCCTCAGCCACTTGGAGAAGACCTCGTCTCCTCACACAATTCCGGCTCGACAGTACTCTATCGCCGAATAATGGGATTCTAACATTACATGCATTGGAAACACAGCAAACTCTAGTACTCCTCTTCTTGATGAAACAAAACTAACCAAAAAAACCCAGAAAATTTCAGAACAAAAACCATAAACATAACTAAAAAACGCTAACATAATAATGCGTCAACCATGCCTAGCCTGGAAATCCTTCATGAAAGCAACAAACTTCTCAACACCAGCATAAGGTGTCATTGGCGCACATATGCAAACACTTGGCGTGCAGAGACTACTCTAATGAATCGAAATCAGGGGTTTTTGTGTATTTCTCAGATTTCCCGCTCCAGATAACATTGGGTTTGTAGTATTTCACAGCTTCTTTGTACGCTTTCTCCCTCCATATGACATTTGGTTAGTTTTAGTTTTTTTACATCAATTTTCCCCTCGCACGATGCCGGTACGGCGTCACCGGCGCCAACCTAAAATGCGCCACACAAAAGAGCGGCTCCGGCACCGAGCCAGAATCAGTTGTGGTGTGCCGTGGCTGAAGGAGCTAAGGATTCCGACATGGAGGCGACGCTGAACTATGCCTACGGCCAGGGGACAGGGACTTGCGACGTGATTCAACCAGGCATTGCGTGTTCGATCGGTCATGGAGGTTAGGTGTAGAAAGCGGAGGTGGGGGATAGTGGAGAAAATGGAGAAAACTGCAGGTTGCAGGCGGAGAAGAAGAGTTGTGCGGCGGAGAAGATGAGTTGTGCGGCGGGGAAGAAGAGTTGTGCGGCGGGGAAGAAGAGTGGTGCGGGGAAGAAGAGTGATGCGGCAGTGTTTCTTATTTTTAATTTATTTGCAATTAAGCCCCTCAAAAAATATAGAATATTTGCGTATTGGCCCCATAATTTAATTAAAATGTTTTTTAATAAGTAGAATTATGAAAATACCCTTGACTATATCGGAAAAAAGTTCCTGTGTACCTGAAAATCACCTTTGGGGACCAAACAAAATGTTCTGAATTTGCGGGGTACTGTCTAAGGGTTGATTTGCAAACGAGGACCAAAATATAGTATAAGATACTTTGTAGGGGACCAAAAAAATAATTTAGTCAATATTAAAACCAACTATCTACTTAACTTTTTCCACTTCTTCTCTCTATCTTGTACCTTACGCAGAATGTCCCTTATCCGAGGAATTCGTATCTCAGGAATAGAAACACCAAATCGATTCAGTCCAAGGTGAGTGTCAAATCTTTCTCCTAGTCCGACATATGATCCGACGATGATCGAGAAACCCTGTGAGTCAGGAGTGACAAGGGAGACATGGACGGATTGTGGAGCCATCCAATTGAACTTCTTCAAGTTGTGGTTCCACCAAAGGTTGGTTATTAGAGGCCATAAAAGGCTGGAAAGCAGACATCACTGATGAATCATCACCGGGGATCCACCAACGGTTCTTGCATGGGACGACTCAGCTCACCACAAGGAACAATGAAGCTGGAAAGTTCACCACATTGGTGCCACCTACGGATCTACTAGCAGAGGAAACCCTCCGGCCATTGCAAGCTCTGAGCAGGGCCGGCACGACCTTGTCTTCTTCGGCGTAAGCACCGATTACAGTGTCAGCCTCATTCACCGGAGAAAACCCATCATATTTGGTTTAGTACCTAGAATCCTCAATATAAAAATTGGGACAACGACCCCCCACACCCCCACTCATTTCATCCCACAACCCAAGAATCCATTACAAAATCGAAAACCCTAATTTCTTTCGGACAAATGAGGGGATGAGTTTCTCACAGATCTAAAACCAGAACAACAGCAAAAAAGAGGGACAGTGAGAGAGAGAGGAAGTGTGAATGGCAAAGCTAAAACCCTATATGGGTTCTTAAAGGGGAAGTGGGGAAGTCAAAAGGTGGGATAATTCAATGCGTGAAGAACCTCGTGACAGGGAGAATATAGACGTTGGGTAAAGGCTGAGAAGGGGAACTATTTGTGAAGTGATAAGGTTTTAATGAGTTCAAAAGTCCGGTTGGTGAAATGAGTTAATGTGGGGGAAGTGGAGGTTTAAGGAAATGATTTTGTTTAAGGGACGTGCCAGGGTTTAATTTGGGTTGGGTTAGGATTAAGGTTGGGAAATAAATTCATTAATATTTGGGTCAGCCCAATTTAAAAACAATAAAAACTTACCAAAATGGAAAAAAAGTGAAGAGTACAAATAGAGCCTGGACGGAGGGAGTACAAATATAAATAAATGAGTTGGAAATAGGTGAAGAATGGTGGGACCAGTAAAAGTTGATGTGGACAAAACTGGATGATATGGAGGAGATTGGATGATTGTGAGATGGGATACTGTTGAGAGGAGAGAGAGTTCAAAAGTCATAACTTGGGTCTTTAGCATTGTACATGCTCTAAGAAAACTAAAAAAAATTTAACATTTGATCAGTCGGATCCATAAATTGTAACTTATCCACCTGATCAAGTGGCTCTTTGCTTTAGTTCTCTACCCTTTGATCAATCTTCCTCTTCAAGCTATTACTAGGTAGCAAGCATTCCACATCATCATATTAGTTAGAAGTTAGCATCTAGCAGGTTAGCCTAGTTTAGTTATTGTAAATCAGTTAGATGCCACCATTAGCTTTGTAACTGCTCATAGCTGAAGAACATGTATATATACCGCTTACACATTCAATTACAATCAAGTTATTCATTCAAAATCCCCCAAATTGCTTATATGTTTTTCTCCATCACTGAAGGTTTTCAGTTCCATTTTTTTGAGTTTGTTCAATTAGTTCATGGTATCATAGCTTCTAGACTCATGATCCCGATTCTCTTTTGTTGATTTATCACTCGTGATCAGAATTTTGAGTTCATAATTAGTGAATCTGGTTTAGTTAATCTTGGAAACAAATGAAATCTATATGTCGTGGATGATGAAAGCTTTGTGAGAATCAAACATGGAGATCCTTTGTTTTGCCTACCACTATTCATGCTAGCTTAGTAGTGGTGTCTGATCTGCTCAATGAGAGGAGTTATGTCATGGAATCATGCGATAATCACAACTTTCTTAGCCAGAGGAATGATACAGTTCATCACAAGTGATATTCCTAAACCTTATCCTGATACTCCTATCTCCAATCAGTGGATTAAAGTGAATTCCACAATGTTTTCTCGGATTCTCAACTCAATCAGCAAGGATATTTCATGATTTTTGTTTTCCAAACTAACGCTAAGAAGTTTATACCACTGGTCCAAATGCAGGTGAGCCATTAAAGTTTATCCCTTCCGAGAAAATGAAAGGAGAACCCAAATCCGCTAGAAGCTATGATACTTTGATCATGAGTGATAAATCAACAAAAGAGAATCAGGATCACGAGTCTAGAAGCTATAATACCATGAACGAATAGAACAAACTCAGAAGAATGAAACTACAAACCTTCAGTGAAGGGGCGAAACAAAGAAGCAATTTTGGGGAATTTTCTGAATGAATAACTTGATTGTCACTGAATGTGCAAGGGATATATACACATGTTCTTCAGCTATGAACAATGACAAAGATGATGGTGACATCCAACTTATTTACAATAACTAAACTAGGCTAACCAGCTAGGTGCTAATTTCTAACTAATATGATGATGTGGAATGCTTGCTGCCCAGTAATCTCATAGTAGCTTGAAGAGGAAGATTGATCAAAGGGTAGAGAGCTAAAACAAATAGCCACTTGATCAGCCGGATCCATAAATTTTAGATCATTAGCAAAAGTAAGAGACTAAATTCGGTCATTTTTTATCGTTAAAAATGCATTTATGTAGGTGTATAAGAGTCATCATGTGTGCGTACAATTGTCTCTAACCTAAACCTGAAAGCCAATCGAGCATCCAATCTTAAGACTAGTCTAACCAAAGTGAATTGGTTTAACTAATCTGAACATCGTCTACAAATGTGGTTTCAAGCCTCATAACATAATTGCCAAAAAAATTTGCATAAAAAACTTTGACTGAGATTTCTCCTAAACCGTCTTTGGATAGCACATGGGAATGAATCCATTTTTCTGATGACACTGGTAAGAATTCAAACAACAACATATCACTAGTGATCTGACCATCAACAACCTCCAAGCATATAGCAGTGTTCTTCTAATTTTTGAGATCTCAAAGCAACGTAAAAATTGATTCTTGAAAGCAGTAACTTAAAAGTTGCCTCTAAGATGCCAAAATATTTGGAGCATGGGCTAAGTGAAAGTGAGGGGAGAACTGTGGTACTTTAAGTGGTGTTGTGCTGGTATGCATTGGCTTTTGTTTTCCGAACAAGTCTTCTACTAAAGATTGGGTCTCTAGAAGAACAAAATTGGCAGTGAATTTGCAGTAGTCGTGAGCCCAGATCTTTTGGGTGCGGTTATCGTTGTTTTTGCTGAGTATTGTTGTCTGCATCGAGCGTCGCCAAGCACTGTGACTGGCCGAGGTTTTTTTTGGTGTTTTAATTATCGTGATTAAACCTGGCAAACGAGTTTTTTGGTTGGTTATAGGTGATACCTAATCGATCCGGGTATGATTGATAGATTTTTTTTGTGTGTGTGCAGGTGTCAAATTCTTACCAGGTGTGTTAGAATTATATGTCATTTGGGTAATTATAAAAATACCATATAGGGTCAGGTTTGGTTAGGGTCATTTTGATTTTGGGTATAATTCAGGTATGACTTTTTTTAGTCAGGTTCGGATCAGGTTTGGTTTGAGAACGCTTTGGGTATATCCTCTTTGGGGCCAGGTTTTGTCAGATTTGAGTTTATCTAATTCAAGTATAATTTAGGTAAATCTAGCAAAATATTAGTATTATAATGAAAATGAACACATATATAATTTAAAGAAAAAAAGTGCTTATAAAACCCTCAATTCTTAAACCAAAGGAAACACTCTCACCTCTCTCTACTCATATTCTCTCTGTAGGATCTCTTCCTAATTTATCTAAGACCACAAAGATCTTCATATCCCAAGCATAAATTTCTTGCTTTCTCTTCAAATTTTAACTTTTGAAATTTTAAATGGGTAATTAATCCATGCATTCATAGGCTATGAATCATATCCACGCAATCGTTTGATTGGAGAAATCATTAATACGAAGAACATGATATCAATCTTTATATATTACTATCTTCAACATCCACCAGCCCTCACCAAATTCATATACCAATACCAAACCTTTCAAATTATATTAGTTTTCCATATATATTTCCTTGCAGCATGAGCCATGGGTGACAAACTGATAGCCTGGTATGAAAGAATCAACATCTCCGATGAAACCTCCAAAAAACTCATAGACCTAAATTTAATGTTGGAAGAACACCTGTCCAAAACTTACCTCCTTGGTGCAAAGATTCCAAGCCTTGGAATGAAACCCGTAAACTTCTTAATCTTCACTTTGAAAAGTGCGTGGACCCACAAAGGCAAAGTTGAGTGTCAAGGCAAAGTTGAGTGTCAAGGCAAAGTTGAGGGCTATCATATGGGGGGAATTTGCTTTATTTGAGTTTGAGAAGCTCGTGGACAAAACTAAAGTAATGGATCTTTCTCCTTGGTTGTTCGAGAACAACCTTGTAGTGCTTGTGGAAACGGATGGCTCTGAAGCCCTTCACAATATATCCTTTGGCTAAAACCCCTTCTGGATTCATGTGCATAATGTCCCACCAATCCTCATGACACCAGATATGGTAGCCTTAATAGGCAACTATCTGGGAGACTTTGGTTCATGTATGGGTAAAACACTAAGGACGAGAACAATGCTCAATGTTTATAAGCCTTTACCTCGAGTTATCATTTTAGAATTCAAAGGGATAAACTACTTGTTCGATTTTCGGTACCAAACTTTTGTGAAATGTGTGGTAGTTTAGACCATCCAAAAATTGAATGCTCAATGAAGGAACCCTCACAATGTGACCATTGATGCCGATGGGTTATGGGAGATGGACGGGGTTCAAAAATGACCAACCATTCCTGCAGTCGAGTCCTGGAGTGCTGCACCAGAGAAGAATGAAGGAGGCACCGACAAATGTTCTCAGCCTTAGAAGAGGGATGGCACGAAAAAGAAGAAATTCACGATCTTAAAAATCATAAGGCGGATTTAGGTTCTCCTTTCATTTTCTCAGGAGGGATAAACTTTAATGTGGGATCACCTGCATTTGGACAGAGGGATAAACTTCTTAGCATTAGTTTGGAAAATAAAATCATGGGAATATCCTTGCTGATTGAGTTGAGAATCCAAGACAACGGTGTGGAATTCAATTTAATCCACTGATTGGAGATAGGAGTATTAGGATGAGGTTTAGGAATATCACCAATGATTAATTGCATCATTCCTCAGGCTGAGAACATTGTGATTATCACCTGACTCCAAGTAACATAAATCCTCTCATTGAGCATATCTGACACCACTACCAAGCTAGCATGATCAGTGTTAGGCAAAACAAAGGATCTACATGTTTGATTCTCACAAAGCTTTCATCATCCACAGCATATGGATTTTTTTTCTTTCCAAGGTTAACTGAACAAGATTCACTCACTATGAACTCAAAATTCTGATCACGTGTGATAAATCAACAAAAGAGAATCAGGATCACGAGTCTAGAAGCTATGATACCATGAACTAATTGAACAAACTCAGAAGAATGGAACTTAAAACCTTCAGTGAAGGAGCAAAATAGAGAAGCAGTTTTGGGGAATTTTCTGAATGAATACCTTGATTATAACTGAATGTGCAAGGGGCATATATACGTGTTCTTTAGCTATGAGCAATGACAAAGCTAATGGTGGCATCTAACTGATTTACAATAACTAAACTAGGCAAACCAGTTAGATGCTAACCTTTAACTAATATGATGATGTGGAAAGCTTGCTGCCTAGTAATCCCATAGTAGCTTGAAGAGGAAGATTGATCAAAGGGTAGAGAGCTAAAGCAGAGAGCCACTTGACCAGTCCAGATAAGTTTCTAAGCTTACTGAGCATCCATGCTAACTGAGAGCTTCAAAATTCATACTTGTTCATTAACAATTTGTAAAGTGACTCTAAGACTGAACTAGTTATCAAACTTAATCAATTTCCTAGATGAGAATATGTAACAAAATGTATGTTTTTATTATCTTTTGGTGCTCCAAAACAAATATCTTCACCGACATCGGTCTCCATTTGGCCTCCTTTAACCGTCGCATTCACCTAGGTGCCAGAACTTCAAAGTTCCATCAAACTATACTTTCTTAATATATTGTCTCTTACAACCAGTACGCAAGGACTAAAATAAAGTTTAGTCAATGAAAAATTAGAAAGACTAACATGAACTTCAGCTTTAAACTTTCTTCAAATGTATAAGCATCAATTTTTATTTTATTTACAACAACGTTAAATTTTAGGCGTTGTCTGAGTGAATGGTGCTTTTGTCATAGTATTAATGATATTTTGATTTAGTTTCCTTTTTTCCTTAGTTTCCTTTTCCTCGCAGGAAATGTTATAGATGGTAGTTTCTTTTTCATTATCGGAAAGGTTTACATTGTAGTTATATACATTGTGATCTCTAGGGATCGATGAACAAAATCAACCTTTCATATTTACAATATTTTACATGGTATCAGAGCTAAACCCCGAATCTTGAAATTCTTTCAAAACTCTAAATGCTTGCACCGCACCATTGTGGTCGAATTCTATTTCGTCACTGCCACATCGCATGTAGTTTCTGGTGTGAAGATCCATAATATTTGACATTTCAACCACCATGATGTTTGAAATTCCTAACAATTATGCCAAAACCATTGCCACTGCCCTAGACGTTGATGCTGCTACTTTCGCTGTAATCCCAGTTACCAGTAATGCTCATTTATCATCTGTTGTATTCGTTAACACCTCAACCATCCTAACTGACCTTGATCGAAATTTTCTGGGGTTTGTCCAACAGTATGCCAGGTAAGTTTAATTTAACTTGGATTCTTGACACCGGAGCTTCATATCACAAGACTGACATTGGGATCTTCCTCATGATATTACTCCAGTTGATTCTGTTGATGTTATTTTTCCTGATGGATCTATATCCACTTCTGTGAAACATATGATTATGTGTTTTAGGTACATAGATCTTTCTTATGTTTTATTTATTCTTGAATTATGTTGCAATTTATCGCCTTTTCCAAGTTAAGTGCTGCTTTAAAATGTATAGCTTTTTTTACCAATATATTTTGTGTATTGGATATCAGATTGAGAACAATAATTGGCGCGGGTGAACAACAAGGTGGCGTTTATTGGCTGTGTGTATTGGGTGTTATGATGCCTGCTTTGTCACTCATCGTTTCTGTCATTTCTGTGCCTCTTTGTTCGTCCCATTTATGGAATTAACAGTTTGGACATCTTTTTAGTTCAGTTTCATCTTCTATTTATGATCTTAAAGTTAGTCAATCAAATAAAAATGTTTTGTGCTCCATTTGTCACGAGCAAAACAGCCTAGAAATAGTTTTTCTTTGAATTCTTATAGAACTAGAAAGTTATTTAAAATAATACATTGAGTTGTTTGGGGCTGATAGCTCAACATCTAGTGGAGCTTCTTTTTTTAAAAAATTATTTTTGATGATTATTTCTAAGTTGATTGAATATATTTGTTAGTTTCTAAGTCTGATAGCTGCCAAGATGAAGAAATTTTGTGCTGTTGTTCGAACACACTTCAATCGTCTAGTTCAACATATACGAGCCGACAATGAGATTGGATTCTTACCTCTTCAATCATTTTTTGTTGAGGCTAGAATCTTGTTTGAAACATCCTGTGTTGAGACGCCAAAGCAAAATGGTTGTGTTTAGCACAAGCATTACCATCTACTCATTGTTGCTCAAGCTCTTCGATTTCAGGATCATCTGCCAATTTACTTATGAGGAGAATGCATTCTCACTATTGCTTATCTGATCAATAGAACACTGAACCCTCTGTTCAATGGAGTCACACCTTATCAATTACCCCATGGTTGCACTCTGAACTATGGGCTCTTTCGAGTTTTGGGTGTCTATATTTTGCTTCTCAACTTCCTCGAAAACATGATAACTTTTCTTCCCACAGTCAAAAGTGCATCTTTCTTGGATATCCTACTAGCAAAAAAGGTTGGCATGTTTATGATCTTAATTCTCAAACTGTATTCCACAGTTGTGATGTTGTCTTCTATGAAGATGATATTCTGTTTGCGCCTCTTAGCTACTACATACAACACCTATTACCTCGAATTTTCAGGCCATTTTACCTCAGTTTTTTGCCCCTGAAAAACCAAAGTAAATATGGGTGAAGTAAAAAGGTTACTTTTTACTTCGTTTCAAAACTGAGGTAAAAAGTTATTTTTACCTCAGTTTTTCATAAAAATAACCGACGTAAATAATATCCAGCTGACGACCATGGCAACATCAGTGCAATATCGCTACACGGGGAGGGTTGTCAACATCCCATCCAACAATGAGGTCTCATTACACAATGTCGTATATATTATTTGCAATGTCGTTATTAATCATATTCGATATCGCATGAGGTTGTTCCAAATTTGCAATCGAAGATTTTTAACTGCGGTTTTTAACCATGGCAAATAACTATTTTTGACATTGGTTTTTTTTCAGAATGACTGTAGTTAATTCTAAAGATTCAAACTGATGATCGATCACTGTGCGAAGTTGTGGACACTGATGTCGTTTGTATGTAATTTGTGACGTCGTTGTTGATCCTGGCTGAAATCGCATATTTTAGTAACCAACTTCACAACCTATTATTTTTTGCGGCGGTTATAAACCGCTGTAAATAAAAAAAATTTGCCTCAGATTTTTGGTAAGAATGTCCACAATAATTAAAGATGGGACGAACGAATAGTTAGCGACATCGCAAGGAACAATTACATGATCGATATGTCTATGATATTGGATAAAGCTTCGTGGTTTATTGTGTGATGTCACTCGCTTGAATGTACCGCCGGTAAGCCAATGATAACTATATACGACGTCACTTGGATTAGTTCTGGTGTACCAAATTGTTTATTAAAGTGTGCGGCATCGGTCCTCATATAAATAAGAGAAATAGAAATTTTCATAAACAGAATACTCTACGTTGAACGCCATTTCAGATTGAATGTTACTACACCATTCACAAATCATAAAGACAAGAACAAGAAGCACTACACCATCCATACACTTAGTATATTATTGAAATTCTCACAAAATGAACTATGCCATTGATACTCCATAGGTAGCTAGAGATCTATATCCAAGGTGTCAAAAAATACCTTAGAAAGTATCAATGGGAATTTTAGAGAATGATGCTCTCACCAAGAAATCAACCAATTCCAAGTTTCTCATGTCGTAGTTGGATTAAACAAATACTTCAAATTCATTACCATCATAAAGTTTGCCCAACTGTCGTGTACTTCCTCCAATTTCTTGATGGTGTGCGGTTCTTTGTCCTCATTAAAATACTACAACAAGGTGTAATGTCAAAAATGGTACATAGGTTGTGCAAAGTCATATGATGTTATTGATTGGATTCAACATGTGAGAATAATAGATACCTCATATAGATCTAATTGATTCTCCCTCACTTGCATGGCCAATTCTTTCATCAATCACATGCAATAGTAACCGCCTTCCCACGGGGCCATTTTTTTTCATGCTAGTCGATTATACAAATTGTTCACAAACACATTGATAAGTACTTATGACAATAGTTATTCCATAATAAATTGGAAATAATCTAATTCTAACCTTTAGGGACTTCCACATGAATTCTTTGTTCTTGTTAATTTTGTGATCCGTCATCACCTTTGTAATTGCGAATGAAATTATTTCCGGCGGCATTAGATGTAATGGATCGTACCAGAACACTGTGTTAGAAGGAAGAACGATGATGACCACCATCCAATGTTTTCTACAAAAATGAAATCCTCATTACCTCAATACAATCACATATTGATAAATAGAAACCAAACAATTTTAATAAATTAAGTATAGGTTATTCACCACTCGTAATAAGGTGTGATATATATGAGATGGTCCTTTTGCATTAACCAAGAGTTGAAGTAGGCCAAACGCTCTTCCATCGCAACATGGTCATGTTGGATCTTCGTTGGGCAAAGAGCCCATATCCACCCTTTCATTTTGGAAATGGATTGTACATGCAGGAGCCTATAAACAAGGTTATTCTTGATTGAAGGAAAATGCAATAAGTATGTACAGCTGAATCAGGTTAGGGTGATGCATTAATACTTACACTCAATTTAGTTGCATCGTAGGAGGGGGTAGATTATTGAAATTGGACAATGATACCAAATCTGCCTTCCCGATAATTGCATCTACCTTGTACCCTAAAATACTCACTTCTTCCATGGGGATTTTGTACAAACACGAGGGAGGGTGTGGTATCACAATCGTGCGGATGTTCTTTAGGGAGCCATACTTTGTGGCATTGAATGGTGGTGGCCTCATTCTAGAGACACTTGTCTTTGATAGTTTTGGATCCCCACATGTATTGGGCAATTTTGCTGGGCTACTTATAATCATTGTCTCGATCTACATGAAATCAACCGTAAAAGTTATTTTCTAAACATTTGTCTCAACTCATAAGAAATAGTGTATAGATTATCGATGTTATACCTTCTTCATTGGTATGTTCTCCAAAATATCAACCAAACGAAGGGGCCATTCAATAAACATTCCTAACAACGTGTCCACTATTTTGGCCTTATGTTATGGGATTGGAAGAAAAATACCATCTACGAGGCTCTTTGTTACATTGATAACAAAGTTATTATTCGCGACTGGCTTATGATGATGCACTCGTATTGATGTGTACACTTTACCTTCCTCCACGATGTGGCTCTCTCCATCAACATGTTCAACAAGTAGTATGCACAATGAATTATCCTATAAATAAAGAGGCGGTGATTAGTTTAAAATTATTTGGAACATGATTAGTGTAATCTATTTACTTATACCTTCATGTTGCACTGGTTGGCCTCCACTAACTTTGTTCTTAGTCGATCAAACGCTTGAGGTGTCGTAGAGGTCGGAGACGGTGGTACGAGCCTACTATGACACTCCAAGATATCATGTTGACGTTGTTGGAGAAGAAGGGAAAGGTGGAGTTGTGGTTGTTGGTTTAGAACATGCAATAATTCTCTCTAAGTCAAGTGGCATTTTCCTCCCATTTGATTCTTGCGAGACATAAGCCACTAGTTGGCTCAATGTGTATTTCAATGCATTAATCTCTCTTTGTTGACTAATTGACGCAATATCAACCTTAGGATTTTGGGGTTTGACAAAGTTGTCCCTATGTGTAGCGAGCGTTCGACACCCTAGACCCGACCTGAATGTTCTTTCTTGTTGACCGTAACTCCTAGTAATTCCTTCTTTCCAACACCAATGAACTCGCTGGACTCTTGTTTCATTTTTAATTCCTCCTATAAATTACCAATAATAAATCTCATATAAATTTTACATGAAAAAATTCATTCATATCATATCATCTAAGCCAGATGCAAAACTTATAATTTGTTTGGCAACAATCTCCACATCTTTGGTGTGGAACTTACACTCCATATTCTTTCCACGCCCTTTGTAGCCTTTTAGCCATTTCTCAAATTAGGGAACCTTATTAGGCGTGGGATAATCCATTGAAGTCCTTGCTTCCTCATCCGTCATTCCAAGCTCCATCGTGTCGAACACTCTAGCCTTAAACATTTCCTTCATGATTATTCTTGTAGCAGGTGCGAATCCTCTACAAATCATAGTGTGGTGCATATTATTCCTTGAGGGTAGTTCACTTTTGTTTTCCCTTACACCCTGTAAAATCATTAGAACAGATGGTTCATAATACAAATCAACAATGTTGATGGACTTGGTAACACAATTACCCTGCTCTGACCGACATCGGACACCCATCGGTAAGTACATCGCATTTAGTGGAAAGTAACTTATAAATTTTGCACAAGTTGTCGGTCTAATGCAGTGTCTAAACTAAGTGTACTCACGATGTCGCAAACTAGTTGACTTTATCGACTTGCACCATGATCAGTAGTCTGCGACGTTGCATGTTTAGCAACTGCTACTATTTTTTTGGGCAAAGGGTGGACCTTTACCATTCTAAAACCCTAGAAATAATGCACAACATACACATTATGATGCTACCAAAAAATCTATAATCAAGCATAATCAAGTTTATCCAATAAAATAATACATGTGTAAATTTATAAATATGTGCACATTGTGTATGCACTTGTAAGCATGTCAATGTAAATTCCTTACCAATTTTTTCCTGCTAGTTTTCTTGCAACAAGACTCTTCCAACTCGATTCACTTATGAATGGATGCTTAATTCTAGGGCTAAAATAATTTATCTTATCGAAATCGTTTTCCTTAGCCAATTTTACTTTGAAATCTCTCCATCTTTCACCAGAGTGCCGTATAGTTCTCCTTTTCAATTTTGCCATATTATCTCACTCAATTTCAAAGGCATATTGATTGGCCCTCCATAGTTTATCCTTATAAGCATCATCAACACGAGGCCACGACTCATACAAGAATATGTCTACCTTTGTCCTAGAAATCAAACCGATGTAACTAGACCACCAATTACTTTGCTCCCCTATGGCATTCCCGATGTGATCGAACTTTATAGGATATTTCGTACCATTCTCCACCATGTCTATCAATTTCTTGAAAATTTCCATACCCCGAACTTGCCTATATCTCTTCGATTGATTCATATCTCCCCCTTCTTGGGCTCGTTTCCTCTTATCGTGGTTAATGACTAGAAAACCTAAATGTAGAGTTCAAAGAACACAAACATAATTGATGAATGTAATATAATATTTCATATGTAACCTTTACTATGAATGAAAAGGAAACATAGCAACCTTAACCATACATGTCAATCCCTCGCATGGGCACAAAATACATACTTCATGTAGTGTTTCCTCACCATAACAAAATGATGTAAATGAAATATTTGATGTTATCTCCATATAGAAATAACATCTATTAGCATGCTTCCACATGTTTGTACACCATATTAACTTGAAAAAAAAACATCTTTAATGAAAGCATAAAAACCCTACATGTGTGTTATCCACAATCTTAAAGTTAATGAAATGAAGAAGAATGAACATAGAAGTCTTAAACACCCTTTCAATAAACGATCAAAAGGGATGTGGGCATAAACAATTTGATCAAGTAATGATAAAGATGGAAACTTACCCCCTTTTTTTATTCATGAAATCCCTCACCATGATGACCTCATCCTTTTCCCTTTGTTTCTCCATTTGGGAATGATAGGGTTGTGATGGATTTGGGTGTGTTTGGTTGTTGATTAGTTGGTGGTGGAATGAAATGGAGATGATGAATGCTGGGGGCTTTGGGGGGGGGGTGCCAATTTTGTCAATAAATGCCTTTTCAAAGCATTTTGGGGTTTTAAAAAACCAAGTATAGCTCATAAAAGTACTCTCCCACCAATCATGCGATGTCGCACGTATTTTGCAACATGTCAATTGATATCACTTTACATCTCCGGTTGGGTCAAAATAGGCCCAATAGGCCCGTTCATGTTGAATAACCGACCTCGCAGATATATTGTTTAAACATCGGCACATAAGATGGAATTTGCAATCTCGACAATACATAAAATTTAATGCCAAGTATTGGGCCTCTGGATGGACCAAATGAGCCATTCCTCAGGAATCCGCAACGTTTTTCTCCGTTCGTTTTACAATCGCTACGAAAGATTTTTTGAGCGACTTTGGCCGGGATATAGCCATATTGAATTTTTCTGTTTCAATGATACTTTTACTAATAATGGCACTAGTTAAAACCATTTCCATACCATTTGTGTTGGCCCTATCAATTGGCGAGCATATATTGAGGATGTCAAAGGTCTATCCTTTGAGTGCGACATCGATGATATGTCGGACTACACTCGGTTATATCGACAGTTTTGTTGAAAATCGAGTCATGTTGTCTATAACCATCACTGGAAAAGGGAAAAAATTTTAACGTCTAGGCTTGTTGTACAATTTGGCCCAGTTTCATGTCTTTGCGATCTCACTGACATGTCAGTAACCCTTCGGGCTTGGCTAATATACCAGCGACATCGCCACATGACAATTTAATTACCCCACATCCTAACCCATCAAAAATTGTTTGGGCCCCGGGTGAAACACCTGGCCCATTACGTGCAATGTGTGGCGTTGCATTGTATTTTCCATATTTTTCGGCCAATACGAAGTAATCTGCAACATTGCAGGTACTTTAAAAATAACACCGTTCATGGCGTGGTATATAAACTGCTCACCCCGACCCATTCTCATTCTTAACCTCGACATCACAAATAAACCTTCACCACCGGAAACAAACAATTCCTAAACCATTGGAATCCATCAAATAACCGCCGATATTGACATATAAATTGTCAACAAAGACCCAAATAAGTCCCATTCAAGAAATCTTAGCCACAATTAGTGATGCAATCACCAACATTCAAACCCTAGCAAAGGTAAGAATTGTTTTACTCTTTTTTTACTTGTTTGCATGCTTTCATTTCATTATTCCATTGGAAAAATTTATATGTACTTCAATGCACATTGATTAAATTTTGTTTTTGATTTCTATGAATCAGTTAGGAATTGGTGTATCTCTTTTATGGGCTACTAATTTATGTGTTAATGTACGCTATTTCTATGTTCATGTCGTGCATCTCGATTTTGGTTGCTTTCATAAGGGTTTCGGTGTCTATGATGCTTGATTCCATGTGGGCTTTTGGTATGTTCTGTACAAGTAGAACACATATTGAATGGGTCGACGGTTATTGCAATTTTGCACTTTCATAGTTATGAATCCGTGACTTCGCTTATGACCTATCAGTCATTTCAAAGTGTCTACAAAGTATGTTCAAACTCGGGCTTCAATTACATTCCATTGCATTTTCTACTCATTTTTACTAAGATTTACAATTTTTTTGTTCACTAGATGTCTCCAATGAAGCAGACTGCTAAAAGGGGCAAGGACAAGAGCGATGAAGCGGGTTCATCCCGCTCCAAAAAGGTGAGGATGATGGATGCCCCTCCCTCACCAATGTTTGACAAAAAATTCTTCTTTAAAGAGAAGAACGAGAAGCGTTTCAAAATGTTGATAGAGATGAGGGTGAAAGAGGTTAGGGTCATGCGGGCCAAGGACGTAGAGAGGCTCCATTTGGACATTTTCTTAGAGGCATTCAAACCTTTGGGAATGGTGTGGTTGATTTGTCTAAACAAGACAACCTAAGAAATTGAGGTGGGGTAGTTCTACACAAACTTCATTTGTCTAACCACCATGAACTGTTCCACAAAAGTCAATGTGGTGTACATGGTACTAACATCGGCAGTGATCAACGGGGCGATTGGAGCTACATTTGGAGGAGAGGATCAAGAGCAGCTGGTTGTGCCAATGAAAATATAATGTAGGGATGCGTATCCTCCTAGGACAGATGAGGATGATCCGTTGGGGCCCTCGATCCCAACTGTATGGTGCAGAAGTACTTCAAGATTAATGTGGGTAACAGGACCATAGGGCCGATGCAAGTCAAGATTGATGTGCTGGATGTGGTGGAAAAGTTGATGTATAATATGGTTATACAAACACTGCTCCCTCCCGGACATCCCTCCGAGTGCACTATCAACGAGAGGGTATTGCTTTACCACATTGTAGAGAAGAAAGTAATTGACCCTGGTTTTACCATCTTCAATGAGATGCACATGGTCTTCCTCACTCCAAAGAGCCGGACCCTCCCCTACGTCGACGTGATCACTGCCCTGATGGAGAAGCAAGGTGTTAGGGTAAGATCAAAAGTGAAGATTTATCCAAAGTACTATGATAAGAGCTACTTCAATAAAAATCACTGGCATTGGGAGGCGGGGACGTGGATTTCTTGCAAATTCCCCAAGGAAGTTCCTCCACAGTCCAGGCCCAACAGTACTCCATCGGCATCCGCACCATTGCAAGCCTAAACTAACACTCCTATCACAGCCTCAGGATGAATTTAATTTTATTCCCAGTCATACGTAATAAAATTCTGAACTTTATATTAAATTAGAAATTTTATTTTTATCTAAAAGAACTTAAAAGTAATTCCTGGGTGATACTAATGAGGGATATGACCGAGCGTAAGGCGTCGAATCACCAAATGATGCGCCTCATCTAGCAGTTGGTCACCAACATGGTAGAGGTGAAGGAAATTTTGGCTGGTGCTATCAATGTACCTTGTGTCCTCAATATGGCTGCACATGGAGCTCATGTAAATATCGATGATACAGAGGGGGATAGTGATAAGACAGAGGGGGATGACGCCGGGGAGGCTGCTCATGAGGCTGAGGCAAAGGAGTAGAAGGGTAAGAAAGTTGTCATTGCCACCAATGAAGATGGATCAAACTCCAGAGGGATTAAGACCGATACCTCAAGCAATGAGTCTATTCGTGTGAAAAGACTGGAGAATTATGGGACGTCTGAAAAAGGTCCCAACACTTATCTTTCTCTATAAAAAAAATGATGCTTGTTTCTTGGATTTATTCATGCGTGTTTCATGGTTGTTGTTGGATTAAGTGAATTTTATGTGTTTTGTTACATTTCATGATGTTTCTAGTATTTAAACAAAGTGTGTTTTATGATTGAATTTGGATTCCATGCATATTAGTATTTCTTTTCATCGATTTTGATGGTTTTAATGATTTCTTGATATATGGTTTGTATTGGATTACACAATATGTGGTTGTCTATGGTGAACTTGGAATGGTTCTTTTAGCTGAATCATTCCTTGTTCTGGCTTAATTAGTTTAGGCGTGATGATTTTAGAGGTCAGTTGCACACTTGCAACGTCGCACTATATTCGTATGCCACAGGATCGGTAAAAACTAAGGGATACCGATAAGTGGGAGACTTTGCATGTAACAAGTGAAATATGCTATTTTAGGCACTAATTCCAACTGATGGGTCAGTACGAGATCGCCACGAGTAATTCTATCTTACCTAATTACTCACTGATAAGTAGTGCGAGTTCGTATGCCCTGTTTCACAGTCAGTTTAGGAACATTGCGAATTTGCATGCATAGTGTTGCATTAACTGAATTGTAAGCCAACTAGTGTACGATGTCAATTTTTAATTCCTCGTACACTATCATATAGTTTCAATGCTGGGATAAAATGGAAATACAATTGATTTTTCACTTACATTTAAACATGAACAGTCACATAAACAGCCATCAAGGTTGTCTAAAATGATGTGTGAACCCAATCTATGTCTTCTTCTCTAACTTCTTCGATTTGGGGTGTCTTTGAATCCACACACCTTCTTAATGGTCTCTCCTCAAAGATAGATCCACCCCATATATTTTATCACACCCAACGTATCTGGTGCTTGAGGAACCGTGTGGACTAATTTTGGATAGTGCAAATGAATAACAATCTCCCACAAATTGACTTTTCCCATGAATGACCACTGACTTGCTAGAATTATAGAGATCTGCAACATAAAATACTTGCGTAACCTATGAAGCAAGAATGTAAGGATCGTCAGTAGAACGTGTCCTGCGCAAATCGACGAATGTAAAGCCTAGTTTGTCCACTGGTACACCAGCAGGGCCATCAAACCATTTGCATTTGAAAAGTGGTACCCTGAAACTTGTGTACACCGATTCCCATATTTCTTCAATCGCACGATAGTAAGACATGTTCCAATACAAAAGATTCTTATCCTTCGCACTGATTACATGTAAAGCTTCTGCAACTACACTGACACCACTATTTTGTGTAGCAGTGTGTGTGTCCCATTCTAGGGTTGAGAAGGTAAACCCATTAATGTCATAGCTCGTGAAGGAAATTACAGCTGCAGAGGGAATGGAGGCTAACCAATTCAAAGTGTCACTATAACTATTTTTGACCACTATCATGTAACCAATCAATGAAAGTGTGATTGTGTTCACCAAGTACTTGCTTCTCCAACCAACCAGGGTGCCGCTCCTTGATAGTGGCCATGTGCATATCCACATATGGGCAAACCACATTTGAGTTTTGCAAGACATATAAATGTGCTTTCTTCAACTCGTCAGGGGTTAATAACCTAGTAGTTCCTTTTCACAAACCTATTCCACCCACTCTATCTGCATGGCATGGTTTTGGTACACTAACCGAGTCCTCAACCTTCATGAACTCCGTACAATATTCTATAGCCTCCTCGGTCACATACCTCTGCACAATACTAGCATCCCAGCGATATTGATTTTTCAAATAACCCTTGAATATATTCATATACCTCTCGAAGGGATACATCCATCGAAGATAAACAAGACCACAAATCAATGTCTCTCGTACAACGTGAACCAACAAGTGCACCATGATGTCAAAGAAAAAAGGAGGGAAATACATCTCTAACTCCCACAATATGATTACTATTTTCTCTTGAAGTTCTTCCAATTTCCGATGCCTAATCTCCCTACAAAATACAACCGGGTAATGCACTTTCGGACGTGAGTTGGCAAGATGGATCTGATCGCAACAGGCAGAATTTCTTGAATCAAACAATGTGAATCGTGCGATTTCATATTTCCCAATCTCAATCCCTCATCAAATACTAGATTGGTAACCTTCAAAGAGTAGTCCATCGCGACAACCATACCTCTCATGCTAGAACATATCAACTCATTTTCAAGCTTGAAAGCATGTAACAAGCAAAGAGCAAATAAGTCTTTGGTCCCTGGACCTTGGGGGCCAATTTAGGTCTAATTGCCATATCAACCATATATTTCTTTGACTTTAAACCATCCTTTGTCTCACTAGGGATATTCATCAAAGTATCAACCAAACTATCACATACATTCTTTTCAATATGCATCACGTTCAAACAGTGTCGGACATCAAGGCTCTCCCAATACGGTAGTTCAAAAAAATGGGATGCTTCTTCCAACTACCGACAACCTTAGGTTTCCTCTTCCTCTTTCCAAAGTCATTTAAAAAATTACGCAACATGTTCGAGATTAACGCACCTGTTAAAACGGGAGGAGGGGGCACCGACTCTATCTTGCCATTGAACTTAACATTAAGTTTCCTCCACAGATGAGTTGTTGGAAGCCATCTCCGGTGCCCAAGATACACCATGTTACTTCCATGCCTTGACTGACAATAGTCTGTTTCTTCCAAAAAAAATATGGCATGCTTTTTTACCTTTAACTAAGTAGCCAGACAAGTTTCCATGTGCATGGAAGTCATTAACAGTGCAAAAAAAAAACATGGCTCTAAAATTGAACGACTCCTTCTGAAACCCATCATACATTCTTATTCCAGGATCCCACAACTTTTTTAGGTCATCCACCAACAAGATAAGTACTCATCGATATCATTCCTTGGTTGCTTAGGACCAGAGGTCCTTTTCATGCATAACCATGGGGGCAAGTTGTAAATCGTTACCATCATCGGCCACGAACTATGATTGGTAGTCATATTGCTGAATGGGTTTATTCCATCTGTGCACAAACCAATCCTCAAGTTACATGGCTCATTCCCAAATTCAGAAAAAGCATCCTCTATCTTCTTCCACTGATTACCATCGGCCGAATGACTAATGACTTCAAGATCAACCACAGTCTGATCTACATGCTAAGTCAAATTCTTTGCATCATTGGGATTGTCAAACAATCTTCTCAATCAAAGAATAATAGGTTGATACCAAATAGCCTTGACAGGCCGATTACCACTTTCTCTATCAACAACCACCTGCTTCAATTTGAACCTTGGAGCATTACACTTTGAGCATTTCACCGTATTTAAGTGATCATCCCTATTTAATATACAATCGTTCCAACAAGTATGTATCTTTTAATAATCCATGCCCATCAGACATAGTACCTTTTTCACCTCATATACCATTTACGATATTCTATTTCCATCTAGAAGCATTTCTTTTAGCACTTTCAACAAATCGGAGAACCCAACATCACTATAGGAATACTTGGCTTTAACATTCATTAACTACAACGTAGCCTTCAATACTATCATTCCTTCTTGGCATTCATCGTATAGAAGTGTTTCATTATGTCCTTGCCATTTCGAAAGTCCTTTAGGATTGCCACTATAGTTCTTGACAATCTCCTCAACCAACTCATCCATCCTATCATCCTTCCCGGCCTCTACTTCATTCAGTGTATGATCATCCACGTTCTCCCCATGCCAAAACCAAATTTTGTATGTTGGATCAAAATCATGTATAAATAAATCATCCTTCAGACTGATTGCATCTTCATGAATAATAGTGTTCCAACACTTCTTGCAAGGACAATACACATACGACAAATTCTCCTTCGCAGCATTTGCGAATGCATGTTTAATAAAGTTAGATACAAAATATTGATACTCTACACTCGTTTGATCTTCATCAAAACAATGAGTTTTATCCATAGATATTCCTACATTCCTACAACAAGTACACATTGTTTAACATCCTATATCTTAGCAACAAATACATACACTTACATTCATTCAATTCATGGATTCCTTAAACATATATGAACATTTGATTAGAGCAACATAGATACACACACACATGTGTGTATATATATATTGTGTGTGTGTGTGCGCGCGTGTGTGTGTGTCTATGAAAACCTTTATTATTATGCTCCCCCTCACACACACACATTATTTATAAATAAATAAATATATATATATAATATCAACCATATATATAATTATGCAAGCTTACATTCAATCAACACCCAATAGTTAAACACATCATATCAATTGAACTATAACCTAGAACCAAGTTTGAAGATGAAAATACAAATTGAGGAATGGAATACTTACTTGCTGCTTGAGTGGGGAGTTAATTATATGACAACCATAACCCTATAGCCCTCTTTCAACAATGAGGAATTGGATTTCGTAGAACCATCTTCAATGGGGAAGAAAATTTAGGGAATTTTGATTGAAAATGATCAAAGGACCAAATAATACTGACCAAATCCCGATAAATTCGATGTCGCTCTTTCTCATCACTACAAAATCAGTCAAATTGGTTACAAGTGCAATGTCGGTAATCTAAAAAAAGACTATACAACATGAAAGATACATGTTGCCAACTTCGCACCAACGTCGATCAATATTTTTACTTCATTTTTTAATGACATTTACCTCGGCTACCTTAGAACCGAGGTAAAAAACCTGTTATTTACCTTGGTTTTTTATAACCGAGGTAATTAATATTTTTTTTACTTTGAAAAAAAACCAAGGTAAAAGAACTTTTTACCTCGGTTTTTTGGGCTAAGGCAAAAAACTGAGGTAAAAAGGCTAATGTAATAAGTGTTGTTTCTTGTAGTACTTGTGAGCCTGCTTCTGCCACCAATATCTTGGATTCCACACTGTCTCCTACTATTTTAACGAGCTACTGACTGACTCATCTACACCTCCGTCCCGTTCTTTGTCACCACCGTCGCCACCTCCTGAAACATAGTTGTCATCTCCACCTCCATTTTCTTTAGAGGTTGAAGTCCAATTGATCTTCTTGAAGTTTGTCACATCACACGAGTTCTCCTGCCTCCTAATTATATAAATGATTATGTCTATTACTCTACTTGCACAGTAAAGCCCCCTTGACTCGTCCACTTTGTCGTCTGTAGATCTATCCTCCAGTACTCACTGTCCTATAGTGGTAATGTTTCCTGTAGTATTTTTTCTTTTGTAGCCTAGACTTTTAGCTCTAGTTACAGATGGTTATGATCCATAACTTATTCTAAGCCTTCTCATCACAAGCATTGGCGCGCAACCTGAAAGATGATATCATTCTCTTGAACAAAATGAAACTTGGACAATCTCTCCCCTTCCTCCTGGAAAGATCGTTGTTGGTAGCTAGTGGATCTTTCACACCAAGTACAAATTAGATGGTTTTATTGAACATGATAAAGCTTGTCTAGTTGTTCTTGTCAATCGTTAGATTGAAGGTACGAATTTTACAGAAATTTTTGTAATTGTTGCTAAGATGATCTTTGTTTGCATATTTTTATTTGTAACTGTTATCAAGAGTTGGGAACTTCATCATATGGACGTTCATAATGCCTTTTTACATAGTGATCTTGAGCATAATGTTTATATGCAACCACCTCTAGGTTATACTGTTTCATCTTCAGACCTAGTTTGCAAGTTACAAAAATCCTTGTATGGTTTTTGTTAGACTCCTCGCAATTGGTTTGCTAAACTTGCCACATATCTACTCATGTTTGGTTTGTGAAGAGTAAGGATGATTATTCCTAATTCTCATTTGCTTGGATGACTATCTCTCTGCATGTTCTCGTTTATGTTGATGATTTGATAATTGTTGGTGGTATTTCTGTTATTCTGAATGAGTTCAAGCCTCACTTAAATGCTTGTTTTCACATGGAGGATATTGTTCCTCTTAGGTATTTCTTGGGAATTGAGATTTCTTGTAAACTTGGTGGTATGTTTTTATCACATCAAAAATATATATTGGATATTCTTTTTTATTCTAGTATATTGGTTGCAAAGTCTATGATTTTCTCATGGAGAAAAACATGAATTGGCACGCGTCAAGGGTCTGCCTGCCTTATAAGGATCCCGCGCAACACATGCCTCTTGTTAGTCCTCTCATACTATCATCCGTTCGGAGCTCAATTTTTCTATTCATACACTTGCTCAATTCATGAAAACTCACTTGTTTCTTGGAAGACAAAGAAGAAATCGACTGTTTCTCGTTGGTCTATTGAGGCTGAGTATTGTGCTATGTATATTGCTGGCTGTGAGCCGCTATGGCTAAAACATCTTCTTTCTTCATTGAGTATTGGTCATTCCTTACCAATGTGTAGATTATGTGATAGTCAAGCAAGTATACATATCTCAACAAACCCAGTGTTTCATGAACATACTAATAACATATTGAGATTTATTGTAATTTTGTCTGTTATCTTATTTGGCCTGGTTGAATAGTTACTCATCACATTTATACTTCAAATCAATCAATTGACTTGTTTACTAGTTTACTAAAGCACTTGGACAACAACAATTTCATATTATTCTTTGCAAGTTGGACATTTTTTTATCCGTATGCTCCCACTGAAGGATAACTATTTAGGATTATTTGATTTGTTTCCTTCTCCCCTGTAGGAAAGAAGATTATTAATGGTAACTTCTTTTTTCCTTGTAGGAAATATTTAGATTGTATCCATATATATTGTGATCTATGCTGATGAACAAAATCAACCTTACATATTTACAAAAACTTACAGATAGTGTAGGTGGCTGCAAATTTGAAGGATTTATTGGAAGTTTTATCACCTTGGAAATCATCACTGATATCTATTGCTAGGTGAAAAGTGTTAGGGTTCCACATTAGTTGTAAAGTAAATTATATCTTAGCATATAAGGTCGTGAGTCACATCAACTGACATCAATTGATTTTAAGATAAAAGCACACGATTCCAATGTAATGTCAGACATATATTCTTACTATTTAACCCATAAGACTCAAATGTGTCCATGCGTGTACAATAAATAACAACGTTTCTCGTCAATGAGCGTGTTAGACCCCCATACTAGTGATTTTTAAGCAGCAACATCCGTTTGTTTTAGAGTTAAATTGTTAGGTTTCCTCCCTAATTCTAGAACCCTCCATTGATGGAAGAGGGGAGATGTTTCAAGGAAGATGGGGGACGAATCTAGACTACCTCTTAGAAGGTTCCAAGCATTTAATATGGTTCTTTGAAGATAACTCTAGAGCTTTCTTGGTTCACCTATAAATAGAGGTGTTGGAGAAGAGTTCATCATTCAATCTCATCCTCTCCTATCTATAGCCACTTCCACTCCTTCTAGTGTGGGAGATCTACTCTTAGAGTGAGGAATTAGAGAGAAGTCTTCATCATCTCTAGTTAGTGAGTGTTCCACCATTGTTTGAGTAGCCTTGTAATCCATCCTACTTGGGTGAGATATTTGTAACCCTACTATAGCCTCATATAGTGGAAGATTTGGACTACATAGTCCCACAATTTTTCCCAATTTGGGTTTTTGGTGTTACCAGATTTTGGTGTCTCATTTTTAATTATTTTTCATTTATCATCTTGATCACACAAAGAGGGAAATATCAATTTTTTCCCAACAGTGGTATCAGAGCCAGGTTGTTCAATTGACTTCTTGTGTGAGTCAAGATGAAGGCAAGTATCACTCATGAATCTGGAGAAATGTTCAAGCTCACAGCGGAGAACTATGCCTATTGGAAGCCCATGATGGAGGATCATCTATTTTGCAAGGATTTGTACGAACCAATTATGGAGAAGACCAAGCCGAAGGATAAGAACGATAGAGAGTGGGGCCTCCTGAATAGGAAGGTGGTCACCATGGTTCGTAAGTACATTGATCATAGTTTGTTTGAGCATGTTTCTACTTACACCAATGCCTTTGAGTTATGGACAAAACTTAAGTCGATGATCCAAAAGAAGACACCACGTAACAAAGTGCACTTAGTAAGGCGATTAGTCAAATTAATGTACAAGGATGGCCAAAATATGATTGAGCACTTGAATAACTTCAAGGGGCTCGTGGGTCAACTAACCAATATTGAGATGTAAATTGATGGCGAGTTGCAAGCCTTGTTGCTCCTAAGCTCACTACTTGAAAGTTGGGACACTTTGGTGGTCACGCTGAGCAACTCGGCTCCGGAAGGAAAGCTTACCATGGATGGTGTTGCTAACAGTCTAATCAATAAAGAAGCATAGAGAAAGGAATGTGGTGCAACCACGTGCTCAGAGGCTAACATGATCGAGAATCGAGGTAGAAGTGAATCACGTGAAAGATATAGAAGTGGCGGATGTGACAAATCACAGGGGCTGTCAAAGTCTCATTACTAAGTTACTTGCTACTATTGTGGCAAGGTGGGGCATAAGAAAGTTGAATGCCACAATCTCAATAGAGATCAGAAAAATGGAATGGTTAAGCATGATCAAATCGAAGACTATGCCAATCTGTAGTATTTGTGGAGTGCCGTGAAGTCTTTGTCATTGAAGACTATGTCAATCTCACCTATGGTGATGACCTTTGGATTGCTGATTTCGATGCCTCTTTCCATGTTACCACACATGAAGGACTCTTCTCGTCTTATCAGCGTGAAGACTTTGGTGTTGTGAAGATGGGAAATCAGGTAACTAGTAAGATCGTTGGCTTAGGCGACATTATCTTGAAAACAAACACGGGATTGATGCTTGTGCTGAAGGATGTACGGCATGTTACACAAATGTGGCTCACCCTTATCTCGACAGGGAGTCTTGACGATGCCGTAATGACTAGCCACATTGGAGATAGAAAATGGAAGATCATTAGTAGCAACATGGTTGTTGCTCAAAGTATAATGGATGGGCCCTTATATGTTATGCAAGGACAAGTCTGCTAGGGGGAGGCTAATGTTGCTCATGTGAACTCAAGTATGGAGCTATGGCACAAGTGGCTCGACCATATGAGCGAGAAGGGTTTACAAATCCTTGCCTGGAGAAACATCCTCACAGACATAAAAGGTATAATACTTGACCATTTCACTGATTGTTTAGCTGGAAAACAACATAGAGTTTCATTTGTTAGACCAGTACACCCACGTAGAAGAGAGCATATTCTTGACTTAGTCCACACTGATGTATGCTCTATGACTGAAAGATCGCTTGGTGGTGCATTGTATTTTGTAACTTTCATTGATGACCATTCGAGAAAGGTATGTGTGTTTTTGTTGAAAACAAAAGATTATGTACTTGAGGCGTTCAAGGAGTTCCATGCAAGGGTGGAATGTGAGATGGGCAAAAAGCTAAAGTCTGTCAGAGCGGATAATGGTGAAGAATATTGTGGCTCATTTGAAGAATATTGCAAGTCCTATGGCATCCGACTTGAGAAGATGCTGCCGGACACCTTAATTAAATAAAGTTTCCAAGAGAATGAACCGCACCATTGAAGAATGAGTTTAGTGCATGTTGTGTCATGCTCATCTCCTTAAAATGTTTTGGGGAGAAGTTGGGAAGACCGTTGTTGACATCATCAACATGGCCCCTTCACTACCCTTGGATGGAGGCATCTCGGAGGATATTTAGTTGAAGAAAAAGGTAGCATACAACCATCTAAAGGTGTTCGGATCTCGAGCATTTGTTCACATTCCTAAGGATGACCGGGCCAAGCTAGATTCAAAACAAATGAGTTCATCTGCCTTGGATCACCCAAAGATGAGTTTGGGTATCGGTTGTGGGATCTAGCCTAGATGAAGATTGTTAGAAGCAGAGATGTTTTCTTCCTCGAAAACTAGACTATTAGTGATTGTAAGAAGTTACTAGAAGCCCAGTCTAGGCGGACCAAGGGGTTTTATAATCCTATGCCATCTCCGTTGGTACAAGATGATACAAAATTTGAGAGAAATCATGACAAAGTTGAGATGAATGATGAGCAAGCTACAACTGAGAAATCTCAGACAGGTGGTGGAGCAATGGAGAAAGCAGATGATCTAGTAAAACCTGTGCCTCAACATTCCACTAGAGAGAGACGACCTTCATCCAGATACCCGCACGACAAGTACGTGACACTCACCAATGAGGGGGGAGCCTCAACACAATACAGAAGCCATGGAAAGTGATTATAGAGACGACTGGGAAAGTGCTATGCAAGAAGAGATGTAGTTCTTACACGAGAACCATACCTATGATCTTGTGGAGTTACCAAGAGGGAAACGAGCTCTAAAGTGAAAATGGGTGTACAAGCTCAAGACCGAGGAAAAAAATCCCAAACCAAGGCATAAGGCATGAATTGTTGTTAAGGGATACAATCAGAAGAAATGAATAGACTTTGATGGGATATTCTCACCCATGGTGAAAATGTCGTCAATACGAGTTCTGTTGGGTCTCGCTGCTAGTTTGAATTGGGAGGTTGAACAACTGGATGTTAAGACGTCTTTTTTACAGGGAGACCTTGAGGAAGAAATATACATGGAGCAACCCGAGAGATTTATACATATTAGAAAAAACATTTGGTGTGCCAACTCAAAAGGAGTCTCCATGGTTTGAAGCAAGCACCACACCAGTGGTGCAAGGAATTTGAATCCTTCATAAATCATCATGGATTCAAGAAGACACAATGATTATTGTGTCTTCATGAAGAGGTACAATAGAGGTGAATTTTTCATACTCATGTTTTATGTTGATGATATGTTGATTGTTGGAAAAGATAAAAGTAAAATTATAGCTCTTAAAAAAGCATTGAGTAGATCTTTTGCTATGAAAGATTTGGGACAAGCCAGATAAATTCTTGGGATGAGGATCACTCGAGATCGATGTAAAAGGCTAGTTTGGCTATCCCAAGAGAGATATATTGAGAAGGTCCTTGAGAGATTTAACATAGACAAGGCTAAACCTGTTAGTGTACCACTTGGTGGGCATTTCAATTTCGACAAGAAATAAAGCTCAAGAGGTGATGAAGATATGCGAGGTGTTCCATATTTGTTAGCTGTTGGTAGTCTCATGTAGGCTATGATGTACTCGGCCAGATATTGCACATGCAGTTCGTGTGGTGAGCAGGCACTTGTCAAAGCCTATGAATGAACATTGGGTGGCTGTGAAATGGATACTTCGATATCTCATAGGAGCAATCAACCGGTGATTGTGTTTTAGAAAACAAGAACCTGTGTTGGAGGAATACACAGATGCAGATATAGCTGGAGACTTGGAGTCTAGAAATCAACATCGAGATATCTAACTACGTTTGGGGGAGTTGTGTCTTGGCAGTCAAAACTCCAAAAGTGTGTGGCTCTTTCTACGATGGAAGTAAAGTACATTGCCGCCACAGAAGCTTGCAAGGAGATGTTGTGGATGAAGAACTTTCTACTGGAATTGGGGTTAAAGCAAGAGAAGTATGTCCTCTTTTGTGACAACTAGAGTGCCATCCACTTAGCCAAAATTCCAACCTACCATTCATGAACAAAACATATTGATGTTCGTTATTATTGGATTTGGGATGTATTGGAAGAAAAACTGCTACAACTTGAAAAGGTGCACACCGATGATAACGGGTCAGACATGATGACTAAGGCATTACCAAGTAAGAAGTTTGATAAGTTCTGCAAAGGTGCCGACATGATGATCCCTTCGAATTAGGTCGGAAGGGGGAGGTTTGTTGGGTTTCCTCCCTAATTCTGGAACTCTCCATTGATGGAAGAGATGAGATGTTTCTAGGAAGATGGGGGAAGAATCTAGACTACCTCCTAGAAGGCTCCAAGCATTTACTATGGTTCTTGGAAAAATGGAAGAGAATTCTAGAGCTTTCTTGGTTCACCTATAGAGGTATTGGAGAAGAGTTCATCATTCAATCCCATCCACTCCTATCTATAGCCACTTCCATTCCTTCTAGTGTGAGAGATCCACTCTTAGAGTGAGGAATTAGAGAGAAGTATTCATCCTCTCTAATTAGTAAGTGTTCCATCATTGTGTGAGTAGCCTTGTAATCCATCCTACTTGGGTGAGATATTTGTAACCCTACTATAGCATCCTATAGTGGAAGATTTAGACTACATAGTCCCGTAGTTTTTCTCAATTTGGGTTTTTTGCCTTACCTAATTTTGGTGTCTCATTTTTATTTATTTTTCATTTATCATCTTGATCACACAAAGAGGGAAATATCAATATTTCCTAACATAATTGAAAGAGATTTCTTCAAATCTGGTCGATCTATACTGCATGTGATGTTTTCATCATTTTGAACCACCTTCTTGTAATAGGAGTCCCTATTTTACAACGCACATCCAAATGTTCAATTTCATTGCATTGATACCAGTATGATGGAATTTAATCATATGTAACCGGATACATGTAATCAATCTCCTTCGACCTAAGCGTAATCAGATCAAGCTGCTCATTTGTGTTGGTATTTTAAGAAACACGAGCTATTTAATTATGATTGGATTTGAGTAGTTATGAGCTCGGGATGTTAAAACAAGTTTGGTGGTGCGGAGTGCATACTTGTATAAACTTTCTACGAGCTTATGAATTTCAGGATAAGTATTAAAGTATGTTGGTAAGAATTTTCATGACTAAACATGTCTTATTCTAGCGTGAAAAATAATACATTTTAGAGTTCATTATAATTATGATAAATATGGTACATTGGATGTGGAAAATGTAATTATTTATCTGAAAAGATGTGTTGTATCATAATTCATTTATGATAATTAGGGTACATGGATATGGAAAATAAAATCATTCATGTGGAAATATGCATTGTTTTACAATTGTATTAGAGTGGTGCATCGTAACCATGGTGGCCTATAACCCACATATTCCACGATGGGTAGCATCTTTTTGGGACACCTTACAATTGTATCAGAGTGGTACATCGTAACCATGGTGGCCTATAACCCTATATATTCCACGATGGGTAGCATCTTTTCGGGACATCTTACAATTTTATCAAAGTGGTCCATCGTAAGCATTGTGACGTATAACCTATAGATTCCACAATGGGTAGTATCTTTTCTGGACATCTTCTATATAAACATGCGTATGCATTCACAGAAACACAATTGAAAATTTTAGAATTTTCATACTTACTCAGTAACAAAAATACTTCACTCAAAACCTTTCTCTTGTTTCAAGCCTGGATCAAGAGGGCATTTCGATTGTTTTATCCTCGAGGAGAATTTGTGTAACCCAAGGCAGTAACCTGGTCGAATTACTCCTTAAGGAAAGCGTATGTTAACGCAACTCAAATCGATGTCCAAGTTCCATTACACCAAAGTTCAACAATCACATAACATTAACCAGAATACAATTTTATAAATTTACTATTACTTCTCCCAAAAGCCAAACCGCTATTTGTTTCTTCCAACTTTCTACAACATTCTTATAGAGTAATACTTTACCGTACTAGACATGGCAACCGTACGTGACATGACATTCACGTTTAGGAAACTGGAGAAGTTTGAATGTGTTAATTTCTGTAGATGGAAGAAGAAGATGCATTTCCTCCTTACAACTCTGAAAGTGGCATATGTTTTGTCCACTCCATTGACAAAACCAGCAGATGATGAACCGTTGGAAGAAGCTTGTAGGAGGAACATATGGGAAAATGATGACTACATCTGATGTGGTCACATCTTGAATGGTATGTTTGACTCACTCTTTGATGTTTATCAAAATGTTGAATCTGTAAAAGAGTTGTCAAATTCCTTAGAGTCAAAATACACGGATGAGGATGCTTCTAGTAAGAAGTTCCTTGTCAGTAATTTTATGAATTACAAGATGTTAGACTCTAGGCCCGTTATGGAGTAGTACAATAAATTGCTCCAGACTTCAGGGCAATTTGCACAACACAAATTGAAAATGGATTAATCTATTTTTGTGTCAAGTATAATCTTCAAGCATCAACCTTCATGGAAGGATTTCAAGCACATGCTTAAGCACAATAAGGAAGAATTGTCTCTTGTTCAACTCGGAAGCTATTTGCGCATAGAGAAAACTCTAAGGGCACGGGAAAATAACAAGTCCAAAGATAAAGAGACTGTGGGACTCTCTTCAACTAATATGATGGAAGAGGGTGATAGTTCCAAGAAGAAAAAGGGGAAGAAGCGCCCGTTTAACAACACTAGGAAAGAGTCCAACAAGAAGCCTAAGGGTGCATATTGGATTTGTGGCAAGACAGGACATTTCAAACGTGATTGTCATGCCAGGAAGAGCAAGAAAGGAGTGACACAAAACCATTCCAAGCAAGGGTCTAAGGACCAAGGCCAAACTCCTCATCAAGGTCAGAATGTTAATTATGGTTTAAATAGGTTGAGAATTATGTACCATTAATTACTGAAGCATTTTATGTACAAGATGATGAAATTGCTTGGTGGATATATTCTGGTGCAACCAAACATGTTCGCAAGGATTGTAGGTGGTTCAAGTCATATGAACCAGCTAACGATGATTCCATTCTTCATATCGGAAATGAATCTACCGCCAATATTCTTGGTCTAGGAGATGCTGTGTTGGAATTTAGTTCTGGGAAAAATCGTCATCTAAAAGATGTTCTACATGTACCCGGAATTAGAAAGAACTTAGTGTTTGGTAGTATTTTATCTAATTGTGGCTATAAGCAAGTTTATAAATCTGATAAGTTTATCTTATCGAAGTTTGGTGTATTTGTAGGATTCAGATGTTATTGTAATGGAATGTTTATGCTCATATAAATAATATGCGTGGTTCTATTTACATGGTCTGCTCTAATGTTGATTTACCATCTTTATGGCATGCAAGATTAGGACATGTTCATTAAAAACGTATGCTTGATATGCCTAAATATAGTTTGATTCCTGCTTTTAATATAAATGTGAAAAAATGTAATATTTGCATGTTGAATAAAATTGTTAGGCAGCCATTTAAAAGTGTTGAAAGAATTTCAAAATTGTTAGAACTCATACATAGTGACTTGTGTGACTTGCATGCAACACCTTCTCTGGGGAGTAAAAAGTACTTAATAACATTCATTGACGATTATTAAAGATTTTGTTACATTTATTTATTACATTCCAAATATGAGGCAATTGGGAAATTTAAAACTTATAAAAATGAGGTTGAATTGCATAAATCAACTTTGATAAAAAAAAGAGAGTTACACACTAATAAAGGAGGTTAATATTATGATCCTTCATTTTTTGAGTCCTGTGGTATCTTTTATGAGGTTACCGCTCCATATACATCGCAACAAAATGGTGTGGTAGAATGGAAAAATAGGGTCCTAAAAGAAATGGTTAATTCCATGTTATCCTATTATGGATTGAGTGACGAATTTTGGGGTGAAGCCATGTTAACAACTTGTTATTTATGAAATAAGGTTCCTAATAAATGGAACAAGATCACTCCATATGAGCTTTGGTATAATAAGAAACCAAATTTGAATTATCTTCGAGTTTGGAGTTGTTGGGTGGTTGTAAGACTTCCCAATCCCAGGAGGAAAACATTGGGGGAACAAGGTATCGATTGCATCTTTATTGGATATGCTATGCATTCTAAAGCTTATATGTTCTATATTACAGAATCTATTGATTTTATTTCAATTCACACCGTACTTGAATCAATAGATGCTATCTTTGATGAAAATTGATTCTCATTAGTGCCAAGGACAAGGAATTTAGTTCCTAGTTCAAGTAGACATATGGAGGAAGATGAAATATCTCCTCAGGTTAAGTCACCTGAGCCTCGAAGGGGCAACAGAGGTAGGATTGAGAAGTCTTTCGATCATGATTTCCAAATTTATTTGGTTGAGGGATCAAGATATGAGATAGGTTATCAATATTCGTATTGCTATCATATTGAGGAGTATCCTAAGACATTTAGTGAGGCTATGAAGTCTTGAGATGTTGCTTTCTGGAAAGAAGCGATAAATGATGAGATGGATTCCATCATGGGTAATAATACGTGGGTTCTTTCTGATCTCCCGCGTGGTTGTACACCATTGGGTTGCAAGTGGATCTTTGAAAGGAAGATGAAAGTCAATGGCTCTATTGACAAGTATAAAGCTATATTGGTTATCCAAGGCTTTAGGCAAAGGAAAGGTATTGATTATTTCGATACATAAGCCCTAGTTGCTTGGATCTCCACTATTAGGTTGTTGATTGCATTGACAGCTATTAGTAACCTAGTGATCCATCAAATGGATGTCAAAACAACATTTTTGAATGGAGATCTAGAAGATGAGGTTTACATGAAATAACCTGAAGGGTTTGTCATACCTAGAAATGAGCATAATGTTTATAACCTGAAGGGTTTGTGCTATGTTGGATTTCCTTTGGTTTTAGAAGGTTATTAAGATGCTAGTGGATAACAAATACAAAAGATCATTCTTCTACAACTGGTTGGCTATTTTTTCTTGGTGGAGGTGTCATTTCATGGGCTTCTAAAAAGAAACCTTACATAACTAACTCCACTATGGAGTCAAAATTTATAGCTCTTGCAGTAGCCGAAAATGAAGCGAAATGGTTACAAAATATGGTATTTTCCGTTATGGCCTAAGCCAATTTTACCTATCTCTATTCGTTATGATAGTACAAATAGTCTATTTAAGGCTTATAGTGAAGTGTACAATGGAAAATCTAGACACTTGGGAATTAGGCATAGGGTAACGCCCCCAAACCCAAGTGTCAGGTCAGGTTTGAGCGTGCTACTGAAAAGGCAGTGTTAACGAGCAATTAAAGTTTATGCAGAAGCGATTTAGATAAATTCAAAAACCTAAATTACTATTACAGTGAAAAGGATTTATTGCAAATGTCAAACAAAAATGTTAAACGAAAGTTTCAACTAACTGTTACAGATTCATAGTTCAATTTAAAATCCTAATAGTTCACCCAGGATTTTTCTCAAAAGAAGTAAAAACATCAAGCACTTTTCTCTTACCGTTCTTCTTCACCTGAAAAGGGTTGTTTAAATAGGTAAGCTCCTTGCTTAGTGAGGTTCCATCGCCAGTATTTACCCAGTTGAGTTTTAGTGATAATAGAATAACAATTTACAATTAACAACTTGCTACGTATTTCCTAGCACATAGTAAATGGATACGGGTGGTTAATGCCGAGTTGTTGCCAAGTGCCTATATGGCAACTGTGACTAACATACTCGACACAATCCAGTCAGTGATGCCCGAAGGCTATCCGTTCAGAAGTCACTTTCCCATTCACGCCGGTGTTTAGTTACGAGCTCGTATCAGTTAGGTGGTTATGCTAGCATACCAAACTCCACGTGTAGCCGGTCTAATCAGACGGTCCGGTCAGTACCGTTCCCCACCGACTTTGACCGAACTACAATTGCATCGGGACCCCCGAAATTCACAGACAGGTAATCAGGTAGTAGGTAATTCAAGTTTGACACGGCAAGATAAAGTACAAGCTGGTCATCAGAGAAGTATATGATTCAAGTTTAACACGGCAAGAAAAAGTACAAGCGGGTCTTTCACAGAAAATATCAGAGCAGTTCAGGAGTTCAGTTTCACGATAATCTAGCACAGTATGATAAAATACACACTTAATCTAACAGTCAGTAAATACCATCATTTGAATGTAACCGTCATATCTCTCTCTCATGGCTAGATTATCGAGTAAAAAGGTTCGAGTATTAGGTGTTCGAGTACATGGGTTCAAGTACTTACAGTTCGAGTAGTTGGGTAGGAGGTTCGAGAAAAGAACTCAAGTGGAGAAGGTTCTAGTGGTATGGGTATCAGGTGGTACTGGTTTGAGTGGTAAATGGTATCAGTTCGAGTGGTGAGGTTCAGTTGGAGAGATTCTAAAGGTGCGGGTTCAGATGGCGAGGTTCGAGAGTTAAGGTTCTAGTGGCACTAGCTCGAGAGGTAAAGGTTTCAGTAGTACTAGTTCGAGGGGTAAGGTTCGAGGGGTACAGTTTGAGAGGTAAAGGTTTCAGTAGTACTAGTTTGAGGGGTAAGGTTCTAGGGGTACAGTTCGAGGGGTAAGGTTCGAGGGGTACAGTTTGAGAGGTAAAGGTTTCAGTAGTACTAGTTTGAGGGGTAAGGTTCTAGGGGTACAGTTCGAGGGGTAAAGGTTTCGGTGATACTAGTTCGAGGGGTACAGTTCGAGAGGTAAAGGTTCGGTGATACTAGTTTGGGGGGTAAGGTTCAAGGGGTACAGTTCGAGAGGTAAAGGTTTTGGTGATACTAGTTCGAGGGGTAAGGTTCGAGAGATGAGGTTCCAGAGGTAAAGGTTTCAGTGATACTAGTTCGAGGGGTAAGGTTCCAGAGGTAAAGGTTTCAGTGGTACTAGTTTGAGGGGTAAGGTTCGAGAGGTAAAGGTTTCAGTGGTACTAGTTCGAGGGGTAAGATTCGAGAGGTAAAGGTTTCAGTGGTACAAGCTCGAGGGGTAAGTTCGAGAGGTAAAGGTTTCAGTAGTACATATTTGAGGGGTAAGGTTCGAAGGGTACATATTTGAGGGGTAAAGGTTCCAGGGAATTAGTTTGAGGGGTAAAGGCTTCAGTAGGGGTTCGAGAGGTGGGATATTCAGTAGGTTCGAGAGGTAGAGTTGTGGCAGGGGTTCGAGAGGTAGAGTTTTGGCAGGGGTTCGAGGGTAGTATTATAGCAGGGGTTCGAGAGGTAGTATTTTGGCAGGGGTTCGAGAGGTAGTATTTTGGCAGGGGTTCGAGAGGTGGAGAATTTAGCTTGAGAGAGTCAGGTTCTGATGGCATTATATATATATATGTAAACATAAACTCAGATTTTACTAAATTCGTGCTAGGGCGATACAACACTCACCTTAGTTAAACTTGACTTGACAACCTCCACTTGTACTTCACTGCTCAACCTCTGAATTTTGGTACTCAAAGTATCTTCCTTAAGACTGTAAGTTTTGGGAAGGATGTCACTGGTATTTATATTAGGTAAGTTGTAGGGTTTGACACCTACTTAACCTAAAATTTTATCCTGTAAACCTCAAGCCTACTTGCCCAAAATTACTTTGGACAAAACTTCTCATGTCCGCCATCCGTTTCCTCTTCTCGGTAATTCTACTTGCTCAAAATTTACTTTGGATGATTTCTTTCACATCCGCTGCCAGCTTTTCCTTCATGGTAATTTCTTGCATTTATTTATTCCTCCGCTCATTCCTTTGCTTATTATTATTATTGTCATATAATATATATACATATATGTGTGTGTAATTACGTATATCTTCTTCTTGGTAATTTCTCCTACTTATTTATTTATTTGCTTATTGTTATTAGTATAATAATTATTATATATTTTTTTTTATTTATATATATACATATATATTTCAGAAAATTAAAGGAAATATTGGAATATTTGATAAAATTTAATTATTACATGTTCTCTAATTCCTATTTCGGTAGAGGTTTTTTACAAGCGCGGTACGTGAGTTAATAACTCATGGTGTAATTTCAGTTGATTTTGTAAGATCTCAACACAATCTAGCCGATCACTTAACAAAGAGACTAGCTAGGGACCTAGTAAATAAGTAAATAATCAGGATGAGTTTAGAGCATATTTAAAATCTCTGATTATGGGATACCCAATTTTGCTCTGATACGACGTTGAAGTAAAATTCAATGTGGAAGACCTATTGTTTGAGATTGATATCTATGATTTCATATCCCGAAAGTAATATGTTTAGACCTGCATGTATGTTAAGTTGAAGTTTATCTTCTTAATAGATCTTTTGACAAAGTACATTTGCAGGAGTACGATTAAGAGATTCACCTCTATGAAGTTTGAAGTGTAGCCGCTCCAAGAAGCTTGGGTTGGCTTTCTATGCACTCATGATTAGATAAGGTCACATGGCTTATATAGTGTCAAGTTTTAGCTTTTGAGTTGTATTTGAACATGTGTGTGGATTATCTTCAAGTGTTCAAATGGGTTGAAGGGTTCAATCTTTAAAACCACCCCAATTCTCGAATATTTGGAATGTGTATTTCACTAAGGTGAAAATTTAGTCTTCAGGATATTTTTATTTATGCACTTGTTTGGTTTGGTTGTTGGATTTTCGAATCAAGGATAATACTTAAATGAGGAAGTATTGTTGGTGTTTTAATAAACACAAGCTGTTTAAGTATGATTGGATTCGAGTAGTTATGAGCTCGGGATGTTAAAACAAGTTTTGTGGCACGAAGTGCACACTTGTATAAACTTTCTATGAGCTTATAGTTTTTAGGATAAGTATTAATTTATGTTGGTCAGAATTTTCATGACTAAACAAGTCTTATTATGGTGTGGAAAATAATACATTTCAGAGTTCTTTCTAATTCTGATGACTACGGTACACTGATGTGGAAAACGTAATCATTTATGTGAAAAGATGTGTTGTTTTATAACTCATTTTTGATAACTATGGTACTTTGGACGTAGAAAATGTAATCATTCGTGGGAAAGATTCATTGTATCACAATTGTATCAGAGTGGTCCATTGTAACCATGGTGGCCTAGAACCCATGAATTCCACGATGGGTAGCATCTTTTCGGGACATCTTACAATTGTATCATAGTGGTGCATCGTAAGCATGGTGGTACGTACCCCACAGATTCCACAATGGAAAGTACCTTTTCGGGACATCTCCTATATAAACATTCGTATGCATGCATAGAAACACAAGTGAAAATTTTAGATTTTTCAGACTTACTCGATAACCAAAGAGTGGGTCTCCTGACAGGCGGCCTGTCCATAAGCTTATGGACAGACCACTTATTTCTTACCTCATACACTGCATTTCTTAAATTACATACAAAATTTATAATTTTTGAAAATATTTTTTTATATCATATATTTTTATATTTTCACCTTCAAATACATATTATTACTTGTTTTAACTTATAAAATGCAATATTTAAATTTTATAAAAAATTACAACATTTAAGTCAAATGCCTCTGAGGACTGTCCATAAGCTTATGGAAATGCCGCTTTTCCTGAGACTTTCCCATAACCAAAATACTTCACTCAAAACCTTTCTCTTGTTTCAAACCTAGATCAAAAGGACATTTTGATTTTTTATCCTCGAGGAGAATTCGTGTAATCCGAGGCAGTAATCGAGTAGAATTACCCTTTAAGGAAAGAGTATGTTAACGCGACTCAAATCGATATCCAAGTTCCATTACACCAAAGTTCAACAATCACATAACATTTACTAGAATACAGTTTTATAAGTTTACTACTACTTCTCCCAAAAGTCAAACCGCTATTTGTTTCATCCAACTTTCTACAACAATTTGTTGGGTCTAGAGTTGTACACAAAACCTGAATTGAGATGGTCTTGATAAGAATATCAGCTCACATTGATAACTTCCAGTAATAAAGCACTAAAAAAATACTGTGCATGAAGGCTAGCATTTCCTAGTCAAGTGTACAGTGTCCTATATAAATCATATTCAACAGTTTTATATCCATTTTGCACAGCAATCAATAGGCATTTCCTGCAAAATGCTCTGAACTAACAACAATCAGAGATCAAACGGCTACTTAATCATGCCAAATCAATCCTTACATACGCTTCCCAGTACCGCAACAAGATGTTCTGCTGGCAGGTGTTGAAGAAAACTCATGACGACGACATGCAACAGCCCTTCCTGCCAGAATCTGAATCTTGGCCAGGAACAATAATCCTCGTCCCCTTTAACGATGGTGACTTTCCATAGTCAATATCAGAAGCATTAAGTGATTTCTTGCTTATGATTCTGTATATTTCCTTTAGGGCTGTCATGAATGCGCTCTCAACGTTTGTGGATTCAAGTGCCGATGTCTCCATAAAGCATAAGTTCTCTCTTTCAGCGAACTCTTGGGCATCCTCAACTGGTACAGCTCTAAGACTTCCCAAATCACACTTGTTGCCAATGAGCATTATCACAATGTTTTTATCAGCATATCCCCTCAGTTCATCCAGCCATCTGGCCATGTGATCAAATGACTGTCGCTTTGTCATGTCATACACCAACATTGCACCAACTGCTCCACGGTAGTAGGCACTTGTCACTGCACGGTACCTGGAAGAGTAGCAAAACATTAACGTAACAAATACTGCGCCAATGCAACAAGTTATCTAAGCGACAAATTGACAGTAAAAGTTCTATCACTGCCTTCGGAACAGTTTAGCAGCAATTAACAAGGACCTTATGCTGCGAATAAGGCACGGAAGTTTAAAGATTTTCATCATGGAATAGACACTCAGGTACTTGATATCCAAACAATCATAGCAGAAAAGTTGTCATAAATTGCATTTGAGCCCTATACTAATGTATATGAAAATACCATACAAATACATCCAGATGCTTTCAAAAGAAGTTACAAACTATTAACCCCAATCAGTGTCATATTTCCACTTGACTGCTACAAAAGTATCCTTCCAAATGCTTCTGTTGCCTTAGACAAGGACATCAGTATATAGACACATCAAAATTTCGCCACAAACCCTTTCACCATTGTATGTGTAACCAATGTCAGACGCATGAATTGATAATTCATTGCCAAGAGACTTCCTCACAAGTCTATGACATTAACTGCATAGTCAATGCTAATACAAATGTATCTTCACCCTCTATTTTCAAATAGAAACTTCAATTTTATTGGCAGGCACAATTTCCATTATGAAAACAAGGGAAATGACAAAGGATCTGGTACACCATATTTTAGTTTCAGCAGGTTCCAACAACCTATCTACGAAGCCAACGGTTTTGTGTCACAAGAATCAGATGCAATTTATAACAGATGTTACCCACCAACAACAAAAGCACACTTTCAGTTTCTAAAGATGAACAACTAGCACAAACATGGCTACTATATGTATTGAAGCCTTAACCAACTATCAATTTTGTTTTCGAAAAAAAAATGATCACTTTCAATAAAAGTAGCATTAGTATTAGGGCAGAAAATCGCTCATTTAGATTAAAGAAAAATATAAATAAAAGCAAAATTTCACAATTCCAGAACTTCATCCTGCAACGATCAAAGTCCACCTTTCCAGGTATATATATTCGCTGGAAATGAAAACCAAGTGAAAATTTTGAAAATTAAAAACACCATTTATGACTCCAGTTTTGCATTTTCGTAGAATTATTCAGCATGGAAGTTTGTTATAAAGATCCAAAAAAAGATCTGGAATTGAAACTCAGGCATCAGGTAGATTAACACACATCATAACAAATATAAGGCTCCATGTTTCAAAATCCATGATAAAATTAACTGAAACATGCAATTAATGTATGAAAAAACAAGGGAAAGAGGTAGAATGCACACACACCTTTCTTGGCCGGCGGTGTCCCAAATTTGCGCCTTGACAGTTTTATTATCAATAATAAGAGTCTTGGTTTGAAATTCCACCCCAATAGTTGCCTTGGAATCCATACTGAATTCATTTCTGGCGAAACGAGACAAAAGTTGGGATTTACCAACTGCAGAATCTCCAATCAGTACAATTTTGTATACATAATCGACGTTCTTATCACCATGCATCGACATTATCCGAATCTCTGATCAAATTGATGGCACCCTTTTGAAACTACACAGATTTAACGCATAAGGTCTACAGATTGCATGAATTGCATGAGCCAATATGATCACAGGAACAGAACCTTTTCATCTGATCTAAGAAACACAAGATTTCATCCCCACAAATGCTGATCAATTAATGATTTGAGCAAATCACCTCCCGGAACAATATAATTCAAGAACCCTTCTAATAGTAATAATCAATTAAATGCAAACGTGAACAGATACTAAATCACATCCATGATCCCTGAAAAACATGATCCCCTCCATCTTCCTTTTCCTATTGATTAAGAGATTTCTTTCTGTAGTTTTTCGGAGGGGAAAAGGGTGAAATGAATGAGATTAGGATACGGGGAACGAAAGATGGAGTTTTGGTTTTTGGGCCTCTTCTTTCTGAAACTTATCATTTTGCATTTGTCGCAGTATAGACCATACCCCATGGTCGACCCGTCCGATTAATTAGTACAAGTTTTTTTAACTAATAACACAAATTCTTGTTTTATAATAGCACACCTAAGCATTAGATGCAATCATTTTATAATAAGCAACTATAAGGATCGTTCACCTTTGACCCCTTATCTTTTTTCTAACATTTGTGGCCCCCACTATTAAAGACGGTTCCTTTAGACAATAGAAGTCACTTTGGGGGTGACTTCTGTGGACATGTCTTCCATTGATGAGGATCAAAGACGGTTCCTAGAACCTTCTTCTAACGCACCAATGGAAGGCGGTTCAAAATCGCCTTTTAACGAGGGGTAGAATCGCATTCTATCAACGTCCGAATTCGGAACTTGTTTCAGATGTCCCAAAAAAAAGCTGCCGAAAATCGATTCGCCGGAAACCAATCGGTTTCAGGCGGCAAAGCAATACCAGATCTAGAAAAATTGAAAGAACAACAACAACCAATGCATATAAACAATCAATATCCACTATCTTGAGTCAACAAATCGAAAGAACAACAGCAATACACAGAAATCTAACCAATCAGTTTCCGGCGCCGAAGCAATGCTAGATCTGGAAAAATTGAACGAATAGCAACAACCAATGCGTATGAACAATCAATATCCATTATCTAGAGTCAAAAAATTGAAAGAACAACATCAATCACAGAAATATAAGCTTATGGGCGGTGGCAACACAACCGCGGTGGTGGCTTGGCCCAGCGATGGTGGCGAGGCTCGACGGTGGTAACAAGGCTCGACGGAGGAGACATGGCAATGCGGTGGTCGTGTGGCCCAGATCTGGAGACACTGCCCGACAGTAGTGACGCCCCTTGTACTGGTGGCGCATCCCAGCGGTGGTGGCAAGACTTGGGAATGATAGACCCAACGGTGGTGGCGAGGCTGAACGGCTGTGGCGCAACCCAGATCTGGAGACTCGGCAACGCGGCGGTGATGGCTCCTATATTGAGGGAGACGCGGAGGAGAGGCAAGGCGTGACGACGGTGATGGTTCCAGTGGTGAGGGTGAGGCGGGGGGCTTTGGTGGTGAGAACGATTCGATCAAAGAGATAAAGTGGATGAAGCGGTGAAGGTAGGTTGAGGGAGGAAGAGATGCTGGTGAGTGGTTGCGTAAGGAGGGAGGGAGAGGGGCTAGTGAGTGGTGGCAGAGGGGATACCGCGGGGGAGTGGTGGCAGAGAGAGGGAGAGACGCCGGTAAGTGGTGGTGGGGGTGGGGGGATGGAGATAGTGGGCTGAATGAGAGATGCTGGTGAGTGTGAGGTGAAAGTGAGAGAAAATGACTAAGGGGAAAAAAAGTAAAGAGAGGAGGCGACACAAAATTGGAAGATGAGGAAATTTCTAAAAAAAAATGACTAAGGGGTTAGGGTTTGTATTTATATTGACCCATAAAGCACTCCATTAAATGCGATTATATACTAGAACCACCTTTTATTGATGTCCATTAAAGGCGGTTCCTCAAGAACGGTCTTTGATCAAATTTAGAACCGTCTTTAATCGGATCTGAAAGCAGTTCCAACTTCAGAACCTCAGTTCTGATATCAGAACTTCATTTGGATCTCAAGAACCGCCTTTGTTTTGGTGTCTTTGATGAGGGCCTGTCCACAAGTGCCCAAAACTTATAAAACAGTGGCCATTCCGTCAGGTCAAATAGTCAAGTTTGGTCAACAACATTAATTTTAAGGGCAAAATAATCATTTTCCATTTTCTTTTTTCCTATTTTTTTGTCTTCTTTTCTTCTTTTATTTTTCCACTTTTTCTTTTTCTTTTCCCTTCCTGCCTCCCCTTCCCCTTCCCCTTCCCCTTCACCTTCACCGGTGGGTACACGGTCGCATCACCAGCAGAGCTGGGCCTGTCGTGTTGCTCGTTGGCGTATCAACAGATCTGTCGAGCCACGCCTAACGGAAGTTGCAGCTCCTCTGGCAACCATCTACATCGGAGGACGAGTTCCTCACCCTCTTATTTGGCAGAAGCTTTACCCAGCCTTGCAACCAAACCCGGATCGGACTCCATCACTTCCCACCCCTCCATCGAATTTCCCTTCACCCGCTACGTCCGTCAATGATTCTCCCTCTCCCTCGCTCTCGCTGGTGCCGGCCCATGGGTATGAAGTAGTGAGGAATGCTAGACACGCAGAGGCAGAACCACTGGTACGCGAGGTAGGGCTCTAGCCCTACCTAGATCGTCGGCCGGAGGCGGTCCGATCGTCGAGCGCGTCTTCCGGCGGAGTCGAGCGCGTCTCCGGCGCGGCGGCAGCAACTGTCCAAGGTTTTCTCATCGGAGAAGAAGGCCGCACTGCGGCCTTCTTTTTTTTAATGCCTAAGTACTAAAACGACGTCGTTTCATTCGGCCTTATTTTTTTAATGCCTAAGTACTAAAATGACGTCGTTTCAAGTTAGTGAAACAAAGTCGTTTCAAGTTAGTGAAATGACGTCGTTTCATTTAGTAATATGAAAAAAAATAAAAATGAAATGTGAAATGGATTGGGCCAAAACTGAGCCTAATCCAATAAGCCAAACCTTAATACAAAACATTGGAGGCGAGAGCAGAGCCTCTCCAGCTCTCCTCCGTCAGTTCCCTCCTCTGCCTCAGCCGAGACCCAAGAGCCATCCGCCGCCACCGCCGTCCACCGAAAGCTGCCTCGTCCTGCCGCCTCTATACGTCGGACGCCGAAAATTTTTCAGCCTCCCCTAGAAACTTTTTCTGGTTCCACCCCTGGAGACACGAGAATATGTCTGACTGGAAGGATATACTCGCCAGATCCCAAATCGGAGAGTGACGGGTCACCTGCGGACGACGAAGGAGGCCTGCTCCAGGTGGTTAGGTCGATGGTCGGCGACATCAGCGGAGAGGGCGACGCTGGGGAGCTGGGTTCTTCAGAAAAGAAGAATACGCAGGGGTAGATTTTTTATTTTGAAAAAAGATGTAGGAGCCGAGTTTTGATTAGAAAAAGATGAGGGGCTGGGTTTTAATTGATAAAAGATTCAGTGGCCGAATTTTTAAGGGTAATATGCAAATATAACCCCGTTGGAGTAAGTGCAGATATAACCTGAGTTATTTTTTAGTACAAAAATAACCCCGACTATTGAATGAAAGTGCAAATATAACCCTCCAACCATAATTCCGGTGTTGACTAAGAAATTTTGACCATTGACTCACTTGCAAAGATTAAAATATCCTTATGCTGAAAGTCTCAAATGAGATGGACAATTATACCCTTATTACCGTGGGTCCCACAAAAAACATTTTCAAAGGAAATTTTGTTTGAAAAGATCCGCCTGTTCTTTTGTTCTCCCATCGTCACTGATAAACCCAAGTTGCCGCGCCACCGTGTTCAGCCTCCACTTCGCCTGCAGTTCCTTTATTATTCTTCCTTATCTTTTTCCCATCAAATTCGTGTCAATAGCTTCGGCCTCCCTTCCCAGAGATTCAAATCGTCTATCCTCTACAGTTGGAAGGCTTAGGACAATGTTTGGCTGTGACAAGTATAACATCAAACCAGATCTTGTGTCAATGGCAAAGGTAAAACTACATAACCACCATTGGAGGCATAACCTCAATTGTAGCTCCATTGTAGTAAGACAATAATGCATTTGTTATGTAACTTTTTTTTATATAGGCTCTTTCTTCTGCATATATGCCAATTGGAGCGGTGCTTGTGAGCCCTGAAGTCTCAGATGTCATATCTTCACAAAGCAATAAGCTTGGTAAGGCCGTATATTCAATATTCTTTACAAGAACTGAATATTCGTATGAATCAGTTAACTCACTGATTCAATGCTATTACCATTTGTTAGGTACTTTTTCACATGGATTTACTTATTCTGGGCATCCCGTGTCAGGTGTTGTTCCATTGGAAACAATCAAGATTTACAAGTATGTTCTCTGTAGATTTACAATTTCCTTATATTTATTCCTGCCATATTTTCCTTATAACCGTCCCCCCATCACTCCACCACCACCAGACCATCATTCTGCCCGCCACCCCCAGCCCTTGACACTACCACCACCACCACCAAACTACACCTCCGCCCGTCACCTCCCAACAGCTCCACAAAATGAGAATCCCCACCATTCCACCATTCCACCACCCAGCCCCACCACCAGCCACCTCACCATCCATCAGCCCCGCCACCCACCGATTCGCTTCCGCCTACGCTCCGACCACCTGAGCGAGCTCCAAGATGACCACCCCCGGCTTCCCGATTCGGACAACCCAATGATAACACCTTTCCTGCTCATAATCTAACTAATCCTATGCAAAGTCCTGCTAATCCCAGCTCTATTATCAACTGCAAAATCACCAACCTAAAATTTTTAAAAAAACAATAAATTCAAAAATTGGTCCGCACTTTCAGAAACCCTTTGAACAAAAGTCCCAATCTTTACAATCAGACCTGAGAAATAGCATATCCCATGTCCTTCATCGTAATGGGCCGGTCCTAGAGCTCGAAGTCGCCTGGCGGGAATCAGGCTAGCAGTTTCCGTCCTAAGTCCATGACCACCTCGATCAAGTGGTGGTGCTCGCTCATCCTCAGCCACATCTCCTCTGGCAACAGCATCAGGAGGCGCCCCGAATTCCAAGTTGAAATCATCGTCGCTCCGGTAATGGTACACAGAGGAGTTCGGGTAGGAAACACCGAGCGGGTTCAATATCAGTGTAGAAAATAAGGGTAATAATTGTGTGTATGTATTCATGAATTCAGGATACATTATATAGTAGTACAAGATACCTATACAAGTTAGGAAAAGGTAACATAATACAATTACATCTATAATTATGGTAATCCAATTCCAATTCCTTAACACTCCTCCTCAAGTTGGAGCATGAGGACCGGAAATGCGCAACTTGCCAAGTAAAGAATGAAACTGGTTATGTCCGAGAGCTTTAGTGAACAAATCAGCTGGTTGGTCTGTCGTACGGATATGTTGAGTAACAATAGCGCCAGATTGGACAAGATCTCGGACAAAATGACAATCAACTTCAATGTGCTTCGTGCGTTCATGAAAAACTGGGTTGGCTGCTATGTGGAGAGCAGATTGACTGTCACAAAACAATTTCATAGGAAAAGAGTGAGAAATCCCTAAGTCCTTCAGTAAGGACCTAAGCCATAACAAATCACAGCAGGTAACTGCCATAGCACGATACTCTGCTTCAGCAGAAGACCGAGAAACAGTAGGTTGCTTCTTAGTCTTCCAGGAAACCGGAGAATCACCAATCATAACAAAATAACCAGATAAAGAACGCCTAGTAATTGGACAGGTTGCCCAATCTTAATCACAATAAGCAGTCAATTGTAGAGTACTACGGGAAGAAAGAAATAAACCTTGACCAAGATGACTCTTCAGGTAGTGCAACACACGAACCACAGCTTGCCAGTGAGGAACACAAGGAGACTTCATGAATTGCGCAAGAGTATGAACTGAATAACTAAGTTCAGGGTGAGTAATAGTCAGATATATCAGGCGCCCAACCAAACGGCGATACTGCTCCGGGTAATGGTAGGCTGGACCTTTAACATGTGCCAAATCATGTTGTTGCTCCATCGGAAAATCAATTGGTTTGGAAGCAGATAAACTTGTATCAGATAGGATGTCCAAAGCATATTTCCTTTGCGAGAGAAACATCCCCTCCGGTCTTCTAGCAATCTCTATGCCCAAAAAATACTTAAGAAAACCAAGGTCCTTCATGTGAAAACAAGAACCCAAGTATTTCTTGAACTCAGAGATGAGCGAAGAAGAACTACCAGCAATAATCAAATCATCCACATAAACCAGAACATGTAAAGAAACTGATCCATGGAAATAGACAAATAAAGAGTAATCGGCCTTACTCTGAACAAAACCAAAAGCCCGTAAAGCCTGAGACAGTTTAGCAAACCAATTTCGAGGAGCCTGACGAAGACTATAAAGAGATTTCTGAAGGCGACACACCTGATCAGGAGGTACAACATAGCCAGGCAGAGGATGCATGAACACTTCCTCATACAAATCACCATGCAGGAAGGCATTATGAACATCCATCTGATGCAGTTCCCAACCTTTTATAACATCAACAGACATAAACAATCTAACAGAACTCATCTTCGCAACTGGAGCAAAGGTCTCAGTGTAATCAATTCCTTCAACCTGGCGATTTCCAAGAACCACTAGGCATGCCTTGTGACGTTCAATAGTACCATCTGAACGAAACTTCGCCTGGTATACCCATTTGCACCCAATAGCCTTCTTATGCACAGGCAAAGGAGACAAAGTCCATGTCTGATTTCGCTCCAGGGCAGTAAGTTCCTCAACCATAGCATCTCGCCAATGAGAATGACGGGAAGCCTCAGAATAAGTAGTGGGATATGCACTAGATGTTACAGTACCCAAAAATCTAGAATGCATACTGGAAAAATTATCACAATTTACATAATTAGTAAGATGATAGAGAACACCTGAGGAAAGTGACGACGCATGAGGGTGCGTAGGAGTGGGGGGGTCTTCAGTAGTAAGAGCACAAGTATGATCTTCACAGTCGTAATCTGCCAAGTATGATGGAGGACGACGAGATTGAACACTCTGTCTGGTAGGTGGAAACTCACCAGCGGAACTGTCCGGTACCAGAGAAGCTGGTAAAGTAGATACCAAGGATGTAGCATCGGCGCGACTGGCAGAGAATAACCGACAGCGGACGGCGAAGGTTGATCGACAGCGGCCAGTTTGGCAGTACCAGCGTCGGGCGGCGGAGGACTCACCGGCGTTGACCTGTCGGTGTTAACCGGCATTGACCGGTCGATATTGACCGGCATTGACTGGCCAGCGTTGACCGACAGTGATCGGCCGGTGGTGACCGGCATTGAACGGCCGGCGGTGATCGGCAAGACATCAGTTGGCAGCAGCTGGCCACGGGTGGACGGCGGAAGGCCAACGGCCACCGGCGACGGTGGATCGGCAGCGGAAGGTTGAACAAAAACTCCGTGCGGCTCTGGTAAAAAGGAGGAGGAATCCGGCGGTGGTGTGGTGGCGCCTCCAGGTTCATCGGATAAAGCAGATGCCGGAGTTGCAGAGTACGAGAACTGGTCTTCAAAGAAATCAGCATCCCGACTGTTAAAGATCACTCGGGATTCCAAGTCAAAAAGGCAATAGCCTTTCTTTCCAGCACAGTAACCAAGAAACAGACACCGCTGACTTCGTGGTGCAAACTTATCACGATATCTGGGAACATGAGCAGCAAAACACAAGCATCCAAAAACCCTTAAAGATGAATAATTTGGAGCTTGCCCATAAAGCAACTCAAAGGGAGTACGACCGTTGAGATGCTGAGTTGGTGTTCGGTTGATCAGGTAGGCAGCAGTAAGAACACATTCTCCCCAAAATTCAATAGGAAGACTGGCTTGGAACCATAAAGCACGAGCCACATTGAGTAAATGACGATGCTTTCTTTCAACCCGACCATTTTGTTGTGGTGTGTCAACCATAGATGTATCAAAGATGATCCCAGATGCAGTAAAATAAGATCGTAAAGGCAGAAATTCAGTCCCATTATCAGCTCGAACACATTTTATGGTTTGGCCCCACTGGTTCTTCACTAAGGCACTTAATTCTTAAAATCTAGAGGCACTTCAGACTAGCGACTAATAAATAAACCCAAACAGCTCGGGAATAATCATGACTATCTCAAAAAATAAAATGCACCACTAGAGGATGGAGTTCTATAAGGTCCCCAAACATCACAATGTACTAATTCAAATAATGCAGTAGCATTTGTAGAACTCAATGGAAAACTATGTCTAGTCTGTTTTGCTCTATAACATACAGAGCAAGGTATAGTAGTATTATTGGTGCTAAAATCAAGAGTAGGAATTAAAGACAACACCGTAGATGATGGATGACCAAAATGCTGATGCCAGAAATTAGATGAAGAAACCCAAGCAGCTGTCGGAATAGACTGCAGGATATGAGGACGAATGCGAGTATCCAACAGACAAAGCCAACAAACCTCCCCTTTCTGTTCACCCACGCCAATCACAATCCCCGTACTGATTTTCTGTAAAATGCAATAGTTTTCAGTAAACAAGGCTAGACATTTTAAGGCAGATAGCAATCTAGAGCATGATAATAAATTGCATCGCAAAGTAGGTATGTAGAGCACATGAGTAAGGGTGACATCACCAAAACAAATAGACCCATATTATGTAGCAGACGACACAGATCCATCAGGCAGTATAACATTCACAGTATTGGTGGTAGTAGTAATATCAGTAAGAGAACCTTTGTCACCAGTCATGTGATACGAAGCTCCCGAATCAAGAATCCAAGGTAAAGTAGACTTACCTGACCCATAGTCAGATAACGAATCAAACTGATTAAATAAATGTATGGTCGTACTCCATTGGTTGTCAGACAGAGCAGGGCTTAGATCGTGTAGGTAAGCCAGAGGAGGCGGCCACCACAAATCCTTGTGGCGACATCACTACGCTGGCGAAAAGAGCCATAACAAAACAAATAAAACAAATTGTGTGAACAAATAGGAGAGAGAGCAACAAATGCGCTGCGTCAGCAGCTTACTGTGCGCGTCACTGTACGGAACGTGTAACACACGCGCTACTGGAGGGGAACACGCGTTTGGTGTACCGCGCGTGGCTTACACGCGCTTCTGGAAGGTGCGCACGTGAATCTCACACGCGCCTGCATCGTCGCCGTTCTGAATGAGAGGTCTGCCGACGAAGGAAGGCAAAGGTTGATCGGACGTTGGCGGAGAAGAATCTGATCACCGTGGAGAAGAATTGGCGGAGAAGAATCCGGTTGTTGGCTGAGCAAACCAAGGCTTCGTCGCCGGAGGCGCAAAACCGAGGCTCGTGGCCGGAGTGAACAAATGATGCAGCGTCGGCAGCGGTCGGAGGTGAACAACGGCGATTTGAGAAGAGGTGGTGGCAAGCTTGTACCGCAGCAGAACGGCACAGGCGGCGGCGATCGGAGAAGATGCTCGACGGCGGCGGGCTGAAAGTTGTTTTTTTTTGCAAAAGAAAGGTAGTCCGGATCGGCAGCGCGTAGAAGTCACGCACTGACAACGGTGGAAAATTTAGGACGGTATTTTAAGGTTTCAGGGTTTTAGGCTCTGATACCATATAGAAAATAAGGGTAATAATTGTGTGTCTGTATTCATGAATTCAGGATACATTATATAGTAGTACAGGATACCTATACAAGCTAGGAAAAGGTAGCAGAATACAATTACATTTATAATTATGGTAATCCAATTCCAATTCCTTAACAATCAGCAACCTGTGAGGCTTTCGGGTCCGAGTTTTAAGGAAATTGAAGAGGATAATAGGGTTGAAGGGATTATGTGACGGGGAAAAGAAAATGAGGTTTTGTACAGTTCGGAGATGCAGAAGAGGAGAAGAACATGGCATTGTGTTATATTTTGGTTTCGCGAGAATGGAAGACAAAAAATGGGGTATTAATGCCAGGGGGTAATATTGTCAATTGATAATTGTTGTTTTTGTAGTTTTTTAAAAAATCGTCAAGGATAAATTGGTCATTTCAACGTATTCTGGCCTTCAACTGCCTGAAAAGGTTATGTTTGCACATAACCTGAATAGATAGGGTTATATTTGCAGTTTCAATTAACGTAGGGTTATATCTGCACTTTCATCAATTATATAGGGTTATATCTGCACTTTTCTCAATTTTTAAATAAAAAAAGATGAAAAGTCATTTTTTACTTCAATTTTATCATAAATTCAGCAATGAATGGTATAATTTTTTGAGTTAACAGACTGACTTGACGGAAGGGCCATGATTAAGTTGTTTTGTAAGTTGAAGGGCAAAAGTGTTAAAAAAAAAAGATAAAGGTGAACGATGATGATAGTTGAAGTCATTTGCTCTTTTATAATTAATAGGAGTGTTGATTGGAATGAGAATTTTTTATAAAATAAATAAAAATTGAGGGACTGGGAGTATTATTATTGAACACTTTTGACATAGATCATAAAATTGGATTTTCTTCTTCTTCCTCATACATTCATGACCCCACATTTTTCTTGTATTCTCATGTTCCCTCTCCTCTCCATGTTCTATTTTCTAGTCTTATTCTCTCTATTTCATTTTTGCATATTTTATATGGTTGATCCACGCCTCACGACGATACTCCTTGATTAAGTTTATTGTAATTTATGTTTGTTTCATTATTTTTTTCATTTTCAAACCCCAATTTAAGATCTTTTCAATTTTAGAATATGAAATCAAATAGTTTTGAAGGTATTTATGGCATTCTTTTTGCGCTTCGAGTTCCTAAAGTCTCGTAGTGCATCTGAAGATATTTTTGATCTATTACCCCCTTTTTTCTATTTTTTCTGCAATTTGTATGCTGCTTTAATTGATGTACATGGTTTTTATTTCAACCTAAGGTTTTTTGATACATTTTAGTTGATGTTAATGTGCACATATCCATTTTGCTGATGTTTATGCTATTTTCGTTGATGTTATAATTTGTGTTTTTTTGTTTTTTCAATTTCAACTGTTGAGTAGAGTGTTGGAGGTTTAATAATAGTTTGATTTTTTTAGTTGCTATATTATTACAATTGATGATGTTTATACAATTTAGTTTATGTTTATTGTATTATCAGTTTTGTTGATTTTTATGCATTTCTCCAGTTAATGTATATGTACATATCAATTTCGTTAATATTTATGCATATCCACCAGATATTGTATCATATTCTATTTTTTAAAAGCATTTCCCAAGTTTATTGTAGAGTGTACTATGATTACTTGTGTCATTTTACTCCCTTCATTTTTAAGAAGGTTTGACGTTTTCAGTGTTTATGTTGATTATTATGTTTTTTCTGTTGATGTTTCAGTTTAAGTAAAGAAGCACTTGAAAATGATTATGTTTCAAATGATTTTAGTTCACGTTTAAAGGCTATGTCAAGTTGATATTGCTAGGTGGGCGGTGAAAGTTGGGTCAAATTTAAAGGATGGGAAAGATCAAACATAGAAGGGCAAATTTATCCATTTTATGTAGGGACATGAATTTTGGTGATTTTTCAAACACACATATGTAGGTATGTAAAATAAATGATGTTGAACATTTTCATTTTCAAAATAAAAGTTTTGAAGCTTTAAAATAAGTGAGAAATAAAACATCATCATGTTGATGTTTATGCGTTATCGATTGGGGTTTATATGAATTCGATTGAGATCTTAAGGGAGTAGTGAAACTAGAGTTATAAACCAATTGGTCGATCACTCACAAGCTAGTTCTAAGGGAGTAGTGAAGGATTTTTTGGTTAAGGTGGATAAGCTTGTGTTCCCCACCGATTTCTATGTTCTTGATATGCCGCTTGATGGTGATTCACCTCCTATTCTACCAGGGAGACTATTTTTGAAAATGATGAGAACAAAGATTGGCGTGCATAATGGAATAAAATCTCTAGTTTGATGGAGAAAAATTGGGGTATGGATTTACAAATCTAAGGATCCTCCTAATTCAAACCCACCTTGTAATATAATTAACACTGTTGAGAATTTCATGATCCTTGATAACCTTGAATCTAACCATTTTGTTAAATCGCTTGATATTGATTAGGAAATTAGTATGCAACCTAAGAAAGTTGCTAGCACTACTTTGATTAATGATTTTGCATGTGGGAATATATTGAGTACTAACTTACACGGATAAAGAAAGGATTGAAGGAGTCAAAAACTCCTTCTCCTCATTTTCTCCTCATTTTCTCCGCAAAGAGCTCCCGAAAGCACCGGACAAGCAAGATGAGCAAATATGCTACTTGGCACGGAAGGTAAGATTTAAAATGAGACAAATGTAGCGGCCAAGGCATGTGGGGGTAAGAAAGGGAAGTTTCTAAGTAAGCTTGAGTGTTACCAAAAATAAGTTATAACGATGACAATAAATATAAATTTCCTATATCCTATCATATTTTTTAAAAATTCTTTTGGTGTGTTTTGAATTTTTTGGTTGATTTTTGTGTTTAGAGTGGGTCTGTGATGATTTGCGTGTTTTTGTGTATGTAGGAGCAAGTTTGAGTCGAAGAAAATGTAAAGTAGCCTAAAAAGTCCATCCGGAGTTGCCAGAGCAAAGAGACACCAATAGTGAGCCTGGACTGCACGAGGAGACACCTTAGCTGCCACAACAACATCATCATCAGGAGCAACAACATCAATGTAATATGAGCACCCACAGGGCCAACCTCTAGCCACATGGAGCAGATGATATATGGACAACTGCAAACTATTAGTCACCAGCTTCATGGGTATGGTCAGCAGATGCAGGTATCCAGTCGCTCACTGGATGATTATGAGTATGAAATCCACTCGTATGGTTACCAATTAGATGATATGGTCTATGTTGTAGGTGGATGAGGTCATCGTATTGTCTCCATGGAGGAGCGTTTTAATCAGTTCACTTATGACCAGAGCTAAGAGTGGGAGTTCGCCGACCAAAGAGCCAATGGCCATGATGAGTACAATGACATGATGATCACCATGATGCAGGAGACACACATTGGTGGCAGCCAGGACCCCAACCCTGATGAGAGGCGCATGCGGCAAGGAAGGTGGGATACAGACTCGTGAAGTGATGGTGTTTCCATTTTTCTTGCCTCTATTTCACACTTTGGATCGGATTACTATGATGCATTGAGAACAATGCATACATCAAGTGTGAGGGAGGGAATTTGGAAAACACCTAATTTTCTTGTGATAATTTCTTTGACGATCTCCTTATTTTGTTGATTTTAGAATTTTTGATGATGACGACATCTATCTTATTGGGATATTGTGTTTATTTTTGTTTTTGTGTTGTTTTGAATTTTGCTTGTTGTAATAAGGAGCTCTTTTAGGAGGGTTTTTGTTCAAAATTATTTTGAAAAAATTGAAAAGAAAAAGAAAAAGAAAGCCACTAAGTTGAAAACCCAAAAACACCTTAGGCAAATTTTGGGGCCGAATAGGTCAAAAACTCGAAAGGGAAACCTTTGCAAAATGAAGCCTAATTTGGAGGTAAAAGGCGAGACATAAGGACTGAAAGAAAAGAGAGGCTAGGATGAAAAGCCAAAAGGGCTCCTAGGCACAATGAGAGAAAGAGAGAGAAACGAACATGTTTTAAGACTCGTTTTGCCCACTTGGTGAACTTTCAGGGAGATTAAGCCTCCTTTTGATTTTCTTTGGTTCCTCATACCTTATTATCATTTGGTATTTTGTTTATGTTGGTGGATAGAATTTGATGTGTCCAATTTATACCTTATTTTTAGTACATTTAAATCCAATTTGTGATAGATTAGAGGGCTAAAGGAAAGTGAATTGAAATTTTATTAGAGGGTGATATCACTTGTTTTCATGTTCTAATTATTTAAGTTATGAAGAGTTAAATGTTGAAGACACGCGCGACGAGATTTTGGAGAGAAGGCTACTTTTTCTCAAAAGTGGCAGAAGTTAGAAAACTTAGTCTCCACGGGCCGTGGTATATTCCACGGTCTGTGGTGGACGTCCTAGAGGCCCATTTCTCATGTTTTCTTCTTCATTTATTCTTGACTATAAAAACATACTTTATCATTTAGTAAAGGGTGGAACCCTTAGACTTAAAACCCTACTTTCATTTAATGCTTAACATTTATAGCTTATTTTCCATGGGAATTTAATCTTTTGTTATGGGTTTTGTATATCTAGGCTAAGTTTCACCCTGAGTGCAATTGGTAAGCATTTCTAGCTTGATATTGGTTTGTTCTACTTTGTGCCATTGATTATCAATTGTATTTGTGGTTTAATGTGTGGTAAATGATTGATTAATACTAGGATGACCAACTAGTTTATGATTGTGAATTGATTACTTGTTAGATATTAGGATGAACCCAGAAGATGTTGCCTCTTTGCCAATGTGGTTGTCGTTAATTGATGTAAGGTTGTAATTAGGTGTGATAACTGATTGTAATTGTCAATTGATGAAACTGTTTAGACATAGGATGAATTTGAATGGTTTTACCTAATTGTTGATGTAGACGATTAATAACTTATAGTATGTTGGGTGATTTCACGTAGTCGTTATTAGAGGATATGATTTTTCTATCTCTACATTTCTCTCTTGTAAGACATTAGGTTAGTTTGATTGGGTTCCCATATTTATTTCTATCTTCAGAGTATTCTATGATACCGATCGTCTAGAGTGACAAGGGGGTAAGGGCTATTGTGTGGCGCTGATCGTCCACTCTAGCTATAGCTGGGGGGAGGTGAGAGATGTCTTCAATCGAAAGGTGTTGACAAGATCCCCACAATATGTGGTCAATATATCATGGTAGAATAAATAGTCGATGATCAATGGATATCTAGAAATGTAAAACAATTGTGCCCAAGTCTTGTTAAAAATCATATTCATACTTTGTTGTGCTATTTGCATGCTAATTTAGTTAATTAAAATAGTCGTATGTTTTTCCTAAAACAACCCCCTTCTAATTTTTTCCACACACATGTATTAAACGACATCTTTATCTACTTTTTAGCTACGTTTAATACTTGATTGAGTCACTTTTCTTTGTGGATGACCCCTATTTGCTATAATCTACTCTCTATTAGTTAGGCACATTAGGAGTATATAAATTCTATCTTTGAGAGGCACAACGACGACCTCCCAAATTTTGGCGACCTTGTCGGGGATAAGGCGTATTTTATCCAGTACTAACGTAGTTTTCTTAAAATGTATTTGTGTGTTTATTGTGTGTTCATAGTGTTCGCTTGTTTTTGTGGTTTTCGATTTTGGATATGTGATTATATTTCTTTGGCTCTTATTTTATGGTGCATACTTGCGCCGATATACAAGAACCCTTGCACTATGATCCCAATATTTTAAGTACACTTCAAAGAGCAAGGAGACAATCATGTTTAACACCCCAAGGTACTCAACCACAAGCCGAAATAGTTACACTAACTATGGTGGAGGACAATAGGACCTTGAGGGAGATCATGACCCCCGACCTAGAGAACCAACCATTTTGTATAATTTTCCCTCCACTTCAGGTGAATGTCACTTGTGAGCTCAAATATGGCATGATCCATTGGCTACCGATGTTCCATGAGATGAATGAGAAGGACGCGAACAATCATTTGTTTGAATTCCATCTTGTGTGCACAAACATAAAGCCGCACAGGGTTTCAGAGGAGGATTATAATCTAAGGGTGTTTCCTTTCTCTTTGAAGGATGCAACCAAAGATTGGTTGTACTACCTTCACCCGGGGAGTAAAACCACATGGATGGACATAAATGGCAAGTTTTTAGAGAAGTTCTTTCCGGCATCCAAGTCGGAGGGTTCAGAGAAACAACTTAGCAACATCTCCCAAAGGCCAGATGATGCATTGTACAAGTATTGGGAGAGATTCAAAAAGTTGCTAGAAAGTTGCCCCTTCCCCCCATATAAGGTAGGAGACCTTTTATACTACTTCTTTGATTATTTGTCTAACGAAGACATGAGGATGGTGAATGTTGTGTGTAACATATTGATTTCCAACAAGAGTTTGAAAGATGCCATGCCATTGTTTTTAGATATGGTGAATGGTACTCAGAAATTTGGCGCACGAGCAAGGACAAGGATTCAAGAGACTTCTAATTTGGAAACTCCCAAACTTGAAGAGTAAGTCCAAGCTTTAGCTTCCATGATGAGGGAGATAAAGGGGAGGATGCATCACATCAATGCTTGTGAGATTTGTTCATCGGATCACCCCTACCAATGCATTCCTTCAAATTCAAAATGATGACCATGAGGAAGTAAAAACAATGGGCTACCAAGGAGGAAAATGCCATGGTTTCCAAGGAAATAGGGGATACAAGGGTGGGAAAGACCACCAAAATGGACAAGGTGCCCAAAGGGGATAAGGTCATGACAAGAAGTATGATCCCTAGTCCAAAACATACAATCCCAATTGGAGAGACCATCTAAATTTCCTGTGGATAGATGAGAAAATCGGGAAACCAAATCATCAAGGCAACTATCAAGGTGGGCAAGGTGGGTTTCAATAAAATCATCAAGGTAGCTAAGTTTCATCCAAATCATCAAGGTGGGAAACCCCATTACCATGGAAATCAAGGGTACAATTGGGTGCAACACCAAAATTACCCAAGGGATGAAGGCTTATCTAACTCCCGAGAGGGAAGAACAATTTCGGAGCATGAGCTCATGCAAGCAATATTGGTTATAGCAAAGTATAATGAAAACTTTGTTAAAGATTTGGAAGAGTGCACCTCTCCAGGATTCATAAACTTGGAAACCAAAGTTATCCTAGTCGCACCATCCATGAGCCGTTTGGAAGCTAGAGATTCCGGAAAGCTCCCATCATAACCAGAATTAAACCCTGATACCTAATGCTAGTGCATCACCTTGAGGAGTGGAAAATATACAAAGAAGATCGAGAAAATTGTTGAAGTCAAGAAATGGGTCGTAGAGGAGGTCAAGGTAAGAAGCCAAAATGAGAAGGAGAAGGTGACTTGGAAACTAGAGAAATGAGAGATTGAGAAAAATCTCTCACCTTCACCTTTTTCGGCGGCTTTGAAGGACAAGAATCGCAAGGATGAAAACATGGATCTTTTCAAAGTCTTCCGTAAAAGTGAGTTAAAAATCCGACTCTTTGATGATATTTATCAAGTGCCTAAATTTTCTGACTTTCTTAAAGAATTGTGTATCCCTAGGAGAAATAAAATATTGAAGAAAGGGGAGAAGATTAAGATTAGTGGAAAAGTATCGGCTCTTTTCCAAAAGAAGCTCCTCCCGAATTGTAATGATCCCGACATGTTCACTATTCCTTGTGTCATATGATGTAGAAACTTTGAAAATGCCATGCTAGATTTAGGAGCTTCCATTAATGTGATCCCATACTCTCCATATGAATCTTTGAATTTTGGGAAATTGCATGAAACTGAGGCATTAATCCAATTACCCGACCTCTTTAATGCTTTCCCTAGGGGTATTGTAGAAGATGTGTTGGTAAAGCTTGACAAGTTGATTTCTCCGGCCAATTTTTATGTCCTAGATATGGAAAATGGTAAGCGTGGTACCCCTATTTTGTTAGGAAGACCATTTTTAAAAAAATATCTAGAACTAAAATCGACGTGCATAATGGATGCTTAACTATGGAGTTTAATGGTGAAATTGTGAAATTTAACATCTATGGTGCCATGGAATTTCCTAAGGATGATAACTCTTGCCATCCCGACATGTTTGCTATTCGTTGTGCCATAGGGGGAAACTTTGAAAATGCCACACTAGATTTGGGAGCCTCCATTAATGTGATCCCATTCTCGGTATATGAGTTTTTGAATCTTGGGAAATTGCGTGAAACTGGGGTAGTAGTCTAATTACCCGACCACTCTAATGCCTACCCTAGGGGTCAGGGGCGGAACCAGAAAATATTTTCAGGGGAGGCTGAAAAATTTTCGCCCCTGGGAAAATTTTTCTGGTTTCGCCCCTTGGAAACAATAACAATAACGAAAAAATTGAGATAACAATAACAAATTGATTTATTTTTAAAAAATCTAAAAGAGTTACGAAACAATAACAAATTGAGATAACAAAAAATTTATAAAATCATATTCATCTAAATTCAATTTAACAAATATCCCTAATTGATAATTCCATAAATCGATTATGACAAATTGACAATTTCATTTTCACGTACAATTATACAAAATAAATCAAACAATTATAATTTCAACTAAATTTCAACTAAATATGCAATTCAACTAAATCAATTTATACAATTCAACTAAACTTCAACAATCATATATAATACAACCATATAAATTCAATTCAACATCCAATCTAAAAATTATGTTCACATTATACACATATTTAAGTTTTGAAGAAATAAATTAAAAAGACAATAAATTATAAACCCTAAAATTAATAAATATTAGCATAAAGACATAAAGAGAACTAGAGAAGACTTATCGTGGTTTGGAGAGGCGGCGACCGGCGGGACGAGGCAGGCAGGCAGCAGCTGGTGGCGGACGGCGGTGGACGGCGGAGAGCAAGGCTGTGAGGCAGAGGAAGGAGGAGTGCTGACTTGCTGTTCTTCTTGCCCCCAAGCATGCTTTATAGAATGGATTAATGTTTGGCTATTGGATTGGGCTCAGTTTTTGGCCCAATCCATTTCTGATTTCATTTTTTTATATTACTTAGTGAAACGACGTCATTTCACTAATGTGAAACGACGTCGTTTTACTGCTTAGGTATAAAAAAAATAAGGCCAAACGAAACGATGTCGTTTCACGTCGTTTTAGTACGTATGAATTAAAAAAAGAAGGCCGCACGCGGCCTTCTTCTCCGGCGAGCAGGGCTTGGCCCTTGTTGCCGCCGCACCGAAGACGCGCACATCCACGCCGGAGACGCGCTCCCGCCTCCTCCTAGCTCCGGCCGCCGATCTAGGTAGGGCTCCAGCCCTACCTAGCGTACCATTGGTTCCGCCAATGCTAGGGGTATTATAGAAGATCTGTTGGTCAAGTTTGACAAATTGATTTTCCCAACCGTTGTTTATGTCCTAGATATGGATAATTATAAGCGTGCCACCCCTATTTTGTTAGGAAGACCATTTTTGAAAATATCTAGGACTAAAATCGATGTGTATAGTGGATGCTTAACCATGGTGTTTAATGGTGAAATTATTAAATTTAACATCTATGATGCCATGAAATTTCCCAAGGGTGATCATTCTTTCCATGCAATTGATGTTGTTGATGATTATGTGCAAGGTGGAAGTCTCAGAAAATGTGGCATATCCATAAGCTTATGGATATGGCTGCAAACTTTTTACCTTAAAAGTTGTAATTTTTTTAAAATTAAATATTGTAGTCTATAAGTTATAACTAGTAATAATGTGCATTTGAATGTGAAAAAATTATAAAAATATAATATAAAAATACATGTATATTTTTTTAAAATAATATATAATTTAACAAATGACGTGTGTAAGTAAAAATAAATACAGTGGATTGTCCATAATTAAGGCTAGGCCACCTGTCAGGAGACCTCCTTATGTGCAAGATATGTTTATTATTGATGGTATGGATGTTTTTAAAGTAGTCTTGGAAAAAAGTTTAAATGTTATGAATTGCATGCTAATTCCTTGAGTGTAAATCTATTTGAGACTATAGGAGAGCTTGATATTATTGAAAAGCTACCTCTCCCATGAAATTCTTGGTGCACCTAGAGGTTTGGGAATCCTTACATCTCTTGAAAAGGCCATGACACAAAGTCCAGGCCGATATCAACACGACGAGGTTCCAGTCGTGATTTATAAGGCCGAGGTAAGGTTTAGGCCATGATGGACAGGGTTGTGACGCACGACTCCAATGGAAAATTCATAAGGCCACGATGTAGAATCCAAGCCGACATCAACAAGGCCGTCAAGAACAACCCTGACAAAATACTTGTAAGGTTGAGATGCAAGGTTCTGACCGTGGTTTATAAGACCAAGGCAAGGTTCCAGTCGTGATATATAAGAACGATGTGAGGTTCCAATTATTATTTATAAGGCTAAGGCAAGGTTTAGGCCATGATGGACAGGGCCACAACGCATGGCTTTGGACAAAAATTTACAAGGGCGCGACGCAGAGTCCAGATCGACACCAACAAGAACGTGATGCACAACCCTGGGAGAAAAATTACAAGGTTGTGACGCAGAGTCTAGGCCAACATGAACATAGCCGCGACACACGGTCTTAACAGATTTTTACAAGGTTGTGACACAGAGTCCAGACCGACATCAACAGGGCCGCGACGCATGGTCCTAGTAGATTTTTACAAGGTTGTGACACAGTTTCCAGGCTGACATCAACAGGTTCGCGATGAATGATTCTTGCATATTATTACAAGGCTGTGACATAGAGTCCCGGATGACATTGATAGGGCCGCGATGCTAGCCTGCTAACAGTTCACAAGTCTGAGATGCCCAACAGAACCGAGACGCAAATCCATGGCTATGAGTGACAAGACCATTATGCAAGGTCCCCACTCTAACCAACATGGATGGCCGCTAACAGCCACATTCAGCAGGTATCCGAGACACTCGTACATATATTTACTCCTCTAACCCGCGCTGGTCAGCATCGCAACATTGGGTTGGAGGGACTTGGTGAGATATGGGTTTGTAGTCCCATATATCTACTCACAAAAAAACCCATTATTTGACACAAAGAAGACTTGTGCACTTGAACTATTAAAGGAGGTAAAAGCTATTAGAAAGGCAAACTCGATTCAGCCTCTATATCCCTGTATCCCTATTTTCTCCATAACTCATTTCCAGATCTAACTTGGGCATTGGAGCAAGCGAAGTTTTTGGTGACCAATGCTATTTTACTGGTGTTCATCAAACCGAAATTTACATTGGAAGGAGGACCAAACCGGGGGTTGTATCAGAGCATCTTCACCAAGCCAGTATCATTAAACCGAGGCCTAGCCCACTACAAAGTATGATTTCAACAATATGCTTTACAATATGTGGGGCCAAAAAGGCCAAATTTTTTTGACACAATCAAGCATGTCTAACATATCCCATGTCTTTCATAGCTCAAAAGACTATAAAACATCACTTTTAAGTTCTAAAAAATTTTGACAAGCGAAATATGCCTTTCACAAGCCAGATAAAATTTGTAGTATTTGTCTCTTCTCCCATCATCTCATTAGGAAAACTCAATTAGTTGACCCTAAAAAGCAGAGTAGAAAGCCTCTAGAGACTTTTAAATATGGGTATTATGCAGATATAACCCTATATGTTGAGGAAAGTGCAAATATAACCCTCAATTATTTTTTAGTGCAAATATAACCCTATTTATTACACATAAGTGCAAATATAACACTAAAGCCATTATTCTGGCATTGACTGGCCATTTCCAGCCATTGACCGACCAAAAATGACCAAATTACCCTTCCAACCTAATACAAAATTAAAAAGACAAATACCCTTAGCCACTATTCCACCACTAGCTTGCCACCGTCGCTCCACCACCACCACCAACCACCACCAGCCAGCCCCGCCACCACCTGGCTCAGCAGCAACCACCAGCATCTACTAGGAGCAAAATTCAAGTTTGTAGTACTACATTATGAAAATCTGAATCCAATTCACACAAAAAAATCAGCTTAATTCAACATATTCAAAACCCAACTTGAAGAATTAGCAAAATATGAGCAAAACTTGCACAATTCTGTCACACTGCAAACACAAAACCTGCAAAATTGAAGCAAAACAGAGCTTATAAGTTAGAAACAAACCTTTTCCTAACAAAAATACTAAAATTTTCTTGGGTTTTAAGTAGAAATGATGGCTGTTGATGGCTGTTCAAGTGAGTTTCTTGGGTTTTAACAAACTTTCAGCAGAAATGATGGCTGTTGTTCTCAGTCATCCATTTCAACAAATCATGATGAATAATATTCACTGGAGCAATTTGTCGAACATGCAGAGGTCATTTGGTCCAATAAGATCTGCTGACTATCAACCAAAGTTCTCCAGCATCTTCCACCGCTGGAAACTTGCCTGAAATGACTTCAAAACAAGAATGGAGCTTCAAGAACAAGAACCTTTTAGCTATCAATTGTTGCTTCAAAAGCAGAGCAACATATTTGCTTCAACTTGACGCACAACCTCAAGTGCTGCTGAAGTTGCATTAGGATTAACAGACGACGAGCGAAATCCCTACAAATTAAATCCATACAAAAAACTAATAATCAAGAAATTCGAGAATTTACTACTCCATAACAATAATCACATACTACTTCGGATATACCATTGTCATTCTTCCAAAAAGAGATGTTGGGGTTTGCTGTTTACGAGCCGAAGTTGACCCACCAGAAAGCCAAAAACAGATAACCAAAAACAAGACTCCAAACTCGAAACTGACAATAAACCCGGAGCAATCTACGAGAGCAATTTAAGCTCACCACCAACCACTCTCCCCGCTCACCACCCCTACAACCCCATGCCACCTCCGCCATCATCGATCACCATTTCCGGCGCGCTCAGCTAAGCACAAAAAAATTGAGACCCAAACCTGCACAATCCGAAGGTTCTCTTGGATCTCCTCACCTCCACCTAGCCCTGATCTCCACCACTAGTCCCGCCACTTCCTCGAATCTGCCCTAATTGACACCACTTCAAATCTTCCCTAATCGACGCAACCCAGCCCCGCCACCACCTAGCTGCGCCTCCGTCGCCATCCCCAGGAACAAAAAGAAGAAAATAAGTTTGCCGTCGACTAGTGGACGAAGAAAGAAATGGTGTACGAATGAATTGCTCGGCGAACTGGTTCTGCGAATGAAAGAAGAGAAATGGTGGACGAAAGGTAAGGGGTTTTGGGGGTTAAAATAGTAAATGCATTTTTTTGTTTTTTTTCTTAGGGGTAAAATAGACTTTTCACTCATTTTCGACGTGAATCTGATGAAAAATGTTATATTTGCACATAACCTAAATAGATAGGGTTATATTTGCACTTTCAATTAGCGCAGGATTATATCTGCACTTTCGTCAATTATATAGGATTATATATGCACTTTTCTCTTTAAATATTCATCGTCTTCCCTTGAGTTGCCTCGTGCAATTATCCAGATAGTGCCTTTTATTACTGTACATAGAATGCAATTAAGTTATATCAAATCATTCCGGAAGATGATAATGCTACCCAGCTGAACACTTGCAGTTTGCCCGAACATCACTTAGTATCTGCAGCAAATGACGATTTGCATAAGTCGATTTATCATGAATGTTATGCCAAAAGTGTTATAATCTTTTGCCAACAAAGCGGTAAAAAAGGAATTGCAGTTTCATTGTCTACCTTGTACTGCGTTTGGAGGTCTTTAATGTAGTCGACAGCCAAATCTAACATGCCTGCAGTGTTGGTTTGCTGCCACCCAGAAATGAATGCAACTTTCATTTAAAACTCAAAACCCAATTCGACCATTTGAGGAGATAACATTAAAGATACATCGTACCTTGTCCATGTTTGGGACAAGCTCCTGCAACTTCTTCATCCTTTCGCTGATCCGGGTTCTCCTCACCTAAACTTTCTTTGATGCATAAGCGATGCAAAAATAATTTAAAAAATTTACCATTTCCTCTGCCCATATGAAGAATATTAGAATCACGAGCTTCTATCGTAAAATCAATTGATTTTATGTGGAGGTGACACACGAACTTATATACTGAGCTATATGACTGTCAACTACCAACGTGGAACTAACTCTAACAAAGAGTCATGTTTCTTGTATGGACCATTGGATAATTAACATAGTCCTGTTTCTATACTAAATCAAGATGGAACGGAGCGAGAATAAAATTTACAGGAGTAGATCATAAGCTAGAACTCATACTCTCTCTGCTATGCTTCGCGGATGAGTGGCGAAACCTCGCTTGGCTCTGACCTTACAAGGAATGGAGTCGGAATATTGAAACAGTTTCTCCATTGAAGCAATTTCTGCTGAGGCTTTAGGTAAACTCAATTGGCGTGACAACATATAGTTAGGCAGGTTTCTGGGCTCTCCACCCTAGTTAATACAACGCAAAACACATCTAAATTATTCCAAAAAAAATCAAGAATTAAGCGCAGATGATTGTTATGTTTTTACCTGATTGTCAGAGAACAAGCTGTGATCATCAGTGTCTAGTTCTCTCTTGAGGCTAGCAAACTTTGCAGAGAATTTGATAGAGGGATTGTATCCAACAGGGTACTGGCTATTCTCAAATTCTGATATTCTGGACAACATTCCTAGTGAAGAAGAGTGCATCCCATGTGGGCTTAGATCATGTTCAGTGACTTCATTTCCCGCTCGATAGCGCCTTGCTCCTCCAAATTTCGCATAGCCTGAACATTACAAAAGACTTAATTCACATGATCATTAACAACGGGATATTTCTTTCAAGTTCCAATCCAAAAACACTAAAACAAATGAACAAACTACAAAATCAGAACTTAAAGAGTAAATAGTACCACTTTGAGCAGAGAGATGTGAGAACAATTCAGTAGGGGAGCTATTCTGCCTCAAAAGATTTGGAGGATCCATCCCCATTGAATACGGTACCTTGCATCTTTCTCCATTAATGGGCTCTATTACAGTACTACTAGGATATGACTCCGAGTTCCGCGCAAAGCAATTGCCATTAGAGCTGAAATTCTCCAACAAAGAACTAGGAGCAGAGCGAAACTTCAATAGCCCAGAACTATGGTGATGTTCCATGGATAAGTCCCTGCTGCTCTCTGGAGAAGTATTAGAGCAGAGGGGAAACATAGAGCCTTCATCACAAGAATATAATGCTTGAGGATCACCATACATTCCTCCGCGAAAATTCTTCTGGGGTCTTTTTCTGGGATTGAATCCGCCTTTTTGAAATTCAGTCTTGTAGTAGAAGCAACCCCTCCTCCTTATCAGGTTTTTTTGTGCAGTTAGAATCCAGATCTTTGCCACTTTTTGTGGTACTTTGTTGAGGAAAATAAATAAGTGGGAATTTTGAGGAGGGCATATTTATGGCTAGGAAATCTTAAAGAGATAATGACAGTAGTTGACATGCAAGGTTTGCTCACACTACTGTTCCATTGGGTGGGGAAACAAACTAAATAATGTACTCCCTCAATTTCAACTCTATTTGCAGTGCAATCATTATTATATTGTTCAAAAATTATGTTTAACCATTAATATGTTTACTTACCTGTAATAACACTAAATAAAAAATTTAATATTTAGAAACTACTTGTTACGATAAATTGAAGAATATCATATACGATAATATAGTTGTTTGTATATCTATTTAAATATGCGATCAAAGTTTAATAGAAAATAATATTAAAAAAGTAAAATTGCAAATATATCTGGGATGGAGGGAGTACTAGTAGCAAAATTGGAAAATCAAGTCCAGGGGCTTGGACCAGGAGCAGTACAAGATGGATGTTCTTGGACTTTTTTTTAAAAAATTCCTTTTCAAGAACTTGGACATTTATGTTTGTTTTCACTCTTGTTTTCTGTAAGATTAAATTATTTTTTTAGTTTCCTACAAATTATCTTAGATAATGTTTTGGTCTTCGTTTGCAAATCAACTATTAGACAATATCCTATAAATTCATAACGATTTGTTTGGTCCCCAAAGGTGGTTTTCAAGGAAAGTCAACGGAAAAATTGGTCAAAATGTGTAAAATGACCATTATACCCCTGAGTTTAAAAAAATTTAAAAATTAAAATAAAAAATCTTCGTCTTCTTCGCGTCTTCTTTGCTGCTACCGCCATTGTTGGAATCTGAGCTTGGTGTCGGAGGCATCTTTGTCACCTTCGCGTCCTCGCGTCTTCTGAGCTTAGTGTCGGAGGCTTCTTCGTCTTCTTTGCGTCTTCGCGTCTTCTTCATCTTCTTTGAGTCTTCTGAGCTTGGTGCCGGAGGCTTTCCACGACGTCGAAGATTGGTAGGCATTGCAGAGGAGTGTTCTCGAATGCTTTGCCACCAGAAAGTTGGCACTGTGGGCCTTCTCGTGTTGTGTTTAATGTCCCAACATATTTAGAAAGTTGGCATCGGAAATGCAGAACATCCTCGCCAAAGAACGGTGGCACAGCTCGCAGCTCCTCTCAATCTTCGCCGGCAAAGAATACGCGAAGAAGACACTTCGGCGGTGGCGGTGGTGGTGGCGGTGGCGGAAGGAACTATTTAATTGAAAATGGTTTGTAATTAGGAATTTTGAAAAGAAATTTTAAAATTAGGAATTTTTAATTGAAAATGTTTTTAAATTAGTAAAATTACCATTATACCCCTGACTATACAGAAAACTCATTTAGTGTTCCCTAAAAACCACATTTGGGGACCAAACAAATCATTCTGAATTTGTGGGGTACTGTCTAAGGGTTGATTTGCAAACGGAGACCAAAACATGGTATAAGATACTTTGTAGGGGACTAAAAAAATAATTTAGTCTTTCTATAATTAGAGGACTAGGTTGTCCTATGATAAGGTTTGAGCCAGTAAGCCCAACCCCCCATATATAACCCAATTCTGTAACTAATGAATACCACTATAGGTGGAGCCAACGGAAGGAAGTTGGGAAGGCCAAATAACGAAAGGACATGATGAGACATGTCATATCACATCCGCAATCCAACATACAATGGTGAATCGAATGTGGGGAGAATGTGAGTTACTGTATCTCTCCTCTTTCACGCTACTAATTCTCTCTATATTCTATCCGCCATGACTTGAGCATCAAAGCAAGCATGGTCTTGCACCACCTTGCATGACCTTAGTTTGTTTGTTTTCTTGTAGGTTTTACAGCGGGCTGCGAAAAAGAGCAGTGACATGCAACCCATACAAAGCTTGGCATTAACATTGGTGCCATCCATGGGGACATTACAACTAGCATCCACGCAGCGCACACATTATGGAAGGACCATCGACGGTCGTCAGGGATGTCTTGCAAGCTACATGCACGACAGAGGAAATCGTGCATATGGAAGAAAAACTTCCCCTCTTACCCGTTGGGGAACAATGCCGCTACAAAATGACAGAGAGCATGCCAATAACTCATAAATCCTACAAACGATCATGGCCTCACAAAAGAAGATGATATGAAAGCTAAAGAAGATTGAGGAAAATGTAAAAGCCAATGGCCGACATTGTTACAGGTCAAACAACGACCAATAGGATTACAAGGAAACCATAGAAGCGTAAGAGTATGTAGACAAGACAAGCTAGAGCACAAAAAGGTACATGCAGGACTCTGCCGCCTCTTGCGGAAGGACGACCCTTACCAGGGCAACGAGTGGGATGCCGCATACGTTCACTCACCCCTAACGAAGCCAAAAACAATAATGTGGTTGGGTAGAACTTTGAATGGGTGTCGCAAAAGGAGGGGAGAGGGTCGTCGTTCACTAGAAGGATATAATTTTACACGACAGACCCGAAGCTGAAGATACCTCTCGACTTGGGGTAGTACAATGGAGCTGCAAACCCGGAGGACCACTTACAAATCTTTCTACTAACATAGCCACATTCACAATACTGCAAGCTATTTGGTTCAAGGTAGCTGAAAACACATTCACGGTGGCAACCAAAGTTTGGTTCAAGAATCTGGAAGATGAGAGCATAGATAGCTTTAGACAATTAGAGCGAAAATTCCTGGCTTGGTTAATATAGAGGCAAAAGTTCCAGAAGACCATGAGTAGTTGCTGGAAATAAAACAAAAGCCAATCAAGACCCTAACAAAGTACTAGGAAAGGTTCAATGATGAGGCCAATCAAGTAGAAGAAAGGAGCAACCCATTCCTAATGGACACATATTGTTCTTGAGGGACTATACATTAAACCCACTAGGTACGATTAATGGGATAATGCAAAGCCTGGAAAACTTAGGCAGGGCCGACACAACATGTAGAAGGAGAAAGAAAGTATAGGGTGTCACAAGGTTCAGAAGGTCAGAAGTAGGGGACAAGTTTTCGTGCAAGCCAGGATAGGGGAAGGTCAACAAGACTAATCTAGACAGGTAGTTCACCATCTCTTGATCAAGACGCCGAGGGAAGTCTTGGCCCTAATGATGAGACGAGAAATGCATGTTTTCTTAGAAAATTTAACACCAATTTTAGATGCTTTTATTGGTGGATATTTAGGATTATAGGTAATAGAGATACAATTGATCTAGATTCAGGATAAGAAAGGAATACCCCTTCTGATTGGTTTTTTACATATCTTGTTCCATATTTGTTTCTACTTTTATACCCTTTGTACTCACTATACACACACACACTTATATATCAATACATACACCCACAATTATTTGTGGGTTTTACTTTCTATCATGGTATCATATGTGTTTCTCTAAAAATTCTGGTCGTTTTCTCTCTCTTTTCCCTTTCCGAAGCACAAAAAAAAATCATTCCACTCTCTGCCCATGATCGTTGCAGGCCACCGCCCACAGCCATCTTCTTTTGTCACTGATCATTGTTCCTAGTCACCACCGATTACCGGCACAAGTCTCTGGTTTAGATCGCTCGGCTGCTTCTTTTGTTTCTCTTCAGGATAATTATCAACCGTCGATCGCAAACCCATGTTGTGCGATCGTTCCGATTCGTCTGGCCACCTCCCTTGTTTCCAAAGACCTTTATCTAAGACCTTTATCTTGCTGGAGTCCTTAGTCTTTCTTCATATGTCCGAGTTTGTTCAGCTGTGTCTCTCTCTATCGTCGTGTCTTGTTGTTGTCGCTGATTCATCACGTCTCCTTTCATCAGTGTACCTCTTTCCGACCAGTGTAACCTTCAGCTCATGAAGACAAGGAGAGCATGAGATTCACGCGCTCGTCCAACCTGGTCCTCAAATACTGCATGTAATCACTCGCGCGGGACACAGACATGCGGTTCCCCCCATGCAGCTGCTTATGCACGTGTAGCGCTGCTCTCCTCAACATATTTATTATTATAAAATCATTTTTATGTTATTGATCATTTTTTTCAACCACATTGTCAATGGTTTGATGTTCTGGGCCATGTTGCTTTTTCTTGCTCTAAATTGAACGGTGAATGGTACCAGTTGTACTGTCAGTGGTGTAAGAAATTTGGTCACATTGCCTCGATGTGTCCTCACTTGGTCTCTCAAGCTCCTTATTCTATTTCTTTCACACATTCTCTTCTGCATGCTCGCCAGATAGCTATTTCTGGCACGACCAAACACATAAGTTTTTCTCAGTCCGCTCTTAGTTGCGTGACTCATTATTCTGGTAACAATTGTGTTATTGATCATAATGGCTATATTCTTAACATTACCCATGTTGGTCATTCTCAAGTCTCAAATTCATTATCTTTGTCTGATGTTTTGATGGTTCCACAAATTACTAAAAATTTACATTCGATTAGCAAGTTGACTCAGGATATGAATGTTGTTATTTGCTCTGATGATTCTTAATTCACTATTTCAAACAAGTTTACTAGTGATGTTATTGGCAAAGGCCATCGTGATTGGGGTTTATATGTTTTGGATTATAGTGGTGCTGCTTATGGTGGTGCTTCATCGAGTGGTTCTAAAGCATCTTTTGATCTTTGGTATAGTCGATTGGGTCATGTTCCTCACAATATCATTTCTTCTTTGAGTAAGTTTGGATGTTTTTCAGTTACTAGTTTGCTGCCTAAGCCTCATTTATGTCTCTCTTGTGAGATGGCTAAATGCAATTGTCTTTCTTTTGGAGATATTTTAAAACGTGCACCACACATACTTGATTTAGTTCATTGTGATCTTTGGGGACCCTTTCATGTCGTCTCTATGCCGGTATTCTTATTATGTCATTTTTGCTATTGATTTTTATCGGTTCACCTAGTTATATCCTCTGTGACGAAAGTATGATTTTGTAGAGACTTATATGCATTTTGAGGCTCTTGTTGAGAACTAGTTTTCTACCACCATTAAAATATTTCAGAGTGATGTGGAACTGAGTTTCTGAATCATTTCATGCAATCACATTTTGCCTCCAAGGGCATTCATCATCAACTTTCATGTCCTTACACTCTAGAGCAAAATGGTCGTACAGAGTGGAAGCATCTTCACATCACGGAGATGGGATTATCGATGCTCTTTCATTATGGCCTTCATAATTCATTTTGGTATGATTGTTTTTCTACAACATCCTACATCATCAACAAGTTGCCAACACTGGTTTTATTTGGTCAGTCTCCGCTCTCTGTTATTTTTGGTACAACTTCTGACTACTCCAATTTTCATCCATTCAGCTGCCGAGTTTTTCCGTATTTATGCCCTTATGCTACGCGTGAGTTGACACCTCAAATTATGTTCTATACATTTTTGGGTTACATTTCGCAATACATGGGTTATTGTTGTTTTGATCCTTTTACGAAGAAAGAGTACATCCCACGTTATGCTCAATTTGGTGAGATGTTTTTTCCAATGACCCACGCTGGTACTGCCACTGATCCACCTTCACTCGATGTCTCTACCTTTTTGGAAACTTTGTATGTGCCTTCGGAGGTGTTTGAGCTATCTGCATCGGTTAAATTGCCCATTATTTTAGATTATTCTGATTTATAGTCTGTACTAGAAGCTCTTGTTTTGCCTGAATCTTATTTTTATCCACCACACGTAGCCCAATAGCCCCGTAGCCTCACATAGTGCTGCATGCATTGCCTCACGTGTCAAGCTCATCGCACGCACGTGAAGCTCACACACCTCTAGTGCAGTCAACGTCGCCGATGATTCTAGTTGTGGCTCCCGGCGCACCTACTCCTAAGCAGCGTCTGCCACCTACCTCACCGGAGTGGCAAATTGCAACATTCTTGCCACAGTCTTGGGTTCAACATCAACTCCGGTGCCATATCTCTCTACTCACCATCCAATGGCTACTCGCTCACGTACTGGCTCCCTCATGTACAAAGATTTTTCCGACTATGATATTTTTGGTTTATTTAGTGCTATATTTACTAAGATCGAGCCAAGGAGTTATCACTCGGCTGTTAAGGATCTTGAATGGGTTGCCGGCATGGATTTCAAAATGGAGGCTCTTCGCACTCACCAGACATGAAATTTGGTTCCTCTTCATTCTCATGCCAATGTTGTTTATCCTAAATGGGTGTACTGTTTGAAGTACAAGACCGATGGCTCACTTCATAGGCATAAAGCGAGATTGGTTGCGCAAGATTTTTTTGCAACTCCCTTGTTTTGATTATGATCATACATTTAATCCAGTAGTGAAGGTTTCTATTGTTCATACTATTTTATCTTTAGTTGTTCTTCGTAGTTGACTGTTATGACAACTGGATGTCAATAATACATTTTTAAATGGTGTTCTTGATTCCCCAATTTATATGGAGTAGATTATGGTGTTCTGGATACAAAGACTCCATGAGTCCAGATTATGAATGTTGTCTACGTAAGGCCATTTATGGTTTGAAGCAGGCTCCTTGTGCTTGGTTTCAACATTTTAGCTCATTTTTTATTGGCCTGGGTTTTGTATGCATTTCTTCAGATATATATTTATTTGTGCTCTATCAGGGCACCTCTCTACTTTATTTGTTGGTTTATGTTGATGATATTACTCTTACCGGGAATAATGGTCTTCTCATTTGTAATTTTATTGATCGGGTTAATCAGGAATTCAAGATTATTGATCTTGATACTTTGCAGTATTTCTTTGGTTTGGAGGTTGTTTGTACTTCTGACGACTTATTCCTTGGTCAAGCCAGATAAGCCGAGGACATTTTTTACGAACATGGATGCAGGATGTCAAGCCGGTTGCCATTCTGTTTGTGGATTTTTCGTAGCTTCATAGCTCTTTTGGTAAGCCATTTGGAAATACAACACAATATTGATCTCGGGTTGGTGCACTTCAGAATTTGTTGATTACACGTCTCGATTTGTCTTATACTGCGAATACGGTCAGACAGTTCATGTATCCTCCTATTGATGACCATTTCCAAGTTGTTACTAGAATTTTGCACTATGTGCATGGTACTCTTCATTATGGACTTCCGTTTCATGAAAATTCACCCACTTTATCGCCAAGTCGAGCCCCTCAAAGGGCTGAGCAGTAAGGGCCCTGCTCCAAAGCCTTCTTTCTATGAGGCCCCGTCAAATAAGAGAGTCCATGCATTTTGTTCAAATTTCTCCTTTCCTTAGAACCACATCACAGCCGCTTCCGCTTGGTTGTCCATGTCAGGATGCACTTCCTCCATCATATATGCTAGAAAGTGTGTGAATGCTTGGCCTTTAATGGTTTTTATTGGGAGGGATAACACCTCATGTTATCCTAGTTATGGTCCATTTCATCAGGCAACATGAAGCCTCCAGCTTGTGAAGGATCTTCTTATAGGCTTGTCAGTATATAATATAATTTAAGGGCTTGAAAGTATAGCCACAATCTTCTGGCAAAGTGAATGAGTGCTAGGATTTGATTTTCCATGTATAGCCAATTAATTGTTTTACACTCCTTTGATGCTCTTGCTAACGTAGTACACTGGTATTTGGTGGTTTGACTCTTGGTGGTACGTGGACTGAGTTAACGGCGTACGTCAAGACTTCCATGTACAGGTACCGTGTTTCACCAGGTTGTGAGGCAGACAGTAATTGCAGGTGTTGCAACTTATTTTTGAGTTCCTCATATGCCTTGTGGCACTCAGTGGTCCAGCTAAATTTTAGACGCCTTCCTTAAAACATTGAAGAATGGCATGTTTTTCTTTACTTCTTTTAAAACGAAGTGGATAAGTGCTTCTAGGAGGCTAGTGAGAACTTGAACTTCATTGATTGATCAAGGAGAAAGGAATGATTGAATGGCTTGTATCTTCTCCGGGTTAGCTTCAATACTCCTAGATGATACTTTGTATCCTAGGAACTTTCCGACGCCTACCCAATGGTACACTTCTTGGGGTTTAGCTTCATCCCCATTGTTTAAAAGGTGGTGACCATTTCTTCTAGATCAAAGGGAAATGAGCTAAGCCCTTTCTTTTAATGACCATGTTGTCAATGTAGATTTCGATGTTATGAATGACTTGGTGGGAGAAAGCTTCGGAGACTTTTCGCTGGTATGTGGCTCCTGCGTTCTTGAGTCTGAAGGGAATTTTGACGTAGCAGAATACTCTGAACCTTGTAATGAATTTCATCTTTTATGCATCTTTGGGTTCATTAGGATATGGTGATATCCTTTATATGCATCTAGGAAAGCCATGACCTCGTATCCCAAAAATGTTCTTTGACCAGGTGGTCAATTTTTGGCAGAGGGTAGCATTTCTTTGGATGATTTTTGTTGAGGTCTGTATAATTAATGCACGTTCTCCATTTGGTGTTGGCTTTAATTGCCATGATGAGATTAGCTAATCATTTTGGTTATATTATCTCTCGGAGTATGCTTACCTGTACAAGGATGTGAACCTCATTTTCGATTGTTGTTACCCTTTCGTGGAAACAACTTTGTTCCTTTTGTCTGATGGGTTTGACCAATGGATCTATGTTTAGGCAATGTGTCAAAACGGGCAAGCTGACTCTTCCCATGTCTTGGACTGACCAAGCAAAGGAGTTCTTGTATTTATTTTAGTGTGTCGAGCACCTTAGTTTTGATTGGCTTGGGTAGTATTTTCCCAATTCTTAATTCTTTAACATCATCATCCTTCCTAGGTGTACTACCTCAGTCTCTTGGGCTGTTTGCCATGTCTTCCAAGAGTTTCTAGTAGAATTATCCCAATCTAATACCATTCATGAATGCTCTCAGCCTATGTTACCTCGACACTTGAGAAGAGGTGGAGAATTGCATATCGATTCGACACAACGTGCGACACGACACATGATACACGGTAAAATCTAGCCAAGTTGCGTATGGATAAATGAATTGGAAAGCGGATGTGGGTATCCAGTAAATGATTACAAAAGACTAAATTTTTTTATTTTTACACACATAAAAATACATGCAATTTTGTGTAATGATATAACATTGTTTTGTATGCATAATAAGAGATTTGTTTTTAAAATATTTACATGTAATAATACCACATAATCTTACATATAAGTATAAGAACGAAATAACCATATATATATAACAATAAGATTTATAAAATATACAATATACAATAATATATGTAAATATATAAGAATAAAAACACAATATAATATATATTATTAGACCACAATGATATATTATCTTATATAAGAATGCAATGGTAAATAAGTAAGAACAATAGAACACAATGTTATAATACTATATTTTATATAGTAATACATAAGTTATGTGTAACAATATAATTAAAATACCATATTTTATATTATAAGTTAATTAAATTTATTATTATTTATGAAAATAGCAAAATATAGATGTGTCAAATTATATTTTTATGACACTTTATATGATAGATGTGTCAAAAAATTCAACCAAGACACTTAGTTGACTGAATCACCAGGTCGGTCAAAATGGAAAATTTGAGTGTCTCCATATTCGATCCCTACTTAGACACGACACTAAATCCAAGTCGGGGTAACTTAGCTCTCAGCAACATTTGGTATGTGAGCTCTTTTATCTCCAAGTTGTTCAATGCAAAGCAATCATTGTATTCTGTGATGCTTTCACCACTTCATTGTGATGTTCATCAAGTCTGCAAATGTCTTGTTGAAATTCTGTTTCTAATAGTATCGACCCATGAACTGATACGCGAGTTGGGCATAAGTTTGGATGCTTCTTTTAGGCAGGCTAAAGTACCAAACTATCCTTGTCCCTGCTAGGAAAATGGGAAAGGCTCTGCACTCTAATTGGATAGGTGTGTTGCTAAACCTCGTAATGGTCCTATAAGAGTGCAGGAATTCCTTGGGATATATCGTTCCATCGTAAGCTTTGAGTTGGGTGGGAAGCTTAAAGCCTTTTGGCATTGCAAAATTTTGTAGCTCTTCCAGCATGGGGGAATGTTCTGCATCATCCTCGAGGTAGTAGTTTCTAGCCCCGTCCAGGTTCTTAAGGTGCTCTTTAAGTGGTTTCTTTTCTGTTCTCCGCTCCTTCCCTGGTTCCGAGGCAAAGATATAGCTGTTCTTTGATATTCTGTTGGTGTTTGCGAACTGCATGTAAAATTGCTCCCTATTTTCTTCAAGAAAAGCTATTAAGGCTAACTTTTCCTTATTGGCCTAAGGGGATTGTGCTTCCATATCATTTCTAGATTAGTTAGTCCTAGCCATCTGGTAGGTGGGTTTGTTAATGGTGGTGTTGGCTCTGCCATGTTCTTAGGTTGGCTTGTCTGCCTTATGGTCATTGACACCATAACTTAAAGAGAACAATAAAGACTAAAGTGTCCAAAAATACGGTGCCATGATTGTGGTGAGTTCCCTTTGAATAATAGTGAAATTCCAGCCGGTGACTTACCAAAGGTGCTTTTGTCCTGCAAGAATGTCTTAGATCAAATTTGGGGTAAAAGCCCTGATGCTTAAGTTAGTACTCAGTAATTGTGTGTAATCTTTTCTGATTGCTAGATCTCACTTACCTTGTTTCCGTAATCCTTCGTTTATTTATGAGCTTTCTCACCCCTACATTTTTGGGGTGCCTCTTATCATGCATGTAATGTTGATTGGGGCCATCACAGTGGCTGTATGACTCTTCTGAGTGTATGTGTTGTGGGATACGTTCTTCCTATGATGGGCTGAGCGGTAGCCATTTGCGTAGACGTGGCCGAATACTTCTTTGTGCATGTAATCATGCACTTTGTGGAGTGGTTTTACTCATTACCGTTCATTCTTTGCTTATATGAACACTTCGTTGAGCCTTCCTTGGGATGAGCCTATTTTTAGGGTTGCATATATACCAACTAAAAAAATCAAAATGAAAAGTCGTTCCCCATGGTTGGCATCATTGATTTGGTTAACTCCTTTCAAATAATTATAGTACCAAGGTTCAGCTCACAATAAGTCCATGCCCCTCTAAGTATCTGTAAATGTCCCCAGGCTGGTCCCAAGGAATGATATATATGACCCATGCAGTTCAACTAGCTAACAAAGTATGCTAAAATGACAAATCCAGATCAGCGTAGCAGCCACTTCTCCAAACTAAGGTAGTACGCCCAGCCCACAAAGACCTAAACATATTGCTGAAATAGCGGAGGGCACCACCTAACACGAAGCCTCATAAAAAACCACGATCCAAAGATGAGAGCGTGATAATCGGACAATGATTATACCATGGAAGAGCTATAAATAAAGAGAAGAAACACTAGCTTAAGATAAAGTGAAAAATACTACAATATGAATACATCATGACAATATACTAATTTGGGCATCAGAGCTCCCTCATGGGGACCAACCCTGGGATATATAAAAGTACTCGAAGAGCCATGGACTCAACGTGAACCAATTATTAGTTCTATTATTATTTGAAAAGATTCAACCACATCAGTGGCACCGACTGCGGGGACCAAAAATTTCTTTTTGAATTTTGATAATCCCTGAGATAAGGCAGAGTTTATGCCAGAGCTGCTACCTATCAGAACGGATACCAAGGAAGCACTGATAATCCTTGGACACAAGTTTGAATAGGTAAAGAACCGACATAACCTTGTCAATGGCTTGCAACAAAGGTATGTTCACATGTTACTATTTATATATTCTAAGGATAAGCATGTAGTGTTGAACGTTGTAGAGGAGAAGAACATATAGAATAAGGAGAAAATGATCAAACATAAGGATGGTTTTCCTTAATTGAACGAAACCATAGCGCCCCACCCAAGTAGAGAGATGACGAGACTCGCAAGTGTCATTAAATACCCAAGGGTCGGTTGGCCAATCAAAGATAAGGTTTGTAAGGGTTCTCCCTTTCTTACTCCAACTACTAAAAAGTAGATAACGATAAGTTAGGGTGTTGTACACACAGATCTAGGGTTTAAAAGATAGGATCACAAAGTTCACACATGGGAGTCATCCCATATGTATATCAGGAGTAGAAAACATGGAGGGTTTTATTGTGAAATGATTAATTTACCAATACGAGATAAAATACAATAACGAGATAAATATAGTATAAACAGGTCTTGGGGGAATTTTCACAACATGATTAACTATAAGATTTTATCCTCGACTCGTATTCACATATAAAACATATAATTCTATTTAATGCTATATCACATGATACAAAAACGTTGATTCCCCGAGAAATACCTTGGTCTGTCACACCGTGGTTTTGCCCCCTCCTAAAAATCTCACCTCCTCCATGTACAACTAGAGTCGCGCTTTCACTACCACCTCTAGCCCTCACTTTCGAGGTTAATAAAACCATGAATGCACCCCAGTAAATTAAACCCAGGTTTAGCATGGGACACTGGGACATACACAATGAATACCTATCCCAAGACCATCTTGTGCCACTTAAGACATTAGTAATTGATAAATCTAGGGGCATTCCACGCCTAGTTGCTACAAACTCAGGATATGACCTTTGCCTTTATAGGATTGTACCTCGATTAGCATATCCTAATTTTACTGGATTGTACCCCGATGGATAAGGCATGATAATTTGTAGCAATTAGGGTTGTGGTGTAGCGATCATCGTTGTTACAACCCTAGAGTCATTCTGAGACCCCGATTCCTTTGCCTTTATAGGCCTACGGAGAAGTGTTCATAGTGGAGTGCCCGGGATGTATTTCTGTATGTGGAAGGAACGTGGTATTTAAAGAGTGATCAAAGCGCCTTCTCTAATTACGGAGGCGACGCCGATAAGATTAAAATGGACTTAGGTACCTTTGTGTGACATACATTGGGAAGTGTCAACTATCAAGTACACTATGTGACATGGACATTGAGATAGGTTTATATGTCTTGTATGTGATAGAATCTAGGATCAAAGTCATATACCGGTCATATTACTCAAATACCACTGAGGTTAGTTTAATATAGTTTGTTCTCTTGTTTTGCATATTTTGTAGTTTTTAGAAAAAAAAACCCTCAAAAGCTATGCTTGTGACACCAACTATTCCCGAAACACAATTGGAGTGACGCCCGATTGTGAGTCTTGCATAATTTACTCTAGAATTTTAGAATCTTTGTTGACGACCCCGGACTTGCCACTAGCTACTCTTTAAGTTGTTGGTAGTGGGTACGCGAGCCACGATATGATTCTTATCTTTGTGAATTTCTCCGTGAGTTAATATAAGCTCACCCAAAAAGGTTGTTTTGTTAAGGACCCCGCGGAGTGCGGATTATAATCTAAAGTAGGATAGTGCAATTGCGTTTCAAAGTTTCATGATAATACTAAAATCCTCATTGTAAAAAACTATTAATATATTTAATTTTTTTAAATGGTCACATTTAATGCTACAAGTGTGTGCCACATTTGTGCTTTTTATGTAGAATGTTACAGCTTGATGAAGCAGAAAGTTTTTAACATTAATTTTTTTAAAAAAAGAACTGCCTACTATATATCTATATGTTTATAGCTAATTCCTTAGAAACTAAAAACCCCAAACTTCTTCCAAACGATAATAGAAGTTGTGCAAAACGTGAAAACATACTGCACATATTTGCCTCCTTTAATTTATGTGATCACTTCAGACAAGAAAACAAATCTCTATTGTTGATTTGGAATCGATTGGACTCATATATTTATACTCTCTCTGTTCCACTAATAGTGGTACCATAGGTTTAGGTACTTTGATTTAGGTGAATAAAATGAGTGAATCTAATTGAATATAGAAATTAAAAGGTAGAATGAATGGATGAAATTGAAGAAATCTTGCCAAAAATGGAAACTATGCAATTTTTTAAAAAAATATCCCATTAACGCAAGTGTGTCACTTATAGAGGAATGGAAGGAGTACTACATTTCAGTTTTAATCCTCTCATTATTGAGTAATCCAATTAGTTTTGCTTATTTGGGCCGACTTATGAACAACCCTAGCAAAGATCATACAAAAAAAGGGATCCGTTTAACTCTAGGAAATTGTTCTGAGGAAACCATTGACCCAACAAAATTGAAAGTTCTCCATTGTTGATTTTTCTATGTATTTTGGATATCATCACCGTGATTTAGATCTAGAACCGTCGCTGGGAGGAATTTTTCATAATAAGTAACACATTTTTTCTTCATCGATGACCATATCTATCGTAAGTTTTAGACAAAGGGGGAGATAGCTAGATCTAGTTTGAAAAAGTGTGAAACATAATTAATTAAAACACAAAAGGAAAAGGAAAATAACATAATAATATTAAAGTAGAGGATTTCCTCCTTTCTCGTTATTACAGAAGAGGAGGGTGTACTGTTGACAAATAATTTAGAAGAGAGAATATAGAAAAAGGTTAAGAGAGAGAAGGCGTGACATTGTATTCTTACCAACTATTCTATTTAGTCGACATGAACATTTATGTTTCTTAACTTTTTTTTATTTTATATAAAAGGTTTTTTTTAATATTAAAAACTCACCTAGGTGAGGGAGATTTTATTAGTTCCCTAAGCCATATAATAAAGCAAAAACAAAGTTTCTACAGTGAGTTTAGAATGATACACTGAGAAGCTAGTTTACAATGAGAACTAGAGTAAGACATTCCAAGGCCTCCTCCCCATTTCGAGAGACCTTCCACTTTTTTTCCTCCACTCCACTTGTCGATAAGGAGAAGTGGCCTCCCGTAGTAGTCCCTTGCACACTATTTCCCTTGAAATAATGCACTTAAGAATTCTTCTTGAGCTCACTGGAAATTGATTCATAACTTCCATTTGGTTTCAGCTCCAGGTTGTTTATCATTTCTTTACGTATCATTTCCTTGTAATCTGCTCCTTCTTCCATGTACCTGATCTACTTCATTATGATTGCATTAACCGATGCATTTGACATACTTTTTAGTTACTTTTACTTGGTGGATTGCTAGTATTAGTTGAGTTTACGTGACAAGGGGTTTAGACGGTCATGTTTGGTTTTCTTGTCTAAATCCCTCGTTTTGTAGACTTTATTGGTACTAATGGACATCTTGTATCCACGGGCTCCTTGATCTTCCTTGTGATAATCTTTAGTAGGTCGCCTATGGGTACTTTTTGTTTACATTCTATGTGAAGATCGTTTGTAAGGGCGGTAGAAGATATTGAATGCCGCTTGCAAGGACGATAGTAGAGATGAAGGTCATTCACATTAAATTGGTAGTAGACACAGGCCTTAATCATCAATGCGTGGTAGAAGGATATTGAAGCCAAAGATAGGCGGCAATAGAGTTCACAGCGACCAACGAAGAAACGGGGAATTGTGGTCCGATGAGTTTTGCTTCAGTCAGAGAACAATCCAAGAATAATTATCCTTCAAGGATGGTTCTATTGGATTCGTCTTCTTGAGTACTATAAAATTGACTATTAAAACTCTCAAATCGGACTAATGGTTCTCCCGTAGCAAAGGGAAGCACCGACAGGTCGGCGCGGGCCGTGCATGGTTAGGCACCAATGGCCCATGCCAAACGAGACGCCCCACGCCAAGGAGACCAGCGCGAGGCAGTGGCATGACCCGAGCTGGACATGACGGGACACCAATCACGAATTAAAGACCCATATGCATGGCTAAGTATTGCCGCATGATGTCCCATTATAGGCATCCCGCGCCATTCCAAGTCCATTATGCCGAGACCAGCACACGGGATGTGGGAATTTACACAGCCTGCACCAAATTTCTGAGCAAAGCACCTAGCCTGACCACGGCTTGCGACTACAACCATGGGCGCGGGTCAGGTCTTCAAGATTCACCACTATGACGGCACCCCGCAGGAGACGATGCGTCTCGTGCCAGTGCCAGACGCTACCTGCACCAGTTCACGGGGCTCGAGAACAGGTGCGCCGCATCCATGAAGCGATGCGACCTGCGCCAAGTACATGCCACGGGCCCCGTGATGCCCCATGCTGGGCGGCGGATGAGCTAGGGTTTACCCTATTTTGGGCTATCTTTTTAGGCTCAATCTCCTACTACTATTTAGAGAACCTTAGTCTACTAGGTTTTCATATCTTACATACATATATCATATTTAGAAAAGTAGTTTGGAGATTCTCTCTAGGAAACTTTATCTTTTCATCTTTTTTTTTATTTGATCCTAAGATGTGGAATTCAAATCTTTATTTGAATTCTTTGTCAAGGGAGTATTTTCCATAGCTTGGGGATGATTGTAGTGACTTGGTTTTCTCTATATGCTTTTTGAGATTCTCTAATTCATCCTAATTTTGTGTTCATAATATTATTGTGATTTACTTTTGAGTTTGAATGCATGAATATCACACTACATATAAGCAGACACTTTGGGTTGTATTCATGCTAGGCACAAATATCAACACCCCATTGGGAAGAGAAACCTGAATGTTTATATGGGTGGAGGAGAATGCATTTGCGTGGGTGGCACGAGATATTTGAGGTCACACTACTGGAAACTCCCCCACCCCCCCCCCCCCCCCCCCCCCCCCAAAGTAGCTACTCTTTTCCACCCCGTAGCAGCTATTTTTCAATTTTCTGATTTAGATGCCTAAGTGGCCAATGAAACGTTAATTTAACGTAGAAGCTATTAAGTATAGCTTATACACGAAACAACTTTTTTTTGCAGCAGTACATGTAACCGCTACTTTGCATAGCATCTAATTTTTCCCCATGTAGCAGCTATTTTTTTATTGCCAACTTGGGTGCCTAAGCTATTGTATTAACAACTTCTACCCATAAAGTAGAAGCTATTTTTTAAAAATAGAGGCTAAATATTGCTGTTGTTTCAAAAATAGCTACTACATATTGCAGTTGTTTAAAAAACAATAGCTGCTACATAATGCAATTGTTTTTTTAAAAAATTAGATGACTTTGAAGCAGCATACTCCATATGCACAGATCCACCTCCATGATCAATGGTTCCAACTGTTACCGGATATGATTTGCCTATATTTCCAAGCAAATAATTGATTGCAACCTGCAAATATAATGACAGTATTCAATTATGCTTTGTAAAAATGTCTAAACAAATTAATTTAGGAGAAATATTCACCCAAAAATAAGAACCTTCTTGAAAAGCTTCAAGCACACCAACCCAATCTGGAACAATTCTCTGACCCTTTTTTGGCGCATAAAATCAACAAATTATACACGACTCTTTGTATAGATTGTAACTCTCCACCTTTTTACCGCCCACTCTTAACCAGCTCTTAAAGATCACTCACCCTTTGATCTCGGCCGCACTCCCATTCTAGCTCTTATATTTGCTCCGAAAACCCTCAAACCATCCACCTTTGAAATGAGGCAAAGAGATAGAAATCAGCAAATGTAATGGCCTTGAAAGATTAAAGAAGTGCCATTATTGAACTGCTAATAGCAAACAGCTACACACACTGGTCAGATAAAAGTAATACCACCTTGGGTACATCAAAGCACACATCAAAGCACCACCTTCACAGAAAGCAAATATGCAGTGACAAGCAAGCGGGTTGTTAATGAGTTAAGACCACCAAAAGAGGGAAAGAGAGGAAATAAAAGAACTTCAATCTTTATTTTCATTTACGAAAAATCAAAATCATACAAGGAAACTTATGCTTAATTTAAAGGTTCACAAAACCCTAGTAATGTTACTTCCACCTTGTGAGATTTTGCTTCTGTTTTTAAACTAGCGATTTCATTCAAAACAAACCATCACAGCAGGTTCATGATTCATCCAAAGTTTGCAAGTATTATTATTGAACTCAGAACTTAACTGTCCATAACATTTGCATACAATAGAAAACGTATTTGGAAGGACAAACTATCTGACCTATATATAATCAACCCTTTCAAGAAAACTCCAAAGTTAACCAATTTTAGAGCTGAAAATATGACAGCTACTTTGCATGATACATAGTTCTCAGTAACTACCAAACCTGCATTACGCATATCCCATAATTTTACCCAATTCGCACCTGAATCATGCAAGAGATAACACGTGCATATGCGGACAAGTGTTTATATGTGCAGCTTGGACACGAGGTAACATGAAGACACTTTCATCTCTAAGTCAGGTCTCATCAGTGACGACACAACATTCCTAAAATAGTGGCATCAAGGACCGAATAACTATTGAAAATAGCAAAACAAGAAGCATCATGCTGATGTTAACACTATTAACACAGTTGAGGAAAAGCTTTTGATTGTCCAAATCATAATTTTCATAATCAATCATCCTAACGTCTTCCTAATCAAATCATGCAATAGTATAGATCCGAATCCTGAATAAGACTTGAAGCATAACTGAACTAAAAGCATGGATAAAAAAGAAGAAATAGTTCATCCACGAGACTACAGAAAGAAGAAAAGGTACTGCATAATTATTCACGAGCTGGTACTGCATAGTTCATCCACGGCGGAACTTTCAGCTAATTTGCAACCAGCAAAGACACTTTCACATAACTATAAGTGAGACTCAATAATCATCTTCCAATTACTGAGTTGTTCAGCTCTCAGTTTATCAAAAACATAAACTACATTAACGAATGGAGTAAGAATTGCATAATCGAGTCAGATCATCATAAGACACATTAACGAGTTCATATTCCGTGATTTGATTACCGAGTGTACCTCATCTACAATGGCGTCGGTGTCGATCGATCCATCGATCTCCTGCGTCTCCAGTGGCGACGCGACGACAATGATCTCCAGCGGCGGAGGCCTTCATCAATGGGTGTCGATCTCCACCCTCTCTGGCGTTGAGCGAGCGGTGGAAGCAAGCGACTTACCGGCAGATCAAATTGGCAGATACAGAGGTGAGCGAATGGATGTGAGCAAATGACAGAGCTTCCCGGGGAACGGCAGAGGTGAGCTTCAATGCGGAGCTTCACGATGGAGGAGACGATTGTAGCGCAGATCTACACGAGGCAGCGACGAACAACAAGAGCTTCACGATGACGGAGGGTTTCTCCAGTGGTGGTGCGAGAGATGATGGCGACGCGGTGGAGGCGTGAGGGTGATAAATAATGAAGGAGATGGTGGCGGCCTGAGGTCCGAAGACTCCGAAAAGACAATGAAGGAGATGGTGGCTTGATTTTTGGGAGATTAGAAAATGAAGGGTTTTAGAATTTATATGAGATATTAATTTAATGGTGGAGATTCAATCTATTAAATGGTGGAGATTTAACACTATAACAGCTACTATTTGATTTAGAAAAGATCTATTAAAATGTTCATAAGGTTGTGACCTAATACAACCAAAAAAATAAATTCGATTTAATTACATGCCCGAATTATTACTAAAGTCAAATTTAAGATTGATAGTTTATTAGGTAAAGTCAAATTTTATTTATTAGTGTTTATTTATAGACCCTTTTTCAAAGTTCTTAATAGAATATTTATCAATAATTGAGATCAAGAACATATTTGTAATCCTTTTCTATTTCCCTTTCTTTACCTCTTAGTAATCAACTCTAAGTTACTCTCGAACGTGTACTAGCGCTTTTCATCATTTCTTCCAAAAATAATATTTATTTTCTATTTCTATATTTATACAAGAATAAAAAAAATCATGTATTTCAGAGCAATGATTGCTATGATCGTTACTGTATTCGTATCGAAGAGATGCGACAAAGTGTTCGGATCATTGTGCAATGTCTTAATCAAATGCCTAGTGGCATAATCAAAGCCGATGATCGTAAGCTATGTCCTCCATCACGAAGTCGAATGAAACTATCCATGGAATCGTGCGCCGTGTGAAACGTAGATCATCGCCGTTCTTAACCGAGACTCAGGTTAAGCTCCGTCTCGGATAGTAGGGTAATACAATTTTGGGCCATAGTGTAATTTTTCAAGATTGTGTAGAAGTAATCAATGTTGACATTAGAAGCCCTTTCGTTCATCCATACATGCCCAAATTGCAAATTTGCAAACATATAATATTGAATTGCATTTTGGTGTCGCCGATTTCGTGATTCGACAACTCCAATTTTCTTGGAGGGACCTAAGTGCAAAAAGCAAAAATTTTACTCGTTACTCGAAATTCAAATCCGCTCAAATATGTTACTACCCTAAACACCCCATTATATTTTCCAAGTTTGTAAAAAATATTTATCAACAATCGGGCTCTAGAGCATATCTATAATCCTTTCTGATTTTCATTTCTTTACCTCTTGTAATCAACTCTAAGTTACATGTACTACCGCTTTTCATCATTTCTTCCAAAAAAATATTTATTTGATATTTCTATATTTATGCAAGAATAACAAAAATCATGTATTTCAGAGCAATAGATAATAGGGTAATACTATTTTGGGCCATAGTGTAATTTTCTAAAATTGTGTAGAAGTAATCAGTGTTGACTTTAGAGGCCTTTTCGTTCATCTATACATGCCAAATCGCAAATTCAAAAATGTATAATATTGAATTGCTTTTTGTGTTGCCGATTTCGTGATTCGACAACTCCAATTTTATTCGAGGGATCTAAGTGCAAAAAGTAAAAACTTTAGTCGTTGCACAAAATTCAAATCCGCTCGAACGTGATGCTACACTAAACACCCCATTGTATTTTCCAAGTTCGTAACAGAATATTTATAAACAATGGGGCTCAAGAACATGGATGTAATCTTTTTTTAATTCTATTTCTTTACCTCTAAATAATCAACTCTAAGTTACTCTAGAACATATACTAGCATTTTTCAACATATCACACAGAAAAATATTTATTTTCTATTTCTATATTTATGCAAGAATAAAAAATATCATGTATTTTTGAGAGAAGGATAACGCCGTAACAAATTTTTGGACCATAGCATATTTTTTATTAAATATTGTTAGAGGTGTTTCGGTTCACCAATTGTAGCCCAAATTTTAAACACGTAATCGTCTGTAATTTAATTTCTACATTCTTCACTCAATTAAAGACTAATCATAAAATCAACCGGGTTCTGTACCATTATTTATGAAATTAAAAAATAATTAATTACTGAAGAAATTTTTTTTGGATAAGTTTAATTAAATTTATATACTCCCTCATTAAATATAAATTTAATAATATCTAACATGATATTTTTATTATTTTCACACACACATATATATACAAATATATAATGATTATATTTAACTATCAATTATTTATTACAAATTGATTGAATTTGTTTCAAGGTAGAAAACCCCATATGCCAAAAATGTGGGCATATCAACCCAAGTTTTAAATACCCACCTTATAACCTAATGTGTCTAATTCAAAAAGTTGCTAAAATTCCTTTTCATGCATGGCCAAGACCAATGTCCTTTTGAAACATGTAAGATTTTCGAACACCAAAGCAACTATTTACGTCTACACAAAAATAGCTGCTATAATGTTCAAAATGTTGTGGCCTATCACTACTTGAATTATTTTTTATTTGTTAGTAAAGCATGACTTAGACCATTCACCTTTTGAAATATGTTAGATTTTCTAACACCGTAGCAGCTATTTAAAGTTACGCAAAATAGTTGCTACAATGTTCTAATGGTTGTCACCTATCACTACTTAAATTATTTTTTATTTGTTAGGAAAGCATGATTGAGACCATTCACCTTTTGAAACATGTTAGATTTTCTAACACTGTGACAGCTATTTAAAGTTATACAAAATAGCTGCTACAATGTTCAAATGGTTGTGACCTATCACTACTTAAATTATTTTTCATTTGTTAGTAAAACTTGGTCGAGACCATTCACAAAATAGCTGCTACAATGTTCAAATGGTTGTGACCTATCACTACTTAAATTATTTTTCATTTGTTAGTAAAACTTGGTCGAGACCATTCACCTTTTGAAACATGTTAGATTTTATAACAACAAAAAAACTATTTAATTTACACAAAATAGATGCTACAATGTTCAAAAGGTTGTGACCTATCACTACTTAAATCCTTTTTTTTCCAATTCAAATACATGCCTGAATGGACTAATGCTTTAACATGTATGATATTTTATAACACCGTCATAGCCACAAAATAATCACACCCAAATCACTAATAAAATTTCAAGATTCATTACAAAACAAAGACGATGCCCTCCCAAAATCACACATGTCGATGAAGACAGTGGACATTTGTTTAGTCATGCATAGGCCTTTTGGTGGACTTATCGACATCTTTGAAGGTGCAACCATTATCGTCAATCCAAATTCCATTATTGTGGTCCCTACGTGTAGCAGACTCCATTCCACCATCGCGCTAGTGCACGAAGTAGCTATTTTAAAATAGTAGTTGGGTATAGCTGCTATGATTTCCTACCAACTCAAAAATACCTCACTCTAGAAGCGGTTTTAAATAACTAGTTGCCTTAAAAATATACTCAACAGCTATTTTAATATAATAGATGCTATAATTTCCCGTCTAACTTATAGTAGCAAGAAATAGCTGCTATGATTTCCCGCCAATACTAAAACACCTTACTCTAGAAGTGGTTATTTAATAATTAGATGCTTAACAATTTGAAATATAAGCGTTTATTAAATAATAGCAGCTACAAATAAATAATAGCCGCTACTCAGTTACATAGCAGCTATTTTTTAAAAAAAACTGCTACAAACCGCTGCTAAAGGGAGGGGGGGGTTTCTAGTAGTGTCACTCTGATCCACTTACCATTGCACCAGTCTTAGCTAACTTCATAAAGTCGCCCGAGAGGTTCCAGGTAGAGATAGCTTAATAGTAGCAATCTAGGGTTACAAGAAACCCTAGTATCATAGATAAGGTGCCTACGACCGTTGTGGCGTAATTGATAGGACCCGGGGGAAGTAGTTGCATTCGTGGTGGAAGCCCAGGACGTAATTGCACAGAGGGAGAATCAGACTTACAACAATAGTTGAACCTTGTTGTACTCCCATAATTACAATGGTGGTGTCGATGGAGGGTTGCGAAAGCACCCTCCGTGACAGGGACGGGGAAGTGTATGTCATCGACCACACCACGTGTTATAGACACTCTATTAGGTTTGTTTAGATCTTTATATGAAAGAATCAAGGATAGAAGCATTAGATTGACCAAGTCACTCAATGATTTCCCCAAGTGCTAGCTGAATATTGTAGTTGTGTTTTTACTTTCATGTTTATTAGTTTTTAGTTTGAAAAACCAAACCCCCCATACTTGTATGTTTGCTTTACTAGTTACTCCTTTCACTTGTACAGATTGATGACCTATATGAGATTGTGTTTTGAGTCAGTACATTAGACCTAGCATCTCTGTGGACAAACTCAGGGCATATTGCTAACTACCATATAGGTAGCATAGCAGCAGGAACGGGTGTAGAACTACATACATCTCTTGTCTTACTGCACCACCTCCAACCAAGTTAGAGCTATGATTTTAACGACCCCGGAGGGAGGCAGATCAAAATTTTGGCGCCGCTGCCGGGAATGCTGTCAGTCTAGGTATCAACTTAGGTATAACACGTTAGTAGAGTAGTTAGTTTAGCTTTTATTTGTTTGTTTGTTTGTGTTGTTGATTCTTTGTTGGAGCTATTGTTATAGTTATTTTGTTACCTTTTGATCCATTTGCTAGTGTTACATTCGAAAGGGTATTGTTAGCCCTAGTTTATGGTGCACACCCGTGTCACTAATCTAGGCGTCTTACACTACTCAAATGAGAACACGGGTGGTCGGAGGAGAAAGAGGTGAAGAACTAGGTTACAAGTTCAACCTAGGCAAGAAGTAGTAGTAGAAGGCCTATTAGAAATGGCGGAAGACAATCGCACCCTACGGGAGCTCATGGCACCCAACTTGGAGAATCAACCACTTGCATCACCTTCCCACCATTACCCGCCAATGTGAGCTGTGGGCTAAAGAGTGGCATGATCCATTTCCTTCCTACTTTCGACGGATTGGCGGGGAAGGACCTAAACAAACATCTTTCAGAGTTCCATTTGGTGTGCACAAACATGAAGCCCAATGAAATATTCGCGGAAAGGACAAGGAGAGAAATTGAGGACCTTGGTAATAAAGCTTTCTCAAGTATAAAAAATCTTGAAGTTCATGTTGGGCAACTTGCCACCTCGGTAAGCCAACTTGAGGTCAAGGAGTCCGGAAAACTACCTTCCCAACCGGAGATGAATCTGAGGAATGTGAGCGCACTTAAATTGAGAAGATGGAAGGAACTTCCACCACCCGAGGCACAAGTCAATATTCCACCTCCATTTCCAAATGCTTTGAGGGGGCGGCTAGAGGTAGTGACTGATGATGCAAATATTTGAAAAATCTTTGAAAAGGTCGAGTTAGCCATCCCTATCTTAGAATTAATTGAACATGTATCATCATATGCTAAATTTCTTAGAGTTACATGTACAAAGAAAATGCGTAGACCAACTAAGAGATTAGGACACTTGAAAATGGGAGGAGTCTCCATTTTGAATCATAAGAACTTGCCTAAGAAATGTGATGATCCCAGAATGTTTTCTATCCCAATATCTTTAGGTTGTAAACTTGTGGAACATTCCATGATAGATATAGGTTCATCCATTAATGTTATCCCATTTAGTCTATATGAATGCCTAGAAATAGCTGAGCTTAGGGATACTGGAGTGATTGTCCAACTTACCGATAATTCCCAAGCTAGTTCTCGTGGACTAGTAAAGGATGTGATGGTGCAAGTTGTCAAGTTGGTTTTTCTGGCAAACTTTTATGTCTTAGATGTGGCACACGACGGAAGTGCACCCCCAATACTTTTGGGGATACCTTTTCTTAAAACGTCTAGGGCTAAAAACGATATCCACTTGGGAACCTTAAATCTAGAATATGACATGGATAAAGAGGAATTTGATATCTATAAGTCTAGGCATGGTGCAACAAAGTTGTCTTTGATGTGCAAATGTGTAACCTTATGTGATGAGCATGATGAGTCTTCTTGTGTGACAAAAAAAATTAATGTTTAAGTGAATCCCATGTCGATGAGAATGATGACAATTCTGATTAATTACATGATGCAATGAATAATATGTTTGTGCTAGATTATTTTTCTATGCTAACCAAGTTGTTGTGGGAAAGAGAGATAGCCAAGAGTTTAAAACCTTCTCGACCTCCCTTAATCCCCAAAATGACATTCACAGACTCAATGATGGCAAGACATGGAGATTCATTCCTATTGGCGGACAAAAGGTCCGAAGGTACGGATGGCTCGTTGTGGAAACCTCTCCACGACAACGTCATCGTGGGTGGAGTCATTGATGGCGATTCCGGAGACCCACCGGTAAGTGTTTCTAACTAGAATCCATGAAAAAGAAAATAAGTTGTGAGGACAAAAATAAATATAAGGTGTTTGTTTTGCTTTCATGTTTTGATTAGTATGTAGATAATTTTTGCATGAATCTTGTTTTGCTATGTGGATTTTTGAGATGGAACTTTTGTTGGTTTGGAAATTTGAGTTCGAGACTCGTGATTATGTTTAAAATGGAATTAATGTGGATGGGTGGCATAGTCTTTTGAAAAAGAGGGGAAAACCAAGAATTAGGAAAACGTTGGTGGATGCCTCGCGCCAAGTAGGCCAGCGCGAGCCTATCCTTCGTGCGGGGACTGGAATGGCACGAGGCTATGCCTCGTGCTAGAAGTTTGGTGTGAGGCTATGCTTCGCGCTAGGCACCCTTTTTGCGCACTACACCAATATTTCAATTTTATTTGCTCCGATAATGCACATTTTTTGAAAATTCTGATTCTCAAGTTCAAAAATGCATTTTTGGTTCAAGAATTTTGGAATTCCCTAATTCCTTAGGATTTTTCAAAATACATTCAAATCCCTTGGAATTAATTGGCTTGAACTATTGTCCCCTAAATTGAGCATTTTAAAATTCCATTCTTATCATAATTGTACCTCTCACCCTAGTTACCTAGGCTGAAATTTCATTTCCACAGTACATTTCTCCACCCAATTCTCTCATTTGACATATTCTTTCTTCTCAAGAAACACTCACACTCACACACTCTTGGTGAACTCAAAAAAATTGAAGCTTTTCTTCCAAAAGTTGGCAATTTTTGCTTCTTCTTTTGTGGTTCCTGCAAATCCTAGATTCAAATTTAGGGTAACCCACCGAACTCTATGTTTATGTGCTTTATTTGACATTGTGGTGGTGTTATTTGAAGCATGAATCTTCAATGAGTGTGTTATGAGATATGTGTTTGAGTTTGAGTTTGAGTTTGTATGCATGATCTTGTGTCGAAGGGGATGTTGGGATGATTGATGTGCTATTGTGCTTAAGATATGATCTTTGGTGTTGGGTGATTTGGGAGAGAGTGAATCTTGGTTGCATGATTTAATTGAATGGGTTGGTGATAACTTACATGAGATTGATGATTGATGAGGAATGTTCTTGTTTGAATAGCCCATATGCTTAGAATTTCATGTTAAGAATGTTTGGGTTATTTGGGAGAATGTTGTCTTATTAAATTGTAGGTCATGCCTTGTTTATGATCATATCACCACTATTGTCCTCATTTTCTTAGGATGCCACCTAAGAAGAATGCCTCAGAGAAGGGCAAGTCCACTAGGGGTGAAAAGAAGAAGAAGTCGACAAAGGGTGCAAACCCCAAGCCGACAACTTTCATTCTTTGTGACCCCGCATTTGTAACCGAGGAGTTTATGGGTTTATCCAAAATTTCTGGGAGTGCAGCCCAGAGGTGAAGGAGCTTAAGAGAGCCAAAGAGGAGTATTTTGGAGATAGGGTTCGCTTTTAAGGAGACCTTGGAAGCTCTAGGTTTACTCGAGCTGGTCACTTACATGTTGAGCCAAGTAGGTCTAGAGGGGTTTCTTGAGAAACACTCCAAGACGTACATTAGGTAGACCCTAGAGTTCCTAGTTACTCTATGGCCGGTTGTAGATGATGATGGACATAGGTTGATCAAATTCAACCTGGACGACAAGGAGTACAAGATGGCCCACAAAGAGGTAGCGAGAGCCTTTGGGTGGAGGTATGGAAAAGAGATCTAAAAGACACAACGACAAGGGTTACCTTTCTCTCTTGTGCACTTTTGGGTGCAACTGATGGGCACAGATCGGAAGAACTTGTGCAAGAGTACCACCATAGTTCATCCGACATTCTGTTATGTTCAGTGTTTGTTGGCTATGGGAGTCTTTTGACATGGTGAACTAACGCAATGCTCAGTTTTGGATGTTCATTGCCTTTGGGCAATGACTCCCGAGAGTAACTTTTACCCGAACTTAGTAGGGTACTTTGTGCAGGAATCCTTAGCGATGGGAGACAAGAAGAGTGAAAAAATCGCCATGGGAAGCATGGTCGGTCTTTTGGCTGAGTATCTAGGTCATCTGGTCACACAAAGGGCTCTAGCTAACTTAGAGAGATCGAGCACAAGGTACTACATAGATAAGTTAGCTAAGGCATCCATGGTGGGACCGGCGACATCGGAGGGTAGATATGTATGGCTCTATGGCAGAGCGAGCACATGTAGCTTTATGATTCTTCCATAGCCAGAGCACACCGCCATTGACCATGACACATGCTTGGATAACCTACTCATTTTGCCTGACCGGAAGTTTGAGAGAGAGTTCTATAGAGTTATGTCAAACCTGGAGATAGATGTTCACGAGGACGAGGGCTCTTCGAGGCCACGAGAGTGAGTACCACTATTCTCCCTACCTCACTTATGTTTTGACATGATTTCTGTGCATTGGACACTTTGCATGGGAAAAGTGTGGGGAGGGAGTAGTGAGCACTAAGGAAGTTTTCATTCTTGGATTTCCTCAGTGCATTTCATGATTTGTTTTGGTAGTTATTTTTCTTGTTTGATTATGTTGGTTTTTGTTGAGGGATGATTTTGAATTGACATTTGGTGGTATGACATGCTATGCTAGGGATTTCTAGTTTGCATGGGGTAGGAAGTTTTAGGAAATTGGTGGTGTATTTTTATTTTGACTATCTTTTGTAGTATGAAACCCCCTTCTGGGGCATTTTTGTGCTACACCAAAAAAATTGGAAAACATGAAAAAAAATATACAAGAACCTGGACAAGTCAAAAACCCAAAGAGCGACTTGGGTAACAGTAGGAAAAGCCCGGATAGGTCAAACTATCTGGGTAAATATGAGAGGCTAGGCCCAACTAAACTTACGAGCCTAGGCAAAAATGAGAGATCGTGTGGAAAAAGGTGAGAAGTGAGTACCCTTTATGTGTTAAAGCTAGGATGAAAACCTGAAAGGGCTCTTAGGCAAAATGAGAGAAATTGAGAGAAAACAAAAAAAAAGGTTGAATGCATGCTTTTATGGTGGATTGTTTTTCAAGACTAATCTTTTATTGTTTTTGATCCTTTCGGGAAAAGTAAGCTAGCTTTACTCTTATCTTTTTGGCTTACCTTTTTCCACACTTTACTTATTGGGGGTTTGATTACTTATGACTTTCGGGGATTGTGACAGCAGTGAGATTCTTACTTTCTTGAGGGAAACAGGGTAATCTTGGAATAAGTTGAATTACCCAGTTAACTTCTGCTTGTACGCTACATTTTGCTTGATTATTTTTCTTGTCTTCTATTTACTCTGGGACGAGTAAAGGGTTAAGTGTGGGGAGTCTAATCTGCTTCATTATGCCTACGTTAAGCGATGCATTTGACATACTTTTTAGTTACTTTTACTTGGTGGATTGCTAGTATTAGTTGAGTTTATGTGATAAGGAGTTTAGACGGGCATGTTTGGTTTTCTTGTCTAAATCCCGCATTTTGTAGACTTAATTGGTACTAATGGACATCTTGTATCCACAGGCTCCTTGATCTTCCTTGTGATCATCTTTAGTATGTCACCCGTGGGTACTTTTTGTTTACTTTCTATGTGAAGGCAGTTCGTAAGGGTTGTAGAAGATATTGAAGACCGTTCGCAAGAACGGTAGTAGAGACGAAGGCCATTCACATTAGAATGGTAGTAGACGAAGGCAATGATCATCAATGTGTGGTAGAAGGAGAATGAAGCTAAAGATAGGTGGCAACAAAGTTCATAGCAGCCAACGAAGAAATGGGAAATCGTGGTCCGATGAGTTGTGCTTCAGTCCAAAAAAGATCCAAGAAGAATTATCCTTCAAGAATGGTTCCATTGGATTTTTCTCCTCGAGTACTATAAAATTGACTATTAAATTTCTCAAATTGGACTAATGGTTCTCCCGTAGCAAAGGAAATTGACTGATCGGCATGGGTCGTGCATGGTTAGGCACCAACAGCTCGCGCCAAAGGAGACGCCCCTCGCCAGGAGACCAACGCGAGGCATTGGTGTGACTCGTGCCATACATAATGGGTCACCAAGAACGAATTAAAGGCCCCCCTGCACGGCTAAGAATGGGCACGGGACGTCTCATTTTAGGTATCCCGCATCATTCCAAGTCTATTATGCCGAGACCATCACTAGGGATGTAGGAATTTATGTGGCCAGCACCAAGTTTCTGAGCAAAGCACCTAGCCTGACCATGGCCCACGCCAATGGCCGTGGGCACGAATAAGGTTTTCAAGATTCACCACTATGACAGTGCTAGGTAGGAGACGACGCGACCCACGCCAGTGCCAGATGCTACCCACACTAACCCTCGTGTCTCGTGCCACGATGAAGATCCGTGCCATGCTAAAAAACAAGCACCCCACCCCAATGAAGTGATGCAACCCCTGCCAGGCCTCACGCCCCATGCCAAGTACGTGCCACGTGCCGGGTCATCCGTGATTCCCAGTGTCGGGCGACAACTGAGCTAGGGTTTACCCTATTTTGACTTATTTTGGGAATATTTTTTGGCTCAATCTCCTACTACTATATATATAAACTTATTATACTCTGTTTTCATATCTTACATACCTATATCATATTTAGAAGAGTAGTTTGGAAATTCTCTCCCTAGGAAAATTTATCTTTTCATCTTTATTTTTCTTTGATTCTAAGATGTGGAATTCCAATATTTATTTGAATTCCATGTCAAGGGAGTATTTTCCATAGCTTGGGATAATTGTAGTGACTTGGCTTTGTCTATATGCTTTTTGAGATTCTCTAGTTCATCTTAATTTTGTGTTCATAATATTATTGTGATTTTCTTTTGAGTTTGAATGCATGAATATCCCATCACATATAAGCACACACTTTGGGCTGTATTCATGCTAGGCGTAAATATCGATGCCCCCTTGGGTAGACAAACCTGGATGGTTGTATGGGCGGAGGAGAATGCGTCTGCATGGATGTGTGCATGGGAGATTTAAGGTTACTCTTATTCACTTACCATCGCACCAGTCTTAGCTGACTTTGTAAAGTCATCCGAGAGGTTCCGGGTAGAGATAGCATAATAGTAGCAAGCTAGGGTTACAAGAAAATCTAGTATCATAGATTAGGTGCCTACGACCCTTGGGCTTAATTGATAGGACCCGAGGGAAGTAGTTTCATTCATGGTGGAATCTAGAGATGTAATTGCACGGGGGGAGAATCAGACCTACAAAAATGGTCAGGCTTTGTTTTACTCTCTTAATTACGATGGTGGTGTCGATGGAGTGATGCAAGAGCACTCATCGTGATAGGGACGAGGAAGTGTATTCCATCAGCCACACCACGTGTTATAGACACCCTATTAGTTTTGTTTAGATATTTATGTGAAATAATCGAGGATAGAAGCATTAGATTGACCAAGTCAGACAATGATTTCCCCAAGTGCTAGCTTAATATTGTAGTTATAATTTTAATTACATATTTATTAGTTTTTAGTTTGAATAACCAACCCCCCCCCCCCCTCATACTTGCATGTTTTCTTTACTAGCTATTCCTTTCACTCGTACAGATTGACGACCCGTACGAGGTTGTGTTTTGAGTTGATACATTAGAACTAGCATCTTTGTGGACAAACCCAAGGCTTATTGCTAACTACCCTATAGGTAGCATAGCAATAGGAACATGTGCAGAGCTATAAATCTCTATCTTTTGACTGCACCGCCTCCAACCAAGTTAGAGCTATGGTTTTATTGACCCTGGGGAAAGGCGTTCAGTACCTGGCATACAAAAAAACCCAGCAGTAATCTATTAAGGAAACTAACAAAATGCAGTGACTAACAATCCCTCAGATAAGGAAAGTATATTGCATCTAGATGTATTAAACCTTTGATATTCCTTAGAAGATCTGAGAATTTATAAAGAGAAGTCACCTGGTTTTTGCTAGCAATCTTTGCTAAAGAATTAGCAATACTATTAGCTTCGCGAAATGCATGAGATATTAATCCTTGCACAAGTAACACTGATTTCCAGATCTTTCTCAATTCACTAGTATATTTCCATGGAACTTTAAACTCTCTTCGTACCATTTTTACCAGCAGCAAGGAATCACATTCCACTTGCAGACCAAAGCATTCATGATGTGATGCTAGCTCCAATCCATACTGTAAAGCTTGTACCTTAGCCTTTAAGTTGGTACCTTGTCCCAAGTATTTGGCAGCTGCAATTCTAAATTCACCTTGTGCATTTCTAATGATGACACCAGCTTCAATTTCACCATTCTGTAAAGTTGAACCATTTGAGTTCAATTTCAAATGATGCTGCAGGTTCCAGTGAACAATACTCTATCTATCCTTCCTTTCAGGTAGCTTGATTTGGGAGAAATGAAGAGACACTTTTTCAGTAGTAAGAGATACTTTAAAGTTCATCCCGTCCACTCTAAAAATATCATGATATTGAATGATAATTCTCCTTAAAATGTGGTCCATGTTTGGTTTAATTGAATCATATAAGTATTTATTTCTGGAGCACCTTATAAAACAAACTACTAGACAAGGAAGATTTTTTATCGTTTGCATTATATTATAATTTTTATGTTCCAGAGACCAATAATAGTAAAACTTGTCCCATAAAGTATCAAAATTGTTCACCTGTATGTTAAAAATCTGATTCACCTTATTCCATAAATTATTAATGACTGTACATGAGTTAAAAGTGTGATGAATGAATCAGACTCATGATTACAGAACATACATTTATTGAGAAGATGAAAATTGAAATCCTCTAAAACATCGGGCATGGCCAATAATCTATTAAGTAGTTTCCAGCTGAAAACACTTGTTTTCCTTGGCAAATAATTTAACCACAAATATTTAAAAGAGGGCATTTCATTTTTGTTTTCTATGATTAGGTTATAAGCAAATTTTATAGAAAAGGCCATTTTCAGCAGGTTTCCAAACCAAATAATCGGGGTATTCTGAGCATAACATCTGAGGATTTAAGTTTGAAAGTTTAGAAAACACAGATGTAGGCAGACCATGTTTTATTAACCCCAGAAAAGCATTTTGATTAGAGAAAAAATCACTAATTGAGGCTTCACTATTAGGCAATAAATTTGAGTTCCAAAAGAAGGCTAAAGGACCTAAATTAGTCCAAGTAGTGTGCCAGAAAGATACATATCCATTGCCAACCTGTAAAAAGGAGTTGCTCATTGCAATATCTGAGATTTGTATGATTCTTTTCCCAGTTTTGGAAAATTTTAGATGGTCTAGAATGGACCACATTATCTGAGATCGAGTTTCTTCGCTGTAATTTCCAGCATAATTTTAATGAAAAACTAGAAATCGTGGTTTTAAGGTTTTTAAAACCCAAACCATTTTCTGATGTAGGATAACACATATTAGCATAAGATTTCCAAATTTTATTACAGCTATTCTCACTGGCACTGATCTTCTGGAAAAAAGTTTACAAATATTACATGCAATTTATCAATGATGCCCTTTGTTGGTTTAAGGACAGTGATTAAATGAAGAGGGATGGCTGACAAAACTTGTTTTTATCAAGATCATCCTTCATGCTTGATTTAAGGATTTGTTTTGCCAAGAATTTAACTTGGAAGAAACTGAATCTATTAGGTTCTGAAAAAATATGTTTTTGGTTCTCCAAGAAAAATTGGACACCCTAAATATTTGAAAGGAAAAGATCTTTCAAACATCCCTGTTATATTTTGTACTATTCCTTTAATTCTTGGAGTTGTGTATTTGGACAAATATAAAGAAGAATTTTCAAAGTTTATCTTTTGTCATGTAACCCTTTCATAAGTTTGTAGAAAGGACATTAAAGTTTTAGTCCCCCCTTTTGTGTATTTAAGGAAAATTGCAGTGTTATCTGCAAAAGAGAGGGGAGTCACCTTCTTTGTGAGTTTAGGGAGCTTAAAATATTCCAGGTTAGCATATTGAAACAGGAAATTTAAATTCATTGTGAAAGTTTCAGTCATTAGAATAAATAAATAAGGAGATAGTGGGTCCCCTTGATTTAAACCTCATGATGGTTGAAAATATCCATTTGATTTTCCATTTACTAACACTGACAAATATAAAGATTTAAAATTTTCCATTATAATTTTTACAACGTGTACTAAAAATCCCAGTTTGAGAAAGATATTTTTTAAGAATTGTCAGGATACTCTATCAAATGCCTTCATCATATCTAGTTTAAATATAATGTTGTATCCTCTGCATTTTGAGTTCAGATAATTAGTTACTTCTTGCATAAGCAAAACATTGTTAGCCAACTCTCGATTCTAAAAAATGCTGATTATTCAGGAGAGATTATGAATGGCATTTTAGGTTTGAGTCTATGAAATTTTAATTTAGAGAAGATTTTATTTATAAAATTGCAAAGGCTTATTGATCTAAAATCCTTAAAAGATGAGGATACCTTTTTTAAGGAATAAGAACAATCAGTGCTGAAGATATAGCCTTTGGAATTTTATTTCTAGACATAAAATCTTCTACTGCAAGCAGTAGATCAGCCTTAATAGATCAGCCTTAATAGATCAGCCTTAATAATATTCCAGCAAGTTTTGAATAATTTTCCATTGAATCCATTAGGTCCAGGGGCTGAATCACTTTCCGCAATAGAAACTATATTTTATAATTCTTCTAAAGTGATTGGCTTTGTTAAATAGTTATTCATTTCTTCATTGACTAATTAAGGAACTTTTTCCAATAAAACAACTGAGTAAATTCTAGAGGGGTGAGTTTCTCACCTGTTAAAAGTTTTGAAAAGAAATGAACTGCTTCCTATCCAATTTCATTTTGATCTTCTAACCAGTTATCCATTGAATCCTTTATCGGGGATATATGCTGCTTGTGATGCTTTGCTTTTAACTGTGTAGTTGAAATTTTTTGTGTTGGCATCCTCTTCCTTAAGCTAACACTTTATTTTTGCCTCCAAAAACTTTCTTGATGTGCTAAAGCCATGGTTAACTCTGTTTTAGCTTTCTTATAGACTATTGAGTTAGAATCATATTCCAGATTTTGTAGATCCATTTCAGTTTTTAAAAATACTTCTTCACAAGTTTTGACTTTTATCAAAAACATTCCCAAAAATGTTTTTATTCCAAGCTTTAAGTGCCAATTTAAGATTTTTCAGTTTGAAGGAAAATTTACACATTCCTTTGAGATGAGTGTTTATACCCCAAGCTTGACTTACCAGATTAAAAAATGTGGGGTGGTTAGTCCAGCAGTTTAAAAACTTGAAGGATTTGGGACTAGTGATCAAAGTCGTATTTTTGACATGCAATATCAGTGGAGAATGGTCTAATTGTTCCTTTGCTATTACTTTAATGTATGAAGAAGGGAACTCACTCATCCAACTGTTATTTGCAATATCTACCGAGCCTCTTCTACACTCTTCCTTTAGGACTCATGTCAGTCCAAGTGAATAGACTGCCTAAGTTAGGAAGAGTGATGAAGTTTCCAGAGTTTAAAAAAATTGTTGAAAGCTGCAATCATACTAGGATCGGGTATAGAAGGACCTAGGTATTCTGATTGATCCTCTATAACATTGAAATCCCCCATAATCATAATTGGAAGATTTTTGAACTTTAGAAGACTCTCCCAAAGTTTAGCTTTTGCCTTTTGTGAATGTTTTGCATACACAAAAGAAATATCACATTGCTTGTTTAGGGATGGATGATTAATTCTAGTTAAGATAGATTGAGAATGAGTACTTAAAATATTAATTTTAATACTCTCATCCCAGAATAACCATATTTTGCATCCAGAATCAGGCATATCGTTTGTAAAACCAAGTTCAAAAGCAGTTTTAGAAATTTGATTATTGTCCAATATTGGTTCAATTAATGCCATTAAGGATGTATTATTCCTATGCTTATTATCTTTAACTCTTATCTATGAAGCTTGGTTATCTATTCCTCTAACATTTCAACAACAAAGATTTAAATCCATAAAAGACTATTGTTTGGAAAACATTGAGGAACGGGTTGTCACCGTTTTGGGAGTTGATGTATAATCCTTTTTAATGTATTTTCTTGATTAAGATTTGGATTCATTTTTCATTCCTTCATTGTTGGCATATTTAAGCAGAACATTAAATTTGTTCTGAGAGGCTACTATCTCTAAAATGAAGCTATCTTGTGTAGCATGAATCTGATAAGTGTTCAGATTTTCTGGTTCGGAGTTATACCCTGCATTGATAGCTTTAACAGTTAGGTTAAGCTGTTCATTAATTTTTACCTTATGTTATTGTTTTTTACTGGAGGAGAGTATTGGAGAGATGCCAACTTTAATTTCAATGAAATTATCTTCCTGATTGTCTCTGGCAACCAAATTATCATTTGTTTCATACTTGGTGGACGTAGCATTAGTTTCAGATGATTATCAAAGCTTGTTTCCCCTAGTTCAATTTGTGATGGATTTACTGGCTGAGCAATTTGAAGGTCAGTCTCTTCATTATGGATTAAAGCTTTCTGATATATAACCTTAGTGTTCTCTAAATCAGAGTTTTTAGTACTTTCATTTTGCTTTATACTGACTTCTTCATTTGTGATTTTAGGTTGAGAATTAGGGTATTCCTGAGTATTAACATGATTTGTAGAGAGAATGTTTTTTGGAAGTTCAGCTAGATTCATATACTTGGAGGTATCTTTGTCCTTAGTTAGAGAGCTAGGATTGTTGCAATTAGTATCAACATTTTGAGAGATAGATTTGTTACAACTGAGGTCATATTTTTGAGATTTTGGATCAGATACTACATATGACTCAGGAACAATAATGGCATTTTTATGAGAAGAGTTCAGAGTGACCTGAGCCTATGTTTGAAAGCTGCTCCTTGAGAACTTTTCTTCTTAAGCCTCCAAACCTCCCGCACAGTATGATTAGTACCATTTTTATGGACATGTATAGTAATTTTCTCCTTAGAGGATACTTTAGAGGAAGATGTGGCATCCATTTTACTTGAATTCGTTCCATGTACTTCAATCTCCTGAGACCTCCAAGGAATGTTATTAACCTGTACATGTTTAGACTTGCAAGTAGAGTAAATGTGTCCCAGTTTAAAGCATTTTGTGCAATAATCAGGGATTCCTTCATATTCTATATTTTTCAAAATCCTACACCCCTAAAAATTAACCAGATCCTATTTCTTCTAGGCTTAGTGATATCCATTTCTACATACATTTTGGCCACATGAGGCCTAGTCCAATGTAAAGTTGCTTTATCAATTTTAACGGGCACATCTACTATGCTACCTATAGACATCATAACATCATGATCAAAAATATTTTATGGCGGTCCATAAAGTGCAACCCAAACAGAAACAATAAGAGAGTCATTATTTGGATAAAAAGTAGGCTCCCATTTAGTTATTTTGATAGAGTATGAACCAAAACTCCACACCTTATGAATCCAACACCTATAATAATCATCAGATAGAGCAAAATGGATTAGAACCTGGCAATTGTCAAGGAGATAAATATCAGTGTGTCCCTTAAAGCCTGCTGTCTGAAAATTTCGGCGAAGTTTGGTTAATTCAGGTCTGCTTTACTAGAATTTTCTGACCAACGTTAGCTTTAGGGGGGATTCAAGTTTCTCGCATTCACCATCCATGAAATGTAAACCGGGATCCCCTAGATGATCTATAATTTGTTTTGGTTTGAAGGGAGATCTCGATTTAGGACTTTCAGATTAATATTGTGGTTGTGGATGATTAATAATTAAAGATGGAATAGTAAGTGCATGAGCATACGACAGAGGCTTAGGGCCTGGGGGTGGCTCCACCATCATGGTGGCGCTAATCAGATGAGAGAGAAGAGATTACGATAGGCTCACTGATACTAGAATTTTGGATCACCGATCGAGACATCTTTCGTTTCATAATTCTCGGCCCACGTTCTATGTAACAATTGGGGGTCATCTTTGTAGCTTCTTGGCGTCTTGGGCTGAAAAGGCTTTGCCTCGCACTAGGGTGAAATTTGGCTGGGCCTAGAGACCATCACCCTCTTGATCGCTGGCCACATATACACCATAAGTCTCCCCCCTGGCCATGAAGACTAAATGGCATGGAGCAATTTTGTCGAATTGATTGAATGCCAACCAAAGTTGTACCGCCTTGTTGGCATTTGTTTTTACCTTCGTAGAAAGTGCAAAGTGTTAATAGCTTCGTGGTTGATACAATTCCTCCTCCAATAACTCTTCTACTATGAAATTTGAATTTTGAATCCCTTATCTCTATTGATGCAGATGATAGCAGGGATTACGTTCGAAAGAGTCGGGATTCTATCCGCATTTTCACTATTCATTTCCACATTTTCCTGATGTTTGTTATTACTTTTATTTCTTAAATCAGGAATATCAAACGGGTGGCTTCATTCAGTGCACTGTCTATTCAACTACCGCCACATCCTCGATATATGTAACAGGTAAACCACTTTTGTGCCAGTACTTCATCGTTGTACTTTTGAACTTTCTATCCTCATCGATTTTTCCATTTACTTTCTTTGTATTTAAGTATTGAAGCTCTTTGACTGTTTTGGTTTTATTACCTTCATTTGCAAAAAACCTTCATCTTCTTCGGCCAAATCTAGGTTTTCTGTGCATCATCTCTTCCCCGTCTCTTTTGAAGAGTAAGGTTTGTTTCACTCTCCAATCTATTTACCGTATGCTCTGAAACTGATAATATATACATTTTCTTGGATTTTCTGGAAATATATTAGTTGTTGTTTCTTCGAATATTATTCCAGTCATCTTGTCCGACGTACCTTCTCATGAATATTGTTCCCACAGACCATTATCTGCAGTCCTTCCCTTAATTAACTTTGTTATTTCCCAATCTAGGCTTCTCATTTATCCTCATAACTTCCTCTAACCAAGTCGAGTCTCCCGCTGAAGATGGTCATTCCGGTGGGGATTCCAATTATGTCGCAAGATCCTCTACCATACATAGTGTGCTGCTTGTGTCCTATTTAGAAGAACTAAAAAGCTACTTCCTGTTTTAACTACTTTTACACTTTATGCTCCAACGAACCATAAATGTGTCCGCACTCCACCGTCTGGCTATGTATCATGTTACTTAACCAATTTGAACTTTGGCATCTATTTCTCTCTTCCTCAACATATGATTGATATTCTCTGTTCGTACAAAGTCATATTGTCCCAATTTCACCCTAAGGGCATCGCTATCATAATGGGGTTTAAGGGCATCGCTATCGTAATGGAGTTTCTTCAAGTTTACGAGAAATGGATACCCATTTCACCCTTGAGTTGTTTCACAACTTCTATCATCTTTGAAAAGTGAAAAACACCGTAGATGAGTTTGCCTTTTATCCTGTTATTTTTAGGGTTGAGCTTGTGAGCGGTTTCCCTAGTAACATTGGTAAATGGTGTTCAAAGTATTTTTTTATGAAATTAAGACAAACTCTAGAAGCTTCTCTACCTTCTTAGAACTACAAGGTTCCTAAGTCGATGCTTTCCGGACTCAATGTCTGATGTACTGCTGAGTCAGAGATCATTGTCATGCTTTGTGTTCATACACAACATCTCCGCCATGCCAATTTTGATGTTGAAGGTGTTTTGTTCATTATTGCTTCGATGTGTATCATATGTAGTGTCTCTTATTTTGACAAACAGTTACTTTTTGGATATGTTCGTTTGATGTATGATGTTAATTTTATTTAGACATGGATCTGTCTAAAGGTGATGTCGATAGATCGCTCTTTGAGAGTGACAGTGAGGAGGTGGCTGAGGATAGCGTTCAGCTTGATAATGCTACCACAAGTAACACCCATCCACATGGTGGTAATAAAATGGGCTCTACTGATAAGGGTAAGTCCAATGATGGTGGGGAAAGAATTAGGCATCGCTCCACTGGTGGGCAAAGGGAGAAGAAGCAAAAGAGGGGTACGGGTGAGAGGCCCTCAGGACATTCACTTCCTCCTTTCAAAAACGGGCGCAATAACCAATCAAGTTTGCAGACTTTGGCGCACACAGAGAACTCTCCCGCAGAGGGAATGATATCTGACATCCCGTCCAACCTCTGTTTACCTAATACACTGGTTGTGGTAAGTTTGCGCCTAAATTTTAGTAATCTTCCCTGCATCTTGGTATTTGGTATGTAAGATGCCTCCTAACTTCATTTTGCATGTTCTTGTTTTATAAGGTTAGCAAAGACCTTTAGCTTGCGAGCGAATGCCTTTCCGAGTTTTATCCCATTGACAAGTCACTCTCGGAGAAGTATAAGGCTCAAGAGACCAAATGTGAAACTCTAGAAACTTCCGCTGAGGAGAGAGTGAAAACTGCTGAAGAAAGGGCGAGCACTACTGAGGAGCATGCCAGGCTCGCGGAGGAGGAGGTGACTCGGCTTCATGTTGAGTTAAAGGAGATGTGTACCAATGGATTCGCTTCTCCCAAATATCCTCAAATTATGGTAAATCGACTCTGCAAGACCAAGTCATTCTATAAATTTTTTAAGGATATTTTAAAGGATACTTGCATCATTGGTTACTACGAGGCTGTGAGTGATCAACGTGAGTGGAATCCCACTTGCAGTTTAAAGAGCTTGCCTTCCAAGAAGAAGTGTGCTGAGACCCTGGAAAAGAAGAGGGAAAAGCTAAACAAAGGCTTCATTGGAAAAATTGCCGATGGGGAACATCCCTATGCTTTTCTATTGCATCTTGCTAGTCTTCCATCCGTGGATGAGCTAAAAGAGTGCGAGGTGGATTATATAGATGATCTGCCCTTTAAACCTAGCACAGATGTTGTAACTCTGAATCCTGATGCCAGTGTGGCTAGTGAGGTTAATGTGAGCACTAAGACTCCTGCCCAGTAGCCAAGCGAGGAGAATTCCACTCAGTAACCAAGCCAGGAAACTTATACTATCATTGTTCAGCCCCCGCCTAATCCTAAAGTTAGTTAATTTATAGTGTATTGGGTTTTTATGGATTTTTAATTGTAAACCTAAGACATTATTTTGATGTATGTTTGTACTATTTTTGTAATTTTCATTGTGAATGTTGATTTTTACTCTTTCATTTTCTCATTGCCCTTACTTATGTGTAGGGTTTCAATATTTTCATTGATCATACATATTTGAAAAGGCTTGACTTTATGGGGTATAGTGATTCTTTTTCCGAACCCATTAGCTTGCTTTATACCACTCGATCTTTTGAAAAAGAGAGTGAGGAGATTGTTTCGTCTGATCGGTTTTTGCATATGGGCTTTCTCCCATTAAGTATTGGATGGAAACACCATATTCCATCTTTATCTCCCTCTTTGCCTTCGGGTTGACCTTGCTGCAAGTTTATTCATGATTGGTATGATGTTGAATCGCTTAGTAAAGATATCATCCATGGTTTAGTTGACCTTGAATCTGTGGCCATGTATATGCATTCACTTAACCTTCCTATTTGTGTTCAAGAATGGAAGCTTAACCTTGGGTATTTTTCTGAAATACATGCTTCTTGGAATTAATAACCTTGAGGCGAAGTGAGATAAGACTGTGAAAGAGACTCGGGATGCTGTTCGTGATCTATGAAGGGTTTTCAACAAGCAGAATGATCTTATTTCACAGCAACATTCAAATATGGTGAAAATGCTTCGCCAATAAGAGAATACTAGGAACTATGTCACGAAAAGCATACAAATTCCATAAAAAAATAGCGATCATTGACAAGAAGTGTACCTGTATTGATGATTTTTACGATCGCTTAAAGAAAAAGCACGAGGAATGCGATCATCTTTCAATCTCTGCTATTGGTTGGCAGACAAAATTCGACGAGCAGTTTGTGATTAACACACAGATGTGAAGTGACAATGAGGAGTTTTGCATTGAGTGCAATCGACTTGACAGATCCATGCATCAACTTGAGCATACTTTTGTTGAATATAAAGACAAACTCCATGCTCTTCCCTCGTCATCTTGAAGGGATGCTGGTCGTAGAGATCTTACAATAGAGTTTGATGGTTAAAGGATTAACTTGTCTGAGGCTGTTCGAACACATATTCGGTTTCTAGAAGAGAAGATTCAAAACTTGACAGCTGAGATGAAAAATTATAAAGAAATTATCAATGTTATGAGTATGCAATTGGATCGCAAGAAGTTTGGATTGATGATTTCAAAGAATATTATTCTAGATATCTTAGGCATATGGAGTGAAGAGGGCTTATACGTCATCATGCATATTTACACTTGAAGTAGAGATATGAGCATTTAGTTAGCAAAGAGCAGACATCTGCAGAGAATCATCATAGAACTGAGCATTCTCATCGCGAAGCTGAGTGTGGTCGTCGGTGTGGTGGTTCATCACCTTTTGGATCCTCGGGGGCCTCTAGGCACAGATAGATTTGTCACTTTGAGCAACTTATCTTTCCTTGTAATATTTTAATAAGTTCGCTCCTGTGTTTGTGAACCTAGTAGCTTCGTCATTCCCAACTGAACTGTTTTTCTTCTATTATATATATATGTGTCTTTTTTGCTAAGTGAGTGGGTTATTATGAGATATAAGTTGCGAGGCTGCAAGATCTATATCCTGCTTCTATCGTGTCATTCTTATTAGTTAGGATTTAAAGCTATTTGCAAGATCTATATCTTGCATAGCTATTATAGTGAAACCTTATAATTTGTGTCACGCCATATCTATTGCATGTTTTACTTTTATGAGCAAACCTATTTTTGAGAAAGATTTATAGCTTGTATTCGTGTGTATGGACAACTTTGCAAGATCTAAATCTTGCAAGGATTGATAGTTACGCAAGATCTATAGATTGCGGCTGTTTGATTTTCAAAGTTGCAAGATCCAAAGCTGGTAGGCATCGATAATTGTGCAAGATCTATAGCTTGCCTTGGTCGCTGTTTTATAGGCATATCTACCTTGCAGCAAGGCCTATTGCTTGCTTTGTTGAGAATATGTAATGTGTGAAGCCACAAGATCTATTGCTTTCTTTTGTAATGATATTAGAGATATGTTTGCCCAATAGCAAGATCTATACCTTGCGGTTTAATGAGAGTGCCAAGTTGCGAGATCTATCACTCATTTTTGCTTCGATGTGGGTAAATCTGCCTTGTTGTCAAGTTCATGACTTGCTGTCGTTTATTTTTGTGAAGAAGTGAGTTGAGCGGCGTTTATGATTAAAACATATGTCGTTAACTCCTTATGATGGTTTGTTAAGAGTGTGTAACTTAGTGTTGCAAATGCGGAGTATATACTTTGAAAAGGAAATATTGTAATCCAAAAGATTCATACTACGATCATATCGCCTTCAGCATAAACTACGGGAGCGATCACCACCAATGATCATTTCATGGTTTCTATACATGTGAGCTAGATTTTCCTGCCACTTTTTTGGTTCTACATATAAAACTTCCTTAAGTTAACTATCACTGCTACCATCCATTCTCTCTAGCTCGTAGCAGTTTGATCTGTGCATCATCGTTATCTTGTACGGCTCTTCTTACTTGGGCCATAAGTTTCCACGCTATTCTGCCAAGCTAGATTTGTTCTTCCTAAGCACTAGATCACCAACCTGAAACCGTGTTTATTTTACTTATCATAAACTCTAGCCATTATTTCCTTATTCTTAGGTTATGTGATTGTTGCCAAGTTTCTTTTTCTTCCAGCTCATCCAGCTCCAACCTCATGGTATCTTGGTTGTCCTTCTCCTTGTAATCGCATACTCGAAGACTTGAATTGCCAATTTCTACTGGTATAACTATTTTTGACCGTAAACCAGAGAGTATGGTGTCTTTCCCATTGGTTCTTGAAAAGTCATTATATACGACCAAAGGGTGTTTGGTAATTCATCTACCCATCCAGTTTGCTTTCCCTCCAGTCACCTCTGGATTCCTTGAACGATAGTCATGTTTGTTACTTCCACTTGGCTGTTGGCTTGAGGGTGCACTATAGAGGTGAAATTCTGGACAATTCTCAGCTTCGAACACCAATCCGTGAATACATCGCTTGTAAACTGTGTTCCATTATTGTGACAATGTGGCACCCCGAAGCGACATACTACGTTTTGCCATACAAATTTCCTAGTGACTTCAGCTGTGACTCATCATAATGGTTTCGCCTCCACCCATTCTTAAAGTAGTCAATTGCTACCACAAGGAATTTTGCGTTGCTCTTGCCTTTTGGGAATGGCCCAACTAAGTCAATCCCCCATTTGTCAAACAGCCAAGCTCCATATACTCCTGTCAAAGATGCTTGTGGCTTATGCAATAGCGAAGCATTGATTTGACAATTTCAAAATTTTAGCACGAAGCTATGCGCATCATTGAACATAGTCGGCCGGTAGTATCCAGCTCGGATGATCTTCTTTGCTATCGTTCAGGCCCCTTGGTGTGTTCCACACAGTTATTCGTGGACTTCTCTAAGTATTTCCTTTGCATGTACTAGCCCTATGCACTTTATCAGTAAGGAAAGAAAGCCCTTTTTGTACAAGGTCTCTTGCTCGTAAGTATATTTCTAGGCATGTAACTCTAATTTTCTGGCTTGCACTTTATCTTCTAGCAAGGTTCCCTTTGCGAGATACTCTATCAGTGGCATCATCTAACTTACATAATGTTGACACGGTTGTTGATATTGTGCTTTTGATTGGAACAACTTCTACTATCACGTCTCCATGCTTGCCCAGAGGTTCAAACCCCGTTGTTGCTAGTTTACTTAGTGCATCCACTTTTGTGTTCTTGGTTCTTAAGACATGTTAAATATCGAAGTATTCGAGCTGGTTGATTAGATGATGAACCTTCTTTAAATATTTGACCAGCTTCTCTTCTCATACTTCATATTCTCCTTGTACATGTTGGACTATGATTAGAGAATCACTAGATACTTGAATGCCCTTCACGTACTTCATAGTCTTCTCGCACCCGTGGAACTACGATTAGAGAATCACTCGATCCTCTAACGCTCTTCACTTTCATTCTGACTATAATGTCTAATCCACATATCAAAGCTTCATATTCTGGTTCATTATTCGTGAGTGGAAACTCGAAGCAGAGCGAGTATCTATGTTCACATCTGTCTGGATTCACCAGCAGTAATCTTGCACCACACACTTCCTTGCTGGATGCGCCATTAACAAACAATGCCCATGTGACTTCTTCCACTTTAATTTTCCTTTGTCAACTACCAGATTCTTGTGCATCTGTGTTGCCTAAGTGTCCTCGCATGTAATTTTTGCAATAAAGTCTGTAATTACCTGAGCTTTGATCCATGTCCTTGACTAAAATTGAATTTCAAATTGGCCTTGCTCCAGAGCCCACTTTGTTAGTCTGCTTGAAGAATTGGGATTTCTAAGAATGTTCTTGATTGGGAACCCCATATAAACCACTATGGGATGACTATGGAAATACATTCGCAGCCTTCGTGCTGAATATATTAAAGCCACGATTAACTTTTCCTTTGGCATGTATACATTTTCCGCGTTCTGCAAGATTCTGCTAATGTAATAGACTAAGACATGTTTCTGTCTTTCCAGGCTAACCAACACTAAGATGACAACATAGTGTGAGATTTCTAAGTAAAAGTATAGCGTCTCTCCAGGGGCAGGCAACTTTAACATTGGTAACGTTTGAATCTGCTCCTTCAACCCATGATATGCTTTCTGACAATCCTCGGTCCAACATAAATTTTTAGTTTTTCTTAGTACCTCAAAGAGTGAAAAGTGCTTCTCCGCTACTTTCGAGACAAAGTGGCTAAGTGCTGCTAGCAATCCCATTAGGATTTGCACCTCTTTAACCATTCGTGGCTGGGGTAGATTTACTATGGCTTGGATTTTCTCTAGGTTAGCTTCAATACCTTTTGAGGATACCTTGTATCCTATGAACTTTCATGCGCCTACTCCAATTACACACTTCTTAGGGTTGAGCTTCACCCCTATGCTCGCAATGTTTCCAAAGTTTCTTCTAAATTCGCAGCAAAGCCAGCCACCTTTCCACTTTTGATTATCATGTCGTCAATGTATACCTCGACATTCTTTCCTATTTGGTTGCAAAATGCATGATCGATCACTCTCTGGTATGTTGCTCCAACATTTTTGAGCCCAAATGGCATTTTTACATAACAAAACTTCCCAAAGCTTGTTATAAAGGCCAGTTTTTCTGCATCTTCCGGATTTATCAATATTTGGTGGTACCCCTTGTACGCGTCCAAAAATGCCAGTACTTCATATCCTGAAATTGCCTCAACCAGTTGATCAATTTTTGGCAATGGGTAGCAATATTTTGGGCATGCTCTATTCAAGTCCTTGAAATCAATGCACATTCTCCGGACAACGTCTGATTTCTTAACCATGAATGGGTTCGCTAGCCAGTTTGGATAATTAACCTCTTTTAGTATACCCGCCTGCAGCAGTGATATGACTTCATGCAACATTGTTTCTATTTAACTGACTTAACCGAGCTGCTGATATTCAAAGAATGAGAAGCAATGTCTAGATCCACTCATCCCATGTTCTGAACGCTCCATGCGAACGTATCTTTGTGGCTTCGCAAAATTTCAATAACCTTTGTCTTCTCTTTGTTTGGGAGGTATTTCCCAATTTTCACGCATTTGAAGTTGTCTTCACTATCTAAGCTTACCAACTCCGCTTCTTCTCCCAAGCCCATTGTTGTGTCTGACTGTTCCAGTGGACTTCCACCTGAAATTGTGCTGACCATTTTTATCTTTTCACCTATCTTTCCGACCTTCATTGCTATGATCATACACGGCCTGGTCATTTGCTGATTTCCCTAATGGTCTCGATACTAGCTAGGGTTGGAAATTTCATTACCAGGTGGCAAGAGAACCATATTTCCTTAGCTCTGTTCATCAAAAGCCTTCCAATGTTGGAATTAAATATACTTGGGGCATCCATGACCATGAAGTCACACATGATGGTGCAATTTCTTCCATTCTCTCCAATAGTGACATGCAGTTGTATATTCCCGAAATGCATTTCCGCTTGCCCCGTGAATCCTACTAGCAAATATGTGAATTTTTTTTATGTCTGCTCTCTTGAAACCCATCCTGTTAAAACAATTTACAAATAGGATATGGACTGCGCTTCCGTCACATATGAATACTCTGTGAACATTGCATTCCTAATTTTTGCTATGATAACCATATGATCGTTGTGTGGCAAAGCGTTGGGTACTGCATCTTCCTTGCTTAAGGTAATTGCTTCATTAGAACGAAGCCTTTTATCAACTGGCTCTTGTGGGGGGAGTATCTTGCTTTAGCCTTCCAAGCGTTATTGGACAATGACTCTATGGATCCATGTATGGACAAGATGATTGTCTCTGGTACTTCATTATCCACGTTATCATTTGTAATCCACAGCCGTAGTTATTTTTTATTTTTTTGCCATCACAATCGCAATGCCTTGGTTTCTTGGAGATGGATTCGCTGTTTTACTTGATTCCCTATACTGGCTTGCCCATTCCTTCCTATATTGACCCAAGTTACCATTCCTCAAATTTTCTTCAATCTGTCTTCTTAGGTCTCTGCAATACTCTATATCATAGCCATGATCCTTGTGAGAGGCACAATAATACTCCCTTCTTTTCTGGTGTTGCTATCATAGGTGCTGGCTCTCAAAATAGATCCTTGTTCACTTGTTATATCTCCTTCCTTGATCTCGTTAAAGGCGTATCTTGGAATAATGGAACTTGCAACCCTGGTTCTCCCCTTTTGAAAGAGATGTTTCCTTTACCTTGCTTAGGAAAACCCTTATGCGAATCCTCCATTGTTCACTTTTTGCCTCGTTCTCTTTCTATTTTACGGTTGTTTGCCTCCTCTATTCGTACATGCCGTTCAATCATCTTTTGTAGTTCCCTTAGGTTTTTGGGCATATTTTTTGTCAGTTCTTTGTAGGAAGATTCTCCTAATAGCATACCTCCTGTGAATGCTCCTAATGACGATTGGAATGACAAATTGAAAACCTGTAGACTTTCCATGCCAAATTGGTTATGATACTCAGCGAGGCTTTCATCACTTCGATAGGCTATGTTATTAAGACCTGCAATCATTTTAGTGAACTTTTGCTTCTGGTAGAAGCGGTCCAAGACTTGGTCTGACAACTGTGCCCACGATTTAATACTTCCATTCGGAAGGTCTTCATACCAAGTGATCGTTGTCCTGACAAAAAGATAGGAAATGCCTTGCAAACTAATTCTATGTTCGCATCGTGAAATCTCATGCTATTTCTATATAAATGTAGGAACTCTTTTGGGTCTATAGTTCCATCGTAAATTTTAACGTGCAAATGAAGTATAAATTCTCTTGCCATCTTAAAATCTCATAGATGTGGCGTAAGGAGCAACTTGTCCTCGTTGTCTTCTGCGACAATGTCACGCAACTCTTCTTCATAGTCGAGATTCTCGGACTCTTAGTTTACCCTTTTTTCTGGTATCAGGGGTTTTTTCCTGAGCGTCTTAAAAAATGATCGTAAAGGTTTTCAATGTTCGCTTCTAAGAACGCTGAGAACTCCCTCTTCCCCTTGTCATGGATATTATTTGGGGATTCCGCCTCTTCTTCTTCCTCTTCTGTTTCTTCTTTTCTATGCTCTTTCTCCCTAATTGGGGTGTGATCCTGCTGATGATGCATCCATCTATCACGTCCAAGTGCTTGTTCTTGTGATAGATGATTATGGCTTTTTTCACTCCTGGTGAACACCATTGTTTTTCCTGAATAACCTTGAAACAAAAAGAAAATTTTTTTGTCCCCACATGCAGCGCCAAATGATGTGGTGGTCCTTTCAGGTAGATCACTTGTTGTTCACCTCTTGAGCTCCTTCACCGGCAAAGTCAATCCTGGAAGGATTCTGGGAGAACGGCTCTGACGATCAAGTCAGTTTTCTCCTTTAAGAATAGAAATTTCTCAAGATAGTTACAATAACCTGAGCTCCTGGTCAGCTTGTTGTATTTATAGGCTGACATAGTTATGGTTCCATCCTATTAGGAACAGAGATCGTGGGTCACACCACGATCACCATTTTCTACGTTGATGGCTTATGTGTTCATTGTCCATTTCATAATCCTCGGCCCACATTCTCTGTAATGACTGGGGGTCTTCTTTGTAGCTTCTTGGCGTCTTGGGCTGAAAAGGCTTCGCCTCGCACTGGGGCAAAGTTGGGCTGGGCTTAGCGGCCATCAACCCCTTGATCACTAGGCTACATATACACCATGTGTCACCCCAAGGGCGTGTCTTGAATAGCTAATAAATAGTATGTAACAAGGGGGGTGGTTGTGTCACTATAAGAAACAACACATTTTACTTCGCTTTTTTTACCTCGGTTATCTGGTTTAGGGTAATAAACGAAGTAAAAAGTTTTTTTACCTGGGTTTTTTTTGAAGTAAAATGTTTCTTTTACCTCGGGTAAAAAATAATTGAGGTAAAAGATAAATCTTTTACCTCGATTATTTTTAACAAAAGTAAAAGGTTGTAAAATCGAAGAGAATACTGCTACCGAATAGCTTGCGATGTTACAAATGTTGATACATGTGAATGGCCGATCTCGCATCTTATATTGTTTTTACTGATCTGAGATGCGATGGATAACTAACGTCGGTATTAAGCAACAAAAGTAATTAAATTTTTTTAGAGTTTCAGAGTTTGAAACTATTACAAAACATTTAGATTTTAAACTTGTTTTAAAATGATTGAATTTGTTCTACGAAATTTATTTTCAATACAGAAGTATAATTAAATTTTTTTTATACAAAATTTATTTTCAATATGGAAGTATAATTTAATTTTGTTGATGTGCCCCAATTTACCGCCACCGTGTGTGCAGCCGTTGTTTCCAGAATCTGCGAGATAGTTCCCCGGAGGTTTGCGGGGGGAAAAGGCTTCAACGATCAATTCAGAGAACAATATTGCAATTAGGAATGAATAGTTGAGTTTGTAGGGTTACCTCTAGCCTTTATATAGGTTAGCAAGTAGGGCAACTGTTTTGTTTATTTGTGATGCAAGTACTTTCCCCCTGGGCCGGCCCAATGGATATTACCCAAGGGGTAAGATAGGAGACCTGGGCTAGCTAGACTTGGCACTTGGGCCCATTACAAATTTACAAATTGTCAAAAACCCCTGGAAAGTTGAGGGTTCGGCCCTCGAATTCATCCCAAGGCCCTAGGTTCAAATTTGGATCTGCCCCTACGAATTTGGTGATTCGCCCTTTGACAAGGTCACTTCAAATTCACTCTTCAGCTAGGGTACAATTTCCGAGCCCCGCAATGCTTCAAGGGTATGATTTTTGAGGCCCTGCAATGCTTCGGGGGTTCGTTCCTAGGGCTGGTTTAGGATCATCCATGTTAGCTTCGAATTTTCCCTCCGAAGTGGATTAATTTGTTGGGGGGTTCGACCCTCAGCTTTCTAATCTATGTTAGAGCCCGAGGGTCTGACTTCGGTCCTGTTTACTTTGCACGGAGCCTTCGGGCCTCAATAGTAAGGAATAGGGGGGTGCGATCTCTCTATTCATGAGGGGGCTCTGGCATGAGAAGTGGAAAAGTAATGAGAAGTGTGATGCTCACTCATGCCTTTAAGCGCGTGGGGTCCAGGCTGGATCTTAATACCTGGAAAATATCACCCAAACGGCCCGTTTACAAACATTCTAACTTATTATTTGGCGGCCCAAGGTAATCATTACCTTTTTAGCTGTCTATATAAGGCGCTTCTATATGCCTTAAATTACTTTCCACCCAAATTGATTTTCAAATTTCAAACTCTTTCTCTCTCACTTAAAGCAAATCAGAGTACTTCTCCTCTCTCGCTAACACTTTCAATCTGGCCAAACACTCCGGCCAAGAACTAGTAAGTTTTCCCTTACTCAATCCTCTCTTTCTCTTTATAAGATGTTACAAATACCATCAGGGGAGGGGGGAGAAGGTTAATTGCAGCCTATTTCCCGGCCATACCTTCCGCCGTGAGGTTAAAAGTTCCGGCCTCCAGGATTCCGACGTCGTTCCCACATCAGCCGCCAGTTCCAATTCATCTAGCAGGGGAGGCAGAGGATCTCTGCTATTTTTTCAGTGTCACCTGGGGGTTACCGCTGGAAATGGCTCACCTCAAGGTCTAGGGTTACAAGGGAGGCCGGGGTCCAAAAGGATGAGGAGGGCCAACCCTTTATTTTTGAGAAGATCATAATCCCAGTTCTCGAAAACTCCCAGCTAGTCCTTAAGGAGTTTTCCCACCTATTCTCGACCTTTTCCACTGCAATTAAGGTTCCGGGGGACTAGAGATTGGAGGTCCTTCGAGAAGACGAAACCCCTATGGATACGAAAAACATGTAGCAAGGCCATAAAACACGGGGAGAAAAAAATTGGGGGATCCTAAATCTTAGCAATAGGTTCTCAAACCATCCCATAAAAATTTCTTTGAACTACTGAGATTGGCATAAATCCCCTATCTATACCTTTGATAGTGAGGTTGAGAATTATTATATGTCGAGGTGGAATTCAAGGCCTAAGTTTGAGAACATTGCTAACTACTTTTCTTCGGACAACGTGTTAGTGGACAGGGATAGATTATTGAGCGACCCCCAGATGTTTCTAGGAATTTTAGCTATCTCTAGCTAGAAGAGGTTAATGAAGAATGGATCTATGATCCAGAAACGGTTTTGATCAAGCCTCCACCTCCGGTTGACCCTTCGAAGTTCTCTTTTGAAAATAAGAGAAAGGGTAAAAAGAAGGTGGTTGAGGGTGATAGGCCCAAAATTGTTAAGAAAAAGGCCCATTCGACTACCGAATGTGGGGCCCCCAAAAGTTTGAAGAAATCAAAGACTGATTCTTCCAAGCACCCGAACCTATTTAAGGCCCGTAGAAGTCATTTTGGAGCCCCTAGAGCTTGATAATGCCATGAAGTCTCCATCTAAGAGTTCTCCCACGCCACGTGAAGGTGTCTGTGGCATCTTAGTTTTTGTCTTAATTATTTTTAAAAATGTTTTGCTTCCTCAACTGAATTTTTATTCTTTTTGTTTATTTCAGTGGGTTTTACTGACTTCTTCAACTTTGGAAATGAGGAAGAAGAGGAGATGGTCTACAAGGAACCCCACCCAGAGGTTTACCCTCAGCTCCAGGCATAGGCACAAGTCCAGCCGGAGCCCTATCCGGAGGTCCCCAGTGCCTTGGCGAATAACAAGAGGCTACGGTAGGGTACCTCTTCTCACAGCCCTTCCCTTGTAAGGTGGCGGACTGATAAGGATGCTGTTGTTAACTCCCAAACTAGCACCAGGGCCAGGCTTACTTTGAAGGAGGGTAGCCCCATCCCTCCGAAGGTGGTTAATCCTACCCTTGCCTCTCTTCCGGAGGTGGTCACCACTGTAAGCGCTCTGGACTCTGTCCTCCAGACCCTTTTGGCGAAGGCCAGCGATGCTCAAGAGGCTGCGACCAAGGTGGGGTATTTGGAGATGGCCCACGCATCCAAAATGAACGAGCTCAAATAGGAGCTCAAGAAGGCTACTTCCAATCATAAAGAGGAGTTGGAGAAAGTGGTCTCCCAACATAAGAAGGAACTGAAGAAATTGGCCTTCCAGCATGAGAGGAATTGAAGAAGATGGGCTCCGAGCATGAGGAACATTTGAAGGAGCTTGAAGAGAAATTACTGGAGGCCCAGGCGTCTATTCAAACCCTGACCAGCAAAAATGCTAAGCTGGCCAGTGTTCACTTCGGCAAGCAGCAGGTCTCCATCTTCGAAGCTTACACCAACAAGCTCGTGAAGACTAGGGGTTCCAGGACTTCTTCTTGTCCCTCTCTAGAGTCTTGGTGGGGCTCACTCGAAATGCTCTTGCTCATTCCATCTGCAAGGACCTGCCCGCCGAATATGCTACAATGGTGGATGTCTACAAAAACAATTCCGAGCCAGCTCAGCTGGACCATCTTTGGTAGAAGTTCATCCAAGATGGGGGTATCAAACTCCTATTGCTCAAGAATCTGAAGACCTCCAGAAAACTCTTTTCTATGGAGGAGACCCAAAATCTAGGAGTGGATGAGAAACCCTCAACATCATTGAGAGGAAACAGATTATGGAGGATCCCAAGTACACCAAGGTATACAAGGAAGCTAAGAGGTGACTTGGCAAGTTACGAAAGGAAAAGAAGAACAATAGCAGAGCTTTGAACTCCCATTCTACTGCGAGAATGAGTGGGGTTCCAGGCCCCATGGAGGGTAACCCCTGTGAGACTTCCCGCTCAAGGGGAGGCTTCATCTTTTCTTTCTTAAGCCAAACCTCTGGGATCCCCACCTAGCAGATGGATCCCACTCATATAGTGGCCTCTAGCTCTTGATCTGCACCTCTCGGAGTCCCGTTCCGAGGGTTATTCAAGCAGGTAATCAGGCCAATGCCTCTGGTCGAGGGAGGGACGATCTTGCTTCCACCGGAGGGCCTTCATCTAGCAGAGGGGGCGGCGTTACTGGCATTAGACATCGAGTGGCTCCCTTCAACACTAGGGGTGAGGACACGGAGAATGCCCCCTTAGTGAGGAGATCTTGAGGCATTCCTAGCAGGCCTTCGAACTCTGCCCAAATGCCAGAAGCTGGAGACTTAGAAGAATAAGAGCCTCTCATTCCTTAAAATGGGCTTTCCTTAGTTGTATATAGAGAGGTTTTGTATGTTTTAACTTTATTGTTTTTTTTGTAAGCTATTATGGCATTTTGTATAATTTAAATAAAACTTCCTTACCCTTTATTCTTTTTTTTGAGTAATTATTTTTTGCAAGGGGATTAGCCCTTCTAATTTAGTTGAGTGTTTAAACGTTTCCTTTCCTAAGGCATTTTTACTCATGTAAAATAGGGGGTTTTAACCCTAAGGGTTAGACAGGTCACGGAGGTCCTTTTGTTACAAGGTTTTAATCCTTGACACTTACATGAGCTTTGGGGATTTTTGCCCCAAAGCGCTCGACGGGCAGTGGAGACCCTTTGATTATTTTCAAGATTTTTAGCCTTGGGCACATACACACGTTAAGGGGATTTTTCCCCTAAAGAGCTCGATAGGCCGTGGAGGCCATCAGAAGATTTGTAAGGTATTTCCCTTGGGCCTTTATACACGTTAAGGGGATTTTGGCCCCAAAGCGCTCGTGGAGGCCCTTTAAATATTTAAAGGTTTTTACCTTGGGAGCTTACACACGTTAAGGGGATTTTGGCCCCAAAGAATCCTATAGGTCGTGCAGGCTCTTTGAATATTTGCTAAATTTTTACCTTGGACGCTTTCAGGTGTTAAATGAATTTTGGGCCCAAAGCGCTTGGTGGGCCATGGTTGCCCTTCGAATATATAATGCTTTGATTTGAAAGAGTGAGGAATTGTCGTTCCCTCAAATTAGGGTGTATTTTGTTCTTATCAAGAAAAGAAACACACTCCAAAGGATAATTCACAAAAATAGAGGAACCCTATTGACTTACAGCACTTTTTTGGTCGAACGTATCCCTCGGCCCATACCTACTTTAGGGCAGGCTGTTTTCTAGCTTCACCAAGTCTACTGGGATTTTGGGAAGTAGTACCTCCTAAGGTTGGAAACATTCCATCCGTGTGGAACCAGCTCACCTTGGGGGGTTTCTAGCACGTAACAGCATCCAGGGTAAGCTTCAACGACTCGGTAGGGTCCTTCCCAATTTGCTGACAGTTTCCCTTTTGGATTCGTTTGACTTTTTTTGTTTCTCCCCATTACAAGGTCTCCTGGGGAAACCTAGAGTTTTAAGACCCTTTGATCACGATATCACTTGATCATTTCTTTGACCTTGGCTTCGTGGAGGGATGCCTTCTCTCTTTTTTCTTCGAGAAGGTCCAAGTCCAAGCGGCGCTGCTCATTGTTGACCTCTTGATTTTCATTGCTTATGGAAAACCTTAGGAAGGTGGGCATCCTTATCTCAGCAGGAATAACTGCCTTCAAACCATAGACCAGACTGCACGGGGTTTCACCTGTGGTAGCTGATTTCGTTGTTCGAGATGACCAAAGCAAGCTGGGCAATTTGTTGATCCAATTCTCGCCTACCCTTTTGAGCCTCGACCTGATGCCATTAATGATGGTTTGGTTCGTGACCTCCACCTGCCTATTGGCTTAGAGGTGGTAAATGCTGGTGACTTTCTGATGGATCTTATATTCCTTACACTAGCTCTTAAATGTGTCATTCACGAACTAGGCAACGTTGTCAATTATGATGGTTCGAGGGATCCCAAAACGATAGAAGATATTCTTCCAGCAAAAACAATCACCAATTTCCTTTTTATGCAGCTTAAGGCTTCAGCCTCGACCCACTTTGTAAAGTAGTCCACGGCCTGGATTAGGTATCGAAAGTAGCCTCGGGCCTCCGGGAAAGGGCCCACCAGATTGATCCCCCATTTTTCAAATGGCTAAGAGTTATTTGTGTTCATCATTTCTTCATGGGGGACATGGGTGATTGGTGCATGCCTTTGGCATTGATGGAAGGCTTGGATTCCCTTGTTAACCTCATTGAACATCTTGGGCCAATAGTATCCATCCAGGAGGAGATTCTTAGCTATCGATAAAGCCCCTTGGTGACTTCTGCATGCTCCTTCATAAGTCTCACGGATCCAAGAGTCAGCTACATGGGGGGATACGCATCGAAGTAGTGGTTACAGATAACCTTGTTAATAGATCACGTCCTTGTGGATCACATACTTGGGTGCTTTCAGCCTAACTTTGTTTTCTTCAATTGCATTTTCCGGAAGGGTACCATCTTGAAGGTAGCTTATAATAGGCGTTATCCATGAATTTTGTTCCTCCACCACTATCATTGTTGTTTATTCTTCGAATCTATGTTTATTCAGCATTTCTGCCATCAAGTTCCCTTGGGATTCTAAATCAAAGTCTGACGAAGCTGATTAGCTCAGGGCGTCAGCCTTGTGGTTCTTCTCTCGAGGGACTTGAGTGAGAGTGTAATGGTGGAAATGTTCGAGGAGGGATTTCACCAATTCCAAGTAACACTGCAAGCTTCTTTCCTTAGCCTCATATTCACCCTTTACTTGGAGGACCACGATTTGGGAATCACTGAAAATTTCCAGGTTTCAAACTCCTAAGTCTTTAGCTATTGAAAGGCATGTGATCAGTGCTTCGTATTATGCTTCATTGTTCGTGGCCTTGAAGACAAAGTACAAGGCATAGGCATAGTCTTTCTTTTTAGGGCTTTTAAGAAGGATATCGGTCCCACTGCCCCCAAAAGGTGATAATCCGTCAACATATAGCTACCACGTTTCCTTGGATTCTTTTGCATCATCGACTACAATTGGTTATATGCTTTTGACGATGAAATCTGCTTAGGTTTGGCCTTTGATGGATGTTCTTGGGCGGAACTGGATGTCGTGCTCCCCCAGTTAGATTACCCACTTCATCATTCGGCCTGAGGTCTCCGGTCTAAGGAGCACCTGCTTAATCATAAGGCTGGTGAACAAGAAGATCTTGTGACTTTGGGAATACAGCCGGAGGCACCTCGTCGCATGGACTAGGGCCAATATTAACTTTTTAAGGGAAATGTATCGAGTCTCTGGACCATCCAATGCCCTGCTTACAAAGTAGACGGGGTGTTGGGCTTTGTCCTTTTCCTTTACCAGAACCGCACTTATTGCTAAGGGAGATGCTGAGATGTAGAGGTACATATCTTCCCCCGTGCTAGTTTTATTATGGTGGGAAAGATTTGTAAGTTTTCCTTTAAGTCTCAAAAGTATTTTTCACATTCTTCTGTCCATTCAAATATTTTGGCCTTTTGAAGTACGTCGAAGTATGGAAAATGTTTATCGGCCCCTTCGGAAAGGAATGGACTGAGCGTAGCCAGCGATCCTGTTAACCTTTGGATGTCCTTGGCCGTTCGAGGGGGCTTCATGCTTATCAAAGTTTTGACTTTCTTGGGGGTTCAAATCGATCCCCCTTTCTTAGACCATGAATTCCAAGAATTTTCCAGCTTCGACTCCAATCACACACTTAGCCGGGTTCAGCTTTAGATTGGCTTCCTGGAGCCTCTGAAGAGTTTTTTCGAGGTCCAACAGGAATTGGTCGTAGCCCTTGCTTTTGACTACCATATCATCCACGTATATTTCCACGTTTCTGCCGATCTATTTTTTGAAGAGCTTATCGACCAGCCTTTCGTAAGTGGCTCCAGCATTCTTAAGACTGAATGGCATTTTCTTGTAGCAAAACATCCCCACATCCGATAGGAATGGCATGATCTGCTTATCCTTCTTCACCATGAGTATCTGGTGGTATCCTTTATAGGCATCGAAGAAGGTAGCACCTCATATCATGTTATTGCATCGACCAGGGCATTAATAGAGGGTAAAGAATAACTGTCCTTTGGGTGGCATTTGTTGAGATCCGTGAAGTCTATGCACATTCGCTAAGCCCCATTGTGCTTGGCAACCATCACAAGATTTACTATTCATTCGGGATAAAATACTTCTTCGATGACCTTTGCTCGAAGAATTTTCTGAAATTTATGGCCTCTGCCCTTTCAGGGGCAAACAACCTCCTTTTCGGTTTAATTAGCTTTTAGGAGGGGTCCACATTTAACCTATGAATCAGCAGCTGTTTAGGTACCCCTTTGAAGTCAAATGTATTCCATGAGAACATGTCGATGTAGTTATCCAGGAGGTACTTCAAATTTTCTTTCTTTGCAGGCGGTATCATTTTTCCCATGGGCACTGTTCCTTTTACTCGGACAGCCATTGGCTCCGTGTCTGTGGATTTATTTCTCCATTTATCGAAGCCACCTTGTCCTCCTTTTTTAGCTTCGTTCAATGCTATCGCCAAATAACTCCTAGCTATTGGTTGGTCCTACCTTATGACTGTTATTCCCATTTTGGTGGGAAACTTCATTGTCAAGTGGTAGGAGGACCTTATAGCCCATGCTTGGCACATCCAGGGTCTTCCCAATATCACATTATAGGGGCATACGACGTCAATCACCGCAAAGCTGCAATTGATCATGACTTCTTTATCTCCATTGACCACTTTAACTAGGAGGGTTACGACCCCTAAGGGCAGCACCATTTTCCCAGCAAAACCAAATAGGGGTGAGGTTCTCCTCAAACTTTCACACCCTAGCCCTAGTTGATCAAACCCATTGGAAAACATCATTTCCACTCCATAGCCATCATCCACGAACACCCTTTTGACATAGAAGTCTCTGATAGTCGCATGGATTACCATCGATCAGTATTGAGGGTTCAACTGGGTACCAGGTCTACTTCCGAGAAAGTGATGGCTTCTTCTGCTGAAAATTACTTTTGGTATGGTTCTCTGAGGGGAACATACAGGGATTGTGCTTTAATGATGGTGCTTGAAGACTGGTCACTCACCACCCCATTAATGAAATTGATCACCCGGTTAGCCCCGTCTCTCTGGTTCCTATCCGCCCGGGGTTTGGCTTCGGGTCTAGCATTTTCCCTCACCTGATTTCTAGGTTGCCCAGTGTTTCCTTGTTGATATTTTCCACTTCAATTGGCCCTTATCTTGTAGCCTTTCCAGCAGCGCATTCCTTTTCCCTTCGAGGAGGCCTCTCCTCTTGATTTTTTGACGTAGTCTAAGAGTAACCCCTCTCTTGCATATCTATCAATTTCCTTCTTCGGGTGGGTGCATTCGCTCATATCATGCCCACGCTCTTTATGATGTTCACAAAATCTAAGCGATTCTATTTTTCCCAGGTAGTCTCTGCCTAGAGGGGGAGCTCAAAATAGCCCCTTGTGGATGGAGTGTATTTCTACCTGGATTTTGCTAGGGAAACATAGCCCTCAAAGTCATTGTTCAAAGATTTTGACCTTCTTAGTCTTAATTCCGAGGACTTAAGGCTCATTCCACCCCACATGTCCCCATCTCATTTTCTCTTTGTGGCTTCCTTGATCTTTGAATATTGTTCCATAATTTCTTATAGTTGCTGCAGTGTTTCTGGCTTCTTCAAGACCAGCTTCTTATGCAAGTCGAGATTGGATATTTCATTCATGTAGCCAAAGATCATCCCATCCTCGGTGTGGTTGATTACACAGAGGCTCTCATCCACATATCGATCGCAGAACGCTTCCCTCGATCCACCGGGCCTCTGCTTGCTCTGATAGAACTCGATCGGGGTTTTTGTAGATAATTTCTTTTGTAAAAACTGGCTCAACAGGTCTCTTCCCAAATCTTTGTATGATTGAAACGATCCCTTTCCCAGCTTGTTAAACCACTCTTGAACTTTTTCTCAGAGGTCACTCCCTACCAGCTTACATATTAGCTATTCGTTGATGTCCCTCGAATTCATCAGACTAAGGAAGGTCTCTATGAACTCCTGGGGGTCTGAATCTCCACTGTACGTGGGGAGTCCCTCGGGTGGTTTCACATCACTGAGCCATCGAGTGGCCATGATTACAGGACTGAAGGGGGAGGCTGCAACTTTACCTGAAGGTCTGATCAACCTGTCAAGCTCCCTTAAGAGAGCATCGCTCAACTCACCTCCCATCCGTGGATGTCCATATTGGTTTGTCCAGAGTGAAACATTGATACTAGGTATCTGGTTCAAGGACATGTATCCAGGTTGCGATCCTCCCACAGCAAAGTTGTGATATAGCTGTTGTTTCCTCTAATGAAAGAGGTTATAGGAAGGGATCTCCGGTCAAGACCTTAAATACATCTGGTTCTCTTAACCTGGGTAATGCCCCATTGGCCAGGCCTAAGTAAGGGGTAGCCTATTTCAAAATGTAGGGAATCAAGACAGGCACCAAATCTGCCAACGCTTGGCCCATGTTGGCGAATGTTGGTTAGGGTCGATCTTGAGCCCCTATCCTCATATTTGTTTGGTAGGATACTCTTGGGGTGGCCTGCAATTGGAATCTTAGCTGCAACACTAAGGGCATCGAAGGTGGGGGCACCACCTGCTACTGGACCATCCTCTAATAGAGCATTGGGGGCTCTACCTGATAGCCAGGCGATCTCAGGGTTTGAGCTAGTTGTGGTAGGTCCTGTTGTGATGGGGGAACGTGATATTTGTGCCCTCATCACTCGAGCAGCCCCTATCTCTGCTTCTACTTACGAGTCAACATTAGCTTCTATGAACTGTGGCTCATCATCCCTTTGTCAGTGCACCATGCTTTGTAATGTAAGGGCTCCAATACCTCCTAACCAGGGCTCAATGCTAACCTCCATCTATGTTGGAGGTATAATAGCTTCAATCTGAGACCCCTCTGTTACCCCTGTTGCCGGGATCTGGTCTCGGCCTACCTTTGGGAGTTTGTAACCGTCGCTTAAGGGGGTAGGATATGATTGCATCTTGCTCCTACGTCACCTCCTTCTCCAGTAAGGGGATTGTACTTCCTCGCCAATGCCTAAGGCCTTGCCTTTAAGCCATTCAAGTCTACGCAAGGTGATTTCTGTAGAGGTGGACATAAACAGCAAAAAATACGTAGATCTGACTAACATTCCCACTAGGCGTGCCAATGTACTGCGCCCCAATTTACAGTCGCAGTGTGTGCCGCTGTTATGGTCGAAATCTACAAGACAAAGCCCTCAGAGGTTTTTGGCGGGAAGAGGCTCCAACGATCAAGTCAGAAAACAATATTGTAATTAGGAATGAATAGTTAAGTTTGTAGAGTTACCTCTAGCCTTTATATAGGTTAGCAAGCAGGGAAACTGTTTGTTTGCTTGTGATGCAATTACTCTTCCCCTGGGCCAGCCTAAAGGATATTACCCAAGGGGTAAGATAAGAGACCTGGGCCGGCTAGACTAGGCACTTGGGCCCAGTACGAATTTACACATTATCATTTTCATCCAAAAATAATAGAAAATGGTTTTGAATGGTACATCAAAAATGGTTTTTTTTAAATGCACATATCGAATCGCACATACATTTAATTATTGTTCAAATATGGTACTTAAATTATTATAAATTCAGTAACCATAAAAATATAGTTACAAGCATAGTATATCTGATTCGAATACAAATGTTTTTGTTCCAACAAAACACATATTGTAAACAAATCCAAAAGCTCTAGTTATGATGATCTTGAAGACAATGGCCATGCACAATCTATGAGCTCGAAGAACAAGGTGTCCCCAATGCCATAGGCGGTTTCCAGCAAGGAACTCGGAGAAATGCTTTGGGACAGGGCCTTGGTCTTCCTATTCTCCAAGTACTTCATGTGTCACTCTCTCCCGCAGCACCTTAGCACAGCTGGGGTCCTTTCACTTGTAGGAGTGCTACCATGGCCCCCGGGATACTTTGAATCACAAACAACAAAAATATAGTTACTATATATACATATATATATATATGCAATCAAAAAAATTAATATTAATTTAAGATCAAATAATTACATGCATTTAGCTAGCTAGGCCTTACTAAATTGGGGTTAGTCTCGAAGGTTTGCCGCTTCAGAGTGCAGCTGAATTGGGGGTTATCTGGAAACATTGTATATGGTTCAAGATCAAATACGAAAGGCTCTTGGATGCTTTGTTGTCCGGTGAACTATAGAAAAACAATGAATTATATAATGTTATCAATTGTGAATATTACATATAGGTAACCACATAAAATATATGTAGCTCATATATAGATGTATATATACGTAAAATAAATCATTGACCTGAAAAAAGGGGCGATTGGGGAATCCTTCACCAGCCATAACTCATGAATTTTATAAGAAAATAATTAGGGAAAACAACCTCAAAACTTGAAGAGTGCAACGTTGGCCATGCATCACATATATACGCCGGTCCTAAACAGTTCATGGCAGACTTGTATGGGTGACATCGATCATTAGTCATTTAGACTGAACATGGCTACCGACAGACAACGAATTTGCATTTAAAATTTTAAAGAATATAGTATGATTGCATATGCTTATATACATGCTCAACAAGTTGTCGCTAAGACCGATCTGTAAACCGACACACATGCGACGTCTCATTCAAAAGCAAATACCAGCATATTTATGATAAGCTACGTCTTTTGACCATTGACATAAACAAATGTCAATCATTAGGCGACTAATGTCACATTCAACCCTAATTTATGCAACCATAATCGCAAAACTCCAGGAAAATTTAGGCTTAGATAACAGAAAATGACACAACCTAAACCTAAAAAACATACCCAAAACATAGTACCTGGGTTGAAGTATAAGGAAAGTTCACATTATAACTAATCCATATGAAACTATAAAAACAAAAACATACCAAAAAACATATTGACATGCAATAGAAACAAAAATTTCATGAAGGAAATACCCAAAAGAAGGAGTTGGAAAAATTGAAATTCCATACCTTTCAGAAGAGAGGGGATGAGAGGGTGGGGAAATGTTGGACTTAAGGGAAACTTGGAAGTTGAAAGTTTGAACTAATTTTGAGGCGGGCTACGTATATATAGACGTTTTGGAACAATGTTGTTTTGAACCCTTGTGAATTCTGCCTCAACATTAGCAACATCGCATGTGGCGTCGGCCTAGCCGACAGCAGATCGAACTATGACCGACGTTGGTTTACCAGAATACGGACCTAATAAATTCAACCCACTAGCATAACAAATGAGTCCGTGTATGACCAAAAAGAATAAAAGTCACTTTCATAACAGTTAACAGTATATTAGAAAATATAAATTGAAATTTAAATATATTCATGAAATTGTATTAACGTCTGGGACAATCAGAATCGATTTTGCCGCAACCGGTGAACTTTTTACCTTTTACACTTAGGTACCTCCAAGAAATGGAAAGAATTTAGAATACAAAATTGGAGATACACCTATGTAATTCACATTTTCATGACTATGTTTTTCCAATTTGGGCATCAACGGGTCAATGGAAGGGCCTGGAATCTTCACATGGAGTATTTGACAACACTTTTCATAAATATATTATGGCCCAAACTTCCTTAAATGTACGCTATGCTTCAGAAATCCGCACCAAAACATAAGGAAAAATGTTTGATGTGAAGATTATGCGTATTGTCTAAGAGGGACACACGAGGATGTAGTGTGTGATCATTTTTATTAGTACTCCATTGATACCCTTACGATGGGCGTTATGAGAACGATAATTTCCACCACATGGAATTAGGTATTCTTGGTTTAATTATGAAAAAAAAAGACAGTAAAATTCTGTCCATCAATTTTGGAAAAAAGCTAGTACGTGTTTTAGAGTAAATCTTAGATGATTACTTATAAGTAATAGAGGTTAATCGGAAGAACTTGTGGAAGTCTTTGTTGGACCAAGCCAACTTCTTTATCACTCTTGGGGATAAGAAGTTTGACTGAGGGTGGAAAAGGTCTCTTCTGGGATGATTGGAATCGATTTTGGCTCAACCGATGAACTTTTTACTTTTTACACTTAGATCCCTCCAAGAAAGTGGAGAATTCAGAATACAAAATTGAAGATACACCTATGTAATTCACATTGTTACAACCATTTTGTTCCAATTTGGGCATCAACGGGCCAATGGAAAGGCCCAAAATCTTCACACAGAGTTTCACAACACCTTTTGGAAATTATGCTATTGGCCCGAAATTCCTTGAATGTACCCTACGCTTCAGAACTCCACACCCAAAAAAAGGACACGTTTTTTATGTGCAGATTATGCGTACTGTGTAAGAGGGACACACAGGGAGGTAGTGTGTGATCATTTCTATTAGTATTCCATTCATACCCTTACGATGGTCGTTATGAGAACGATAATTTTCACCACATAGAATCACACTGAATTACATATTTTGGGTTTTTATGAAATAAAAAGATAATAAAATTTCGTCCAGCGGTTTTGGAAAAGCACTATTACATGTTCTAAAGTCAATTATAGATGATTACTTATATGTAACAAAGATTAATTGTAAGAACTTGTGGAAGTCTTCGTGGGACCAAAAAATCATCTTCATCACTCTCAGGGATTAGAAGTTTGGCTAGGGATAGCAAAGGTCCCTTGCGGGATGATCAGAATCAATTTTGGCGCAGCCGGTGAACTTTTTACATTTGTCACTTAGGTCCTTCCAAAAAAGTGAGAGAAGTAGGAATGCAAAATTGGAGATACACCTATGTAATTCACATTGTCACTACCATATTTTTCAGATTTAGGCATCAACAGGTCAATGGAAGGGCCCAGGTCTTCTCAGGGAGTATTTGGCGACACTTTTTAGAAATTATGTTGTGGCCCATACAAGCAACATTACAAGCCCATCGTTGTAAGCATAACTTGAACCGACCTGCTACCGATATGGGTTACCCTAAAATATTTACTGCGAACCAGAAATTTAATCTCCAAAAATGAGCTTAAAAATCTTCCCTGGCCCTATTTCATCTCATTATGATTAAGCAACAATATCCATTTCACATCCCCAAAACACTCCCACCAAAACATGCTCCCAAAATTCTTTCCACTCACACAATACATCAATTCAAGTCTTCTATCAAATTTCCATTTCAAACATCCACAAACACAGGAGGATGAAGCATTTTGAAGTACAAATTAATTGAGGTTATTTCCATCCATTCCATACATGTTCATTTTGCTATTTTATTAGTGATTTTTTTTTAAAAAAAATTATGGAAAAAAGATTGAATATTTTCATGTAGTATGATGATTGTGTTACATGTTAACTAATATAGTGTATAGTATTTTTTATTTCAAAAATAATTCCATGTGTATAAGTACTGAGAAACAAGGCATGAATTAGGGGCTGATTGTGGATAGTAATTACATTTTTGTAAGAGCGCACATTGAAGGTGCAACGTCAGTCTCATTCGATAGTGCCTAGCGATATGTTAAAAAAATTACCAATGTTGCAAATGTCTAAGAAATGTTTCATATTTTCATGTTTGTGCTACATGTTGTCTACTGGCTAGTGTAGATTTTGTGGACATAATCATGTACAAATAATGAGAAGTATTGGTCATAGATTAGAGTTCGTTCTAAGCAAAATTTTTGTTTTTGCATGAAAATTCTATGAATAGACGTTAGTCAACTTACGTAGGCCTTTGCGATAGCAAAGTCCGAAACAACCGACGTTGCACGAATGCAGATGAGTTATGTTTTTTCGGTTCATATTATTGCCGTCTACATATGACTATATTCTGTGTATTTCATTTGGGACTGCCCATTCCTAACATAAACTTTGTTTGTTGTGGATTAGTTGTAATAGGACGAAGAGAGTTATCAATGGATGGACTTGTCATTTTACTAGTCGTCATGTCAGTGTTAATGTCATACAACGTAAGCAATGGAGGTTCAATACTAATAGAATTTCAATTTCATATGAAGGTTATTTATTTTAACTGTTCGTATCATATATTTGTAATATATGGGATTGTAGTGTGGGTTCTATCAGGTGCTTCCATTTTGCATTAATTGAACAATTGATTATTGTATGATGTTTAACCATTACATGAGTTATCAAATATTAAATAATTTTCATCAAATATAATTGTATGATGAAGAATGATTATAAGTTTCATCGAATATAAAATATTATAATATTTGACGGAGAATCGATGTCACAAAAGACGATACCGCAATCACACGTAACTGATATTGCATATATCGGCATGGGTAATTTGTGGGCCAGATCGGACTGTGAAAATGCCATCATTTTGGTCACAGTTCCACGTCAACAAGCACATGGCATGACTTCCCTACGGTGCGCAACGTTGGTGGATTTCCCTTGCGGCATCGCTCACAGTAGGACCGCTGTCGGACTGAACGAAGTCATAAATATGGTCTCATATCGTCTGATTCTTGTAGTTACTGGCATCAGCCAAAATACCTATCAACATCAGTCATTAACCGAGGTAAAAAAAATTTACCTCGGGTCATAATTGAGATAAAAAGTGTTCTTTTTACTACACAAGTATTTTACTCGGTTTTTTTAAACTTTAAATTGTGGTAAAAAGTGTTGTATAACTGAGGTAAAATGTCTTGTTTCTTGTAGCGTGTTCAAGTAAATAAGAAAAACTATAAGCTAACTAATCTTGCGGATTATATGAATCAAATGATCGACGTAACAATTTGATCCTAGACTCTAATTCACATAAGCAATTATCAACCTATTTTCATGTTATATCACATAGTATGAAGATGTTAATTTCCTGGGAACTCCCATTTTCTGTCACACAACTGGTTCTGCTCACTCCTTAACATCTCACCTCCTCTGTAACTTGCTAGGGGTGCGCTTCTCTACTGACCGCCCTCGTAGCTCACTCCTGAGGATAATTGGCCCCTACTTTAAAAGAACTATGTCTTGTGTAGGTGGAAACAGTTAGATAAGGGGGTGAACCCAATCATAGAACCGGGACCTCCACTATGAGCACCCATCCTAGAACTCAAAAGGAAGAGGACATCAGTACCTCATTATAAATCTAAAGTCTGCGCCACCCTGGTCACTAAAAACTAAAAATGCTTAATTATCGAGGTAAGCTAGAGTTTCCCCGTTAGAATTTTAATACCATCAACACGGTAGGTCCGATGCTCCAAACATGCAATTCCTCACACGACTAGCCAATTCAAATTATTGTCTATGACCATCTCACCACTCACAAGGGAGTTTTAATGCACACATCTTCTCGGTACTCACAAGACTACCATAGCGCCAATAATCCAACACTCTCAAATTAGCATTTAAAGCCTAGTACGATATCATGCAAGAAATAAATCAAGTTTGCATCTTATCATACTTCATAGCATAAATCATAATAAGAAATTGAACCATAAATTAAGCACAGTATTTATAACATGGAAAAATAGGATGGACCTAAAAAGCCTCACAAATCAATGTCAATCATGGTTACAAATAACTACCCCATGAATCGAAGTAGTAAATAAAAAGAAAAGAGATAAAACCCTAGAGAGGATTCTCTTAGCCCCCCTTCCTACCTAACACACCAAAATAAAAGTAAATAACTAACTACTTTTTTCAACCCTAGGAGGCTGAAGCCTATATATACAGTATAGGATAAATGAGCCTCAAAAGGCCCAAGTTGGAAAACCCTAGTTCCACCCAAGCACGGGTCGTGCAGGTTTGCACGACACGACCAGCATGTCTTGTGCAGTATTGCACAGGATATTATCTTGAAGTATAGTTTTTTGAAACTGAGTGGACAGGTTGTGCAAGTTTGCACGTCCCGTTGACTAGGTCTTGCAATCTTCAATTCTTAGTGCAAGGGCCATGAAGTTTTGCACAACACGTCTCTGAGACCCAAGCTTATCAGCACAACTATAAAATCTGATGGACAAAATACCACAACCATAATATCTCTGCCCTCAACCTCTATCATAAAATTCCAATAACAACCACTATCATGCACAACAAATCAAATAGAGCATTGAAATTGCAATTGAGGGGAGAGATACCTCTTTGGTTTTAAATTGTGTGCTTTAAGTGGGTCACGGGTGAATAGGTTTGGGTGGTAGTTAGGGGTGATGGGGAAGGAATTTGGTAATTTGGAGATGAGGGAACGTATGAGCATCGCGGACCCTGCATGTCTACACGACCCACAAGTTGAACTTCTCCCAGCCACTTTGCTCGCTTGTTTCGCTCTTTTTTCTCCAAAACCAAATGCTTCCTACAAAACAATCATGAAATCCAAGCGTAACAGTGTTCCAAGAAAAAAATAAAAATAAAATAAAAATCAACCATATTTAAATCAAACAACAAAATCAATTCATTCCCACGCAATTCCTATCTAATAAGAAAAACTACAAATGTATTTTTATTGTCGCCACAACGAATTATTCTTACCTGACACAAGCTCAATTTAAAACTTCCCCTAGGTTTCCGGAATCACCATCTATGATTCAACCCATTCTTTCTTCCACATGCATTGGCCTCCAACATTGTTGTGCCTTAAACCTTTTATCTAGAGCCAAATGAACTTTCTCGCCTTCTACCTTAATAGTTTTGGGAACTTTTTGGAGTGGAGAGGGTTAAAAGGAGGCTTTGAATCCTTCAACCCCTTCTTTATTCATTGTAAGTTAGTACTAGAAATATTCGCATATGCAACATTGTTCTTGTTCAAAATACTAGATACTTGTTTAGATTCCTTACTCATTCCCTTATCAACTTAAATTAATTTAATAATGTGGCAATATTCAAGCTCATTTTGAGGCTCATGCATACTTTCAATTATGGTGACATAATGGAAATGCGCTGACTAGACTGTGCTACACCTCAGTCTCTCACCACCTCAGAGCATATCGATCCACCTAATCGATACGTTTTAACCTTAGGAGGCTCTTTATCCTTGTGGATCTCATAACCTACTTTTTCTCCGTCAAACTCTAATGTCAATGTGCCACTATACACGTCGACCTTAGTTCTCATCTTTTTCAACAAAAAATGGTCACCCTAACAAGATAGAGGGCGCATTCTTCTCATGTGTCATATCGAGAACATATAAATTGGCAGAAAAAACTAGTTTATTCACTTTAACAAACACATTTTGCACTAATCCCTTTGGAATAGCTTGGGAATGACTGGCTGGTTGTATGATCACCCTAGTATTACACAAAGTCCCTAAGTTAATAGTCTTGTGTAGAGAGTAGGGAATTACATTAATACAGGCTCCAAGGTCTAACATTGATATTTTTTTAAAAAAAATTGTCACCTATGACATTAGGCATAGCAAACATGCCAGGATCATTGCATTTAGGAGGTTAGCTTATTTTGAAAAGGAGCTGACACTTGTCCACCAATTTTAATTTTTCCAACATTCTTTAATTATGTAGTTCTCTTAGGGTTCATAACTTATTAAGAAATTTATCAAACCTTGGCACTTGATTTATAGCATCAAAGAGGGGTTGATTACCTCACATTTACGAAAAACTTCAAAAGGGGCCTTATTTTCATCCTTGCGATTCTTGTCCTTCAAAGTCACCGGAAAAGGTGGTGGTGGAAGGATTTTTTTCAATTTCTCACTTCTCCGGTGGTTGAATGATAACCTCATCAAACTTTTGTTCTTTCACCATAAGATCCTCTTCGACTTCCTTCCTGACCTTAACAACTCACTCGGGCTCCTTGGTTTCTTTCCCACTCCTCAAGGTGATTGAACTTACATTTTTTCTCAGGTTCAATCCGGTTGTGAGGGAAGTTTTCCGGAATCCCTAGCCTCTAACCGGGCCATGGAATATGCGATTTGGCTAACTTAGGTCTCCAAGTTCTTGAACCTAGAGGAGGTTCGATCTTCCAAGTTTGTGATCATATTGGTTATAGCATGCATAAGCTCCTCATGCTCCAACCTTGATCTCCCTTCTCGGGGATTAGATTACTCCTCATCCTTTTGGTAGGCTTGTTGTGGAGCCCGATTGTACCCTTCATTTCCTTGGTATTGGGCTTACCCCCCTTAGCGATTTGGTTGACACCCACCTTAGCCATCTTGATAACCACCTTGGGGATTTGAATGCCTACCTTGATCATCTCTCCATCTGAAATTTGGATGGTCTCTCCACCCGGGATTGTAGGTTTTGAATTATGGATCATACTTCTTGTCATTACTTTATCCCCTTTGGAAACCTTGACCACCTTGGTAGTCTCTATTCTCTTGGAAAACATTCCCATGCCCTCTTTGATAGCCCCTTGTTGTGATTTCCTCAAGCTCTTCATCTTGGATTTGGGGGCATGCATCCATGGGATCTAATGAAAAAATCCCATAAGCCTTTACTTGATGCACTCTCCCCCTTCATTCATTCCTTCATCATGGAAGCTAAGGCTAGAACTTGTTCCTAGAGCTTGGGAGTTTACAAATTTGAAGTTTCTTGCACCCTTGCTCTTTCTCTTGCAACAAATTGTCAAGTATCATTTGCCATTTCTTTGAAAAATGACATGACATCTTTAGGGCTCTTGTTGGCACTTGACCCATTACAAGTGGCATGACCATCCTCATGTCTTAAACAGATAATCCATCGAACAAATAGTATACAAGGTCCCCTTCCTTGTACGGGTTGTAGGGACAACTAGCTAGAAACCTCTTGAACATTTCCTAATATTCATATAAAGATTCACCCAGCCATTAGGAGATGTTTCTTAGCTCTTTCTTCAAACCCACTGACTTAGATGCCAGGAAGAATTTCTCTAAAAAATTCTTCTTCATGTCCATCCACGGTGGTATACTTCCCGGGGGGTAGTATAACCAATATTTGGCTGCATCCTTCAAAGAGAATGGAAACACCCCTAGATTGAAATTATCCTCTGAAACATTAAGTGTCTTCATATTCATGCTCATGAGGTGGAACTTAGACAAGTGCTTATTAGCATTCTCCCCATTCATTCCTTGGAAAGACGGTAGACCATGGATCATTCCAGACTTGAGCTCACAAGTGACATTTTCCCGGAAGAGTGGGAAAATATTGCAAAGTGGTTGACTCTCTAGGTTAGGAGCCATGAGATCCCTCAAGGTTCTAGTATCATCCGCCATTGTTGGTGTAACTATTTTGTATGGTGGTTGAGTACATTGGTTAGCAAAAGGAGCTAGTCTCCTTTCTCTCCAGAGTGTACCTAAAGATGGGGATCGTAGTGCAAGGGTTCTTGTATATTGGTATGAGTATCAACCATAAACCAAGAACCAAAGTAATACAACCTTATCCCATGTAACAATCACAAAATCAAGAAAACATCAACTACACACAAGTAAAAACACAAAACACACAAATAACTACACTAACACTTTAATAAAATACGTCTTTTCCCTGGCAGCGGCCCCAATATTCGGGAGGACGTCATCGTGCATTTCAAAGATAATATTTAGATAAAAGTGTGTTTTAACCCTATGTTTTGGACGAAAGTGCATAAATGACCTTGTAAAATATGAAAGTGCAAAAATATCCCTAGACTTCATTGACCAAAATGTCAACATCCAAATTGGCCGGAAGTTGGTGAAAAACCATAATACCCTCGAGTTTAAAAAATAAAAAAAATAAAAAGTATGAAAATCCTAAATCATCCTCACCCCCACTCCCATTTCCTCCCTCCAATTTCTTTGCCAACTGGAATCCTCCATCACCTTTACCTCCGTTATCGCCACCATGTCCAAACACACAAAAACTCTCTTTATAAGACTTTTTCTTTCTTTCCGATAAAATTCTTGGACGCTATGTCTACACCTTTGCCCTCTGCCTGAAAGATGCCTCCCCGGCCGCCATTGATGCATAAAAATCTAATCTTTATGTTGTTTCTCTACGTTTAATAACTTCCTGATCTTCATTTTGTGCTTCAATTCGTGTGTTTTCAATAAGGTTTGAGCTATATTGAATGTGGCCGCCTCCAGATAGAGTGGTAGGTGAATTCCCCTGTGGGAAATAAGCACAAAGCCATAGACAATTTGGCTGAGCGGGGGAGAAGTGGTGAAAATTTGGCTAAGTGGCTAGGGCTGAGTGTGGGGGAGAGGTGGTGGCTAGGGTTTTCGAGCAGCAGGGAGGTAGTGACGGGGGAGAGGTGGTGGCTAGGGTTTCTAGGCGGTGGAGAGGTGGTAGCAGAGGAGAAGTGGTGGGGCTGGTGGTTTTAGGTGGCGGAGGTGGTGGTGGTGGTGGGTGCAGGCGACTGCGAGGTGGCCGCAGATTAGAGGTGAGCGGTGGGCGGAGGTCCGGCGAAGGAAGGGCGAAGGTCTAGCAGGAGAGCATCGACGGAGGTGTGTTTGAAGAAGAAGTGTAGGGGTAGAATGGTCTATACATTTTTTGTTTTAAACTTAGGGGTATCTATGTCTTTTTGTGTTTGGTCAATGGCTAATTTTTTTAGTCAATGCCAAAATTGATCAAAATGGGTACAATTGCACAATTTTACTAAAGCATAGGGTTAGTTTCGCACTTTCAAATTTTACATGGTTATATCCGCACTTTCTCAATTTAATAGGGTCATTTTTACACTTTTCCCTAATATTTATATGCCCAAATTATAGCTAACTACTAGATAGTATCTAGTGGTATATCGGGGTCGTCCACAAGGAAATTTATCAAATGTTGAATGTACTTAAAAACACACGAAGAAGTCACTCTAAGTGTGTGGTAACAAAGTTGTGGGGTTTTTGAGTTTAGAAAACACTACGACTACTTTAACTAACTAAATTAGCAAATGATTAGAACAAGTGATGTAAATACGATCACACTAGTACGAAAGATGTAACTAAGATTACGAGTATTAGGCGTAACTGGTTTACGTTTCTAGTTACCCTTTATCATTGACTAAGTATTATCATGCTTTGACCATGTATTGTGGAGAACTTGTCATCACCTTTCGTGTGAAGATATTTCTCACCTCTCCTAAGTTATAGCTAGAATGGGCGATTGGCGCCACAAAATAGCCCTTACCCTCGTGTTACTCTAACGATCGACATCATAGAATGCCTCGAGGATGGAAATAAACACGGAGACCCAACACAACTAGCATAATGTCCTACAACCTAGAAACATATAGATAGGACAAGTATATCCACTAATAACGAACTACGAGGATCAGCCTTCATGCTAGACGTTATTAGTGAGCCACATCAATAATTAGGCAAACTCAGTCAAATTCATCCTTAACCTAAGAAATTTCATCAATCAACAATTATAATTAGTTTTTGCCCCTAATTACAACCTAACATCAATCAACAATCATCACATCGATAAAAAGATAAAGTCTTCCGGGTTTGACCAAAAACCAAGCAAACAATCAATTCACAATCATCAACTAGTTGATCATCCAAGTCTAAATCATGCATTCATCACACAACAAATCACAAAACATACTTGATAATCAAAGAAAAATATAGGATAAACCAAATCTCAAAAATTTCATACTAGATATGCTTATCAATTGCTCGCAAGAGTATATTTAGCCTAGATAACTAAAACCAATAACAAGGGATGAAATCCCATGGTAAACAAGCAATAAATGAAGAGAAGTTAATGCAAACTAGGGTTTTTAAAGGGGGAAAGTCGTGGATGAGGATGGATAAGGTAAGAGGTTATTTTTAATCCATGCGATCAAGAATGGGCCAAAAAAGTCAAAAGTGTAGCAGAGGATTGAGGGCCACGATCTAGGGGGCTTAGCGAAGAGAGGCACACAAACACGCACCTATCCACGTGGGCCACGTGATCGAGAACCGAGGGTTGTTTTCCCTCTTTGTTTGGGGTGCATGGGCTGCTAGGTTGTGCGTCCGGTCGGCTGCACCCGACCAGACGGCCGACCAGCCTTCGCATCGATCAGCTGATCTTCATTCTTCAAATCCGGATATTTTCTTCAATTGAATCACATATTGTACTTCACTTCTAAGCTCTTCTCATGATTCTCCATTATTGAATCTTTAAATCACGAGCGTGATCATAAAAGACATTAAGAGCTAAGATAGAAATCCTAAATTATCATTCTAACCTTCTTATCAACAAAACATCCACTAACCTTACATAAAATCCCTAATCTATTACAAATATGAACTTCAAATGTGCTAAAAAGAGAGTGTAAAGTGAACACATCACCCCGCCACACGCCTCACCAACTCGTCACCTCGCCGCTCGAGGTTGCCAGTTCTAAATTAGGTTTGTGGCTTCAAGATTTAATGTAATCTTCTTTGTGTTGTTCTTCATTTGTAAATCCGGATCTTTGTATGTATTTGTAAATATATCGATGTTTATTTTTCAATCTAGGTTGTTGTTCTTCGAGATTTGTAAATCTGGATTTGATTTCTATATAGATGTTGCAGGATTTGGGGTTATTAAGGCTGGCCCACTATTTACCTCGATTAGTTCCAAAAAAAATAGGCGAGGTGAAAAACCCTCTAAAATTGAGGTAAAAAGTCTTGTTTCTTGTAGTGGTAGTCTCTCTTGTTGTATTTCTTTGGTTTGTTTCTTTTTATCAGAGATTTCTAAATTTCTAATGTTCTCCCTCTGTCTCAGCTGTATTTGCTCTCTTTTTGGTAATCTTTCTCAAGTCATGTTTGACCACCAATAACTTTTGTTACATACACCGATGACATATAAAAATTTTGATATTTAAAAAATACATTATGCAAAGAGTCCAACTATATTTCACATGACGATAACGGTGCATATATACTAATTGAAATTTATGGTCAAACGTAACTTGAGAAAGTTGACCAGAAAGAGTGCAAATAAGCTGATTATTTCCAAAAATGAAAAATATTGACGTTTATATTTATTAATTTTTTATGATCCAAACAATATCTACTTTCTTGATAAATAGTGAAGTAAGACACTTATAAAGAGACCGGGGGGGTGTATTTTGATTCCAAGTTGTACTCATGAAATCAGTTTATCTATTTATTCTTTTGTAAAGGGTTCGGATACCTTAATACTCTTTCTGTCTCAGCTGAACTTGCACTCTTACTTTTTGAACACTATTCTCCATCAAAATTTAATTGCATTTTTAATAGATATATGAACAATAATATTATCGTATATGATATTGTTCAATTCGTCATAACAAGTAGTTTCTAAATATCAACTTTTTATTTGTCGTTATTATACGTAGATAAACATATTAATGGTCAAGCATGTCTCTTGAACAGCGTGCAAAAAGAAAGAGTGCAACTCTAGATTGAATGGAGGGAGTACAAAATTCCCTTTCACCACGGTGGAAGCTTTTTATTTTTATTAAAAAAATGTCACATTTTAAAACAAAGTTCGACAACAAACTGGGCTACTTTCTATGTTCCTTTATAACTGTCTCACCATAAAAAGGTCATTTTTAAAAAAATTATTGAAATAGCATATAATTTTTATCTTTATTTTTCACATTTTTTTTTGCTAAAAATGGAAGTAAAACACTAATAAAGGAACATCAAATAAAGCAGTAAGACACTCATGGGAACGGAAAGAGTAGTTTAGTTTGCCACCGGGACTCTTGGATAGAAATTAAGGGTTAGGGGGACTCTTGGATGGAGATTAAGGGTTCTTTATTTGCTTATTTCTTCTCCTCCCTTGTTTAAACAGTAGCCCTGAAATAGTAGAGTAAATAAAAGCACAAAATGCATATATGACCCTATATTTTGGTTATAAGTGTTAATATAACTCTGTAAAGTTTGAAAGTGCGATTATAATCCTATCTTTTGCATTAGAAGTGCCAATATAACCTTTAGGCACTATTCCAATGTTGAGTAGGTAGTTTCTGGCATTAACAAAATACAAAAGACTAAACTACCTTTAGTATAATAACTAAAAATTTAATGACATAACTACCTATAGGGTTCTTAATCTTCATCTTCTAACCTCATCCAACACCACCTCCGCCGCTTGATCTTCGTCGCACCGCCGCAGCATCGCATCGCTACAGAAGAAACTTTACACAGCACAAACAAGAAGAAACTTAATGAAGAAATGGTAAAAAAACATGAACATGTCAAAAGCCAATGGGGATCTCCAATCTGAATCACAAACCAAATCAAACAGCAAAAATGTTTAGGAAAATTTTCAGAAACTCAAACAAGAAAAGAGCAATAACGGAGTAGAGAAGCTAAACAAAACAAAAAGGAGAAGGCGCTTAGTAGTAAAGAATAGATTGGAAGATTTTCCTCAGTTTATCATCAGATTAACTAGATATATACCATAACATCACAACGCTTTTTCCATAAAACAATCTCTAAATGAAAGCATAGATTTTCAATACAGAGAAACAATTTTCAACCACCAATTCACCACACCCTTAACCTCTGACCACCAGACACCACCCTTCACCTCCGACCACCAATTCTCCCACCATTGTGGCCTAATAAATGCCAGCGGCAGAGGAGCACAACCACGATGAATCCACGGTGGAGGACGTCCGATTTGAAAACCCAGGGAAGATCCGAGGAAGACCGCGATTGAATCCGACGAAGAAGAAGAAGATTTTGAAGTACGAGAAGAAGACTCCGCCACCACGTCGGTCTCCAGGTACAACTGTTTCTCACGATTTGGGGGAGACGGAAGTATGAGAAGAAGATTTTGATGTTTTTGGTTAGGGTTTACAAGGGCAAGGGCAATATAGTCTTTTACATATTTTATAATTTTTATTTTTTTAAAACAAGGGTATAACAGTCAATTCACATAATTCCGGTCAAATTAAAGCCTCCGTGGTTAGATTGGCATTTTCGAGCAAATAATAAAGTTATAGTTGCACTTTCGAACTTTACAGGGTTATATTGGCACTTTCGACGAAAATATAAGGTTATACTGGCACTTAACTCTGAATAAAAATAGGTTCAAGTCTGGAAACGTTTAGTGGGTAAACACCCTTGAAATTCAAATGGCAGCTAAAATATGTATGCCAAAACAAGAGCCCCTTGATATATCCTACTCTGCCTCAGGGATGAAATCTGACAACAAAATTTCAAGAGACTTAGTTACAGGCAGCTCATTGGCATGGAACACGCAGGTTGAGAGGCGTCGTTAGATGTCAGCAAATTTCTAATCTGCATTTGTTCATGATGACCATTTGATCTGATCTAGACTGTCTGAAACCAGTCTCATCCTCGGCCGAAGTTCAGGATCTTGTTCTGTACAGTTGAGTGCCATGTGAAACAGGGCGAGCACTTGCTTTTTTGCTTGAACCTCGTGTAGCAGCGCAGGGTCGATGATTTCTGATAAAGGTCTCTCTTCGCGAAAAACCTTCCTCACACTGCTCTCTAGTCCTTTCTCATCATCATCATCCAGGCCGCTATGTGGCAACCGGCCAGTTAGCATTTCCAGAAGCAGAACGCCAAAGGAATACACATCGCACTTCTGTGTCAGCTTACTACCTAGGATTCGTGCTTCGGGTGCTGTGTACATTACTGACGATGCAGTGCTTCCAGGGCTCACAGTGATCTGGCTTGAGCTCTGCCTTCTGGAAGCAGCATTTGAGGTTCTTGATGCGCCCGATACAAGCCGTGTCACGCCAAAACCAGAAATGCAAGGCTGCAGATCATCATCCAGAAGGATTTTTGAGGATTTGATACTCCCGTGAACATATTTTCTAGGGCTGCATTCATGAATGTACACTAGACCGTGAGCAACACCTTGTGCGATTTTCAACCTCGACAACCAGGGCAATGGCGGTAACAAATTAGCAGGACCTCCTGCACATACACACGAGCAGAAGTAACATTAACTTGATAAAATGCTGAAAAACACATCAAAGAAAGGCCAGATTCGCTCGACTTGATCCTGATCGAATACATTACTGTACATGGATGTTCAATAATTAACTTCAAGGCAGCATCAAAAGTTACACACATGTCTCTAAAGTTTGATTGTAAACCTACATAACAAAGAAGAACTTGTGCAACACATGAAGAGAGGTTAAGAACTCTACAAGGTTGATACCAGATATTCAAAAAATTACCACATGATAAATGACAATTTGTAGCAATACTTAAACGCATTGAATAAAGAAACATTAATACTATAAAAACTGTCATCAAAACTCAATTAGGTATCCAATGAGAATTAAAACGTCCAAAATCTGCAATAAATATGAGCAGTATGCATAAACAGTTGGTACCATGAAGGGCATTGTGCAAGCTTCCATTGGAGATGAAATCAGAAACAAGCAGTTTCTCATCGCTAGCATAGTAATAAGCCCTCAACCTAACAACGTTGGTATGTCGAATCCTCCCTATACTCTCCACCTCCCCCTCGAACTCCCTCAACTTCACAGCGGCATCTCCATCGCTCAGCCGCCTCACAGCAACAACGGCTCCGCCACCCATGCCTGACCTCCTCCCAACGCTCCCGCTACCGCTGCCACCACCCACCACCACCTTGTACACTATCCCACTCCTGCTTTTCCCCACCACATAAGCAGATGCCCTCAATAAATCCTCCAATTCTAACCCTATCCCTTCATCATCATCACCATCATCAATCACAACAAATTTACCTTTTGGCCCCTCCTCGCTCCCCACAAAGCTACTTTCCCTCTCCTTCACCCTCTCCTTCACCCTCTCCTCCTCCAACTTCTCACTTCCCATTTTACCATCTGCGAAACTCCATCTTTTCATAATCACCCATACAGAAGCGAAAACACTTAATATTAGCATCGAAATCCCAATAATTACAGCAATTGCCACCGACCCATTTCTTGTTTTCCCCTTCTCCACAATCCCATCTGATAAAACCCCAGGCTTTTCTGGGTCCCGCAAAGTGATGGGGTTCTTCGCCTGCGGCTCTCTACTGCAAGGTACATTCTCCAAAGGGAACCCACAGAGATAAGGGTTCCCGGAAAATGCGGTGGGGCCCTGGTTCAACAGGGACCCCACCTGGGGTATCTTTCCAGTGAGATTATTCCGCCTGAGGTCCAAGCTCAGTGTGGCCGGAAACCCACCAAAGCTCGCCGGGATCTCGCCGGAGAATTCATTGCATGAAAAATTCAAAGCCCCGGAAAGCTGAGTCAAGTTGGTCAGCCCCTCAGGGAGGGACCCATTGAACTGGTTGGAGGAAAGGTCAATGTGAGAGAGATTCTTGAGGGCAGTGATCTGGTGCGGCAGGGGTCCAGAGAGGGAGTTGTGGGAGAGATCCAGATAGATGAGTAAGGTGGCATTGAAGAGGTGCAAAGGGATGGGCTTTGAGAAGTTGTTGAAGGAGAGAGTGAGGGAAGTGAGGGAGGACAGTGCCCCTAGCTCAGAGGGTATGTACCCTACAAGGCCTTTGTTGGAGAGGGATATGGTGGTGACCTTAGAGTGGGAGTGATCACAGGTGATCCCTGCCCAGGTGCATGGTGTAAAGTCTGAGTCTTTCCATGTTGCAAGAACTTTCTTTGGGTCTCTGGTTATGGCTGCTTTGAGAGCTAAGAGTGAGAGCCCATCTGAGTTGAGTGAATGTGAGAGACTAATGCAAAATGTAGAGAATGTGAGGAGTACAAATGCAATTATTGAACTCTTTCTGAGCTCCATTGTTATGCATGAACTGGTTGCAGGGGTGAAGAAGAAGGTAATGAAGAAGAAGGTAATGAAGAAGAAGGTAATGAAGAAGAAGAATAGGACAAATAAATTTGAATTTTTGAGTTTGGTATGAAAGCAGTGGGATTGGACTTCGGGGAGGAGCTCTGCTAGTATTATACTCCCTCCGTCCAGCTAGAAACACAAGTTTTTTAATTTTTTTTAATCATCCAATTATTATATTCTTTCTTTTTTAAATTTTGGTATGGTACTTTTATTCTATTTTTATTTTTATTTAATTTCATCATATTTTAATATAAAAAATAAGTAAATGTTGGGCAAAAAATAATAAAATGAGAAGTACAAAAATAGTTGAAACATCCAAAGAAGAAAAAAGTTTAAAAATAGTTGGGATTGAGGGAGTAATAAGTTTGAATTTTGTTGGTAGTAGTAACTAGAGTAATTGAGGTTGAAATTATGGGAGTAGATTTTACTTGTGGATTTCATTGGGACCGGAGAACAGTGTTAAGTGTTTCATTGTTATCTGATTCAGGCTTTTGACTTCTTTTAGTAAATACCAAATGGTCTTAAAATCTCAAGTTGAATTTCATTAGTAATACATTCTTAATCAAGTTTTTTTTTGTGATGAGTAGTTCTCATGATATGCAGTTTGTCCATAAGTTTATAGATAGGGAGGGGCCTGCTTGTAAATAATGTAAACTTAAACAAAAAAAATACGCAATAAGCTAAAACGTAACTTCACACACAAACACACAGTACTCTATTTTTCTTCTCTGAAAAGCTCTCAAATCAAGTCTTCCTTACCTTTTCGATCTTCTCGTCGGTACGTTTCTAATATTCTTATCCATGACGCCTTTCTGATGTCCTCCGACGACAACCGGCACGATTCTGACTCTTTTTGTTCTCCGGAATCCATAGAATCCCGATCAATTCTTCCTCACCAGTCTGTCGGCGTGTTTCCAATTCCTCTCATCCAATCTGTTCACGGGGCCTTTCCGATGTCCTCCGACAACAACTGTTGTGATTCCGACGAAATTGAGCAACCAAATCTGTTGCTAGATCATATTGAAGCAGATGAAATTTCAGCTGCTTTGATTGTAAAAACTACTGTTATCGAATCTGAATTTACAAGAGAAAACACAATTGTAAACAGCAGGATTCAACTTCAAGCAAATGACATTCAGTTGCAAGAAGCTGAAATAGTACTCAATTCCTATGAAGGTATGATTTTCTCTCATCATACTGACATTCTAGAGTTCAATTGCAATCGATATGAATATAGCTATTTTTGAAACTTCTGGACACTGAAATTCGACTGCTATGAACATGTATGAACATGTGGAAACATTACGAATATAAACTACATGCTGCACAGAAATTTCATATAATTTATCCATTTGTTAACTTAAATCATGTATAGGTTACAAATAAACATGCATTAGATTAAAATAAACAAAACACGAAAAATGCATTTGTCAATTCCAACTTTTGACAAACTTGTGCATTGTTCATATTATAACATGTACAAAATACACTACACTTTGCATATGTTACATTATAAGTAGAATTCGTTATCCTTATCAGGACAGAGCTTACATTGGAAATTGTATTCTTTATTATTACAGGTACAGATTTTTCAATTTTAAATGAAATTGATGACACTGAATATCATACCGGTGTAAAAGAAGAAACAATTGGAAGCACTTCATGCTATGTACAAGAAGCATGCAAATGCTATTGGTTTCAGCTACAGGAAAGACTGCCAACGTCGAAACAACACATGCTAGATTCATGAAAAGTACTACAAGTAATCTGTTGGAGGCCAACCGAAAAATATTAAAAACCAGCACTACCAGACATGTTCCTTGCATGGATAATGAAAATCATTCTGAAAAGAAGAAGAAGAGGAAGAGAAAGGACTTGATTACAAAAAAGTGGATGTCTAGTTGAAATTAGAGTGAAGCTAAAGCGGGATTATTACGCCGTGGCATACCACAACACCGTACACAATCATGAGTTAACAAGACCAACCTGACAATATCTCAGTAGGAGTGAATGGAGGATTACAGAAAACAAAGGAAATGCCATCACAATAATGGAATAGGCAGGTTTAAGACCTATTGTAGGATATAAATACATGTCTTTTGAAGCTGGTGGAGAAGAAAATCTAGGGCATACGATGAAAGGCCACTTCAACTTTGTGAGTCGACTTCGGAAGAAAGAAATAAAAAGTGGAGATGCTCAGAAACTTTTTAACACACTCATGGAAATCAATGACAAGGATAACGATTTCTTCTTCAAAGTCAAGTTCGACAAGGAAACAAAACTATCAGCAGTGTTTTGGAGGGATTCAATGAGGCTAGAGGACTACAAACTCTACGGAGATGTCACCATATTTGACACTACATACTTAACAAACAAGTATAACTTGATTTGTGCACCAATAATTGGAATCAACAATCACTGGAACATAACAATGTTTGCTTGTGCTTTTATAGCAAATGAGTTACCTGATACTTTTGCGTGGCTCATCAACACTTTCAAAAAATCAATGGAAGGAAGGGAACCTGTTACAATATTCACAGATTAAGATCCTCCAATGAGCAAAGCAATAAATGAGGTATGTTGTGAAAATTTGTTGTTTACAGTTCTAAACATTGAATATGCACTCATAGACATTGCACATCTTACCTTGCAGTATATAAAACATACCTTATAAGCTACACTTGTTACTTTAGAATACAAGTTTCTTGAAAATGATGTAGCTTCAGAAATTATATTTCTTACCTGAAACTGAGTAGGGAATGTTAGCTTTTGTACCTATCAGCTTACAGTATGTATACTAATCAACTTTCATTTCTTGTTGCAACTTTCAGGTCTTCCAAAACACAAAACACAGGTTGTGCTTGTGGAACATAAAACAAAATGCAATACAACATTATGGGAGATTAAAGAAAGATGAATCATTCAAAAGTGATCTAGACTACTGTATGAAAAGATGTCGTAATCCAACAGAATTTGAAGAAAAATAGACCTCCATGATTGCCACATACAAGCTAGAAAGTAGCACCTGGTTTCAACGCATGTACGGTATCCATGAAAAATGGAGCACGGCTCTTCAACCAAACAATCAGAAAGTGGGGGGGAGATGAAGCAGAAAAGGAAAATACATGTACAAAAGCAAAGCCAAATTATCAAAAAAAAAGCAGGTATGTTTACATTAAAAATATGTATTACTTAGTCTAGAACACGAATTTGTTAACTTACAGTATGCATTTATTTTCCACTACCGGGCCTGTACAGGTTTGGTTATATATGCTGCTCAGGTTTACACACTTGCATTGTACAAAGGATTAAAAAAGGAATTTTCCCTAGCAATGGAAACTAAGGTCAAGGAACTGTTCTCAGAACCACCGGAAAAAAAATGAGGTCAGCCTAGAACATGATGAATCCAAATACGAGACAGTCGAGTACAAAAATAAAGATGGGCTAGTTGAAGTACAATGCACATGCAACTTCTTTGAGGTGTCATGTATGTTGTGCTTTCACACTCTCAGAATATTGCACCTTCATTCCATCACAAAAATACCTGCAAAGTACATCCTCAAAAGGTGGACAAAAAAAGGCTAAAACAGAAGTATGGGACAGGATTCTTGGTCAAGGAAAACAACCATCGGAAAGCATCAACGACATAGTTTCATGGAGGAACCATATGTCCAGCAAATTCTACAATCTGATTCTAAAGAGTGAAGGAAACTCAGAAGCTATAAGCGCTCTTCAAGAGATGTTTGACACTTGCTCAGCAAGAATAGAAGACTTGTTGGCATCAAAAACAAATGCCATTGAACAATCAACCACAAGTAGCCAATGCAACTCAACCATAACAAGTGCACCTAAGGTACTGGATCCAACCCAAGTGAAGACAAAAGGAAGAGGGAAAAGGCTAAAATTGGGCATGGAAAAGAAAAAACAAAGGAAGAAAACTACTGAATTCGGCACAAAAACACCAGATGTGAAGACACTGTAAAGAGTAGCATTGTTTAGGATTCAAGTTGCATTTGTCTACCTATATATTGTATTTGTTTTTCAGGATCATACTGTATGCCTAATATTTTTGTTTGCCTAAGATTTTTATACATTCAATAACATGCTGTATTTTTTTTAGCTTGCAACTATAAATTATCAAATTATAACTTGCATTTGTTTTGCTTGCCCAAGTACCAACCTTTGTTTCACAAAATGTTATTGATATGGAAACACTGACTATAAACTAACTGATATGTGATTACTTAGCTTACAACTGTAATTTATTAACCTATGGATTACATTTGTTTTCCTATAAGCTCAGAAATCCAACACAGTAAACCACATAACATAACTAAAATGTAACTCGGTATTAATAAGCATACAAATATTACTTCTGAACATTCAACATACACTTGTTTCCCTAAAAGGGACTTGTAATATATTTCACATAATTTTAGTGATACAAAAACCACTGAATACATGTATAACTACTTAGCTTACACATGTAGTTTATTAACCTATCAATTGCATTTATTTTCCTATAAGCTCAAAAAATTAACACAATCAACCACATCAAATAATTCAAAAATCAACTTGGAATTAAAAGCATACAAATAATACTTCTTCAAATTAAACATGCATTTGTTTCATAAAACCTGCAACCTTACAAAAAAAAATCCTAGAACAGCATCTCAAATGAGCTCAACATATCACCCACAAAACAATCAGTCACAAATCATCCAAAAACACCTTCAACCTTAAAAACAAATCCTAAAATACCGTCTCAATTGCGCTCAACATATCACCCAAACACCAATTAGTCACAACATAACCTGATTACAAATATCCAACAACAATTCAAAGATCCTACAACTAGAGATCCTCAAGTCCTTCAATCTCAAGGGAAAATGAAGGAATCATAGTACGAGTTTTCTTAATGTATTCATCAACAATCTTATCAACCCACGCATTCATGGCTGGGTCTTCCATATTTTCCCGTGTCGTCTTGACATGAACATGATTCTCATTTTTTGTGGTTGTTCCTTCTTCCTGTGGTTCTAATTGAGGTTATGGTTGCGGTTGAGGCTGCGGCTGCAGTTGTGGTTGCACAATCGGGCTAGAATTTTCCCTCTCAAGGTTTTGAACCAACACGCGTGTAATTACCTCCATGTCTCGTTTGAAAATGAGACAAGCCCTATTCAGAGGCTGACGGAGAAGAACATATATTAGTCAAATAAAAAAATTAGAAACTGTCTAAAAATGAAATATGAACTATAAACTGCATTAGATTAACTAACATATGCATTGGTTTTTAAACAACATGCACTAATTTTTAAAAACTATATAAAAAAGAGAGAAAAAATACTTACATTGCTGGTAGTTTTGTCAATGTCTTCATTGCTCATCATGCCATTAGGTATTCGATACGAAATAAATCTTGGCTCTGAGAAATGCCATCACATACGGCAGTAGGTGTATGAAGCCCCTCATAGCCAATATTCTCATTGTGAGTTCCCTCAGATTGCTGCTGGCTGCTTCTTTTATCTTTCACCCTCCCATCCTTTGTCAAGGGAAAACCAGCCTCTACCATAACCCCCTTATATGACCCATTTTTTCAAGATAGTGAGACCTGCCGAGCAAAGATTTGTTCGACCAATGCATGCACAAGGGCAGTCTAGTAGGGCTAAAAAGAAATCTATAAATATAAGCCAACAGCAATACAAACACACAACCGCCAACACAAGACATGTCTCATTTACCTGAATCAGATTTGAAGCTCCTAACACCCTCACAGAGACGATCAAGCACATCATCAAATGATGTACCTTGAGCTGGATATTTCTTGAGCGCATCCAACATGATCAAACCTAGAACAAAAAAATAAGAGGTCAGCCTAGAACAATTTGTAGTAAGCATAAAACAACATGAAATCAGCCCACATAATCAAACCTGTCAACCAGCCAAGGCACAATTCCAAGAGGAATGGATGAGATGTCAAACGCAAGAAGTCTACCAAAACCTATATCTTCCACATCAATCTTTTGGGCGGGACTGAGCGAGGCAATTAGCAATTTCAGCTTCGAAGGACAACAGCTGGTTGAGAATTTTTTAGCAAAACTAAAATAAAATAAAATATAAAAAGTGTAAGCATACATGTGTAGAAAAGTGTAAGTTTATTTGAGACTGTGAATAAAAAATAAACACTGAATCTTATCAAATGCAGCATCTTATGAAACAAGTACATCTTATAACATATTAAAATAACATTGTAAACAAGGAAAAAAACACTTACGTGTTACCCTCCTCATCATTACATTTGATCACCTGCTTCTTCTGACGGTTGCGCTACTGTTTTGCAGCTCCTTCTTCACCAGCAACCATTTTTCCTGACCCTGAAGCTTTACCAGCAGTACTGTCTGCTTTCCTCTTCAAACCAATTTTTTTGGCCACTTCAACACCTTTCTTCACCTTCTCAGCAGACTCCTTCAAAACTCCACCAGATTTCTTCGCCTTTTCAACACCTTTCTTCACAACAACTTTTTTAGTCTTTGTCTTCATCGCCTTCTCAGCAGGCAACTTTGCAGCAAGTTCTTCTGCCTTCCTTTTATTATGTCCAATAGAAGTCTCACATTGTTTACCCTTCTCCTTGCTCAACATACGAGGTGACGACCTCTCCTTCTCTCATTCAAATGAGACCACCACAGTAGGTCGAGCATCAAAACTTTCACCCACATTCACATCAGCTTCACAACCCTCACTCTCCCTCTCACATGCAGCCGCAGCAGCTTGCGCCGCCTCTGCCTTCGCAACTACATCCAAAATCCACCAATTTTCATTAATATAGTCTTCAATCATAATGTCCATATTGTCACCATCATCCCTGGACCCACCTTCACCATTATTCTCAACATCCTTAGAACAATTTTCACCAGTAGGTACAACTTCCTCCCTAACAGATTCAATCACTTCCCTATTCAAATCAGCATCATTCTTATTAAAATATGCCTCAACTTCAGCATTAATATCTGCTGAAACATCTTTCCCCTCAGCATACCTAATAACTTCACCATCAATTTGAACACCCTCAACACCATCATTAACATTATCAATCATCACATCCAAAATGTCCCTAATATCTTTCTTCACTATAACACCAGCTACTTCTCTACTCATTCGAACATCATTCAGCAGTGTGTCATAGTCAAATTCTTGACTTGATCCACCTTCACCCACAGCTGATACACTTTCACCATCTTTCAGCTGCTTAACACCCACATTTATCTGTTTCTTATTTCCCGGCTTAGGAACGACATGAACTGAAATCTGTGGAGTAGCACCACCACCAATTCTAGCAGACCTACGTGCCGATACAACTACTACACAAAATTGAAAAACAAAAAATTGTATAAGCACATATTAAAAAACAAACATAATCACACAAATAAAATGCAACATGTAAAGAAAAAAATAACCCCCGGAAGTATAAGACTGTTGAACCTTCTTCAGCTCATCTTAAAGAGAAGATCCATCCTTGTTTTTATATTTTCTAACCACCTTTTTAGAAGCTAAACAACATAATATATTTAAATACGTAAATGCATAAGCAAATAAGTAAATAAATGTACAGATAAATTACAATCACCTTTTTCTATCTTAGGTTCTTGATGTTGAATAGTATCTTCACCTCCTTCAAACACAACTAAAAATAATCATATACCACACAGTAAGAACTAATACATAAAGCATACAAAAAAATGCAAGTTGTAATTAAAAAAAATGCATGGATACTTTGAAAGCCAATAAGCAACCTAATCTGGAAAAACATCAGTATAACTAACTAATGCATAGGCTATACTATATACACAACTTCTAATGAAACAAATGCATACATAGTCTGACACTCAGTAAGCAACATAATCTGACATACACATTATAACTAACTTATGCATATAGGAAACTAACATAAGCAAATTGTAATGAAACAAAATACATACTAGCAAATCAGAAAGAATAACAATAATAAACTACAATCAATGAAACTCAAAACACACACTAAGTAACTAATTCGTAAGTTATATTAACATATGCAAATTCTAAGAAAACAAGTTCACATATAACAATCAGTCAACAACAAAATAAGTAACTCAAAACAGAGTAAATAACTTAGACAAATGTTAGTCTAACATATGCAAATCATAAGAAAACAAATGCACATCATAAAACAGAGTCAAAATATGCGGATCTGACATACAAATCAGAAAAAATGGGATGACTAACTAATACAACTGCCTAACATATGCAACTCCTAAGAAAACAAATGCACATTATAACTGAACTGATAACATAATGGAAAAAAAAACAGAGTAACTAACTAGTACACATCTTACAATAACAAATGTAACTTCTAAACAATCAAATGCATGATATAAAAAAGACTTAAAACATACAGATCTGACTAACAAAAAAGTCAACAACAACTCATATGCAGATATGACTTACAAATAAAATTTCTAAAAAAAAGTCAACATCAACAAGAGTCAAAAACATACATATACACACACAAAGAACAAAAAAAAGCGCAAAACTACAAATATTCAAAAAGAAAAACAGGAAGAATACGAACCAGGAGAAGAAAAGGGCTGAGACAACTTCTCACTTTTAGGAAGAATAGCTTTCCCATTCGCCCTACCCATGACTAGGTCATATACACACAAAAAATCTTACATCAGAATCGCGAACAACTATAAAGTAAAAACGGAAAAGAACAACAACGAAATTTCAAAACCTATAATATCAAGCTTAGCAATTCAGGTGATTCCGGCACAAACTTGAACAATGCAATTTCGGCGAGATTTCGTGAAGAACGAAGAGCGGAATTGAAAAAAACGAAGATCGGAGAAGAGAGGAATTGAAGAACGAAGAGAGGAGAAGACGAAATTTACAGTAGTTGAATAATGAGGACAAAAAATGGGTGATAAAAGGATTGCAGTTTCCAAAAATTTAACTGCTCAAAACTGCTGACAAAAGGAAAATTAGGCATGGATGAAAATTAAAAGCAGACAATCAACTTTAATTAATTACTAGGTACCCAATTTTTAAAATAATTATAATATGAACCTCATTTTGCATATAAATCCCTGACCTGTCTATAAACTTATGGACAGACCGCCTTTCGTGAGACGTAGTTAATCAAGTCTGGTTTCAGCTAATGTCTGTGCTTATCCTCATAACTTAGATGTATTCCGTAGCACTAAAATTGTTCTACTTACTACTCCATTTTGTAGTTCCATCAAAATTGACCTTCAACTAAAATCTTCTCATTTCTTACCATAGATTTGTGACTTAAACTTATGAGAAAAGTGCAAATAAAATCGTATATAATTTGACGAAAGTGCAGATATAACCATGCACTAATTGAAAGTGCAAATATAACCATATCTATTCAGGTTATGTGCAAATATAACCTTTTATGGCAATTAAAGGCCGAAATTTAGTGAAAATATCATTTAACCCCTATGTAAAAAAAATAAAAAAACACAGAAAACATAGAAATTACACATATGCCCTAAAGCCCTAAAAATTATCCTCTCTTCGCCATTATCTCTTTTCTTCACTTCCATCAGCTTCTCTTTTCTCTTTCACGCTGTTGGGCCGTCGTTTGCAATCCACCGACGAACACCAGCGAACGCCGCCGATGTCTACGGTCCGTGATCCGCCTCCGCCCGATCTAAGCACCACCTGCGAACACCATCAAAATTGATGGCGGGGGTGATGACATGGGAGGCAGATGAGCTCTGGAGGTGATGACGATCGGCTACAGTTGTGCCCCTGATTCGCAACCGCTGCGCCTCCCATTCGCTGACCGCTATGCCTCCGATTCGCAACCGACACTGAGTAGATCGGGAGTGGTAGCGGTGGTGGTTGTTTTCTGTGGTGGTGGTTCTATGGTGACGAGGGGTGGTTAAGCCATTTCTGGCGGTGGTTCGTGGTGAGGTTTGGGATTAGTGTGGCAGAGGAATAGATCGGGAATGGTAGCGGCAGTGGTTATTCTCTGTGGTGGTGGTGGTTCTATGGTGGCGAGCGGTGGTTGAGCCATTTCTGGCGGCGGTTCACTGCGAGGTTTGGGATCAGTGTGGCAAAGGGGTAAATCGGGAATGGTAGTGGTGGTTATTTTTTGTGGTGGTGGTGGTTCTATGGTGGCGAGCAATGGTTGAGCCATTCCTGGCCATGGTTCGCGGCGAGGATTGGGATTAATGTAGCGGAGGAGTAGATCGAGAATAGTGGTAGTGGTTGCTGGTGGGTGGTGAGCTAGGTGGCGACGCTGCTAGCTGCTGGTGGTGGTGACTGAGGGCAATTTTATCTTTTTAATTTTGTATTAGGTTTGAAGGGCAATTTGGTCATTTTTTGTTGGTCAATGGCCGAAAATGGTCAATCAATGTTTGAATAATGGTTTTATGATTATATTTGCACTTATGTATAATAGATAGGATTATATTTACACTAAAAAATAATTGAAAACTATATTTACACTTTACTCAACATATGTGATTATATCTGCATATTACCCTAACATTATCATGAGAAGTCTAGATCCACTAAAAATTATGAAATTAGACCATAAAATAATCATATTGGGACGGAATCAATAACCAAGTAGACAAAAAAGAATACGGAAGGCTGCAGGAAGGCAGTGGTGTAGTTTGTCATGCACTACTATGTGCTTTCTCCGTAAAGGCGATACCCTCGCCCTCAGGGCCCCGATCGCAATGATACTACACCCATAATTAAGGAGGTGCTTTCTCCATGAAGGTATCGCCCTCAAGGTCCCGACCACAATGACACAATACCCATAATCGAGAAGATAAATCACTACTCCCAAGAATTCGACACTCGGTCATGACATTAGTATGTGCTTTCTCCAATGTGGTATAAAGGAGATGGTGTCAGAAACAAGATGACCACTTTTTCATTTTTCTGGCTTAATTTCAAAACAGAACCCACATGCAATATGCATCATATATCCTCTCTTTCCAGATTTCCTAATAGGCCCTGGGGATTTCAAATTCAACCCAAAACGACAATGACAAAAACACTCATGTCCTTCTCCCAACCTCCTGTCTTCCACTCCCGCCTCTTTCAAAACTGATCAGGACAAAACAGAAGCCTGTTTTCCCTTCTGGTGCTCTTTTCCTGCAAACAATTTATGGAACCTATTCTTTGGTATCTACTTCACTCAGTGGGAATTCTAGGACCAACAAACCACTACTAGTAGTAGCATCAAGATGCATCATCAAGAAGCACCCACGTCACGTGAGTGCTTGAGACATTAAGTGTCTGGCAGATTTGGTGTCACGGATCCATCACCAAGATGTGTTATCTTGACCATTAAAAAAAAGGGATATGTGTGACTACTATCTGTGTGAAAGAAATTTATCAGATTTCATCCATGGTAAAAGTGAAATGAAACAAGTGCAACTGTACATTTTGTAGTATAACACTAAGAAGGAAGTTTCAAAGTCTTGATCTTGCTCCTGCCTTTCCAGGAATCTGCAAAGCCTCGTAGTGACCATACCCATGATATAGCACATTAATGGGATTGTCCTTCCCATATTCTTGCCCATACTCAGCAATGGATATCAAACCACCTGAATCTTGGTCATGCATGTACACAGTTATCGGCATCCTGAAGTTAATCAAGACATTCGCCTCAGCATGATTTTATTTTTAAAAAACAATCTTCCCCCGAGGAAGATAAGAAGTGTAGCAGAAAAGCATGCAAGGAAAAGCAGAACTGAACAGATTTAGTCTTCAAAGTTGACAGATTTGTTACTTAAATAAACCTAATATGGGAACAACCCAGTCTCTATCATTTCGATGACTCGTAACTTACCAAGTAATCAACAGGAAAAAGGGCATAAATAAACAGTTAATTTACTCTTGGTTACTGGGTAAGTCAACTGTGCGACCAATTGTGTTACATAGTGGTTCAGCCTCATTTAAACATTTGATAACAAGAAGCCAATAATTACTTCATGTCTCTTTTCTTTTAACTGTCCCAGAATTGCTAAAAGTTGAATCATTAAAAACTGAATTGACTTGTTCTTTGGGGATTACTTATGTTAATTCTCTAAACCATACTGGCAAAATTTATCGAAATTCCATTAATGAATTATATGTGAAGAACAATAACAGCCAGAAAAGATCATACATTTTAAGGTGAGTAGATCTCCTAATGCCTGCTGTTGTATGCTGATATGCTCAAATGCTCAAAGAAAGAGCCAAAATATTGAAACAGGAAGAAGTAAGGAAAGAGACATAATGATACTTACTGCAATACATGAGAAGCCATCAACAATTCAGGCTCACCACCCCATACATGAGGTTTCCTCATTTTAGAGACGTATGCATCAAAATCACCCTCTATGAACCTAAAAGTGATTCAGAATTTGTCATCTGACATAAATTTAAAGGGTAAAAAGCAAACAAGCTTGACGACTACAAATTAATAATATAAAAAACTTCAGCCAACTTGAAAATGGGATACAACAGATACATCATAGCCCCAATCCACATTTGGTCTCTTCTGGATGCACCTAAAAGTAAGGTTTTAGCATCTATCCATGAAGAAAATGGGGAAACTAATAAGTGCCATGTCTGGTATAAAGTTGAAATACAAAAGTTCATCCTGTATGCTACATAGAAGGAAATTCGATGGCAGCATAAGTTTAGGGGGCTTTATGAATTGGGTAGTTGGACTATGAACTACTTATGACTAGGAACGAAAGATGAAGGTTACACAAATAAAAATCTTGAGATGAACATGCAGACACACTAGACTAAATGAAAGAAGATATGATTTACAAAGAAAATGACGGTGTCCCAAATTTTCAGGTGCCTGCACTTAAATAAATGTGTGTGATAGCAGAATGTGACAGTAAAAGATGATCTGTGTGGTTATCCCACAAAGTCAGGCAAAACTTAGTTACTGTGGATGGAAACGTTGATTTCCCAGAGCTTTACTCATTAAGATGATTTATGTAGGTGGCTGTTATCCGATTCATAAGGAAGGTACAATTACAAAGTCTATAAAAACTATTGCTAAAAATGAAAGGCAAAATTAGCCTACCATTCGGTCTCTTGACGTCTCTTCACAAGCTCATCAACCACCTAAAACAACAATTTATCCAGTCATAGACCATCCTTACAACAAACTTCTTGAAATATTTCATTTGAGAAATAGAATCCAAAAATTAAAGAAAAAGAATCAGCAAACTTCAACTCCCCAGTTGCACAATTATAATTGGGCCAATGACAAATGAATAACTAATGAAAACAAAATCAAGATTCAACCTTAATCTTGTAGCTTATTAGAGAAACTTGTCATCTTCGGTCTGTAATCACAAATAATGATGCTACGCTAAGATGTGATTACAAACTTGCCACCAATTTATAAAGTGTAATTACTTCTTTTTTGGGTTGGGCTGGGAGGAGGGCCTGGTAGAGAGGGTTGGAAAATGGCTACGAAATCAGCCTCGTAAACATGTCATCATTCAAGTATTATTTGGAATCCAACTGGCTGCCAAAAAATAGAAGGAAGTTCTCACTACTCTGGGTACAGAACAATAATTTTAGCTATCACATGTAGGTCTTCTATTTAGCTATCACATGCTAGGGATTAGTTCGTACATCTTCCTGATATGTAGGACTTCTATTCAATTACCATAGTAACCAGAGATTAAATAGACTTCATATCAGTCGATGTTCATGAAACTACATTGATTAAAGTATTTTGGCATAGGCAGTGAGTAATCATGAATTACAGATTTCAAATTTCGCTATCATTGAAGATAAGCCGCAAGAAAATATGCCCAAATCTGAATATGGTAAAGGAGACTTTTATGTACAGCTTATCAGCTTATGCTAAGGAAAAGGGGAAGCAATCATACTCTGGCTCGTAAATCATCGGCCAGCTCCCTCTGAAGTTTCTCATTTGGAGCATATTTTCCAGCTCGCAGACAAGCACCATGAGTAACAGAACGAAACAAGCACCTTCCATCTCCAGGAATGCCTGCAAAAGTATGAAGCAGCTGTCTATGTCACGACAGATTCAATGCAGCTATAAAAAACTTCATGAGAAACATGACTATAGAAATAAGATAAGTTAACTCAGCATACGAAATTGGCTCTCCCTTGACATTTAAACTTTTCAGGGTTGTTGTGACTTGTGAGCGTCCGATTTTTACATTCATCATACAAGTTAATACAATCCATATATCATAATCCACAACAGCCAGCAATCACTTTTTGTCAGGATATCTGGTATCACTAATACATAAACGCTGACTAGAATCGTGAGAGCATCTGCATGCAACTATCTGCTCATAGATATCAAGGAAACCCCACGGTTGATGCCTTCTACATTAAATCAGTCACCTTTTTTCCCTGAGTCACAATGCAGAAAGTTACTCTTATCAGTCTCAAAGTGACACTTTCTAAGGTCCAATCAGATGCCATTTTCCCAGTTGTTTATAGTTTAGACTATCTCAGCAGTGACATCAAAAGTGGTCTAAGCATAGGATTTATCAATTGGGAATTTTCAATTTCTAGCTGGTCACTTAACCCATTGAAAGACATAGGCTATGTCACCCTCTCCATACAAGAGAAAGTTAAATGACCAAATTGACAGTGAAAAGGAAAAAATAGAAATGAAACCAGAACTCTGGTGCTCACTGGTTACAGAGTAGTCAGTGCAGACTTTCTTCCCATGAGAATATGATTCAATGGAGATGTCACGATCATCTCCCTGCTTGGTCTCTGGAGCTTCAGCATGAACTGGTTCAGAACTTGAACAACAAGCTATGCCAACAAACAAACCTCCAGATGCTAAGTGTTGTGACCACTGAATTCTTGTTTTCCTAGGAGCTCTAAAATGGAAATTCGACTTTTCTGAACCCAAGCAAATATTAAGGCATGTCCTCTTGGACGATCTATTACACATGCTTGTAATTTTCATCGATTGGCACTTGTTGAACTGCTTGGAGACAGTGGATTGAAAACAGCTACCTTGTAATGCTTGAAAGCCAACGAAAGATGATGTACTTCCTGCCCTTGATGAAGGCAGAATAGCCCATGTTAGTTCTGGACGCTTTGTGGAGGAATGCAAAAGGCGCAAACTGGGTGGCGCTAGCAAGATATTACTACCAAGACAGCTACTCATCTTAGTTAGGATGCTGTAATTGGAGTGGATCACTTTCATAGATATGCTCAAACGGGCACGCATATAGTCACGGCCAGCAATGGCGCATCCAGCACATTGTATCTATACGGACTGACCTAATAAGCAAGCATCTTAAGTCATTATACTAGTATAATTTGTAATAATGGCATCCATCAACTGTAACATCGCACAAAATCAAATGATTTTCTTATTTCCTTCTCATTTCTAGCGAAATTTGTAGCAATAGCTTATGATTATAAAATAAAGTCCTAGACACGTGTAAAGTTCTTCCTCTCTTCATCAGGTTATAGCGTGCAAAGAAGATTGTATTAAGCATTCCTTAAAAGTAATTTTGCCCTACAGAGTGCCAGAGATATCCAGAGCATTGAGATTACAATCAATAAACTAATGATTTCCTCAAATGTGAGAATGGAGGGGCTATCAATAAATAGTCCAACTTTATATCTCACAAAATCAAAATCCAGTTGTACTAACCCTGTTAAAATGCCAGCATCCCACCTCAATTCTAGGATTGCTTCTATTAACCTCTAATTATGTTAATCCAAGCAGAATATTTATAAGCACAAATGCAGTTGTTTTCACTCATCTTTTAACCAGTAAAACATATGCTCCATCATCCAAAAAAAAATCAAACACGTGGTACTGAAAGCATTAATGACATTAGAACTTATCTTATTCTTCATACCCAGATTGATGAACCTCACGAGCTGGAAAATACAGGGAAGATTAAAATATGAAGCAAAGCATAATTACCAGGATATTTTAAACCTCAAGGCATAGCTTGAAATTGCTGCTATGGTAATCAAAAGTATTCCAGTTTGTTTGCTTTGCATTTCGGTTAATGTAAAAAATTGAAGTCATCGAATGTCCTAGATTCCAAGAAAACGTTTCACAAAGACCATTTTACTTCGGGCCCACTTAAATTACTGCTCAGAAATAAGCGTTTCTGGCCAGTGGAATGTGCTGTGCAAAAGGCGATCAATCCGCTCGCCCTCAGCGGCCCATACCAGCCCACACCCAGGCCATCGTATGAGAGGTAAATCACGGTAGCCCAGCACCAGGACCCATGGGCTTGGCATTGCCTCGGTGCGCACAAGGGAGCCTTGCAAAGCAAGAACTCCCCACACTGCCGCTGCCGAGGATCGAACCTGGGATTATTGGCTTACCCACCCATGTCCCAACCACTGGGGTACACCCGTGGGTGTTGGAATGTGCTGTGCAGCCCATTTAGAAGAAGGCAAGTAAGAGAATTATACTCCCTCCGTTTTTTTTTCATTGGCACCTCTTAGAATTGAGGAGATCCTAAATGAGTGGATGAAATTGAATTGAAAGAAGAGAAAGTAAAATGAGTGGATGTAAAAACCTTAAACTTGCCCAAAATAGCAAGTGCGAATTAAAAAAAACACCACTTTTAGTAAGTGCACCAATGAGAAAAAAACGGAGGGAGTACATTTTCAATCCAAGTAATTTGGTTTATTGGTCATGTATCTCATATAATTCTTTAACTTATTGTTTCTTGAGTTTTTTAACTATTTGCATGATTTAATTATGAGTGCATCTCTTGAAATACGGTCTTCCTATATGTCATTCAAAGATTTAAACTGTAAACTAAAAAAATGAAGATACAATTTTTGGATTGTATTAAATCAGGTCATAAATTTATAATTACTGCACATTGCATACTTAAATACACTTATAACCCTAACTTTAGGTTGAAAGTGCCAATATAACCATGCAATCTCATAAAGTGTCAATTTAACCCTAACTAATTATTGCATGTGTCAATCTTACCCTAACTTTTAAAAAATTTGTGCCGATATAACCAAACTCTCTAATTTTGGCATTGACCCAAAAAATTCAGGCATTGACCAATAACTAAAATGACCAAAATACTGCTTAACCAAAGCTGAAAATTTAATACCCATTATAAACTAATTATTGCATGCGGACTTCTTCTCATTAAGATGACAACTGTGTCTCACACAAAGTGGGTGTCTCACACAAAGTGGGGTGAGCCTCCCACGTGCTCTAAGAGCATGCTCCACACCAACATGGTGCATTTGGAGACTTAGGATCATAATAGTGCAAACCAAGGGGAAAGGAGAATCGAACCCTGGTTGCACCTGCCCGAGCACATTGCTCTGTCCACTTGAGCAAACCCAAGTGGTTAACCCTTCTTTTTATATATAAGAAAACCTTGTAATACTCCATTGAACTAGTACAAAACTGTCTCATGTCAGTATAACAATAAATTGTACCAAGCACAATTTTGACTAGAATAGAGCATGAAATGAACTTACGGAACACAAAACCAACTAGAGCCTATAGATAGTAGCATTTGGCAACTCTCAGTCTCAAGTTGGGGAGAGCATGAGAGTGTATGAAACACAGTACTGCATCTTCACATACAGGTCGAGGAGAGTTGATGAGACATCAAATGCATGTATTTTTCAGAGCATTTAACATCTCTTTTGGTATCCTTTTGTTGCAACATTGCTAGATTTAGACTGGTTTACATCATAAGGAGTTTAGATGACTGTTTTTCGGTTTTCATACCTAAATCCTTCATTTTGTAACCGACGTTTAGTCTAATAGATTTTTGGTCCTTACGTGCATTTAGATTTCTTTTTGTGAGAGCTTAATTTGTAGATTGCTCGTAAGCACTTCAGAGTGGTTTAGTGAAGACCACTCGCAGGGATGGTAGAAGATTGAAGGCCACTCACAAAGTGGTAGAAGATAAAGTGAAGAAGGAGAGCAAAGTAGAGGGCGAAGAATGATCTATGTTTTGAAGCAGATTTCTGAGAATGATCCAAGAAGAACCAGCCTCCAAGAGTGGTACCATTGGATTCATCTTCTTGAGTACTATAAATAATTGACTATAAGAACTCTCAAAACGGATCAACAGTTCACCCAGAGGAAGCAAAACAAAATAAGACTTTTTTGTGTCGTGACTCGCAAAAAGTGTGTTGCGGCTCACGAAAAGTGGACATGAGAGCTCACATTTCTCACAAAATTCCTGATTTAGTCACGACTCGCAAAGGAGGCTTCGTAACTTGCAAAAATTGCCGTGATACTTGCTTTTTACTCCCTTTTTTCTTGTAATATAACTAGCATTTCATCCACTCATTCCTTATCAATCTAAGCCCAACTTGGGGCTCCAAAACCCTAGTCTTTCACCCCTTTCTTCCATTTTCTTCTTCCTTCTTTGTAGATTTTTGTTCTATGTAATGGGTTTTGATTATCTAGGTTACTTTTGTACTTGGAAGAAAATGATTGAAGCTTCCACATCTATGTAGTAAGAACCTCTATTTCACTCTTTATTGAACCTTTTGTTATTTAGCATTCATGTGTTCTTAATATTGTGTTTTAATTCAGTTATACCATGGGTTATTTGAGAATATGAAATTTTTCTGTGATTGAAGTGCTTGGGTGTTAGGAAAGTTGTAAATTTCTTAGCTCATTTGACATGAAAATCCAAGAACATGGAATTAGAACTCCTTGTGTATAATGTGTTGTGATTCTTGCTAGATAAGTATGTTAATGTGGATTGTTCTCATATTTATCCTATAGAAGAAATAAAAGGTTGGATCTTGAATGTGTTTGTTATAGGTTTAGCCTATTGAATGCTTTGTTTGATTAAATGGCTATGCCTTTGGTAGAAGGCTTGCTGTTATCAAATCTATGGTTCTTCGTGTGAAATGCCTTTGATGAAATACTTTTAGGCGTTGTTTGTCCAAAGTGATTGTCAATGAGGTTTTCAAAATGTCGTTGTTTGCATTTGCTAATTACTCTTAAGAAGAAATGAATGTTGATCTTCAAAATGGAAGTGATAGCATTCCCCATAGGTAATGGTGTATATGTAGCCTGATCAAAAGGCTGACGGCCGCTATGCCTAACCCAATTTCATCCTATAAACAAGGTGAAGCCTCTTCAGCCCATGGCATTAATTAACTACGTTTGAGACTTCCAGTCATCACAGAAAATGTGGACCGAGAAATGAGGAACGAACGGCGAACACGAAAGCCATGACCACATAATTTGGTGACGTGGTGTAACCTACGATCTCTGTTCCTAAAAATAAGGAACCATAACTATTTTGTCCTATACGTACAACAAGCTCAGGAGGAGCTAAGGTAAGCATAACTAACTAAAGAAATTCCAATTCTAAGAAGAGAAAACTGACTTGATCATTGGAGAGTTTCTCCCGGAATCACTTTCGGGACTGTTTTGCAGGTGCAGAAGCTTAAGGAGTGAACAACGAGCGGTTTACCTGAAAGGACCACTACATCATTTGGCAACGACTGTGGGGAACACAAAATTTTTTCTTTCGTTTAAAAGTCATTCAGGTAAACAATGGTGTTCACCAGAAGTGAGAGGAGTCTTAACCACCAAATAGAGGAGCAAACATCTGGACGTAGTAAAAGCATGCATTCTCCATGAGATCAGGACTACATCCTCAATCCTCAGTAGAGAAAGAGACACATTAAAGAGGAAATGGAGGAGGAGTAAGAAGCAAAATCTCCCAACACGAACCAAGAAAAAGAAAGAAAGATATTCACATCATTTTTAGAAGTGAACAGGGAAAATTTGTACAATCAGTTCCTGACAACGCTCAAGCCACACAATCCAAGAATAGAAAAAAAGGTAAGGCGAGAATGTGAAAATCTCAAGTACGAGGAGGAGCTGCGGGATATCTCAAGTAAAGCTTAATTCCAATTAATTATTTTCACAATGAAGTAGACAAGTCACCCCTAGCGCCATATCTCCGAGGACTTCAAGATGCCTAAGGATTTCAAACTTCCTTTACATGTTAAAATTTACAATGGAACCACAGATCCAAAAAAGTTTCTACATTCATACAGATATAGTATGAGGTTTCGCAATGTGAACATCAAATTAGTATGCAAGGCCTTCCCATCCTCTTGTCTGGAATGATTATCACCTGGTATGAGGATCTCCCAAGTGGGAGCATCAAATTGTGGGCACAATTATCAGATTGATTCCTGGGTCGCTTCTATCACAAGGAAAATTTCACAAAAATGTTGCAGATTTTAATAACATAGCTCAACGAAGTGATGAAAGTCTGGTGAATTATCATAGTAGGTTTGTCACGGAAAGTTTGCAGGTTTGCGACTTGTCATTCTAATCATCACTGGGACCATTTACAGGGGGCATGCGACCAGGAGAGTTCTACAAGGAACTAACAAAAAATATGCCTAAAAACCCGAGAGAGCTACAAAAGATGATTGAACAGCATATGTGGACTGAAAAGGCGAACAACCGTAAGATAGAAAGGAAACGAGACGAGAACCGAACGATGGAGGATTCATAGATGGATTTCACAAAGAAGGCAAAAGAAGCATAACTTTCAAGCAGGGAGAATCGAGATCACAATGCACGACATTTCAAGATACTACATTGACTAGATCAAGGAAAGAGATATGGCAAGCGAACAAGGATCTAATTCGAGAACCAGCGCCTATGGTGGTACCACCAGAAAAGAGATTTAGGGACTATTATTGTGCCTTCCACAAAGATCATGGTCATGAAATAGAGCATGCAGAGGCCTGGGAAGACAAATTGAAGAAAACCATAGGAATGGTTATTTAAGCCAATATAGGAAAGAAGGAGCAAGCCAATGTGGAGACACTAACACAACAGTGAACCCATCTCCAAGAAACTAAGGTACAACAATCACAATGACAAAAAAATCAAAAGATGAATGTGGCGGTAGGTTGCAATGATGATGCGGGCAATGAAATACCAGAGACAGTTATCTTATCCGTACACGGATACACAGAGTCATTGTCCAACAATGCTTGGAATTCCAAAGCAAGGTACTCTCCCCCATAAGAGCCGATTGATAAAAAGCTTCGTTCGAGCGAGACAATCACCTTTAGCGGGGAAGATGCAATACCCAACGCTTTACCTCACAACGACCCCATGGTCATCATAGTGAAAATTAGGAATGCAACCATTCACAGAGTGTTATAGATGATGGAAGTGTAGTCTAGATACTATTTGTAAACAGCTTCGACGGGTTGGGTTTCAATAGAGCTGACCCAAAAAAGTCCAAGTCCTCGCTGTAGGATTCACTGGATGAGCTGAAACGTCTCTTGAAATATACAGTTACATTTCACTATTGGAGAAAATGGGAGAAATTGCACCATCATGTGCGACTTCGTGGTCATGGACGCCCTAAGTACATTTAATGCCATCATCAAAAGGCCGTGGATGAATAGAGCTAAAGCAATATGGTCTCCTTACCACCTGGTAATGAAATTCCCAACTCCGGCTGGTATAGCGACCATAAGAGGAAACCATCAAACAACCAGACAATGCATGGTCATAGCAGTGAGGTCAGGAAAGGTTGGAAAAAAAAAGGCAAATATGGCTAACACAATCTTAGGCGGTGGTTTACTAGAGCAGCCAGAATCAACAGCAGAATTGGGAGAAGAAACAGAGTTGGTTAGCATAGATAACAAAGATAATTAGAAGTGCATAAAGATATAGAAACATTTTCCAGACAAAGAGAAGACGAAGGTTGTAGAAATCATACGAAGCCACAAAGACACGTTCGCTTGGAGCATCCAAAACATAGGAAGGGTAGACCCAAGCATTGCTACTCATTCCATTAATATCAATGACATAGTCAAACCGGTTAAACAAAAGCAACGTTGCTTCGCTAGTGATAGGAAAAAAAGCAATCAAAGAGGAAGTTACATCACTCATTCAGAATGGTATACTGAAAGAGGTCATATATCCAAAGTGGCTAGCGAACCCAATCATGGTGAAGAAATTGGACGCTGGGTGGAGAATGTGCATTGACTTCACGGATTTGATAAAGCATGCCCAAAGGGCTGCTACCCCCTACCAAAGATTGATCAACAAATGGAAACGATTTTAGGATATGAAGCCCTAGCATTCTTGGATGCGTACAAGGGATACCATCATATATTGATGAATCAAGAGGATGCAGAGAAAACAATCTTTATAAAAAGCTTTGGGACATTCTGTTATGTAAAGATGCCATTTGGGTTTAAAAATGCTGGAGGAACGTACCAAAGAGTAGTTGATCACGCATTTCACGATCAGATAGTATGAAATGTTGAGGCATATGTCAATGACATGGTTATCAAGAGAAAGAAAGTGGGTAGCTTTGCTGTTGATTTAAAAGAGACTTTGGATACATTACGAGTCATAAGGATGAAGCTCAACCCTAAGAAATGTATAATCGGAGTAGGTGCAGGAAATTTTTCAGTATACAAGGTATCTTCAAAAGGTATCGAAGCCAACCCAGAGAAAATTCAAGCTATAATAAATCTTCCCTAGCCAAGTTAAGTCAAAGAAGTACAAATCCTAATGGGATCGCTAGTAGTGCTTAGCCGCTTTGTCTCGAAGTGGAGGAGAAATACTTCCCACTCTTTCAAGTCTTGAGAAAAGCCAAAATTTTAGCTAGAGCGAGGATTGTCAAAAAGCATATGATGGTTTAAAGGAACAACTTCAAGTGTTGCCAATGTTAAAATCACCTTCCCCTAGAGAAACATTATACTTATACTTGGCGATCTCGCAGAATGCCATCAACTCAGTTTTGGTTCGCCTGCAGGGACAGAAATAGGTTCTAGTCTATTATATCAGTAGAATATTGCAAAACACAGAGAAAACATACATGCCAGTTGAGAATTTAACCATGGCTTTAGTATACTCGGCACGAAGGTTGCGAATGTATTTCCATAGTCATTGCATAGTGGACTACACGGGTTTTCCAATCAAGAACATTCTTAACAAGCCCGAATCTTTAGGCAGATTAAAGAAATGGGCTCTGGAAATGGGCCAATTTGAAATCCAATTTCAACCAAGAACATCGATCAAAGCCCAGGCATTAGCAGATTTCATCGTAGAAATGACAAGCGAAGAATCACAGACTAAAAAGATGCAACATAATCTGAGGATTGGAAAAGGAAAATCAAAATGGGAAGAAATGGCACGGACATTATTTTTTGATGGTACGTCTAGCGGAGAAGGTTGTGGAGTAGGATTACTACTCGTAAACCCAGATGGAGGTGAACACATATACTCACTATGTTTCGAGTTTTCGCTCACTAACAACGAAGTGGAATATGAAACTTTGATATGTGGATTGGACCTAACCTTCAGAATGAAAGTAAAGAGTGTTTAGGTATCCATTGATTTACTGATTGTAGTCCAGCAGGTCAGAGAAGACTACAAGAAGAACAACTGGTGAAGTATTTAAAGAAGGTCCAGCAACTCATAGCCCAGTTCGAGTACTTTAATATTCAGCATGTACCAAGAATTGAAAATACGAAAGCAGATGCGCTAAATAAGCTAGCAACAGTTGGATTTGAGTCTCTGAGCAAACATGGAGACGTGATAGTAGAAGTTGTTCCAATAAGAAGCCCGATAATAACTATTGTATCAGCAGTACAGATGGAGGGTGTAAACTGGATGACACCACTAATAGAGTACATCTCAAAGGGAATATTTCCAAAAGATAAGGTGCAAGCCATAAAGTTAGAGTTACGTTCTAAGAACTACAATTACAAAGACGGGACCTTGTACAAAAAGGGCTTTATGTCCCCATGGATGTAGGACCAGTACATGCAAAAGAAATCCTTAGAGAAGTCCACGAAGGACTGTGCAGAACATATCAAAGAGCTAGAACAGTAGCAAGAAAGATCATCCGAGCAGGATTCTATTGGCCGACTATGTTTAATGATACGTGTAACTTTGTCCTCAAATGTAGAAGTTACCAGATCAACGCTTTGATATTACATAAGCCACAAGCCACTTTGCAAGAGATATATTGAGCTTGACCATTTGATAAATGAGGAATTGACCTAGTGGGGCCATTCCCAAGAGGTGACAGTAATGCCAAATTCCTAATCATGGCAATCGATTATTTCAAAAAGTAGGTGGAGGCGAAACCATTGGGATGAGTAATAACTGAAGTAACCAGAAAATTTGTTTGGTAGAACATGGTGTATCTTCGGAGTGCTATGTACCCTCATCACAGATAATGGTACACAATTCACAAGTAGCATGTTCACTGATTGGTGTTCAAAGCTTGGGATTCTTCAGAAGTTTACATTTGTGGTGCACCCTCAAGCTAATGAGCAAGTAGAAATAATGAACAAGACTATCGTTCAAGGAATTCAAAGGCGATGGGAAGGAAAGCGAAGTGGATGGGTGGAAGCAATACCCAACACCCTGTGGTCATATAGAACGACTGTTCGAGAACCAACGGGTAAGACACCATATAGCCTGGTCTATGGTCATGAGGCGGTACTACCAATATAGATTTGCAATTCAAGCCTCCAAGTATGCGGTTACATGAAGAAGGGCAATCCAGAAATGATAAAGTTAGACTTAGATGAGCTGGAAGAGAAAAGAGAGTTGGCAACGATCACAGAAGCTAAGTATAAAGAAAGAATGGCTAGAGCCTATAATCAGAAAGTGAAGGAATCAAAATTTTATATTAGCGATTTGGTGTTAAGAAATAATGAGGCTAGCCTAGCAGAAGAACGAGGTAAGCTATGCCCAAAATGGGAGGGACCTTACAAGATCACGAAGGATCACAAATCCAACAACTATAAACTTTAGAGTTTGGATGGCACCAGTGTTCCCAACACATGGCATGTGATCAATCTAAGAAAGTCTTATGTCTAGATTTGAGGAAGAAGATCTAAAGCATCTACATGTACATAAACAATGATATTATCATTGGTTGTATTTGTTTCATTGTTCCCAATGCGACACATCAAAGTAAATATTAAAGCACCATCTTTCCGGGTCATAATTACACTCTCAGTCTTCTACTTACAAATCTTTAGATGAGAGTACATTGGAAGCATATCGCGATCAATGCCAAAAGACAAGAATAAGGGCATGAACTGCATGTTGTAGATCTCGCATAACTATCGATGCTTGCAATCTTTAGATCTTGTAACTTCGCAAATTGTACATTCGCAAGCTATAGATCTTGCACAAATACCAATACTTGCAAGCTTTAGATCTTGCAACTCGATGAACCACACGATTGCAAGCTATATATCTTGCACAACTATCGATGCTTGCATGGTTTAGATCTTACAACTTCACAAATTATACACTCTCAAGCTATAGATCTTGCATAATTACCGATCCTTGTGAGCTTTGGATCTTGCAACTCATCGAATAATATGATTGCAAGCTATAGATCTTACGCACGAGAATATTTGCTCATAACAACCAATGCACGCAAGTAAAATACCTTGCACGTAAACACAAAGCCTTTACAAAATCCAAGAATCAACCTTGCAAACACAGGACATAGACATTGCATCTCCACTCGATCAAAAAGACTCGACCACTCAGCAAACACAGGAGGAAGACAACTTATTAACAGATAGCGAAGATGCAAGTTCAGAACATCACAAACAAGGTTATTCAAAATATTACAGGAAAATAACTTAAAACAAGATATCTATCTGTGCTTAGATGCTCGTAATGATCCAAAAGAGGATGAACCACCGCAACGATGACCAAGCTCATCCTCGCTATGGGAAAGTTCTGTCCTACGTCGATCCTCTTTAGCTACATGCTCCTCGCTGACCATGTGGTCACATTGCCACTTCATGTATTAATAAGCGGGATGCCGTATTAGACCCCTTCACTCCATATGGCCAAGATGTTTATCAAAGTAGGCCTTGAAGTCGTTTATAGGACCAAACTCTTTATGATCCAGCTGCATACTCATAACGTTCACAGTTTCTTTATATTTATTTTACTCGGTAGCGATATTGTACACTTCCTCTTCTGGACAATGAATATGCGATCAGACAGCATTAGACGGGTTAATTCTTTGCCAACTCAAGTCTATAATAAGATCTCCACGACCAGCAGCCCGACGAGATGGCAAAGGGCAAGAAATCTATCTTTATACTCAACACAAGATTGTTCAAGTTGGTGCACATATGTAAGCCGCTTACACTCAGCGTGGAGCTGCTCATTTTCACTTTGGAGCTGGGTATTTATAGTAAACTATTTGTCAAACTTGCTTTGCCATCCAAGAGCAGATGTTGAAAGATGATCACATTCATCTTTCTTTTTCTTCAACTGATCGATCAAGTCCTCAAGGCGAGCACATTGCTGATCAATGATCACTGTTTTCTGGTGAGCTACGCGTGTCTTGCTTAAGGCATAGTTTCTGGCCTTCTCCTGTTGGCGAGGTATTTCCACTATATTCAACTGTTGCAGATGGATAAGACCATTCTACTCGTTGGAAATCCTTCGTAGATTATGCACCGCTTCCTGAGTCTCCTTCACAGTTTTTCCTCCACTTCACCTTGAGGTCATTAATACCCAGGAATATGTACTTCAAACGAATGCCCAAAAATAACGCCCATTCTCGAACACGAGGAGGAAGGTTCAACAAACACAGGTACACAATTGTAGATTCACGGTCAACCAAACCATGAACGATATCTTTTCCAAGCGAATCAATGTTATAGTCATCAAGAATGAACTTACTGCAAACACAGACTGAGGAAGAAGATGAAGTCGACGAAGATGTAGGAGTTTTCCACCCGATATGCAATGGAATGGACTCCACATGGGATAAGCGATTGAGGAAATAAGCTGAAAATATTCTTTTGATATATGTTTGGAAGCCTCAATCAGTTAATAGGGCAACATTTGGGAGACGATGCAAATCTATTGTGACAAGAAAAATGAGCATAACATCCCAAGTATTCAACATTTTTAAAAAAATTTGGGTTAACCATAATATCAAAGCCTTGTAGGTAAATAAATGTAAAAGGATTGGTCAAATTATAAAAAAAAAGTGAATATAACGGTCGCATCAGTCGCTGATAATACAAAATAGTACAAACATGCTTAGGAACATTGTCTTCAAATTACACAAGAAAAAATAAATCTTCTTAGGTCTATAGCGATAGAATTGACTAACTTTAGAAAGAAGAGGATGAGGTGTTAACAACATCATCATCACCCTCCTTGCTTATAGAATGAATGGGAGCTTCACCGTTCAAATCACCCATAAGGTTTGCATCATTGTTAAGATTAGATGTACGCTCAGGAATGTGAGCCTCGGAACTGGAGAGATCGAAGGGAAGGTCCTCAAAGTAGTCAATCGCGCACTTTTTTAGCTCGACTGCAGAAGGAAGAGTATGAAGGTTAACAAGATGCAACATCAACACAAAAGGATGACCACCATCGGAGATTCTTTTAAGGAAACCCTCGTTAAAAGCTTTCGTTTGCTGAGCCAAAACCTTTTGGCCTTGGCCAACTTAGGCAGCTTGTCAAACTTAGCAGTAGGATTCAGCTTCCGCAACTCAACCAATGCCTTGCAATAACCAACGTTGCGGGCATTAGTTGAGACCTCCTCGAACAAAGCATAAAAATATTTGGTCTTCAAAAGGTGTTCAACTAGAATCCGAGGGTAACCGAGCAAAGCAGGACCATTCCTCCGCATCTCTTCCAATCGAAAGTACATCTTCAGTAACACGTGCTCGCAACAGTCTTCAGGGTAGCACACTCTCCCTTGCTTGCCTGTAACTCCTCCAGCACCGCACCATCCTCTTTAGTAAAATCAGCAACCCCCTCGCTAACAAGTTGCAGGCTCTCACCAACCTTGGTTTTGAAACAAGCCCAAAAGAAAAGCAGTTATAAGGCAACACATTTAAAGCCGATAATATCTCAAGGGAATGAAAACATACCACATCCATTGTTTCATAAAGGGACAATTTAGAAAGCGTAACAGTAATGGTCCCTTCAACAATCAAGTTGTGGCTAAGCATATGAGGATGTAGAGGAGGATGGTGTGCACGCCCTCTCTTCTTAACAAGCTCCAATGTCATAGAGTTATCATCGGTTTGTTCCTTATGTCTCCTTCAGTGAGTTGTTTCATTGGAAGTACGGTCACGACCTCCTTTAGTATCTTTGTGGATCGACTCAGAGGCTATGGGCTGAATGACGGCTCTAATAACCATTTCTTGAGAGATTACGACCTCAGCATGGTTAGTAACCCAGTAGCCAGGGTCTCCATATCATCGTTCTCGTCCTCAAAGAGGAAGTTCCTCTCAATAGAGAGTTGAGTTAAATCCATATTTGTGAGTTAACACAGAAAGATAGTTAGGCGAACACACAAACATAGAAGCAAAATAAAATCAAACATAAATAGAACCAGGCTGAGCATGGTAGAAACAACCAAATAAGCAACAAGTAAAACACCTTTGCTTAAGGAACTAGCAGGGCGAAGAGAAATGGAATGCTGGCTAAGTGAGGCTACAATCTCAGACTTGTCATTCAGATGAACTCCAGCCTTGAGAAGTTTTGATTTGGGAACTCCACAGTTCCAAATTGTGAAAGGTGACCTACTATCATTACCAGGTTTATATAGAATTTGTTTTCTTGCCACACTCCTCAATTATTTGGGAACTTGCTAATGAACTCAACATTGGGGATCGTAGAATATAGAGAGAACTCATATGAGCAGTTTTTTTACTTTGCAAAGATGGTAAAGGTTGCAGAACAAATAAATGGAAAAAGGAATGCCACAGCTTTACATACATGATAGAAGAAAAAAAATATCGACACAGCTTTAGGATGAAACTGCCATAAAGCAACTTTATTGTAAGAAAGAGGATCCAATATATGTCGGGGAAAGGGAAAGGAAAGCCTAAACTTAAGGTAATCTAAATAGCAGGAAATGTAACCATAGGGTGAAGTGCGAACACTCTCTGAACTATAGGTGCCTTAAGGTCGTACGAATATAAAAAAGGGAAGTTGTTTTTCAAATCCTCAAATTAAGAATCAGTGAGGTGGATACTGATAATTGAAGAACTTGCAAGGTGGTGGAATTCTCCCGGGAATCAACGCACGTTTCACGGATGTTTGGGGCAGGAGCTCCAACGTTAATAGAGGCAGACATTGAAGAGTTCAAGACCCCTAAAATCCAGACGAAATTGACTTAAATTATAACTAAAAAGGCCATAGTGGATAATTCCGGCCAGAATCCAAAGCATAAACAGACCGCCGAAGAAGAAAATAATAATAAATTCACCTCAATTACAAGAGAAACAAGTTACACTACAAAAATAAAAAGCTCTACAGGTTGAGACCTATACAAATTAACTAAGAGTGAATAAATTCAGGCATAGGAAAACTTATTGGTTTAACGCAGAAGGCGGGAGAAATTTGAGCAATAAAGAAGATGATAGAAGACAAAGGATTCTGAACCTAGGTGAAGTTTTAATTAAGGAAAATGAAGAGCTAAGAGACTAAAAGGGGAATAATACACAATCATGTCAGCCTACCAAAAAGTAAGTTACCTTTTTGGGAATTTGAGAAGACGGTGGTAGTAGTACACTGAATAGGGATATCTTTCAAAGTACAAGATTCAAGGTAATTAAAAGAAAAGGAAAATGAACCGATTGGAGGAGCGAATTGTGGAGTGAACAACAATTACAAAGGAACGAATCTTAGTCGGAAGACCGTAACAACCAATCACCCATGTGATACAATTCAAAACTTTGAAATTCAAATGAATGCATAATTTGTTGAAATTAGAGTGTACAACCAAGAAGTATACATCACTTTGCAAAAGTAGTTCACATCGCAGCAGAAGCGAGTGTACTATCATGCATGACTTTGGGGAGAAATAGTAAGTTTGAAAAGTAGCTTATAAATATGGTTATAGCTTCATGTAGTATTGACTTCATGGCTGGGGGTTGTGTGTATGTAGCCCAGCGATCAAAAGGATGACGGCCGCTAGGCCCAGCCCAATTTCATCCTATAAACAAGGTCAAGCCTCTTCAGCACAAGGCGTTAATTAACTAAGTGTGAGACTTCTAATCATCACAGAGAACGTGGGCCAAGAAATTGGGAACGAACGGAGAACACGAAAGCCGTGAACACAGAATGTGGTGATCATGGTGTGACCCACGATCTCTGTTCCTAGACATAAGGAACCATAACTATTTCAGTCTATAAGTGCAACAAGCTCAGGAGGAGCTAAGGTAAGCATAACTAACTAAAGAAATTCCAATTCTAAGAAGAGAAAGTTGACTTGATTGTCGGAGAGTTTCTCCCGGAATCACTTCTGGGACTGTTTTGCAGGTGCAGAAGCTTAAGGAGTGAACAACGAGCGGTTTACCTGAAAGGATCACCATATCAGGTAATGAATGTGATAGAATGAGTGAATGACTCTATGATCTACATGAGGTTTGGAATGGTTATCAATTGCCCCTAATGCTTTGTCTTTTGTAGTTGTTTCATGATTAGCATAGTTACTTGACTTTGCTAGTTTGCTTCTCTTTAATTTCATAACTTAGGACAAAACCAACCACCCCCCATCTACTTGCTTTTTTTTATATCTATATATATATATATACATATCTAGCCTAATATCAACCTTATATCTTTAAATGCTTAAGAAAATCCCTCTTCTTCGTGGACGACCCCAATTTGCCACTATCTACTTAGTTGTATTTAGTAAGCATTTAGGGCTTATAAATTGTAACTTTGAGAGGTACATCGATGACCTTCTAAATTTTGGCGCTGCTGCCGGGAAAGAGGCATATATTTTTAAGTGTTTGGGCATATTTGGTTGCATATTAGCTAGTTCTTTTTTATTTTCCACTTCTTTGTGGCTGTTTTTGTTTGGAGTAGGTATTGCATGAGTTTTTGGTGAATTTTTATTGAGAATCATTGCCATATGATTCCGGACTTTTGAAAAAGAAAAAAATTGAAAAAAATGAAACGTCTCACCTTGAGGGAACTCGTGATGAGAAAAGAGACTCAACAAACAAGGTTTTATAGGATGTGTCACTCAGACCATCCTACCGAATCTTGCTATATGTTGAGAGAGGAACACAATGAGGAGGAAAGAATCCTAGATTTCCAAAACCAAGGGTATTATGAAGAGTGGTACCAAGAGGTTGGATATGTTGGTTTTCAAGGGCAAGAAGCCCAAAAATGTTATCCATACCACGATTCTTACAATCTGAAGTGAAGTGGTAATCTGGATTGGTGGTAGGAGAATGAGATGGAAAACTAACAATACGAGCAAAATAGTTTTCCTTCACCACCTTATACATACCCCAAAACCAAGCCCAACAAGAAGGTTCAAGGTTGACACATGTGGAAATCTTGAATAAAATAGCAAACTTGAAGAACTTGGCCAAGACTAGTAAGGAACCGGACACTCGAATCTCCTTTAGTTTTCAGGCTATGGAGGGGCATGCGGGCATGCGAGCAATATATTGGAAGCGCTAGCCTGAATGTAAGCTTGTTATTCCGAAGATACACCATCCCAAGTCGAGCTCGAAGATTTGGTGAGTGAGGTCACCATGACAAATGAGTTCGAGTTCGAAGGGGATGAGGAGTCGGTTGTGGAAGACAACGAAGTGGAGGACGAGGTGATTGTGCTATATTAATTATTCTTACCATCATCACCCCTACCCCCACCAAATGAACCAACTTCACCATTTTTGGATGTTTTGAAGGAGGTAAGGGAGGAGCCAAAAGACTATCCCAAGCCTCCTAACCACCCAACTCCTTTTAAACCATCTCCACCTCCATAAACTTTCCTCTTGAAATTTTTGTACCCCCACCTCTCTATTTTTGGATGCTCATGGTGAAGGGGTTCAAGCCTTCACCATACTGATAACATTAGGGTAGTGCCGACGACCTTAAAAATATGGAGCTTCTCTGGAGGCAACCCAAGCTTTTAAGTTAGGCTAGTATTTTTCTTTTCTTGAAAAAAAGTTCATCAACCATGTCCTCAAACCCTTACCCAAAACCACAAGAATACCACCACAATCCACCACCAAAAACTACTACCAAAACCACCATCTATGAGTACTACTAGTTGTTGTCTTTTGTGCGCGTTGATCGGGATTTGCATAGGTGTGGCTTCGTAGTGGATGGATCAAAATTACACATTGGGCGGAGTTTGGAAACATGGAGGAGAGAACATTCATTGAGAAGTGGGCATTTTCATCATCGGGAAGGACCTTCAAGGTCCTAGTTGTGAGTATTTTTTTCTTTCTCCCTTATTTGTTTATCTTGTCCTTTTCACATTGAGGACAATGTGTGTTTCAAGTGTGGGGAGGTAAAGAGAAATATATCTCATTGTATTGTGTTGTAGTATGCATATGCTCCACTTTAATTTGTTTTGTTTGAAAAAATGGGAAAAAAAATCCCGCTAAGTTGAAAATCCGAGAGGGCAACTTAGGCAAAAGTGGGAGGTCCGAATAGGTCGAAAACCCAAAAGGAAAACCTATGAAAAAATGGGAGGCCAAATGGTGTGGAAAAAGGTGAGAGTGAGCATTGAAAAAGAAAAATGTGTGAAGCTAGGATGAAAACCTGAGAGTGTTCCTAGGCAAAATGAAGGCCATTCGCAAGGATGGTAGAAGATGGAAGACCACTCACAAAGTGGTAGAAGATAAAGTGAAGATGGAGAGCGAAGAATGATCTATGTTTTGAAGCAGATTTTTGAGACTGATCCGAGAGGAACCAGCCTCCAAGAGTGGTACCATTGGATTCTTCTTCTTGAGTACTATATAAATAACTACAAGAACTCCCAAAACGGATCAATGGTTCACCTGGAGGAATCAAAACAAAACTGGACTTTTTGTGTCGCGACTTGCGAAAAGTGGACCTGAGAGCTCACATTCCTAACAAAATTCCTGATCTGGTCATGACTCGCAAAGAAGGCATCGTGACTCGCAAAAATTTCCCCGAAACTTGCTTTTTACTCCCCTTTTTCTTGTACTATAAATAGCACTTCATCCACTATCCCTCTAAGCCCGACTTGGGGCTCCAAAACCCTAGTTTTTCACCCTTTTCTTTCATTTTCTTCGTCCTTCTGTGTAGATTTTTGTTATATGTGATTATCTAGGTTATTTTTGTACTTGGGAGCAATTGATTGAAGCTTCCACATATATGTAGCAAGAACCTCCATTTCACTTTTTCCTGAAGCTTTTGTTATTTAGCATTCATGTGTTCTTAATGTTGTATTTTACTTCATTTATACCATGGGTTGTTCATAAATATGAAATGATTGTATGATTGAAGTGTTAGGGTGTTATAAAAGTTGCAAATTTCTTAGCTCATTTGACATGAAAATTCAAGAACATGGAATTAGAACTTCTTGTGTATAATGTGTTGTGATATTTTCTAGATCAGTATATTAATGTTGATTGTTCTCATATTTGTCCTATAGAAGAAATAAAAGGTTAAATGTTGAATGTGGTTTGTTCTAGGTTTAGCCTAATGAAAGCTTTGTTTGGCTAAATGGCTATGCCTTTGGTAGAAGGCTTGTTGTTTTCAAATTTATGGTTCTTCGTATGAAATGTCATTGATGAAATACCTTTAGGCGTTGTTTGTTTAAAGTGATTGTCAACGAGGCTTGCAAAATGTCATTGTTTGCCTTAGCAAATTATTCTTAAGAAGAAATGAATTGTTGATCTTCAAAATGGAAGTGATAGTATTCCCCATGGGTAATGAATGTGATAGAATGAGTGAATGATTCTATGATCTACATGAGGTTTGTAAGTGGTTATCAATTGCCCCCAAGGCTTTGTCTTTTGTAGTTTTTACCCATTTTTCTTAGTTGTTGCCTGATTAGCATAGTTACTTGATTTTGCTAGTTAGCTTGCCTTTAATTTCATAACTTAGGACAAAACCAACCAATCCTCCCCCTCTTTACTTTTTATATATATACATATATATATGTATGTATATATATGTATATATCTATATGCATATATCTATCCTAATATCAACCTTATATATTTAAACGATTAAGAAAACCTTATTATTCATGGACGACCCCAATTTGCTACTATCTAGTTAGTTGTATTTAGTAAGCATTCGGGCTTGTAAATTGTAACTGACGACCTCCCAAAAGTATATGAATCAAAAGCACATGCCTCTGGAACATCCCTAACTGCAGCCTGTTCAACAATGATCCTCACGAGAAATCACTTGATTGATTTATCCTTACGGCAACGCTTTCTGCAGTTGGAGCATCGTATGAACTTGACGTGTCCACGCCCATGCTTGTTTTAGCCGCCATTCCTTTGCTTGAAGGTCATTGTTGCTAGATCAGGGATGTTGGGAGGCTCCGCCATAGAGAAGAGGTTGGGTTTCTGCTTTCGAGTGTTCGATGGGGTTAATTAGATACAAACCATATACCCATTATAACCCCTACTTTCCTTCTTCTTCATAGCCCTAACCCGCCGGACACCATCACCGCCGCCGGCAGCCTCTTCTGAGCCGCGACTTCTGAGTGCCTGCCGATTGAACTTGTCGCCAGAAATCCCTAGCCCCACCCTCCCTCCCGCCACCGTCGTCTCTCTCTACTTCCGCCACTCTAGCCCCACCATAGCCCGACCTCTCTGTCGTAGGTAAACCCTAGGTCGGATTTGGGGAAAATTACAAAATAAGAAGACTGGGCATGTACCGTATGTTTAAGGCTTAAGGTATGGCATAATATTGATGATATCGACGAGGATGGTGACAAGAAACGTCTATCGGTCGCAGCGATCGGATGGAAGACGCGAGGATGGAGACGATGACGGGAAACACCCATCTTCTTCCCTAGGTCGGAGAAACGCGGAGACATTGGCGGTGACATGAAAAGTCCGCTAGTTGAAGCGATCGGATGGAAGATGAGGGGCTTGGGTATCTGTGTGAGTGAGTGAGGAAGACGACGTCTTTGAGCGAGAATAAATGGGGACTAAAGAAGAAAATGAGAGAAACTAGAGGAAAATAGGAGAAATAATCTCAGGGGCATGGTCATCATTTTAGGTTTTCAGTTTTTTTTTTAATAAGGGCAAAATGGTTTTTGTCACAAATTTTTGCAGCAAACCGGTTAACTAAAAAGTTAAGACGGTCAAAGGTTATTTTGACCTTTTTTGAGATTGCATGATTATATTGGCACTTTTAATCTAAAATTGGGGTTATTTTAGCACTTAATTCATAAAATTTTAATATTGCAACTAAAATCTTTTACCTTTTTATTATTCTAATTTAACCTCAATTTTCCATAAATCTATGAAAAGATGGTGTTTTCAAAGATTTTACCTTTAATTATTGTTTGCATGGTTTAATTAATAAATAAGTCTACTTATTAATTAAACCATGCAAACATTGGCACTTCCAGGTGCGACTGACTAGGTGCGAAAAAATAAATAAGTCTACAGTCACTACATTGGCACTTCCAGGTGCGACTGACTAGGTGCGAAAAAAACACACTGAAGGTGCGATTGTGCCCTAACAGCTCTGCGCCGCCTGTTCGATCAGTCTCCGGCGCCGCCGCCATGGCGGAGCCACCGTCAGCGATCTCCTACGCTCAAGCCGTAACCCAGGAGCTACGTGAGGCTCTGAACATCGCTCCAATGTCCAATCTCGCAGACCATAATTTCACCCCAAAAGCCAAAATCGATCATTTGGGTGAACCGGGGCTCCATTTCTCCGACGAGGAGTGCCTTCGACTGGAAGCTCCTCTCAGGTGGACGCTGATTGGTAAGTTCTCCCGTAGCCGCCCCCAGCTCGAAAAACTCCGGAAAGATTTCCATACGGCTAGCTTCAAAGGGAGCTGTAATATCTCTTTACTCGATAATCGTCAGGTTCTGATCTCTTTCTCCCTATCTGATGACTATTATCGATGTTGGTTACATAAGGTTTGGAATTTCGGAGCTTATTCCATCAGAATGTCTAAATGGGTGCCTACTTTTAATCCCAATGCTGAATCCCCCATTGTACCAATCTGGATATCCCTATATGGCTTACCCCAGCAGTTTTTTGATTATAGTGTTCTCATGTCGATTGGCAATTTAATCGGAACCCCAATTAGGGTAGACAGAGCATCCATTAACAGAACTAGGCCACATGTTGCTAGGGTTTGTGTTGAGCTTGATGTTACTAAGCCTAGATTGGACAGAGTTTGGCTCAGTTTCAGGGAATGTGGGTTCTGGCAGTATATCGAATACGAAGGAATCCCTTCTTATTGCTCAAATTGCCTTAAGTTAGGGCATACTGACTCTGTCTGCAGGTTTGACAAAAATACTGCAAAGTTTATACCCTGGAAACCACAGAGCAAATCCACAAGAGAAGGTAATAAAGCCATTCCCAGAGACGAACAGGGAAGATCTCAAGGTAAAGGAAATGGTATTGCTTTCACTGGTCTATCTGTCCCCAAAACTAACCATGTTTACAGGCCAAAAGATGACCATTCTGGCAAACAATACTATCAAGTCCCTAACGCTGCCAGGAACCCAAAGATGAACACAGTGACAAGTACTGAAGCATTGAGCCCTTCTCAGGGCTCTCAGGTACCACTAATTCCTACTCCAACTATTGTTAATGCTGCAGCTTTACCAAAACAGCATGTTTCCACTGGTTCATCCATACCAAATGCTGAAATGAATGAAACAAACCCCCTCTCCCAAAATGTTATAACCAAAACCTCTACAGCCTCCCCCTTGCAGTCACACTCAGTAACACAACAAGCCTCACTAACAAAACAGCACACTCCCCTTCCAATGATACACAAGTTGACTGCTGCCCAGAAAAGCAAAACTTGATGCAACAACAAGCCAACCATTCTGTTTCTGTCAGCTTAGATGTTTCTGCTGATGTAGAGGCAGAGTATCAGCAGAACATAAAAAATCAGCAAATCCCTCACTTCTTTCCTGAAACTTTTGAGCACAATCTGACTGACTCAAGCCTCATCAGAAACCCTTACAAGCCACTCGATTGGATAAACACTGAAACACCTACTAGAAAACCGGAAAACACCTTAGAACTTGACCAATTTAATTTTGAGGAAATTAAAAATATATTACTTAAAGATCAGATAAGAATTAACAAAATTCTCCAAGCTAACCCTAGCCAAACCACTATTAATCAGAGGAAACATACAAAGAAAGATTACTCCTCAATACCAAAAATGGTTCACACCCGTTCCTCACTGAAACTTTCCAAAACCTTTCCATGAATAGTATCCACATTTGTGCATGGAATGTTAGAGGAATAGGAAATAACCCAACCAAATTTCGTCTTAAACACATTAAAAGACACAGCAGGATAAAAATCTGTGCCCTAATGGAACCTCTTCTTAGTCCTGATCAAATACATACAGTCTCCAGGGAGCTTGGATTTATTAACTGCTTTGCCACTCCCATCAACAAAATATGGATAATGTGGGATACTGATATCTCCATAGACTTAGTAAAAGTAGAAGAACAGATGACTGTTGTCAAAATCAAATCTGCTTTGCTATCATCAGACTGTCAGGTTGGATTCATTTATGCTAAACACACTATTCGGGAAAGGAATGAACTGTGGCAAGCCTTAGCACCTTTTAAGAATGAATCCCTCAGTCTCATAGGAGATTTCAATGTCATCAGGACAAATGAGGAATATCTGGGGAACTCCATACCCAACCAAAACAGCCTAAAAAACTTTAACTCCTTTCTAAATGATCAGAACTATACAGAAATCCCAACCTTTGGTAGTTTATTCACATGGACTGGCATGAGAACCAAAGGGAGGGTCTGGAAACGCCTCGACAGAGGAATTTCCAACCATGAATGGTGGCACAGATTTCCCACCTCAAAAATTAACACACTCCCCCGTGAAGGCTCTGATCATACACCACTAATCTTAACTGTCTCAGACACACCTCCCTTGAACTCCCCAAAGCCTTTCAAATTTCAGGAGTGCTGGGTAAACCACCCAACATTCATGAACCTGGTAGAAAATCGTGGAATACACCAACTCATCTTAAAGGAATGAGTAAATTGGTCTTCAAACTTAAGACCTTAAAAGCATCGTTGAAAATCTGGAACAAAGAGGTTTTCGGAAACATCTTCGATGCTGTCCATGAATGTGAGGAACGCTTGATGCACGCTGAAAGAGATGTCCAGCGAGAGGAATCCATTATAACCATCCAAGCTTTAAGTCAAGCACGGGCTAACTTAAGATTAGCCCTCAAAAACCAGGAAACCTTTCTCAAGCAAAAATCAAGACTTAAATGGATGAAGGAGGGGGACGCTAACTCAAAGTTCTTTCATCAATCTATCTCAAACAAGCATAAAAGGCAAACAATATCCATGATAAGGAATAAAGATGGTAACTGGTTGCATAAAACGGAAGATATTGAAAGGGAAGCAATCAATTTCTTTACAAATCTCCTCACTGAAGAGACACTTGATCCCTCAGGTATCAACTCAGCATGGATTCTGGATAATATACCAAAAAGTGTAACACAAGAAATGAACAACCACCTTCTCAGACCAGTTAACATGGAAGAGTTAACTAACATGGTCGCTTCCATGGATAGCCACTCTGCCCCGGGGCCAGATGGTTTTTCTGGCTTTTTCTTCCAACAATGCTGGGAATTTATTAAACAGGATGTCTTGGAAGCAGTGAAAGATTTCTTTACCGGAACAGCAATCCCAAAAGCAATCTCATCGACACTCATCATACTAATTCCTAAAAAAGAGATATGCTCATCTTTCGGAGATTACATGCCCATAAGCCTAAGTAACTTCACGAATAAAATCCTCTCCAAAATAATCTCATCCAGACTTAAAGCCTACCTTGATATCATAATCACCCCAGAACAGTCAGCCTTTGTATCTGGTAGAGAGATAGCTGACAATGTCCTCCTCATGCAAGAATTCACAAATCATCTCCATTCCAAAGCTAGGGGACACAACATGATCCTCAAGCTTGACATGATGAAAGCATTTGACAGAGTATTGTGGACATTTCTAAAAAACACCCTATCCAAATTGGGTTTCTCCTCCACCTTGGTCAATCTCATCATGGGAAACATACAAGCCGCACACTTCTCAATCCTGATCAACGGCAAATCTGCTGGATTCTTCCCGGCCTCCAGAGGTTTAAAACAAGGGGACCCCCTCTCCCCCATGTTATTCATTTTAATGGCCGAAGCATTCTCCCATAACCTGAATTTCCTATACCAGTACGGGAACATCCATCCGTATAAGCTTCCCAGAGGCATGAAACCTTGCTCACACCTCTCATATGCTGATGACACAACAATCTTTATGAAATATACGAAGCAAGGACTTCAAACAGTTATGAAATTTCTGAAATCATATGAATTAGCCTCTGGACAGAAAGTCAACTTTGAAAAATCGACCTTCTTCATCTCAAAACACACACCTCACAGAATCACTCATCTCATTAAAAGTGAAACGAAAATGATGGAAGGATCCACACCCTTCAAATACCTTGGAAGCCCCATTTTTGTTGGCAGAACCAAAAATGCCTATTTCCATAACATGTTACTCTCAATCCAGAACAAAATCAACCACTGGAACAATAAACTCTTATCTCCGGCTGGAAAAGCAACACTCATTAGGCATGTGTTGGCATCAATGCCAATACATCTCCTAACTGTTTTAAAGCCAACCTCACACATCATAACCCTCACTCACAAGGCTTTGGCAAAGTTTTTTTGGAACAACAACCTTGACAAAACCAAAAAACATAGGACCTGGAGATCCTACTCTAAACTTTGCTTTCCTCTGATGGAAAATGGCCTTAATTTTAAAAATCTTTACACACTAACTGAATCTTTCTCAATCAAACTTTGGTGGAAACTCCAGAGAAGGAAATCCCTATGGGCTTCAGTATTGTGGTCGATGAGTGACAACCAGAAAACCTCTAGAACCTGGAAAAGAATCAAGGAGGTAAACCAGATTGCAGTAGACAACATAAAAGTCATACTCGGGAATGGATCAGTCTCCTTCTGGCATTCCAACTGGACATCTATGGGTCCACTGTCTGACTCTCTGATTAACCCCCAATATTTTCCCCACCAAGCACTCACAGTAGCTGAATACTTCAACAATAAAGCCACACTCTCTGACCAGATCAAACGAGCAATACCTGAACATCTTTTCCAATGCCTGGAATTTGAATATCACATTACACCCGGCTATGATGATACTCTCGTCTGGAAACCAACCCAATCAGGTAACTTCACAGTTAAGTCGGCCTATGAACTAATCAGGGAAAAGAAAAACAAAATCCCATCCTACAGCCACCTCTGGTCACAACTGTTACAAAAAAAAATTTCTTTATTTAACTGGAAACTCTTGAACAGGTTAGTTGCTTTCCCTGATGTCTTGGTGGATTTCAATTTCCATCTCCCCTCCAGGTGTAGTCTATGCTTGTGCAAATCAGAATCTATACACCACTGTTTTAATTCTTGTGTGAAAGTACAGCAACTCTGGAAGATGGTGAACTCTACTTTCAATATGCCTGACAACACTTTTCAACTCTTATGGGATAGGTTTTACTTGTACTGGAATTTCCAGTCTCTTGACAGACCCATCACCAAGCTAATTCGCATTTTACCATGCATCGTGAATTGGCACCTGTGGTGTGCTAGGTGTTCATATACATTTGAGGGCACAAAACCGGATGTTATGATCATATATAGGCATATTCTGTATCATTACAATGACATCCTTTTTGCCTTCAAATTGGATTTTACATGGCCTATGTCAAACATCCCTAAGTTGTTGTCCCCGAATTCAGCCAAACAAAAGCCACCTAAAATTCTGAAATGGTTACTGCCTTCGGCATTTAAACTGAATACGGATGGATCTTATCTTAGCAAAGATTGTGCGGGAGTTGGGTGTATCATTAGAGACCATATAGGCCATGTAGTAGCAGCTCTCTCTAGAACTGTTGTGGCAGACAATATCTTGCAGGTTGAAGCCCTGGCTTTGCAGCATGGACTCCAGCTTACTAGGGACAAGGGCATATCAAGCGTTGACATAGAAGTGGATTCAAAAGTACTGATAAGCATGATTAGACGCCAGTTCAAGATTCCATGGACACTCCTGCACACGATCAGGCGGATCTGGGAACTTCTTCAAGGACTCAACTTCACTCTCAACCACATCTTCCGAGAAGCAAATGGAGCAGCAGACATTTTAGCTAAAATGGCCAGCCGGAGTCAGGTTAGTAACTTATATAATTGTGCAGGTTTACCTCCACTGCTGGCAGCCAAAGTGAAGCTCGATGCACAAGGCATTCCGTATGTTAGAGCAGGTTAATCTCAGCCAATATGTATCATTATGTATCAAACTGATTTATGAGAGCCCATAGACTAGATATAACAAGTATTTTGTACTAGGTTTAAGGGCTCATCAGATGAATCAGTCGAGGTCAGGTATTAAGCCCCCCTCTTTCTTTGTACTTTTCTTTTAAAATTAATAAACGGGTAGGGGTCTGCCAAACCCCCCACCATCACAGGTGGTTTTTCAAAAAAAAATAAAAATTAATAAATAAGTCTACTGGTGGGTGTATGTTTATGACTCATAGTACTATAATAGGGAGTATTTTTATGACTCATATATGTAGGGAAGGAGAACAACATTTGGAAGTTCATGAAACTCGAAAACATGTGATCATTGTATGAAAATAATGTGTGAAAATTGTTGGATGAAATATTTTTATTCTCTAATTAAATAATTTATTTATTTTCTTGTTTAAATTAGTTTTGAGTCATTCTCTTAAAAGACGGTTATTCCATAAGCTATGGAAAGACCAATGTTTAAACTGTAAATTAGAATAAATGGAGATAATTTTTTTGGATTGTATTAATCGGGCCATAAACTTATCACTACTGCACATTGAATAATAAATTTTTGATATTGCAATCAAAACATTTACCTTACCATAATTCTAATTCAACTCCGTCTTTCCATATGCCTATGGAAAGACTGCCTTTTCCAAGACTTTGCCGTTAATTTTAGGGTAAAACTCAAAAATAACCCTGAGTTCTTTGGAAAGTGTCAAAACAACTCTGAGTTTTTTTTAGCTAAAACAATCCTAAGTATTCATCGAATGTTACCATTATGCCAAGTCGATGACGAAAACTGCATGTTCATTTTGGCATTTTCGACAAGTCCATGGTCATTTGGCACTTTCAAAAAGTTGGAGTTGTTCAGCACTTATCAAAGAACTTTTAGTCATTTTTCGCACTTGACCAAATCTTCCACAACCCCCCAAACCCGAAGAAGTGGCCAAAAAAATATAGGCGCTTCCCTTGGGTTTGCCTCTTACTTGCTTGCGATATTACCATAATATTGTAGGTGGATAAGATTTTAAATTTTTCTTTGATACATTTGAGTATTTTAACAACCTTCTTTTAGCCTTTGTCCAATTTAGTTTATTATTTTACCTACATGGAAGGTTGCTTGATGATGATCGTCGCATGGTGAGCATGTGGTAAGACACCAAATGAAGCCTATGAGATGTTCTCAACCCTTTCCCAAGAATCTAGGCAATTCAACCAACAATCTGGTTCTCATGGAGTTACTAATACATACAGCTGAACACCAGCCATGAATTCTAAGATAGATAAGTTGAAGGATACTTTTCGAAAATCCATGGTACAAAGAACCCGAATGAGCTAGTCCATGTAGGGTTTGTGCGGATGTATCTCATGTTACAAATGGTTGTCCACAACTTCAAGAGCCAGATGCTGAAATATGGAGATTTTGGACCACCTTGAAGGCATAAATATGATCCGTACTTGAATTTATACAATCATGAATGGAGAAATTATCCTAATTTGAGGTCACATGTATAAAATCCAACCTCAATTATGACACTTGAAGATATGGTTAAGTACATTGCCTAATTTATATAAAATTCCAACAAACGATGGCATAATTTCAACAAATGATGACATCATTCCAACAAAAGATAAGATTGTTACAACAACTGGTGATATCTAGTATTTAAAATATTGAGAATTAAGTGAGGCGAATATCTCAAGTAGTTAGAAAACTGGAAGGAAAAATGTTTCCAAAGTCGTCTTAGCTGAAAGTAAGTCCAATAGCAAAGTTAGAGGAGAAAGTAAGTCAAAATGTACGCCAGCATCACGCTGAGCATAACGTGCGAGCCATTTGTGCCCAATGCCTATGAGCACACCGCCATATTTCCTGCCGTGCCAGCACCCTTAGTGCTGAGTCACGATCCAAGAAGGCTCATCTCTTACTCCTTGTAACATATAGTCTTCTATTTTGCTTGTAAAATACTCTGCTAGTTAGTTCGCTTAGTTCTTTCCAAGAGGTCCATGCCTGCGTGTCTTGTTTTCTTTGAGCTCCTTCTGTTTTATAGTTGTCACACAATATAACTTCCACACAACAAATATGTAGAGTGTTGGGATTTTTCCTCCATTACACCCGGTTACCTTAATGAAATATAGCTGAAAACAAGCATTTGCTTCCAAATTTGTATGGGCTTTATATTGTGCACTTATGGTCTCAGTTATAAGCAGTCCTACTCTAAAATCTTGTGTTTCGTTGCACACTTGTCCACGTCCCTTTAAAGGTTTGGTGTGTTGAGACCAACCTCGCTTAGTGCGACGTATGTGGGAAACAGACAGTAGTCGTTGCATTCTAACATGGGTAAGCATCACTGTTAACCGCAAGAAGGGTGACCTATGACACCGGGGTTGGTTGGAGGAAGAAAATCCAAACGGAAAAGTCAGACCAAAGGTATTGGATCTAAGTATTGAGAATTGAATGAATCTAACGAAGGAATACCTTGATATTTATAGGGTTGATCACAAAGAGATGTTTCAATCATGCTAGGATAAATATGCACTTACCTTGTAGGAATAGTTATCTTACTATAGTAGATTTACCATGCGTTCAATATACAATAATTGTACCAAAATAGAGGTGTTATATAATCGGATTTGGAGATCTTCCCTTTTGTTGTTGGGCTTCGACGCAGCAGAATGTATGATATGACATCGGGACCAAATAGGGAGCAGTTGTATGGCCTTCGTCCTGAGGGAGAGCTTCGGTCCTGACCCTTATTAGGGAGCCAAAGGCATCCAACTCCCAACCGCCTTGTCCACTCCCAAAGAAATAAACAAGAAATTATAATAAAAGTCAGCTTAACCACTTCATAAGCCAATGTTTGAGTTTTTGACAACCTCTTTTGTGTTATAATCATCCTTATTATATTATGCGAAAATGTTTGGCAAGTTTCCTTATTTTGTGGATTTTGCATCATTTAAAATTATTGTCCTATTTATGTTCTACAAAACTAGGGAACCTTATAACTTTTGTAATTCCAATAATGTTAGTTACGATTATTTGTGACCTTTTCAGTTCCATGCAATACATTGCAGCACACTAAATATATGGTGACATCGACCTCTTTTGTAAAACACACACTTTCTAGTTTCATGGATGGGAAGATTATGAATCTATATAAATGATGTCTACTATTTGTACTCCGTACTTGTTTTCAATACTAATAGCCTGACTGTTCTTTCAAGATATCTACAATCCCATAATTTTTCATTGTGTCATACACATAGCAATTAGGGTTATATCTGTATTGACTTCTTTTGAAGTGGGTTTATATTAGAACACACTACAACCATTTTAGAGTTACATTAGCACTTACGAGAGGAATTGGGAAATACAGAAGGATTATTTGATCTCCATACTTATTTTCAATACTAATAGCATGACTACACTTCATTGTAACTAGTTTCTAAATAGATGTCTGAAGCCATACCCACAATAAAAACTTGTTGAATAGGAGTAAACCACTTCAATTAGAGTGTTCAAATCAAAGCACTACAATTATGTTTAATCCTTACACCTCATTTAGCGTTGTAGCTTGAACTACAATAACACATAAAATTAAAAAGCCTAAACCCTAAACAAAAAAGGGTCACATCGAAACCAACATTCAAAACCTCTACACCTAACTAATTGCAACAAAATAGACCGTTATCGATTACATTCATTTTCTCAACAACCATAGCAATAATCCAAGCATGTTTGCACCCAGCAAAAACATATTCAGTACCGCTAAAACCATAACAATAACATTTCAGTTGCAACCATTTAGGGTTGCAACGTTACCATGACTAGGACACATCAATTCGACTTGAATTTCATACGGACTATTCGTCTAGATTACACTTCTACGAAGGTCTGACATGGAATGCTTTGAACTTGCAACAATTTCTTCCCGATTCAACCGCCTTGCCATAACCCACCACTGCCAACTGGAACGTTACACATGTAATATAGTCTGCCTTGATTTTTCAATGTTTTTAACACAAATACACTTGTTTCCGTTGAAAAAACCTTGCACAAGATGCGTTCAACTCCATTCCTCCATACTATATCTTTGAGAAAATTTATATCAATTGAACAATCCAAAAAAGAATTCAATTCATATCTAATTCCATTTACCCCAAGACTAATTACACTTTTTCCAAATTTCAAATTTGTTTTACCCCCAAAATAAACTTAGGGTTCATACCAAGAACATACTTCCAATTAGGTTAATTACTAGGTCTCCTACACCGCCTGATGTCATGCAAATTGTAGTGGGGGAAGCAAAACTGTGGATGAGATTGGTATGCTCCGAGCGACCTAAAAGAACGAGAAAGCAATAGCAAATCGAGCAGGGCAGAGGTTTTAATTTTAGAAGTAGACAATTTTAATTCAAGGAACATGAGAGGGAGACCCACTTCAGGGTGCAAAATCATCTGAAATAAAGTTGAAAGTTGTTCAGGTGTATTTTTGTCTTTACAAATTTGATTAACACTGGAAATTTTGATTTTGACGGAGGTTTCAGGTGACAAGGTTATAAAATTTAAAATTAATGCCGGTCTTGAGTATGTTTGCAATTTCAAAAAGTAGAGTGTCAAATTTGCACTTAAAATGAAACTAAGGGTTATCATAGTATTTTTTTCCAAATAAAAACCATCCAAATATGAGAAGGGAACCAATTGCAGTGAATTTCGAGGGAGTATAATTACTATAAGCAGCTTTTTTTTAATGGGAAGGCACCCAATGGTGGGGGTTGATATATTGGTACCCCAAGCCAGTAAAAAATGACCATAGTAGCTTAGCGTTAGTTTTTACAGAAGGCAACAACATTGCCCGCAAAATGATAATTACAGCCTAGGTTATGAATTATACAAGGTTGATCAGAAGAGTAAAAATAAGTTAGTTGCGATTCCAAAACTGACGAATCTCCACACCCCGTGTTAATTCGTATTTTGGCCAGGCAACTAGCTTATAGTTAGTCAAACAATTTGCATTGTAGCGGCAAAAGTAGTGGAACTCTCGATGATGGTATCTGGGCAGTTGTCTCAAAGTATGCCATAGTGCATCATGGCTGCGGGTGTGATGTTTTGATGAGTATTTCGCCATGTGAACCAAGTCCAAATTGTACTTGCATAAACAAATATTCCATCAGCAGTATCCATCTTTTCCCTAGCAGTTAGACTGTACTCTAATCTATGGAATTTGTTCCTTATCTAATGCTATAAGACCCTTAATATGAGCTGGAACATTAATGAGATTCAGAGCCTGATTATGAGCGGAGTGATGTTTAGCAATTGCATTAGCCACAGTGTTACCTTCCTTAGGAACATGTAAAAGCACAGCACCACATAGGAGTTGATTAGCTTTATAAGCAGCATTAAACAGTTGCCAATGAGAAGAATATGGTTCACTTATCATGTTAACTGCTAATAAAGAATCAGATTCAATGAAAACAGAATCATCCAAATGGTGAAAATTTTGACAAGCAAATTGGATGGCAAGTATTTCAGCCAGAAGAGGAGATTCTGCAGAAATGGTTGCTGAATTTATCAGTATGGGGGTACCAGAGCTATCCCTAGCAACTATCCCTACAGCAGCCTTATGGGGAAACCAGGAAGCATCTGTATTGATCTTGATGAAATTTAATCTAGGCCTTTCCCAGCAAACAGTCTGTATGATCGGCTTAGGTGGTGGCCTAAGGTGAGGGATTAGCTACTTTATGGGATGAGGAATGGCAGTACAGGATTTCAGGTGCGTAGGATTGGAATACATTGCTAGCCTAATGAGTTCCAGTGCTTCCTTGCAAATGAAATTAGTAGAAAATGGGATCTGATAAAAAAGGAATCTATTCCGGGCTTTCCAAAGGCACCAGCATATGATAGGAGGAAGTATATTGCATAGGAGGAAGTACTATAAGCAGCTAGCTAGCTAACTAATTAGAATAGCATAGGAAAGTTTCCGAAATAAAGTACTCTCTCTAGTCCACTAATAATGACTCCCTTTTAAAAATATATTTTTTCAAGGCATGTTTGACCAACGATAACTTTAGTTGCATACGATAATCGACTATTAAATTTTTATTTTTTAAAAACAAAACATTATGTAGAATCCAAAGATATTTCTAATGATATTCGTTACTGTATAAAAGTTATCGATGGTCAAACATGCCATGAGAAAAATTGACCATTACTAGCAGAGTCTCATGGTGCATTGCGCCGTATTACTAATTAAAAAAAATAGGATTAATTTTTATGCATTTTTTGTGTCTTACGTTTAAATTGAAAACAAAGAATTTTATTTAAAATTTCAAGGTTTCATCATATAAGGTAACATATATGAGTTAAGAGGAGAAATATTCTTTTTATTAATCCAATGAAAATTGAATACAGTAAATTCAAGGAAAATTATAAGGAAAAATATGAAGTAAAATAATCAATTTATTTAGAAGTCGTTAAATACCGAATACAATAAAAATGATTATTTTTATAATATTTTATTCAAATTATTTTAAAAAATAATTGTTTATTTCTTGAGATTCATTTTAAAAGGTTAAGTACCTCATTGCAATAAATAAAAGTAAATATCAAATGTCCCTATTTTCCCCAGTAATTATAGCTTGCTCTCTTCTAACAGTTAATCGATCTAAAGCAAGACTTTGTCACCTTAAGACCTTCACATCATAATCAAATTTTAAAGAGTTAAGTGTTCATATAACCCTATGTTTTGGTGGTTTGTGCTAATATGACCCTATGCAATTGGAAAGTGCTATTGTATGTGTTTTGCTTAAATGTGCTAATATAACCCCGAAGGCCTGAATTTGGCCAAAAATACACAAAATGACTATTATACCCCTATTTTAAAAAAATAAAATTTAGAAAAAGTGTAAAAGACTATATTGTCCTTACCCTTGTAAACACTGATCAAAACGTTAAAAGGGAGAAGTCTCGATTCTCCAGCAAAAAATTTCGATCTTCTTCTTCTCATACCTCCGTCTCTCCCGAAAATATCAAAACCCTAATAAAAAACCGATTGAAAACCGACAGTGTGAGAAGTGACAAACCGGCGATTGGTGGTGGCGGTGTGACGACGGGATCTGGGGAAACCCGATGAGAGGGAGGGCCACCACAGCGGCTCCCGGTTGCAGGAGGAGCAGGGGATGACCAAGTTGGAAAATGTTCAGCGATAGCGGCAGCGGGAGGTCATTGCAGAGGACAACGGGTGGCTCCGGGAAGCTAAAGAAGGAGGCGTCAGGTTCATCGAGTTCAAATGCAGTGATGGCGGTAGGTCTTCGGAGGTGAATGGAGGTGGTGGGTGGTCGGAGAGTGATGGTGGTAGTTGGGATGAGTGGTGGCAGTGGCTGGGGAGAGTGATGGTGGTGGCGGTAGCACAGGTAATGGTTGGTGGTGGTGAAGCTGGTGGTGCTAGGGCTAGTGGCTAGAACATGTGGTAGTGGTGCTAGGACGGGTGGTGATGATTGGTGGTGCCAGGGCGGCGGCGGAGAAGCGTTGGGTGGCTGCAAGGAAGCGTCGGGCGGCGACAGGTGTCTTTGTAGGCATATCCATTTATACAGGTGGGATTATTGATCTGATGGACTCGGATGTAATCCTTCTTTGTGTTGTGTGTGAATTTGTTGTCAAGATCTCTAGGAGCAAAAAAATGATGCGCATATGATTAGATTACCCGTGTTTTCTGATTATTTACTTATTGATTATTGATCTGATGCACTTGTGTCTGAATATTTTGTCTTGACCTATGTGGGTTTATTATTGTTTGTGTTGTTTTAAATCTCTTCTATGTTCAATTTGATGCGGTGGCGGTGTGGCGGAGATATGGTGATGGAGCAGCGGATATGCGGTGGCGGTGGCAGAGCGGCAGAGATCCGGTGGTGGGGGTGGTGAAACAGGTGAAGGTGGTGCTGGAGGTGGGTTTGAAGATAAAGATGAAGAAGAAGAACCTTAGGGTATTCTTGTCTTTAATTTTTTAGATTTCAAGTCAGGGGCATTTTTTTCTTTTTAATTTTGGTCAATGCCAAAATAGTGCCATAAGGTTATATCGGCACTTCTGATGGAAAAGATAGGGTTACAATAGCACTTTCCAACTTCACAAGGTCATATTAGCACAAACCACCAAAACATAGGGTTATATCAGTATTTTGCCCAATTTTAAATGCATCTCCCCTACAAATCGGACTTATAAATATTACTCGATCCCTACGCTCATTTCTTGCCTTTGCCTTCAAGTCCAAATTGATTTGTCATTTATAACAATCAATATCATTGGTAAATAAAATTTATGATTAATTTCAGGCTCAGTGAAGACTTGTATCAACCCTTCAGTCCGTAGTTAGTCAACGAAGGGTGTGAAAATATATAACTATTCATAATTTTTTTAAAAAAATTTGCACCTTTTGATATTTTTGATTCTGTGCTTTTTTAGATTTGATTTAGTGGTATATATAGATATAGTATAATGACATATTTATGGTTTTAAATATTGTTTTTGGAAATACTGCCTCTGTACTATCAAAAATGACACATTTTGACTTTTGGAAGTCAAACTGAGTCAATTTTTGACCATTAAATTCTATTGTTATGTATGCAAGACTATAATTATGTTATGTGTTGTTGGATTCACTATAACATATATATTTAAATTATTATTTATATATTTTTTTACGCACATAAATAAAGATATTAATAATTGAAAATTGATTCAGTTGACTTTCAAAAGTCAAAATGTGTCATTTTTGTTGAGACGGAGGTAGTATATTTTAACAAGGTATGATTGATTATACATATTAAAGAAATAAAATCAATAACATGTGTTAATATTGATTGCATGTTATTTTTATACAATTTAAGTCTATATTAGTCAAAATAACTTCAATATCCCTAATCTATACTTATAACTAAAATAGCAACCATTTTGACAAGTGGCCTCCCCATTACTTGCCACATCAACTTTAAAGGTAAGAAAATTCAAAAAATGATATTTCAAAAAATGATATTCCAAATATTTAATAAGCATTTGCACAATGTATTTGTAATTCAATTCATTGCAATATTCCTTTCTAGATAAGTTAAAGTTGCCTCAATTAATCCATCTCTTCCTTGATGATTATATTTCATGCATATCTGTGCACCTTTTCAACTCTATCTTATTGACATCTCTATAGATTTATCCTTTCATATCTAGAATTAACAAAAAATCATAATGATTAATTGGCAGGTTCAAAATTCGTAAACGAAATTCATTGATTGGTAATTTTGGTTATAGTTTAATGGTTTCAGTATCTGATAAGGACTCTTATTCAAAAAGAATTTATTTGATGGGGACTCTCATTTCTGACTATTTGTGCTTCGATGTAAAACTTTGTAAATAGGAGCTGTATTTTTTGTTTAACTAGCATCAGTAAACCCAATGAACGAGCAGCAGTAATTTTGGTTTAACTACAGCTGGAAAAGAGTTGCCTCATTTAATATATTTGGGTTTCCAAAGTTTTGTGCCGATAAAAGATGAGTTTCAATCTCAATTTATACTTACCAAGGCTTACATTCAACCAACTACAACAGACAATACCTATTACCTCAGTTTTTCAGGGCTTTTTACTTCATTTTTTGCCATAAAAATTGAGGTAAATGTGGGTGAAGTAAAAAAGTATATTTTTTATGTCGGTTTTGGACCGACGTTGGCAGGTTCTGGGATCGACGTCAGTCCAAGGAAGTAGGCTGACTATAGTACACCGTAGCTACGACATCGTTTCCATTGACATCAGCGTTCATACGTTGACAGGTTTTGGGACCGACGTCAGTCTAAGGAAGTAGGCTGACTATAGTACACCATAGCTACGACATCATTTCCATCGACATTGGCATTCAGAAGAAGCGACGTCACAGTAAGAAGGCAGTCGATGGCTCTGAAAACTCTGCGTCATCGACAAGAATGAAGTTGCAGAATAGTTAAAATGACTTCGCTCATGATTGTATACGAGATCACATGATCTAGGGCACCCTTGTCGTGTGCCTGCTAACATGGGATGCTTACTAATACGACATCATTTTGAATAGGCAATGTTGCAAAAAAAAATGCTGCTAGTTTATGCGACGTCAATTAGGTGTTATATCTCTACTAGTTCGTACAACGTCACAGTGTGAATAGTGGGGAAATTGGTTCTCGTACAAAAATATAATATTTACTATTTGATGAGACGTAAAAACAAAACCTTGAACATAAATTACCAATAAATGTCAGAATATATTCAAATACATAAGGTTGATGTGAAAACGAAAGATTAATTGTAGTGAACATCCCTTGCCTATGTTGTACGCTATGAAAACTATTATGGGGACTAGGGAAATAAGTAGTTTTTGCTAAAGAGTCTATCGATAACTCTCTTCGTCCTATTAAAACAAATATACATGAAGCAAAATTTTAGTCAAGTGTAGATGACAGTAATATGAACATGGAAAAAGTACATGTACTAATTGAAAGCGATGTCGCTTGGTGGATAAATCGATGTCGTCAACACCAACGGAAGAGCGACGTCAGACATACAAGATGTTGTTGTCATTTCCTATACAATTCAAAGTCGCTCAACATTCAGTGCCATATCACATGGGGCGATGAGCAGAGTGCCACGTCACACATTAAACCTCTGTACATACGAAATTTAAATATTTTTCACAATCAGCCATAATCTAATCTTTTTTCCTCACTCCTTACAGACAAGGCATTATTTTGGAAAGACAAACATTGTACATTATATGAAATGTACCAAAATCATCATACTCCATGAATATATTCAATGATTGGTCAATGAGGAAAAAACATATACAATTAAGGAGATGCTAAAATGAACTACCTCAATTTATTTGAACCCGAAAATACTCCATCCTAGGATATTTGTTGATATTTGATAGAGAAAATTAGATTGGGCTCTTTAGTTTTTGTAATGGTGTTCATGGAAAGGATGGTGTGGAGTTGTGTTAGGAGGAAATGTGTTGGAGATGAGAAATGGGTGTTGGTGCTGGATATTATTGTAATGAGATGGGTTTGGGGAGAAAATTTTGGTTCAAAATTTTGGCTAAAAAATTCAATTCCCGCTGGAAAATTTAGGACGAGCGACGTCGCTAGGTTGTCGGTCCCTGGTTCGTTCATGCAACTAGCTTTTGCGAAGTCGTACATGTGGGGCCAAAGTCTAATTTTTGAAAAGTACCGTAAATACTTCATGTCAAGATTGCAGCCCTTTTCGACGTCCCTTTCATGCCAAATAGGAACAACTTTATCATGTAAATATGAATAAAAAAATGATATCTCCCACTTTCTTGGAAGGACCTAAGTGGAAAATCTGAAAAGTTCACCGGTAATCCCAAACTAGATTACGATCGTCCCAAAAAGAAACTTTTTGACCCACAGTCAAACTTATACTAACCGAGGGTAATAAAGAAACAATTATTATTCCCACATAGACTTTCACAAGTTCTTCACGAATGACCCTCGTATACGTATAAGTAATCATCTACAATTTACTCTCGATAATGTACTAGCGCTTTCTAAAATTTGATGGAGGGAATTTTATTAGCTTTTAATTTCATTAAATTTTTTTTGTGATTCTATGTGGTGGAAATAATCGTTCTCATAACACTTTTAGTAAGGGTATTAATGGAATACTAACAAAAATGATGGACGATTACCCTGATTTGCGGACGGGGCCCTTGCTATCCCCCAGTCAAACTTATGATCATCGTTTAGTGATAAAGAAACTGGCATGATCCCACAGAGACTTCCACAAGTTCTTCCTGAATGAACCATGTATACTTATAAATAATCATTTACAATTTACTCTAGACAATGTAATAGCGCTTTTTAAAATTTGATGGACGAAATTTATTAGCTTTTATTTTCATTAAAAACTAGAATATTAAATTTCATGTGATTCTATGTGATTGAAACAATCGTTCTCATAATGCTTATAGTAATAGTATTAATGAAATACTAACAAAAATGACGTACGATTACCCCGGTTTGGGGACGGGACCCTTGTTATCCCCCAGTCAAACTCACGACAATGCGATTTAGATTATTGGGTTGCTCTTAAGTGTAAAAATAGAAAATTTTGTGAGCTATGTTAAAATTGATTCCGATCGAACCGGACGTTAATATAGTTCATAGACAGTTATAAATTTAAATTAGAAGTATTTAATATATAATTACCCATTATGTAGGTCAATTATGTTCATCTTGGTCAAACGTGGGCCCAGTTGACATGATAATGAGCTAAAATGGTGAATCCCAATTTCATAGTTGCCGACGTTAGTCTTATGTAGGTCACATGTTGCTAAACAAAAATTACATGTGATCTCGCACATGCATTGGTCAAACACAGCTCATTCCTATGCTAGTGGGCTGAAATGGTCAGGCACATTTTTAGATTAGCTGACGTCGCACTAAGCTTGGTCATATATTGGTAACATCGATTGACACGCGACATTGCATAGCCCTAGGCGGAAGCCACAATGCTCTGTAACAAATATATAAATGGAGCCCACCTCTCATATATCATTTCAAACTTTCACCAGTCCCTCGAATTTCAAAACTCCCCCCTGCTCATATTTTAAAAGGTATAGCTTCCACATGTGGTTACATAACTTTTGTTTTTGTATTTATCCTTGAAATTGTTATGGATATGGATTAGGGTGTGAATGTGTTAATATTTTAAACTTTTGAAGTTTCTATGGATTGGGGTGCCAGAATATGGTTTTAGGGTGTTAGAAAATGGATTGGGGGTGATGGAATATGGTTTAAGGGTGAAGTTTCTGCTGGTGTATTCTTTGCTTGAATGCGACGTCGCTGGCACATCGATCTTCCTCCTGTTTGATCATTAGGCAACGTCGCATGTCATGTTTTCTGTAGTTGGCCAAGTCAATACAATGCCGCACCCTTCTCGGTTAACCAATCAGTTATACTGAAGGTTAAGCGACATCACTTTGACTTGGTCTACTAAACATATTATATGTATTTATTAACCATTTTCTGTCTATCATAACATTTAACATCTGTGACAATATGAACTACAACAATCGTGGCTAATAATGTTGGTTCCAGCCGTGACTCGATTGTGGTGAGCAATTTTTTGTTCCGCTTTAAATATTCCTTTTATTTCATTACTAGTTTTCTAGTTGAATTTTTAATAATTTCATTGACCAATATAGATCCGTAGTGATTCAGAAGACGATAGTCTGCAAGATACATTTGACGACAAATATCCACATTTTGTACGTACTCTGAACCAGACAAACTTGGGGTAAATTCCAATTTTGGTAAGTCCTCCCTGTTTCAAATGTATTTTATTTTCAATTAAATTTTTCTATAGACTACTTTCATATGTACTAACACAGGTGTTTTGTTTATAATTCAGTACGTCCCTGGCCATATTTTTTAGCTCTACCACCGTACCAGTTGGATGGTGTGCTCGGGTGCAAAGGGAGGGAGTATCACATGCACTACTAGGGGAGCAGGAGGCTCAAGACCCTGACCCCTAAAGGGGTTTGGTTAGTCTCTTGCTGCAGAGGAACTCGAGGTTTGGGACACCCTCTACTTCGAGCTGCTAAATGGTGTTGGGCCCGTAGTTTTTTGTTATCATACATCCCCGCAAAAATTATATATTTAGCTTAGACTTCTTATGACCATGTATTTTAAAATAATTGATTCGTATTTGGAAGAATATTTATTCTGACGTATTTTATATCTAAAACATTTAAATTTTAAATTTAGTTATTTATTGTTATTTTAATGTTATTGGATGTTTAATATTTAACCTAATATATGAACATAGTTTTAATTTAACGATCATTCAGAAAACTATAAAAGACTTGTATGTACTGAATAATTTCTTTAAATTATTCTGCAACTAGCATATATTTGTTGCTTCCAATTTTTTTTAATAAATTGGACTTGTTGGCCGGCTGGATGGTGGACTAAAATTGTTTGTCCCATATATATAAACATGCAACGTTGGTCAGGGATTGGCACATTTTTGTTTGAACCGACATACGTGCAACGTTGCAAAATACGAGGCGGGCTGCACAATCTGACCAAAATGACGTCGTTCCAGAATAGGTATAAATATGGTAACCCTAACAGAGAATTCAACCTTCTCTTCACAAGTTCTCCGCGAGTTCTAATGGTCTCCATCTGCCTACTTTCTCTTCTATCTTGGAAGAAAAAAGGTATGATTTTTCTAATCTCCTAACACCCAAGTTTTGTAATTCTTACTTTACAATGTTTGATCCGTGGTCTGTGAATGTGTTTTTATTTTTTGGTTATCTAGCTTTTGTTTCTAATTTTGAGAGTGTGAACTTTCCTTCACTTTGAAAGTTGGTACAATGTTTTGGTATGTCTCCAAAGGGTTTTTGTTTAATTTGATGTTGATAAAGTCTCATTTGTTTTTGGTTTAATGTGTTTTTTCCGTAGCTTCCTCTGATATCTGCAACATCTGTATTTTATCTGACACATATCGGTTCATGCAATAATAGTGTGACGTCGCTTATTTTTATTTCCGGTAGTTTATTCTTCAGTTTTCGATGTCGCGTGTATCTCGGTCTAACCTTTTGTAAGCCCAAAATGTTACCAACATTGCATTATGACTTCTAAGTTTACTTTGGATTTGCATTTGCGACCTCGTCATGTGTCGGTTTACTGTTTGGTTTGACCAATATGTAAGTGAAGTTGCAGGTACTGGTCGACCAACTCACTGGTTTAGGCAGACTTCCACTTGCGACGGCTTTGCCGACGTCGCATCTTGCATTCAACAGGGTTGTTTCACACTTAACATTTTCACTTTTGATGCAAGACTAATGGCTGGCGAAGGATCGTCTAATCGGCCCTTTTTTCAGGTATTTTACCTATTTACATATATATTTACTACTTCACACTTCGTAAAAACTAATACTTTTTCATTTTCGTACAGTTTGCCACATAACGGAGCCACCCAGAGCCTTTTTTCTTTGACATTAAACATCATTTGATGGCAATTGATAGCCCACATTTCGACTGCGTTTTGAAGCATCTAAACTTTGAGAAAATACCAAATTTGGTAAAGCTTTTTAAATAAATTTAATTTGTTGACAATTGCATATGTGTGCTGAGGTGACTTAGTACATCCTGTGGGAGATTGTACCACTCCTGCCGGCTGAGAAGACCCCTGTAATGCTGAGGAGCTTCGGGAAAAAGTGACATATGAACTACTTGGGGGTTGGAAGGGTCAAGGCCCTTTCCCTAAAGGGTTTTAGCAAGTTCCTTAGGGGAAACAACCTACACATTGGAGATATCTTATTCTTCGAGGTGATACAAGCTGAGGGACCAATCATGTTCAAGGTCATCATTATTCGAGCTGATTGAGTGTATTGTAATTTCTGTTATGTTGGAACTAATTATTCGAATTTATGTACTATATGTTAGGATATTTTCATGACTACTGTTTTTCTAATTATTTACTATCTTATTTAAACATTGAACAAAGGGGGTACTAGTCGTGTACAAATTAGTGGAGGATTTCTAGGTTTTTGTAGCACAATGATTGCTAGCAACTGTTGTGCCTAATTGCCCTTAATTTTACATTCCCCTAAATTAATCGTGATGACGGGATATTAGGAGGAGAGAGATGCCAAAGACAACGGGGAAAAGCCAACGACCTCCATTTTATTATTTATTATTTTTTTATCACTGTTAAATTCTTTACTTTAACTTGTTTTTTACATATATGCAACTTCGCTAGTCGTTTGCAATACGTATCGGTAATGACATGTCAAGCAAAATTGGGCAAGCTTTTCAAAGAACATATGCGATGTCGCTTGATATTTGGTAACATTATTTACTTTATTTTTTAACATTTTACTTCAGTTCAAATAATAACCGAGGTAAAAAAATTATTTACCTCGGGTTTTTTATAACCGAGATAAATAATATCTTTTACTTCGAAAAAAAATCAAGGTAAAAGAACCTTTTACCTCGGTTATTTGGTGTTCACCAAAAAATTGAGGTAAAAGGGCAAAGTAATAGATCTTATTTCTTGTAGTGATTTGATCATTGTATCTAGTCTTATGTTCCTTTTCCTATGAGGTGTGGAAGACAAAGTGTCACCATTTAATTACAGTTATATACATGCATACCACTCATATTATTTCCAATTTCTTCTTCTATTTTCTTTCCTCTCCTTCACCAGTCCATTGTCCATTATGACCCAGACTCTCTACCACGGCCAAACCACGCTGATCACCGCCCTCACCATACTTGGATAAACTATTATCCAAGTAATAGGTTGTATTTTCTAGGACAAGTATGTGATTTTCTAGTGAATGGTGTTGGAGAAAATAATTATTAGAGGAGGATTGTCTTTGTTTTTCTCTCTTACCTAACTGCTCTTCAGTTCTTTTATTTTTGTACCATTCTGCATCTAGATTGTACTATTTTTAATCTACTCTATTGGCAATCCATAACTAGCAAATTTGTCTTAGGCATATTTGAACCATCTTTTTGCTTGTGATTGGCAAGGAAATACCATCTTTTTTCGTTGATGATTGCATGATCACCAAATGATTTTTTTGAAGTGGTGAATATTGATGGCTCAGTTGATACTTCAATGCTACTTCAATTGAAGTAGCATTGACTAGAAAAAATTTGCTAGATATTCCCTTTGGGTAATCCAAGTACTAGATATTCCCTTTGGGATTTCAATGCTGATACCTACTGCTCTCACTTTCTTAGTCAAATCCCCACAATAATTAATCACATGGATAATCAAACTTTAGCTGCTCCAGTTTTAGAATCTGAGTTAGAAGCTGTGATTAAAAATTTAAATAGTAACAGCAGTCCAGGGCCAGACGGTTTCACACCTAAATTCTATAGCAAATGCTGGTCTTTTATTAAACAGGATCTTATGGAGGCTATCAATGACTTTATCTCAGGATCTGAAATCCCAAAGGGAATATCTAGTACTTGGATTACCCTAATTCCGAAAAAAGAAACACCTTGCTCTTTTGGGGATTTTAGACCTATCAGCTTATCAAATGTCCTTAATAAAATATGTTCTAAGGTTCTAATGGAAAGGCTGAGACCTTATATGGATATCCTGATCTCTCCTAACCAATCTTCTTTTATGAAGAAAAGAGATATTTCTGATAACATCTTGTATTTACAGGAAACGATCAGGTTTCTAGATAAAAAGAATAGATCTCCTAATTGTATACTGAAATTAGACCTAATGAAAGCATTTGATAGAGTCAACTGGCAGTTTCTTAAGAAGATTCTAATTAGATTTGGTTTTAATGGGAATTTTTTAACTGCGGTTATGAGTAATTTATCACAGGCTTACTTCTCTGTTCTTATAAATGGGAATCCAGTAGGCTTTTTCAAAGCTACTAGAGGCATTAAACAAGGTGATCCACTCTCTCCTTTTCTTTTTAATATTTTCTCTGAAGTTTTTTCTAGGAGTTTAGACTTTATATTCTCTAATAATAGTCTTACTCGTTTCCAATTACCTGCCTCAATCCCTGCAGTATCCCATTTAATGTATGCAGATGACACGATTATCTTTATGCAAGCATCTAAGTCTAATCTTATTAGAATTAAGGCCTTCTTAGATATCTTTGAAGTTACCTCGGGAAAGAAGTTCAATTTTGATAAATCCAATTTTTATCTGAGTAAAAGAGCCTCAAATTTAAAGATTAACCAGGTTAGGGCAATCCTAAAAATGAAAAAAGGCTCCTTTCCATTTAAATACCTTGGCTGTCCCATTTTTCAAGGTAGAACTCTTAAAAGATACTTCCAACCATTAATGGCAAACCTTGATAATAAGCTACAAAGTTGGAAGAATCAGTGGCTTAGTGCTGGGGGTAAGATGGTTCTAATTAAACATTGCTTATATTCTTTGCCACAGCATTTATGGGCAGTTACTAATCCCCCCAAAAGAATAATTCGAACATTTGAGAAAAGATTAGCACGGTTCTTTTGGGGAGAATCAGATGAGAAAAAGAATAAAATCTGGAAAAGATGGTCTGACATTTCGATATCTACTAATCTAAATGGACTTGGTTTTAGATCTATTAAGGCCATTATAGATACCTGTTCAGCTAAATTATGGTGGAAGAGCCAACTAGGAACCACTCTATGGTCTAAATTGCTATGGTCTCTTCCTTTTACTCATAGGAAATCAGTTACTTGGAAAAGAATTCTTTTCATTAACTCCTTTGCAGAAAATAACTCAGCTATTATTCATGGCAAAGGTGCCTGCAGTTTCTGGTCTGCTAATTGGTGTCCTAGGGGTCCCCTGATTAACTATATCCCAGTGCACATAGTTTCTGCTATGCCATATTTGTCTGTGGCAGATTTCATTAGTAATAAACCCCCTATTTTAGCTCAGATTGGTTCTTTTCTGGAACATGATACTCGTTCCTTTCTTCAGGATTCTGAGCTTACTATAGAGAGGGAAGATAGACTGATATGGAAAGCTGAAGCCTCTGGTAATTTCTCATCGAAGTCAACATATAAGGCTCTAACTTATGGATCAGGTAACTTCCCTGCTTGTAAATTTATTTGGACCAATGCGTTACAGAAGAAGATCTCAATTTTTACATGGAAAATGTTGCAATCTTTTCTTCCATTCGATGATGTGCTTATTACCTGTGGATTTAATCTAGCATCTAAGTATCCTACTTGTTGTAGTACTGATACAATCCAGCATTTTTTTATATTGTGTCCTATTGCTCAGGCTGTCTGGAGTAACATAGCATCTATAGTTCAGTTTCATCTAAATACGAATCATTCCCTTTCTGAAAGATTTTTTATCTTCTGGAATAGCCATGATCTATCTAGCTGGAAGCACTTTATCTGTAAAATGCTTCAATCTCTCACATGTTGGTCGCTTTGGAAAGCTCGGAATAGGTTTATTTTTGATAATATACCTTTCTCCTCAGAGCTAATTAGTAACGAAGTACATGAGCTAATAAAACTGTGTTTATTTACTACTCCTCGGATATATTTCTCTCATTCTGCTATTGCATCTCCTCTCAGTCATTGGATTCCTTTCATTAGACTACCTCCGAAGCCTAATATAACAACTGTACATTGGGATAGGCCTCCATTTGGATCAATCAAAATTAATATAGATGCATCATGGTTTCCAAATAAGGCAGTTGCTAGAATGATAGCTAGAGATAGCTCTGGTGCTCCGATTAAAATAGCTTCCGATTTTATTTCTGCTGCTTCCCCCCTGGAAGCCGAAATTAAGGCTCTGTTATTTGCTTGTAATAATTTCCATGGTTCAGGTCAAAATTGCATTCTTGAAACAGATTGTAAGAGGGCTGTTCAGATGATCAATGATCCCTACTCTGCACACTGGAATCTTTTTGATTTGGCTTATAAAGTTAAAGCCCTATTAGGTTGTGCTCATCTTTAACATGTTTTTAGAGAGGGTAATTCTGTGGCAAAGGCAATTGCTAAACATCATTCTAGCTATAATCAGAGCCTTAACCTTCATAATATCCCCCAGCACATCAAGGGTCTGATGTCGTTAGATAGGTTACATATTCCGCATATCAGAATGCATAAACATGCTTTGGCTAAGGATTGATACTGCTAATCCAATTTTTTTGTGCAGGTTCAGACACTGCCCTTAAGGTTGCTATCAATCACCTACTGCAACATCTAGGAAGCTCAAAGATTCCTACTCTTCGGATCTAGCCGAAGTCATACCTCCTGGATATCTGATGTTGCATTCACTGAAGTATTCACTGCAGCGGTCGTCGACTGCTGACCTTCTCCAACGGTAGCATGTATGATACTTCCAGTTCCTGGCTTTATGCTTTTGGCTCTGGATGAGGTGTTCTCTTCCACTCAGTTCAATTACATTCCAAAGGTCTCCCACAACTCAAGTTTTACACACTTTTGATCGGGAACTGATAATGTATTTAGGGTACTTCAGTTTCCAAAACTCTTAACTTTAGGCTATTACTTCCAGTGATTGAAGTTACCTGGCCGACGGTGAGAATTAACACAGGGGGTGAAGATTCTCTCATTCGGATCGCAACTTCATCATCTATCCTGTTTTTTGCTAGGATAGTTGCTACACAAGTACTAGATTTAGAATGGGTAGGACTTTTGGAGGCAACTATGTTGCTTCATCATGTATTATGATCAAATGGCACTCTTTGTACATCGTATTCACCATTGAAGAAGGCTTGGGGAACCTCTAATATACTCTCCCCCACCCTCGGGTGTTCTCATTAAAAAAAATGCTACTTCAATTAATTTAGTGGTAGAGAACTATATATCTACATTATACCGCTATATATAATGCACTATTCATATATTTATTTTGGAATTATTTTTCCTCTTATTCCTTTCTTTTCATTCTTTTGTATTTTCCCATAATATTTATGACAATTCTCATATACATATATACAATGAAAATTTATTACGTATTCGAAATATAAGTTATATTTATTGTTATATTATAGTAGTTATTGATTTATTATAAGTATAGACTTTATGTTTGTATCAATATATTTTTAGATAAAGTGTTGGGAAAGACCGTATTTTCATAGGCATATGGAAGGAAGAGTTTTAATTAAAATAATATGAAGTTAGGAGATTATACTTTGAAGTAACTGCAAGTGAAACATTTAAGTTTTTATTAGAAACATTACATAGTTAGAGCAAAACATATAAAGTAAGAGCAAATTATATGTTTTACTCTAAATATATAATATTTCTAACTAAAAATTGGCGTGTGAGTTTACCCAAATAACTTATGATCCGAATTTAGCCCATATTTTGAAACAAAGATTTGTATTAGACAGCTGAAACTTTAGGCATGCCCTATTATGCAATTAATATAAATCTAAAAGTAAGGGTGTGATTTTTTCTCGAATTTGCTAATAAATCTTGGGACTTCTTGTGAAATTATAAAAAACTATATATATAGTCGATTTTGTTTTCATTTCTCCTCCTCTCAAATCGACTGAAATTCATAACCGCCGCTCTACCGCCACAACTCCTTCTGTCGGCGACGTGGCAAAGCCAGGACACCAAATTCCATAGCCCTCTCACCAATTCTCCAGCGCTCCGGCGCTGATTCTCCACTGCTCCGGTTCTCCACTGCTCCGGCACCGATTCTCCACCGCTCTGTCACCAATTTACCATTTTCCACCATTGTGCCTCAAGCTTCGATTGGAAGCGGCGAGATCGAAGTAGAATCGAGGCGAGATCGAGGCGGCGACGATGTAACCGCTCTGTCATCATTTTGCCTCTGTTGAAGACGAAGCCTCTATTAAAGACAAGATTCACGATGAGCTTCTGTTGGCAAATTGGAGGCGTCTTCCGTCGACACAAGCTGAGGCAAATTCCATCGACGACGAGCAGCAACGATCCATTAGTGATGAGCAGTGGCAGCAATTAGCAAAGGTGACAACAGAGCTGCGATCTTAGGCAATTTACGGAGATGCGAGGTGAGAACACTGCGATTTTATTTCTTGCACGTGAGATTCACGCACTTTGTGAGGAAGAATATTGCACATGTTTACACGCATAGATGCCGGATGGCATACGGTGGCAAAAACAACGGCGGACGGCGGTGGTACGACGATGGCTGACGGCTGAGCTTCGGTGTCTAAGAACATTTTTTAAATACTTGTTGAGGTATAATATGTTGTTGATTGAGTTTAATTCATGAATGATTGTTTGGTCTAGTGGTTAGTACTCCTTTGGTTGAGCTGAAGGTCAGGGGTTTGAGCCTTACCATGACTTTTTTATTTTGAAGACTTTATGTTCTTGATTTACATGCTGAAGTTTACTATTATTTGACTGAGTGTACGTTCATGTTCAATGATAGTCTTTGGTATAGTGGTTATTGCTCTAGACTTTGAGGTTATAGGCCTGGGTTCAAATCCCACTAGGTTCTTTTTGTAAAGAATTTTTATTCTTGAGGTACTGCAACATTTTGTTGATATTTTTAGCTTTTTTGTCTCTTATGTTGATGTTTTTCATTATTCAGGTGAGATTTAATTTATATGAGTTGAGGTTCTGTAGTTTTTTTGGGTGATATGGATTGATATTTGTTGTTTTTTAAAAAAAAATTCTCATGTTGATGTTTTTCATTTTCCGGCTGAGGTTTTTGGTAATAGGAGTTGATGTTTGTAGTGTCTTTTTTCTGATGTTGCTGTTTTTCATTTTCCAAATGAGGTTCAGGTGTTAGGAGTTGATGTTTGTAATTTTTTTTCAAGAAATAAAAAAGCGTTGATGTTTTATGATTTTCAGAGTGAATAATTTTTACTCTTGAGGTCCCGTAGCTTTTTTGTTGATGTTTTTAGTTTTTTTTCTCTCATGTTGATATTTTTTATTTTATAGATGAGTTTTAGGTGATAGAGGTTGATGTTTGTAACTTTTTTGATGATATGGTTGATTTTTTTTGGTAATAGGAGTTGATGTCTGTAGTATTTTTTTCCTTATGTTGACGTTTTTCATTTTTTTAGTGCTTCAAATGTAGGTTGTAGGTGCTTATTTTATGGTTTGTGTGTGTTATGAAAATAAATTGGTGCTTAGAGTACAACTTGTAAGTGCTTCAATCGTTGCTTGTTAGGAGTTGATGTTCGTAGCTTTTTTGATGATATGGTTGATTTTTTGTAGTGTTTTTTTCCTTCCGCTGACGTTTTTGATTTTATGTTAGTGCTCCAAATATAGGTTGTAGGTGCTTATATTATAACTTGTAAGTGCTTCAATCGTTGCTTGTTAGGAGTTGATGTTTGTAGTCTTTTTTGTTAGTCGTAGTCAACGTTTTTTTAAACAACTTTTGTTTTTTTAAATTTTTAAATACTTTTTTTCCTATTTTATTTGATTTTTTAATTTTTTGTTGCATTTTTTAAGTTGATGTTTTATGATATTTCGTTGATGTTCTGCTATTTATTGCCGATGTTGCTGTAGTTTTTTAATAATTTTTTTTTGCATTTTAAAATATTTTAAAAATATTTTATTGATTTTATTGATTTTTTTGCAGATTGCAGGTGGCGGGAAAATGATGGGAGAAAATAGGACGAAAAAACCCCTATAAAGTTATGAGCGATAGACCCCTGTAAAATAATTAGAGACAGACCCATGTAAAATTATTAGAGAGAGGTACCTGGAGTTAGAATGCTATTAGAATTGTAGAAATGCCTCTGCCTAAAGTTTAGGCTGCCTCACATGAGATCATCGCATATTTTAATTGCTTTAACTCGCAAATTTTCATCATTTTATGATAAAATTGCAGTTGAGTTCCTGGTCTTTCCATATATAGCGTATTGAAATACTGTGTTTCAAAAGACGGACTCAAATTTTTAATAGTTAGTAGTATACAAAATTTATTTTCTATATTTACAAGATATTTTATATGTTTTTTTAAAATATATAATTTAATTTTACTTATATATTGTATAGATTAAATTATAAACTATACTTTAAAAATTGGTTAACACATTTTTTAAATTAGATTTAGTATTTTTTACATGTTATCTTATACGTATTTTTATAACTACGAAGACTTCTTTTTTATCTAAAGGATTCATAGTTTTATAGTTTTATTTAAATCTATTATTGATTCATTATCAAACATATATTTCATGTTATTTTCATTATATTTTTTATAACATAAAGTATTTCTGTACAGTCGTAAATACATTCATACGTAAACATATACTCCCTCTGTCCCAGCTCATTTTGGTTAATTTGACGTTTGACAGTCAAACTTAGCCAACCCAACTTCGACCATTAAATTCTATTATTGTATGTTGTAACCAGAAATCTAGAACTAACTGGACCAAACTTGGAGACAATAACACAACTTTTTTTCATAAATCAGTTCAGGAAAAGAACTGCAAGCTACACATCTCAAAAATAAAAAATAGACAAGGTCTCTGGCTAGAAACTCATACTGACATACAGGAGGAGGCTGTGTCTTTTTACTCTGACCTGCTCTCTGAACCTAATCAGCCCAACACTACCACATATAATTCCCACTTTCTCAGCCAAATCCCAGAACTAATATCTCCCCAGGACAATCAGTCTTTGTCCAAACCAGTTTCAGAAGACGAATTTAAAAAAGTGGTAATGAGTTTGAACAGGAATAGTAGCCCAGGCCCTGATGGTTTTACCCCAAAATTTTATGCTAAATGCTGGGATATAATCAAACAGGACCTAATAGATGCAGTAAATGATTTCCTGCTAGGCTCAGAAATACCAAGAGGAATTAGCAGCACATGGATAGCCTTAATACCCAAAAAATAGACACCCTCCTCCTTTGATGATTACAGGCCTACCAGTCTATCAAATGTTGCAAATAAAATCTGTTCTAAGGTGCTAATGGAAAGAATGAAACCATATATGGACAACTTAATTTCCCCTAACCAGACAGTTTTCATGAAAAATAGAGACATGTCTGATAATGTACTCTACCTCCAGGAAATGATTAAGTTCTTAGACAAGAAAAATAGGATACCAAACTGCATTTTAAAATTAGACCTTAGAAAAGCTTTTGATAGAGTTAATTGGCAATTTTTGGAAAGGGTTCTTAGTAAATTTGGATTCACAGGGAGTTTTTTAAAAGCTGTAATGAACAACCTTTCTCAGGCCTACTTTTCTGTTCTTATAAATGGTAATCCGATTGGATTTTTCAGAGCTACAAGGGGCATCAAACAAGGTGATCCTCTATCTCCTTTTCTTTTCAACATTTTCTCTGAAGCTTTCTCCAGAAGCTTATCTTTTATTTTCATGAATAAAAAGCTCAGTTACTATCAGCTCCCCACTGGTATCACACCTGCATCTCACCTGAGCTATGCTGATGATACTATCATTTTCATGCAAGCATCAAAGTCTAATCTGATAAGAATAAAAGCCTTTTTAGAAACTTTTGAACTAACTTCTGGGTAAAAGATAAACTATGATAAATCTGATTTCTATGCTAACAAAAGAGCAACAACTGTTAAGATAAATCAGATAAAATCAATCTTAGGGATGAAGAAAGGAATCTTTCCATTTAAATACCTGGGATGTCCAATTTTCAAAGGTAGGACTTTAAATGTATATTTTGAACCTTTGTTGGAAGCTGTAGATAGAAAGCTTCTGAACTGGAAAAATAGGTGGTTAAGTTTGGGAGGCAAAATAGTGCTTATTGAATCTTGTTTATATTCCCTCCCAAAGCATATTTGGTCAGTCCTAAAGGCCCCTAAACAGATAATAAAAGCACTGGAAAAGAAGATGACAAGGTTTTTCTGGAAGGAAATGGACGGAAAATTACACAAAGTGTGGAGGAAATGGACTGACCTGTGTAAACATAAATTCCATAATGGTTTAGGATTTAGATCTGTAAGAGCTATAATTGACTCATGCTCAGCCAAACTATAGTGGAAAAGCTAATTAGGTACAACCATGTGGTCAAAACTGCCATGGGCACTTCCACAGTCCCATAAGAAATCCCATACCTGGAAAAGGATATGTAGTATTAACTCCTTTGCAGAAGAAAACTCTCTCATCATACATGGTACAGGATTGAGTAATTGCTGGAATGCAAACTGGTGCCCAAATGGTCTGCTCTCTGAATATGTCCCACCCTCAGCCCTGTCACCCTTTTACTATCACACCATTGCTGATTTCATCCGAGAAAAAAATAGATACTGCAGAATATCTCACCTTATCTGGAACATGATACTTTGACTTTCTTGCAGGATGCACAGCTTCACATAGACAGGGAAGATAGACTAATATGGAAACTAGAAGATACATGTATCTTCTCTTTCAAATCAACATATAGAGGCCTTACCCACCAATCAGGTAATTTTCTAGCCACTGCATATATTTGGAACCCTAGACTACCAAAAAAGATTTCCATTTTCACATGGAAGCTGCTGAATACCCTCCTTCCTTTTGATGATATCTTAGTCCAATGTGGTATTAGCTTAGCCTCGAAATGTCCTGCATGCAATCATCCTGGTTCAATAGAGCATTTTTTCACTTCATGCCATTTAGCTCAAGCAGTTTGGGATAATACTTCTGACATCCTGGGGATAAAAATGGATACATTAGACAGCTTAACCCTAAGGTTTTTTTCCTACTGGAACAATACTGAACCCTCTAAGGTGCATAGAGATATTGGTAGAATGTTGCCATCTCTGATATGCTGGTCATTATGGAAAGCAAGAAATTCCTTCCTCTATGACAACAAAAAATTATCACAAGTAATAATTATTAAAGACGTGAGGGATCTTATCTTTCTGTCATTCTCAGCTAAACCTGCTCACTCCAATATGTATCTTACCAGAAGCTATCCCATTTTCTCCCTCATTCCGCCTCTGAGACCACCACCAAATCCTTCGATATCCATTATCTCTTGGAAAAAGCCTTCACCAAATAGTATAACTGTGAATGTGGATGCATCATGGTCTCCCGACATGTCCACAATTGGCCTAATAGCTAGAGACTGGACTGGTAAGCCGTGCCTAATACAATCCTTCACTACCATTGCTAGTACACCTTTAGAGGCGGAAATGAAGGCCATCTAGGCAGCAGCTAGATGCTTCCCCAGTTTGGACCCCGGATGTTCCTATATAGTGGAATCAGATGCCATGAGCGCGGTGAACATGATAAACAATCCCATATATGTAGCAGGGACACACCTTTGAGCTCAGTCTACTTCCACCTCGAGCCTGGAGCGTCGAACACTCGAACAGGGAGCTCTAGAGCCTTTGCACCCTCGAGCAATCAAGCTTTGGTATTATGTACCGGAACCCTCGAGCTACAGAGCAATCGAGAACTGGATACCTCGAAGTATATCAGTTTGAATCACGGCATTGTACATAGACAATTCTCTTGCTTGAGCCTGGAGCATCGAGCACTCGGGCCTGGAGCATCGAGCACTCAAGCCTGGGGCTTCGAGCACTCGGGGATGGAGCATCGAGCACTCGAGCCGAGGGCTTCAAGCACTCGAGCCTGGTGCATCGAACACTCGAGACTGGAGCATCGAGCACTCGAGACTGGAGCATCGAGCACTCGAGACTGGAGCATTGAGCAATCGAGAATGGAACACAGAGCACTCACACTTGGAACCTGGAGCTTCGAGCATAGAGCATGGAGTACTCGAGACTGGAACATCGAGCATTCATCCTTAGAACCTGGAGCATCGAGCACTTGAGATTGGAGCATCGAGCACTTGAGACTGGAACATTGAGCACTCAACACTGGAGCATCGAGCATGGAGCATTGAGCATTGAGCACTTGAGATTGGAGCATCGAGCACTCGAGACTGGAACATTGAGCACTCGACACTAGAGCCTGGAGCATCGAGCTCTCATTTGGTGCCTGGAGCATCGAGCACTCGACAATGAAGCATCAAGCAATCGAGGCGGGTTTTCGAGCACTTGAAAATGGAGCATCGAGCAATCGAGATGGGTATTCGAGCACTCAAGAATGGAGCATCGAGCAATTGAGATGGGTATTCGAGCACTCAAGAATGGAGCATCGAGCACTCGAGACAGGAGTATCAACCACTCAAGAATGGAGCATCGAGCACTGCTGGAGTCTGGATCATCGAGCACTCAAGCCTGGTGCATCGAGCACTCGAGCCAGGTGCATTGAGCACTCGAATACTTCAGCTTGAAGCATTGACCACTCGACCTTGGAGCATCATGCACTCGAGCATCGAGTACTCGAGCACCCGCGCATCGAGCACTCGAGCACGTGGTGCATCGATCACTCGAGCACTCGAGCATCGAGCACTCGAGTCTGGTACATCGAGCAATCAAGACTGGAGTATCAAGCACTCGAGACTGAAGCACCCAAGAATGGAACATTGACCACTCGAGACCGGAACAGCGAGCACTCGAGATCGACGTACTCGAGACTGGAGACTCAAAAATGCGCCTCATGGAGCATCGAGAACTCGAGACTGGCAATGAGACCTCGAGACTAGAGCATCAAGAACGCGCCTGACAGACCTCGCCCCATGGAGTCCCGACACCATGGAGCCCTCGAATCTTGAAGCCCTCAAACTATGGAGCCCTCGACCACGAGCACAACACCCCTCGAGAACTAAGGCACTTAACAACTATGGACCTCTCGAACACGAGCACACCACCCCTCAAGAACTATAACACTCGACACCCAGAACACATCACTCCTCGAGCACACCACCGAACCCTAACCCAGCAAGTTTCAACTCCTTTCAGTTTACATCCACCAGTCCACTACTATTAGTCTATTCTTTTGAAGGCAATGAGGTTGCCTTACCGATGTAATATCCCAAACATCTTTGTACATCTTTTGATTTCTACATAGGTATGGGGAACCTAATACATATCCCCCACCTTAGGGTGCTTAAATTTTTTTTTTAAAAAGAAGTAATGTTGTAACTCTCCTGTATGAAGTTTACTCATCGTGGATGAGAAAGATAACCTTTTCCCATAATTATTACTCTTTTATATGGTATCAAACTAGCCTACATATCCCAAGCTATGTCCTCAAAAAATTCTCAAGCTCTCTCTTCCGCAAATCAGATCCTTTTCAGAGCCTCTGGTGGCTCTGCGGCAACTCTCCAGTTCCGGTGCTTGCTATTTGTCTCGACCGAGGCAACAACTCTCTCCGGCATGGCACGGTACGCTCTACTTTTGAGGCTTATAAGATCGAAGGCTTATAAGATCAAATATAGTAATATTTAAAAATTGAAAAAGTTAACTGCCAAAAGTCAAACTAAGCAAAATGAGCTGGGACAGAGGGAGTAGATTATGTTCATTTAAAATAAACCATCGAGTATAACAGGAATGGAACCCCCTCTGCTGCTGGCGGGCGGATGGATAATTTACGACTTCTATTTATGTAGAAAATAAGGGTGATAATTGTGTGTCTTTATTCATGAATTTAAGATACATTATATAGTAGTACATGATACCTATACAAGATAGGAAAAGGTAATAGAATACAATTACATCTATAAGTAATATAGTAAGAATATTCTAATTCCTTAACACTCCTCCTTAAGTTGGAGCACGAGGATCAAAAATGCCCAACTTGCCAAGTAAATAATGAAACTGGTTACGTCCGAGAGCCTTAGTGAACAAGTCCGCAGGGTGGTCTGTCGCACGGATATGTTGAGTAACAATAGTGCTAGATTGAACAATCTCGGACAAAATGACAATCAACTTCAATGTGCTTTGTGCGTTCATGAAAAACAGGATTTTCTGCAATATGAAGAGCAGATTGGCTGTCACAAAATAATTGCATAGGAGGGGAGTACAAAACCCCTAAGTCCTTCAGTAAAGACTTAAGCCATAACAACTCACATTAGGTAACTGCCGTAGCACGATACTTCGCTTCAGCAGAAGAACGAGAAACGGTAGGTTGCTTCTTAGTCTTCCAAGAAACCGGAGAATCACCAATCATTACCAAATAACCAGAAAGAGAACGCCGAGTAATCGAGAATGCAGCCCAATCCGAATCACAGTAAGCAGTCAATTGTAACGTACCGCGAGAAGAAAAAAATAAACCTTGACCAGGATGACTCTTCAGGTAGTGCAACACACGAACAGTAGCTTACCAGTGAGGAACACAAGGGGACTTCATGAATTGCGCAAGAGTATGAACTGAATAACTAAGTTTAGAACGAGTAATAGTCAGGTATATCAGACGCCCAACCAGGCGTCGATACTGCTCCGGGTCATGGTAGGCTAGACCTTTAACACATGCCAAATCATGTTGTTGCTCCATTGAAAATCCAGTCGGTTTAGAGGCAGATAAACTAGTATCTGATAAAATGTCCAAAGCATATTTCCTTTGCGAAAGAACATCCCCTCCGGTCTTCTAGCAATCTCTATGCCCAAAAAATACTTAAGTACACCAATGGAAATATGAATTTAAGTATTTTTTGAACTCAGAGATGAGCGAAGAAGAACTACCAGCTATAACCAAATCATCCACGTAAACCAGAACATATAAAGAAAGATATGTATGAGAAAAGACAAACAGAGAATAATCGACCTTACTCTGAACAAATCCAAATGCTTATAAAGCCTGAGCCAATTTAGCAAACCAATTTCTAGGAGCCCGCCGAAGACCATAAAGAGATTTTTTAAGGCAAAAAATCTGTCCATGTGGCAAAGCATAGCCAGGTGGGGGTCGCATAAACACCTCATGCAAATCACTATGCAGGAAAGCATTGTGGACATCCATCTGATGTAGTTTCCAATCACGAATAACTGCAACAGAAATGAATAAACGAACATAACTCATCTTCGCAACCGGAGCAAAGGTCTCAGTATAATCAATTCCTTCCACCTGGCGATTCCCAAGAACAACTAGGCGCGCCTTATGATGTTCAATAGTACCATTAGACCGGAACTTCATCCGGTAGACCCATTTGCACCCAATGGCCTTTGTATTTAAAGGCAGAGAAGCCAAGGTCCATGTCTGATTGCGCTCTAGCGCAGTATGTTCTTCCGTCATAGTGTCTCGCCAATGAGCATGCTGGGAAGCCTCAGAATAAGTAGTGGGATCTACACTAGACGTTACATCACCCAAAAATCTAGAATGCATACTAGAAAAATTATCATAGTTTACATAATCAGTAAGAGGATAAAGAACACTTGAGGAATGTGACGACGCATGAGGGAACGTAGTCGGGGTCTTCAGTAGTAAGAGCACATGCATAATCATCACAATCGTAATCTGCCAAGTAAAACGGCGGTCGGCGATGTCGAATACTCTGTCTGGTAGGTGGTAACTCGACAGCAGAACCATCCGGGGTCGGAGAAGCCGGTAAAGTAGATACCGGCGGAGATTGACCGGCGGCGGCCGGCGGGGGATGACAGGTGACAACCGATGGTATTTGACTGGCGGTGGCAGGCAATGACCAGCGACGACTGATTGGCGATGACTAACCGGCGGCGGATTGCAGTGGCTGACCGGCGGTGGACGGCGGTGGCTGACCGGCGGTGGACGACGATGGCTGGCAGCGGACGACAGTGATGGACCGGCGGCAGCCGTCAGCAACTGACTGTCGTTGGACAACGGTGGGCCTGCGGCAACCATTGGCGAAGGATTGGAGGCGGCCGGTGACGACTGGCCAATGGTCGATGGAGGAATAAAATTCCATGCATCTATGGCAGCAGGGAGGAGGAAACCGACGATAATATAGTGGCGCCACCGGGTTAGTCGAAAGAAGCAGAAGTTGGAGTTGCAGGATACGGCAATTGGTATTCAAAAAAATCAGCATCTTGACTGGTAAAGATCACACGGGATTCTAAGTCAAAAAGGTGATAGCCTTTCTTTCCTGCAGAATAACCAAGAAAGAGACACTGCCGACTTTTTGGTGCAAACTTGTTACGATATTTGGGAACATGAGCAGCAAAACACAAGCATCCAAAAACTCTTAATGATGAGTAATTTGGAGCTTGCACATTGAGCAACTCAAAGGGAGTGCGACCATGAGATTCCGTGTCGGTGTTCGGTTAATCAGGTAAGCAGCAGTAAGAACACATTCTCCCCAAAATTTAATAGGAAGACTGGCTTGGAACCGTAAAGCATGCGCCACGTTGAGCAAATGATGATGCTTTCTTTCAACTCGACCATTCTGCTGTGGTGTGTCGACTATAGATGTCTTAAAGATGATCCCAGATGCAGTAAAGTGAGATCTCAAAGGAAAAAATTCAGTGCCGTTATCAGCCCGAACTCGTTGTATTGTTCGGCCCCACTGGTTCTTCACTAGGGCACTAAATTCTAAAAATCTAGAAGCTACTTCAGATTTAGCCACTAACAAATAAACCCAAACAACTAGGGAATAATCATCAACTGTAGTCAAAAAGTAAAATGCACCACTAGAACATGATGTTCGATAAGGTCCCCAAACATCACAATGTATTAATTGAAACAATGCAGTAGCATTTGTAGAACTCAATGGAAAACTATGTTTAGTCTCTTTTGCTCTATAACATATAGAGCAAGGAATAGAATTCCTATTGGTGTCAAAATCAATAAAAGAAATAGAAGACAACACCGAGGAGGAAGGATGTCCAAAACGCTGATGCCATAAGTCAGAAGAAGATACGAAAGCCACTGTAGGAAGAGACTGCAGGATAGGACGATAAACACTGATACGATGTAGAAAATAAGGGTAATAATTGTGTGTCTGTATTCATGAATTCACGATACATTATATAGTAGTACATGATACTTATACAGCTAGGAAAAGGTAATAAAATACAATTACATCTACAAGTAATATGGTAAGAATATTCTAATTCCTTAACAATTTAGCAATTTGTTAAGAGTAGGTTTTGGCTTACCTCTTTCTTTGTATTAGTATAAGATAGGATCTTAACGTCATTTCTCTAATAATAAGGTAAGCTTCCAAAGTATAAACAATTATTATATATTATTAAGATATTAACTTTGTCAATATTATGTTGTAACTAATATTCTAATCAATATTTTGTTGTAACCTATAGGAGTTAGTTTAGGAGTTATGTTGTAACTCTCTTGTATAAACTTTACTCATCGTCAATGAGAAAGATAACCTTTTTCCCATAATTATTACTCTCTTATGGTATCAAACTAGCCTACATATCCCAAGCTATGTCTTCCGCAAATCAGATCCTTTTCACCGGCTCTGGTGGCTCCGCAGCAACTCTCCAGTTCCAGCGTTTGCTGTTCATCTCAACCGAACCAACAACTTTCTTTAGCGTGGCACGGTACGCTCGGCCTTTGAGGCTTATAAGCTCAAAGGTTTTCTCACCGGTAACAGTGTTCACTCAACGACACTCCCTCCTATTACTGGCTCACCACTCGTGAGCCAAATCTCACTTTCTCGACTTGGAGGCGCAAGGACAGACTTGTCCTTTTATGGTTGTGCTCCACCCTCACTACTCCTATGCTCAACCATATTGCTCGAGATACCCCAACGTCTGCAGTTTGGCTCTTGTTGGAGCAGACTTTTCAATCTCAAACTCGTGCCCGACAGATGCATCTTAAGCAGCAACTCCAGATGCTCTCCAAGGGTAACTTGTCTATCTTAGAATACAATGAAAATAAGAGATTGATTTCTGATTCCTTGGCTGGTGTCTCAAGGTGGTTTCAGACGAGGATTTTGTTTCCTATGTTTTGTTTGTGCTAAAATGTAAAACCAACAAAAGATTGTGGATGTGTGTATTGATATATACAGTGAGTACAACGGGTATACAAGACCTAAACAAATATAAAACATGATATATACAAAACCAATAAGAAAGGTAGTCATTTCTTATCCTAATTCTAAATCAACTATATCTCTATTCCCCCTCACACAAGCGAAGCGTGGGAATGGTTGCAACGTAAAGCTTGGAACGTAGAAAATCAAATTGAGGATGAGGTAGACTCTTTGTAAAGATGTCAACAAACTGCAAGTCTGTAGAAACATGAGCAACCCTGAGCTTGCAAGAAGACACCATCTCACACACAAAATAATAGTCAATATCAATGTGCTTGGCTCTCTTATGAGAAACTGGATTCTGAGCCATGAAGAGAGCAATATTATTATCACACAGCAACACAGGTGGAGCGTGTAAGGGTGGAGTAACACATGTATCATCACACATAAATCCCGAAGAAGATTCATCAACCAAGCTAGCTCCGCATCAGTATTAGCCATAGCACGGTACACTGATTCTGAACTAGAATGAGAAAATTTAGGCTGCTTCTTAGCACTCTATGAAACCAGATTGCCACCAAGGAAAATGGCATAACCATATGTATACCTATGAGTCTCCATACACTGAGCCCAATCAGCATTAGAGCAACCCAATACTGGTAAAGCGGACGAATTTGCGCGAAATCGAAACCTATAGTGGAGTGTACCACGCACATAGCGCAAAATCCGAGTGAAATCTTGGTAGAGGTCACCAGTAGGAGCCTGCATATACTGACTGAACATATTCACATCAAAGGACAAGTCGGGAGTTGTAATCGACAAATACTGTAGCACACCAACTAAAGATCGATAAAGAGTGGGGTTTCCAAATGGCTTACAGGAAGAGCTCGACAGTTGCAAAAAAGCCACAAATGGGATGCCAACTGGCACAAAATCTTGCATACCAGCTCGTAGTAAAATGTCCTTGGCATATCTGGCCTGACCAAGGAATAAGCCGTCGAAAGTACGAACAACCTCCAAACCTAAAAAATACTGTAGAGTGCCAAGATCGGTAATCTTAAAAACTGATTAACCCAATATATAAACCTGTGAATAAGATGCCCATCATTTCTGGTAAGAATAATTTCATCAACATATACCAACAAATCTAGCAAAGAGACGCCCTGTGAGAAAACAAATAAGGAGGTATCAGAGGAACTGCATACAAAGCCCAGTCCAATAAAAAAAGTACTGAAATGCTAAAACCAAGCACGAGGAGCTTGATTCAAACTATAAATAGCCTTGCGTAGGCGACAAACATAATCAGGATGCATTGGGTCTTTGTATCCAGCAGGCTTCTCCATGTAAACTAGAGAGTCAAGAATACCATTTAAAAATGCATTTTGACATCAAGCTATCGCAATGGCCAATTGCGATGAACAACAATGGATAAAACAGTATGAACAGTAGAAGCTTTCACCACTGGACTAAATGTATGATCATAATCAAAACTAGGCAGTTGCAAAAAACCCTGAGCAACTAACCTTGCTTTGTGACGGTCAAAGGAGCCATAAGATTTATATTTCAACCGATAAACCCATTTTGAACCAATAACATTTTCATTTGAAGGATGAGGAACTCCCACGTCTGTTGAGTGCGTAAGGCATCCATCTCTAAGTCCAAAAAAGCACACCATTCAGAATCCTTGACAGCCGAGCAATGACTCTGGGGCTCGGTCTTAGAAAATAAAGCACTCAGTAAACCAGAAATATCATATTCAAAAAAATTCTTGTACCGTAGAGAACTAGTGCGCAAATGAGTATTCATCGGATGTTGGGAAGAGGGACCCGTACCCGGCAAAGACACAGATCTCGAGGATGGGATGGACACCGAGGCATCAGGCATGGGTCTCGATGCGGGCGACAATGATGGAAACACTGGAGGAGTAGAGTCGGTCGGAGAAGAAGCATGTGACTGGTAAAGTGGCCTGTGGAGCAAGTACGTGGCCGGGATGGCTGGCGCATAAGTCGATGATGGCAGCAATGTCACCTGTGCTGGCGGCACTGTCTATCGTCGATCATGCTACTGGTCATCCAGTGGCAAACTAATGTTTCTGAAGAACCCTGAGCTTCCTGTGCAGTTGGAAAATTTAAATGTTCCAAAATAGTGGGTGTCTGTGCTGAACAAGATGGCTAAAAAACCTCTGATGGAACTGACGAAAGCTCCAAAAAAGCAGAAACATCCAGTGATGATAAATCTGTAACAGTGCCAGTAGGGTAGCAGGAAAAAAAAGACTCATTAAACCTAGCATGGCGAGTGATGTACTCATTCTTTTGAGAGGATCAAGACATCGATAACCCTTGTACTGTGAACTGTAACCCAAAAATATACTCCGAGGTGCCAACTTATGTGCAGCATAAGGGCATAAATACGGAAAAACTTGATAGCCAAATGGATGAAAATTTGAGTGGTCAAGAGTCATACCAAAAAAAACAGAGAGCGAAGAGTGACCAGATAAAACTGACATTGGAAGCCTGTTAATAATGTAGACTGCTGTAGAAAAAGCATCATACCAAAATGAATGATGAAGGCCAGATTAAAGAGAATCGAGAATCCTGTCTCATTGATGTGACGATGCTTCCGCTCTGCACGACCATTTTGCTCTAGAGTGTAAGGACAAGAAAGCTGATGATGAATTCCCTTAGATGCAAAATGTGTTCGCGTGCGATGATTTACAAACTCGGTTCCACCATCACTTTGAAATACTTTAATGGTGATAGAAAACTGGTTCTCAACAAGAACCTCAAAATGTATATAAGCCTCCACAAAATCACACTTTCGTCGCAGAGGATATAACCAGGTGAACCGAGACAAATCATCAACAAAAATGACATAACAAGAGTAGCCAGCTCGAGAGATAACAAGTGAGGGTCCCCAACTATCACAATGAACTAAATCAAGTATGCGTGGTGTGCATTTTAAATTATCTCTAAAAGAAAGACGCTTGCTTTTAGCCATCTGGCACGCGGGACATAAATGAGGCTTAGGCAGCAAACTGGTAACTGACAAACATCTAGAATTGCTCAAAGATGAAATGATGTTGTGAGGCACATGGCCCAATCTACTGTGCCAGAGTTCAAAAGATGCTTTAGAAGCAATCGATGCAACAAAGGCAGATAAAGCAGCACCACAATGATTCAAAACATATAAGCCACAATCAAGATGGCCTTTGCCAATAAAATCTCTAGTAAACTTGTGCAAAATAGTGAAAGCACAGTTATCAAAAAAAATAACAACATTCATATCCCAAGTCAACTTGGTAATAGACAACAATGTTTTACTAATTTGGGGAACCACCAAAACATTAGACAAGGATAATGAATCAGAGACTCGAGAATGACCAACATAGGTAATGTTAAGATCAGAACCATTACCAACAATAATACGAGTGTTACCAGAATAAGGTGTTACGGGTTCAAGAGCAGACTGAGAAGAAGTCACGTGGTTGGTCTCGCCAGAATCAGCTATCTAGCGAATGTGTGGGGAAGCATGTGGTGGAGAAGCAATAGATGAGGTTCGAGAGACCAGATGATAAACATATAGGCAGTATGACCAAATTTCTTACACCAGTGACACTGGACCTAGTACCATTCATCGTACTGTTTAGAACAAGAAGAAGCAACATGACCTAGAACATAACACCATTGACACCGTGGTTGATCACAAGAAGCCATAATGCAAGAGAAATAAATATTTTTTTAAAAATAAATCGGAGCTGATGATGGGGCTCTGACTGGATGCTTACAAGGTTGTAGCAAAAATTTGCAAAAAATTGAACACCGCGCGAGATAATGCCTCAACTTGTGAGATAGTGCTTGAATTCGCGAGGAACTCCCGTGAGACGATTTACATGTGGCTTACGCATTGGGAGGATCTGGCGCAAAGATGCATGGTGCGTGCAGGTCACGCGCTCGTCGTGCTGAAGGAGAAGAGCCTCAGAGATGCATGTGCGGAAGACTTGACGGTGAGTGTGGCTCATGCGCAGGAAGAAAATGCCCAGGTCTAGCGCCGATGGGGAGGACGAACCCTCTGGATTTGGGAAACCCCGATGTCGGAAGAGCTGGACATAGAGGTTGAGGTCGCCGGACCTTAGCAGCGGCAATGAGCAGCAAATGCAATGGCCGAAAAGCAAATGGGTCGAGATGCCAAGCAAATAGGTTGGACCTAAGAAAGGTTGATGCAAAAAATCAAAGCTTAAGCCGGAGAAGAACAGATCGACGACAAAGCAAACTGGAGAATGAGACCCAGCGACAACTTGATCGGACAGAAGAATATCGAATGAAGAGGTAGAGATGGCTGAGCGGAACCAACAGAATGAATTGATGATCAACGGTTGTTGGACGGCGGTGGTGGGCAGCGGCTGCCGGTGCCGGTGATTGGGGTAAATAGTTGGGAAAATATTTGGAAATTTTGGGAAGAGAAAGATAAACGTCAGGGATTTTTAGAGAAACCTAACTGATACCATGATAGAATGTAAAACCCATAAAAGATTATAGTTGTGTGTATTGATATATATAGTGAATACAAAGGATATACAAGACCTAAACAAATATGGAACATGATATATACGTACCTCTTTCTTGTCGGCAAACGTAGCTCACATGCGGAGCTGTTCAGGCCGCCAGCCTCTACCGGAATTAGTTTTGTCTGCTGATCGTCCTCATCTAGTTTTCCAAATTTGCACCAAGTCAGGGCTTGACCGGCGAAACTGTCATCAGTGGCTAATTTATCTACCTTCACGGCCACCAACCGCAGGGCTGCAGACCGTCTTTGCTAAGTCTCCGCTGGCAAGCAGGCATTTGCGGCATATCCTGGGATCCCATCCACTATCACCAATCCATGGGTGTTCGACTCCGGTGCCACAAACCATGTTACATTAGATCTTTCTGGGTTCAATCTTCAGCCTGAGTATGTTGGCAATGACAACCTCATCGTTGCAAACAGTCAGTCTCTTCCCATTACACATACGGGCAATGTTTCTTTATTTGTTAATCATGTTGCTAAACACCTTGCTCTAAATTATATTCTCGTTGTTCCAAATGTCTCCAAAAAATCTTATTAGTGTTCGCCAATTTTGTCGTGATAGCAATATTTTTTGTAGAACTTCATGCTAATCATTGTTATGTTAAGAATTTCCAGGGCAAGATAATACTCAAGGGAATTGTTGAAAATGGTTTGTACCGGTTTTTTGTTTATTTACCTTCAGCTGGTCCCCGTGTGTATGTTGGTGAACGAGCCTCTATAGCTTGTTGGCATCATCGCCTAGCACATCCTCACAATCCTGTGTTACGTCGTCAATTATCTATTTTTGATTTGCCTATGGCTGCGAATAAAACATTGCTTTTATGTAGTGCCTGTCAAATGGGCAAAAGTTATAGACATCATCTTCCCTCTTGTCATGTTATTTCTGAAAAACCATTTGATCTTGTTTATTTGGATGTTTGGGGCCTTTCCTCTGTACCTTCTCTGAATGGTAATTGTTATTTTGGCTTTATTATTGATGATTTCACAATGTATGCCTGGATATATTTTCTTGCCTCTAAATCTCAGGTTTTATTTATTTTTTAATATTTTAAAACAATGGTTGAAACACAGTTTCCACTAAAATCAAAGTTTTTCAATCTGATTGGGGTGGTAAATATTGCAGTGTGTCAACCTTTCTTGTAACTCATGGCATACTTCATCGCGTTTCCTGTCCACATACTCCTAAACATAATGGTGCATTTGAAAGATGAAATTGAATTATTGTAGAAAAAGGTTTGGCTCTTCTGGCCCATCCACATCTTTCTCTTACCTCTTGGGAACATACTTTTCATATGACGGTTTACTTGAATAAGAGTAAGTCTCAGGAAAGGCGGCATGTCCATAAGGTTATGGACATTCCAGGAATTTAATTGCAAAATGGGATATATTTAATAATTAACAAAAAATAGAGTATTTCATATAAAATTTATTCAAAGAAGAAAAGAAAGACAAACGCTGTAAGGGTTATGGCTGAGCTCCACCATCATCCCTCAATTCAATCCTTCATCAGAGTTATGGAAATGGAAGTTGCCAGAGCCGCCTGCCGGCAGAATCGTCTGTGTAGTTTGTGAGAGAACAAGGCTGATATTCCTTTCTGCAACTTAATCTCTAATCCAATGATTGCTCAATAATTCTATTCCTGCTTTGCCCCCATCCATGGCTGAGCTCCACCACCATCTATCAATTCAATCTACTCTTGAATAGCATGAAAAATACCTTGAATTGGTAGTATATGCTTAGTCATACAAAAACCATATGGAATCATGGAGGAGAAGTAATGGAAATGGGAAGAGGAAGGAGACGCCGGGGCAGAGGTGTAAACCACAGGGAAAACTCATTTTAGTTGCAGGATTGAATGCAGGATGCAGCACAAAATCATGAGTCTATAGAGCCTACCGAAGGTAGCAGAACCATACGTGCCGGAACTATCATCGGCACGTTTGCTACCGGTGATGATAGTTCTGTTGATGCCAGCTCCCATCATCATGGTATGCATCTTGTTATACGGAACGGTAATGATTTAAGTGGCATTCCAAAGGTCTGTTTATATAGAAGTTTCCGAACCAAATTAGAAGGTAATTTCCCTTTTTTTCTTTATATGTACACATGCAGTTGCAGTTACAGTGGGATACAAGTCAACGAGTTTGGTAATAAATTTATTAAGGTTTATGTGATATGCCGTAATCAATGTGGACATGTATTGAAAGTCAGCTTTCCAATTAGGAATATAGCAATACTACTATAAATGACACAGTTGTACTGACTGGAAGATAACCATTGGTCACATTGAGTGTACGAGCGGCCGGGGTTCAATGCATTCATCAGCGGGCTTTGATTTAGTCAACAGAATGGCTAAATTATAGTATATGAGGGTGGAAGAGGAAGAGGACAAACCATTTGCGAGGCAGTTGGTAGAAGAATATGTGTCCTAACTCCTAAATGGTGTCTGAGAGGAATTGGTGGAACAAAAACAGAGGAACTGAGCAGCTTCAATAGCGGTGGAGGTGATAAGTAGAGTAGCCTTATCGCAGCCATGACGCCACTCAAAAATGGTGGTCAGTGTTTGTTATCCAGATCAGTTTGAATCCCATAGTCTATTGCGGGCTCTCTATGAGTTTCATGGTTTAGAAATAGCTCATCAAAATTTTATTTATGAAAAGTCTATACGGTGACAAAGGCTTCATTTTATTTTGCCTGATTTACAATACTCAAGTGGTTCACAAGCTACTCCCCATTGGAGGGCCTACTCTGGTTATCTCGAGGCCTAAAAATGGCGATGCGCTTTCGGTTGAGGAGTTGATCGACTGGTCAAGTACTACGATGCTTTGGATTTTCTAAATTCCAGGTTGGGGATTCCTAACACGGATGTATAAATTGTATTGGATTTTTTGGATGCTTTAGAAGTATTAATATGATTATAAATTGTATTTGTTTAGTAAAATTATGTATATGTTAATTTAAATGATGTATAAGTAAAGCTCTGTATTTGTGTGAGGTTAATGTTATGATATGCATTTGTTTAATTATTTGTTGCATTTGTTAGTACTTAGTATGCAATAATTAATTGTTTATGATTTTTTATTTTTCATTTGTTGTTGATCGTTTGTTTCAAATTAGAAACTGCATTCTTTTACCAAATGTTGCATGCGTTAGTATTATGTATGTACTAGTTAGTTTTATATGACCTTTTATATTCATTAGTTCTTGATTGTTCATTTTGAATTAGGAACTGCATTTGTTCACTTATATATTGCATTCGGTATTATTCAGTTGGTACTAGTTAGTTGTATATGACATTTTATTTTCAGCTACTGTTGATCGTTCATTTTGAATTAGGAAGTGTGTTTGTTTACTCAAATGTTGCATTTGTTAGTATTCAGTTGGTACTAGTTAGTTGTATATGTCCTTTTATTTTCAGTTGATTGTTCATTTTGAATTTGGAATTGCATTTGTTCAGTTATATATTGCATCTGTTAGTATTCGGTGAACTTGTTAGTTGTACTGTGTATGAAATTTTGTTTCCATTTGTTATTTATCGTTCATGTTGAATTAGGAATTGCATTTATTAATATATATATATATATATATATTGCATTTGTTAGTATTATGTACTTGTTAGTTATACTGTGTATGATCTTTGTCTCTCATTAGTTATTGATTATTCATTTTGGATTAGGAATTGTATTTGTTTACTTATACGTGCAGTTGTTAGTTTATTTGTTACTGATTGTTCATTTTTGAATTAGGAACGGCATTTGTGTACTTATATGTTACATTTGTTAGTTTTCAAGGCATACTGTGTATGACTCTTTTTTCATTTGTTATATAGGAACTACATTTGTTAGTTATATGTTGCATTTGTTAGAATTGAATATGTACTTGTTTTCATTTGTTGTTGGTTAGTTGATACAACCTTAATCATTTTCTTAAAAAAGAAGTCAGGTTTTTTTAACTGACAATACAAGCTAATTTGGTACATCACAACGGCAGATTTGATACACAAAAGCAGCCCTTAGTAGTTTTTTCTTTTCTGAAACTGAAATTATATACTCCCTCCATCCCACTTTAAACTTCATAATTGCTTCCTAATTCCTAATTCCCTAGTGGCATCTCAACCAACCGGAACTTCTCCTCACTGAGATCAAAACATAGCAGACAACTGGGGTTTGACTCATCTCCGAGCGATATCCAACACAAGGTCCTGTCACCTGGACATGTAATGGTTTCCAAGATCGCCTCATTACCCCCAGAATCAACAATATACGCCAAAGGAAATTCCTCAAATTCTAGCTGCATAATAGTCCAACTCCCTCCACATCGATACTTCCCCGGAAGGCATCACAGTCATCACAGAGGCCCTCAACGGGTACACTGTCACAACAGAGTCGACCGTCGCAAACATCATCCTAAGAAATTTTTACGTCCAGCTAGAAGGATCGTACCCAAGATGAAATGTCGACAAAGTGCTCTTAAATGTAGTACTAAGTGTACTGGTGCTCTGTGATCGACGGCCGTTCACCGACACACAAGAGGCCGTTGACCAGTTGAGTCACTGCGTGGACCTTGGTATCAAAGCCAACCTCTATGTCCTGCAATGTACTAAACTCTACCGGGAGCTCCTTCTCATCACGCCTCCTAAGAGGGGAGTTAAAGAACAGCATCCGGAAACACCGACCATAGTTTGAGTAGTTTTCCAACACCGGGTCGAACCCTTCCGACCAAGGGCGGAACCAATGGTACGCGAGGTAGGGCTCCAGCCCTACCTAGATCATCGATCGGAGGTAGAAGGAGTCGGTCTGGCCGTCGAGCGCGTCTTCCGCCGGAGCTTGAAGCGTCTTCCAGCGACTGGTAGGCCTTTGCTCCGAGAAGAAGGCCGCGTCGCGGCCTTCTCTTTTTTTGCTGCTTAAGTAATAAAATGACGTCGTTTTCACGTTAGTGAAACGACGTCGTTTCATTTGTATTAAGAAAAAATAATAAAAATGAATTATGTATTAAATTGGGCCAAACTAAACCCAATCCAATAATCCATTTCAACAAAAAAAATAGAACGACAGCAGCATAGCATCCTCAGCCGAGAGCCGAGAGCCAAGAGCAGAGCATCCATCCACCACCGCCGCCAGGTCCACCACCAGGTCTCCGCCGCCGGAAGCTGCCTCGTCCCGCCGCCTCTGCACGCCGGACACTGCCTCTCCACTAAAACACTGGTAGATTACTTCTCTTTATGCTAAGATAATTTAATTTTAGGGTTTATTCTCTTTCTTATTTTTTGCTTCAAATCTTAAATTTATGTGAACATGATTTTTAGATTGGATGTCGAATTGAAGTTATATGGTTGTATGATTGTTGAAATTCAGTTGAATTGCACATGTATGAATAGTAAATTATAATTGTTTGATTTATTTTGTATGTGAAAATGAAATTGTCATAATCGGTTTATGGAATTATCAATTAGGGATATTTGTTAAATTGAATTTAGATGAATATGGTTTTATAAATTTTTTGTTATCTCAATTTGTTATTGTTTCGTAACTCTTTTAGATTTTTTAAAAATAAATCAATTTACATATTTTCCCTATTTGATATTTAATAGGTTATGAATAAATTTTTAATTCGAAGTAGCGGATCTCCATCTTTAATAAAGGTATATATTTTCAATTAACTGTGTTATTTTACCAAGTTATTAAATTATTTAATTAATTTTAGACATAAATTTATTTTAATTGGGTCAAATTGATTTATATGTGTGATTTGTTCACTAATTTTATTCTTAGAATCTTATTTATGTTATTTTTAAGGGTTAATTGTAAGTGTGATTCGTCATATTTGTAAAAATTGAATTGTTTTACACTCACTTTATTATTTAAGCAAATTTTATTTGAATATGTTATATTAAGTTTTAAAAAAATTTGTCAATGTAATTCAGCCCCAGGAAAAAAATTACCAATATAATTTAGAGCCCAATTTTTTTGCCAATGTAAGTAAGCCACTGTCCTGGTTCCGCCACTGCTTCCGACCAATACACGATCATACCTCGCTGATGCCTCTAGTAAACATCGCAAAATCGGTGACTTTTGATCAATGCTTGCCATGGTTTGCACTCGCATTTGCACCTCACCAGTGGCTTTCCGGGAAGCCGCATCAAAATTTCGACCACCAAATCCTCCGGCAGCACCATCACAAACACGATTCCCATCATCTAGCAGCTCCAAAACTACCTAAGGATTCAAGATAAGAAGATCAAACACCGAAACGTTACAAGGGCATGAAGCATAAACGAAAATGATCTAGCACACATGTCAATAAAAGAATAGAAGAACAAAGGCTCTTTACACCATCAACATATCCACATGAAAGTGCAACATTAAGCCACTTTAATCACATATAAATGCATGCTAAAACAAATACCATTAAAATCAAACCTCTCAACTTAGTAACCCCCAGTCCCCAGCCTCCAGCCTCAAATGATTCTTCCTACATATATTAAAGAGGGCTAGGCAAAGTAAATTGATTAGCTTTGCTTAAACATACTGGTTACGAAAAAGAGAAAATTGAGATGAACCTGTTGCTGGTTTGGAATTTGTCCCCTGCTATCCTTATCAATGACATACTGGCTACAATTTTCATTCTTCCAGACTAAAACTGGTGGTGTATTTCCTATCTGTTAGTGGGCATGCCTACATGAAAACCCAAACATTCGATAACTCATACCTTCTAACTGTAGTTCCATTTGCTGCTAGTTATAGATAACTAGTTTGGTTACACCGCGCGTTGCACGGTGATCTTGATAACAAATTATAGAAATTCTATAGGAATGTTAAAAGAGCTATAATTTAAGCTATAAATGTACCAATTATACATGTAATTGAAGCGTGGAGATGGCGAGAGGTGAAGGTTCAGGTGGAGAGGGTTCAAGTGGAGGGATTCGAGAGGTACGGATTCGAGATGTGAAGGCTCCAGTGGAAGTTCGAGAGGTACGGATTCGAGTGGTGAAGGCTCCATAGTAGGTTCGGGAGAAGAATGTTCCATTGGAGGGGTTCGAGAGGTGAAGGTTAGGGGTTCCATTGGAGGGGTTCGAGAGGTGTAGGTTCCATTGGAAGGTTTCGAGAGGTACCGTTTCGAGAGGTGAAGGTTAGGGGTTCCATTGGAGGGGTTCGAGAGGTGAAGCTTCCAGTGGAGATTCGAGAGGCGAGAGTTCGAGTGGAGGTTCGAGAGGTAATGGTTCGAGAGGTGAAGGTTGAGGTGGAGAGGATTCAAGTGGAGGGATTCGAGAGGTGAAGTTTCTATTGGAGGTTCGAGAGGTGAATGTTCCAGTGGAGGTTCGAGAGGTAGTGGGTTCGAGAATTACGGATTGGGGTGGTGAAGGTTCCATAGTAGGTTCGAGAGGTGAAGGTTCCAGTGGAGGGGTTCGAGAGGTAGTGGATTCGAGAGGTGAAGGTTCCATTGGAGGGGTTCGAGAGGTGTAGGTTCCATAGGAAGGGTTCGAGAGGCACTGGTTCGAGAGGTGAAGGTTAGGGGTTCCATTGGAGGGGGTTCGAGAGGCAGTGGGTTCGAGAGGTACGGATTCGAGTGGTGAAGGTTCCATAGTAGGTTCAAGAGGTGAAGGTTCCAGTGTAGGGGTTCGAGAGGTAGTGGATTCAAGCGGTACAGCCTCTCGAATGGGTACCTCTCGAGGCCCTCCAATTGAACCCCTCCACTTGAACCCTCTACAACTGAACCTTCACCTCTCGAACCTCTCCACCTGGAGGGGTTCAAGTGGAGAGGTTCGATCATTTTCACCTGAACCTTCACCTATCAAATGGTAACTCTCGAAGCGGTAACTCTCGAACAATTACCTCTCGAACCCCCCAGTCGAACTCTCACCTCTCGAATGTCCACTGGAACCTTCACCTCTCAAACCCCCCATTTGAACTCTCACCTCTCGAACCATTACCTCTCGAATGGGTACCTCTCGAGCCCCTCTAATGGAACCCCTCCACTTGAACTCTCTACAACTGAACCTTCACCTATTGAATTGGTAACTCTCGAACCCCCCACTTGAACTCTCACCTCTCGAATCTCCACTGGAACCTTCACCTCTCGAACCCCCCATTTGAACCATTAACTTTGGAAACCCTTCACTCGAACTCTCACCTCTCAAATCTCCACTAGAACCTTCACATCTCGAACCTCCAATGGAACTCTCACATCTCGAATACTTACCTCTCAAACCCATCCAATGGAAACCTCTCCACTTGAACCGTCACCTCTCGAGCCCCTCTAATGGAAACCCTCCACTTGAACCCTCACCTCTCGAATCTCCACTGGAACCTGCACCTCTCGAGCCCCTCCAATGGAACCCCTCCACTCAAACTCTCACCTCTTGAATCTCCACTGGAACCTTCACCTCTCGAACCCCTCATTCAAACTCTCACCTCTCGAACCAATACCTCTCGAATGGGTACCTCTCGAGCCCCTCAAATGGAAACCCTCCACTTGAACCCTCTACAACTAAACCTTCACCTCTCGAATGGTTACCTCTCGAACCTCTCCACATGAACTTCACCTATCAAATCGGTAACTCTCAAAGAGGTTACTCTCGAACCATTACCTCTCGAACCCCCCACTCGAACTATCACCTCTCAAATCTCTACTGGAACCTTCACCTCTCGAACCCCCCATTCGAACCATTAACTCTAGAAACCCTCCACTCGAACTCTCACCTCTCGAATCTCCACTGGAACCTTCACCTCTTGAACCTCCAATGGAACTCTCATATCTCGAATCCTTACCTCTCGAACCCATCCAATTGAACCCTCTCCACCTGAACCGCCAGCTCTCGAATGGGTACCTCTCAGGCCCTTCCAATGGAACCCCTAACCTTCATTACCTCTCGAATGGGTACCTCTCAAGCCTCACAAATGGAACCCCTCCACTTGAACCCTCTACAACTGAACCTTCACCTCTCGAACCTTTCCCCCTGAACCTTCACGTTTCGAATCGGTAACTCTAGAAACCCCCCCTCAAACTTTCACCTCTCGAATCTCCACTGGAACCCTCACCTCTCGAACCTCCAATGGAACCTTCACATCTCGAATCGTTACCTCTAGAACCCTCCAATGGAACCCTCTCAACCAGAACCTTCACCTCTTGAATCGCTACCTCTCGAACCTCCCCAATTGAACCCTCTCCACTTGAACCTTCACCTCTCGAATTGGTACCTCTCGAACCCCTCCACCTGAACCTTCACCTATCGAATCGGTAACTCTCGAACCTAAACTCTTGAAACCCCCCACTCAAACTCTCACCTCTCGAATCTCCACTGGAACCTTCACATCTCGAACCTCCAATGGAACTCTCACATCTCGAACCTTACCTCTCAAACCCATCCAATGGAACCCTCTCCACCTGAACCTTCACCTCTCCAATGGGATCTCTCGAGCTCCTCCAATGGAACCCTTCCACTTGAACCCTCTACAACTGAACCTTCACCTCTCGAAGGGTTACCTCTCAAACCTCTCCACCTGAACCATTACTTCCCTAACCCCCCACTCGAACTCTCACTTCTCGAATCTCCACCGGAACCATCACCTCTCGAACCTCCAATGGAACTCGCACATCTCGAATCCTTACCTCTCGAACCCATCCAATGGAACCCTCTCCACCTGAACGTTCACCTCTCGACCCTCTCCAATTGAACCTCTCCACTTGAACCCTCTACAACTGAACCTTCACCTCTCAAAGGGTTACCTCTCGAACATCTCCACCTGAATCATTACCTCTAGAACACTCCCACTCGAAGTCTTATCTCTCAAATCTCCACTGGAACTGTCACCTCTCAAACCTCTCCACCTGAACCTTCACATATTGAATCGGTAAGTCTCGAAGCGATAACTCTCGAAGCGGTAACTATCGAACCATTACCCCTCGAACCCCCACTCAAAATCTCACCTCTCAAATCCCCACTGGAACCTTCACCCCTCAAACCTCCAATGGAAATCTCACATCTCAAATCCTTACCTCTCGAACCCCTCCAATCCTGAACCTTCACCTCTCGAATATGTACCTCTTAAACGCTTCACCTCTCAAACCTCCTCCAGCTCTCAACTCTCGAACTCTCCACTGGAACCTTCACCTCTCAAACCTCCTCTCGAATCCTCTACTGGAACCTTCACCTCTCGAAGTTGTGCCTCTGGAATTAGTACCTCTCGAATATGTACCTTCACCTCTCGAATGTTCAAAGGAACCTTCACCTCTCGAATGTTCAAAGGAACCTTCACCTCTTGAATCGTTCAAATGAAGCTTCACCTCTCGAACCCCTCCACTGGAACCTCTTCACCTCTCGAACCCCTGCTGAACCTTCAACTCTCGAATCAGTACCTCTCGAATGCCTCCATTGGAACATCTTCACCAGAGCCTTCACCTCTCGCATCAGTACTTCTCGAACGCTTCACCTCTCGGGAACGTACCTCTGGAATGCTCCACCTCTGGAATACGTACCTCTCGAACCCTTCACCGCTCGAATATGTACCCCTCAAACCCCTTCACTGGAACCTTGACCTCTGGAAGCGTCCAATGGCCAAAACGATGTCGTTTTGGGCAGCCACTTGACAGCACCTGTAGACGCACATGGCAACGCTGCAATTTTTTTTTAAAAAAAATATGCACAAAATGACAAAAATGATGCCCAAAATGACGTCATTTTGGGCAGCCACTTGAGAGCACCTGTAGAGGCACATGTTAGGCAACCCTGCAAAATGACCAGTATGCCCCTGAGATAAATTTTGTCAACCATTTGGTTGGGAGGATTTCTTTTATATAGTTACCTAAGATAAATGCTGAGATGGACTTGAAGAGCTGGACCTAAGAATTTCAAAGCTAAACAGAAATAAATTAGCCTCCAAGGGCTTTGTACACTGTAAGACCAATGTGGCAGCAACCATAAGCTGAAAGTACCCAGCAAGTATACAATTCATTAAGTCAGTAGTCCCTGTTCATAATTATACACCGAGCAACACGAATTGCAAGAACACATGTACCTTATTAGCAACAGGGTCAAAAAATATACCAAATGCAGTTCCTTTCTTCATCTAAAACACCAAAAACCACACTTCAATCTCAAAATAAATCACAACACCCTGATTTATACATCCAACAACAACTACCTTTCGAGCTAGATACCAATCCAGCCAATCCGTAATCGCCGAGTTATAAATATACTCATTGTCACGTTGGGCCCCCACTAGCTATCAACATAGAAGGCTGACAAAAATAAGAAAAAGACAAAACTTTAGTGAGAAGGAGACTCTAATAAATGAATATCCGCAATTAAAAATTGGAAAATTTTGCCCTACCTACCGCCAATAGGTAAGGCGGTGGTGCCAGGCCGGAGCCACTGCTACAATATTTTGCTTCGGAATAGAGATAAATCACGAGAGGTTCAGAAGGGGAAATTGGGGATCTAAAATTTTTGCAAATGATTCGACCGTAGAATACACTTACCCGACCCGCAAAATTTGTTTGGTTTTTACAATTGCAATTAGGCCCCTGACATGTCCATAAGCTTATGGATAGGCCGCCTGTCAGGAGACCTACTCCTTTAGTAATAGGACTATAACCCCTATTCTTGATTACAAATCACCTTATGCTTGCTTGTATCACCTTCAACCTGATTATAATGTTTTTTAAATCACTAGGTTGCCTGTGTTTTCCCTATCTTCGTCCCTATAATTGTAGCAAATTGGAATTCCGTTCTGTGGCTTGCATCTTTTGGGATATGGTACTAAACATAAAGGTTATTTGTGTTATTATGTTTCGTCCTCTAAAAATTATATTGCTCTGCATGTTTTATTGACGAATCTTCATTTCCCTTTCCTAAGCATAGCTCTCAATATGGTCAGTCAAATTTGATGAATGTCGAGATTTCCCTGCTGCCGCTTCAGGAGGCGGTGCTGCCTTCTTCCTCAGCCAGCCCACCACCGGTAGCTTCTATTCATCTGTTGTTGTCCTCTCCTTCTGGCATCACGCTACTATCTCCTCCAGTAGTTCCTCTTTCACCATCACCAGTTTCCGAGTCAGTCGTTCCATATCAACAAACTCCCTTCTCTTTTCGCTCATCCAGTAATTCTGAACACGGTATGGTCACTCGAGCCTCCACTAATTCCCTTAAACCAAAAGCCTATACAGCTACCAAACACACCCCCATCATTAGTGATTTCTCTGACTTCGAACCCAAAACATTTCTCCAATTGGCAACATGCTATGCAACTAGAGTTTGATGCTTTAATTGCTAATGGGACTTGGGACTTGGTTCCTAGGCCCCATGCTTCTAATACTGTTGGTTGTAAGTGGGTTTTCAGGACAAAAAATATCCCAGATGGATCCATTGATATGTACAAGGCTTTTTTGGATGCCAAGGGCTACAATACGGAGGATGACATTGGCTACTTTGACACTTTCAGCCCTGTCATCAAGTTAACCATGATTCAGGTGGCGCTAAGCATTGTAATCACTCGTAATTGGCCTCTTCAGCAGGTGGATATCAATAATGCCTTCCTCAATGGTGATATGAATGAAATAGTTTACATGGAACAAGCACCTAGTTTTTTCTCTCCCAATCGACCGTCACATGTTTGCAGACTTAAAAATACCCTCTATGGCCTTAAACACGCTCTACGAGCCTGGTTTCATAACTCAATTAAGCTTTACTTTGCCATGGCTTCACGCAACTCCTCTGACTCATCCTTGTTCATCAAACATCATGGTTCCAATGTTGTGTATGTTCTTGTTTATGTGGACAATCTTATTATCACCGGCTCTAACTTATCCTTCATTAATGAGTTTGTCATGTATCTCAACTCAGTATTCTCTCTGAAGGACTTGGGAGCTCTCAATTTCTTCTTAGGCATTGAAGTCCATCGAATTGATTCAAGTCTTCTACTTTCTCAATGGAAATACATTCTGGACCTTATTAATTGTAGTAAGATGATGGGCGCCAAACCAATTGCCTCACTAGTAGTCCCTGGCTCTTGGCTTGTTTTAGGCGGTGATCCTTTCTTGGATGCTCATCTCTATCGCAATATTGTTAGAGCTTTCCAATATGACACCATCACTCATCCTGAGATATCTTACTTTGTCTATAGAGTTAGTCAGTTCACGCACAAGCCATCTAATCATTATTGGAATGCAGTAAAAATGATCCTTCGCTACCTCAAAGGTTCCCTTAATACTGGTATCTTATTCCATCCTGCTCGTGAATCTAGGGTTGTCTACTTCACTGACACTGGTTGGGCTTCTGGCCCTGAGGATTGTCGTTCGCAACATGGTTTCTCTATTTATTTTAGTGGCAACTTAGTGAGACATTCTTTTGGCAAGAAAAATGTGGTTGCTCGCACTAACACTGAAGCTGAGTACAAGCCATTGCCTTTGCTTTGGCTGAACTCATCTAGCTTCAACAGCTCCTCAAAGAAATGACTGCTTCATCTTGGTCCACAAATTCTCCTTTTTCATATTCTCAGTGCCACATTTCTCACAGCAAATCCGGTCTTCCATCAACGATCCAAGCACATCAAAATTAACTACCATTTTGTCCGAGAGAAAGTTCAAGCGGGAGATTTGATTTTTAGCCATGTCAACTCTGCTGATCAAATTGACAAAATCTTCACCAAAGTCGTTGGCACCTCTCGGTTTCAAAATTTGCGATCCACGCTTCTTTTTTGTGCTCGATCGTGAGCTTGTGGGGGGGGGGTATGGAGATATTAATTTTGTCAATATTCTGTTGTAACTAATATCCTAGTTAATATTTTGTTGTAACCCATAGGAGATAGTTTAGGAGTTCTGTTTTAACTATCCTGTATAAAAGTTTACTTATCCTCAATGAGAAAGATAACCCTTTCCCATAATTATTACTCTATTATATATAGTGGGTCTCCTGACAGGCGGCCTGTCCATAAGCTTATAGACAGGCCAAGGGCCTATTTCCAATTAACAAAAACTATAAAAATTTGTGGGTCGGGCTGGGTTATAGCAAATAAGCCCAGCCTTTCTCTTCTCCTTCTTCAATGAATGCACTTCTCTCCTGCTCCTTCAAACCCTTCTTTTTTTTCCTTCTTCTTCCTTTTGCGAACTAACCAGCAATTCCTCATTCCTTCTTCTTTTTCTTCTTCTTCTTCTTTGACGAGTCTGCAAATATTCCCCCTTCTTCGATCAATAAGTTTCTCAAACATTCCTTCTTCTTCGACCTGCAAACTTCCTAGCAACCAAATCCTTCTCCGATTGATTCATCTTTTTTTCCGAAGAGCTCTTCAAACGAACGTTACTGTCCGGCAAAGTATGCGATGAGCTCTTCACCCTGCAACAAGATCTACATCAACAAATTTCAATTTTAAACAAATGAAATTCGATTTCAAGAGGATGAAATTTCACCTAATAGTGTCTGATATATGCATTTTAACATTCGAATGAGTTTATGTTGTTAAATTGCCTTTGATGTAAATGTAATTATTGGTTAATCTTTTGTTGCTATAAATTCGGCTGCTATGAACAAGTAAAAAATGTATAGCAAATATTTGAAAAACGAACTAAATGTTGCTAAAATATTTCGTATATACTATGCACCTACTACCTTACGATACATATCGTTTGTACTAAAACATGCATTTTTTTAAATGCTAAAACATGAATTATGAAATTTTGTCAGGAGGTAATGTATAAGTTAATAAGTTATTAATACTTTGTGTTGAATTAAAACGTGCACATGTTATCCTACAACTAGTACATGTTATATTTTACACATAACATAGGAGAATGAAATTTAACAATTTAAAATTGTCATATTAACTTTGCATTAATACTCTACAATATGTATTGTTTAAATAATAAAGAGAAAAGTGCAGATATAACCCTATACAATTGACGAAAGTACAAATATAACCCTATCTATTCAATTTATGTGTAAAAATAGCCTTTTCAGCCGGTTGGAGGCTGGAATACATTGAAATGACTGATTTACCCCTGACAATTTTTAAATTTTTTTGTAAAAACTGCTATTTATCAATTGATGATATTACCCACATGGTCATTAATACCACATTTATGCCTTTCATTCCCACCCTAACTAAAACCCACTTGTCTTCCCACCATTCACATCGCTTAACCAACCTAAACCCAAACCCACTCTACCCATTCAACCCATTCCTGCCGCTCCTGGCCAATCTTCAGTCGTATTCCAGTGACGGCGTGGGGCACCCACTGAGTTTGACAAAGTGAGCCTGGTTGTGGAGAAAACTCATATTTGCTACAGTGAAACCCTCAAAATGGTAAGTCTTCATAAAATCCATAGGAATTTGTGCATTATTGCTGTTTAGAGTAGATTTTGTGTATTTTGTAACATTCGTGGCCTTTGAATATAGAAAGACTGTATATTTCCTAGGAAACGAGGGTTTTTAAACCCTTTTTTTCTATTTTATTGTGTATTATCCGGATTGATGATTTGAATATGTTTAGTGTTGTGCGTGTGGCTGTTGATGTGCTCTGTTTCTATACCTAGGGTTTAAAATGTTGAAGGGGGTTAAGTTTTTGTATGGATAATATGTTTAGTGTTGTGTGGTTGTTATGGTACTCTTGCTTGAGGGTTTCATGATGTAGTTTTTTTAGTATTGTGTTAGACTATATGTTGAATGTGTTAAAATGGTACTATTGTGGATGATGTTGAATGTGTTTGTGATATATGACTTGTTGTGAATGTTCTTCGGGGGTGTGTGATAACTTTGAATGATTGTTGGATAATTATCATATTATTGTGTATATGGAGTGGGTGGTACGGTCCAAGTTGGTGAACTAGATTTAGGAATATATTGATTTTTATCGATGAAAATATGGTAAAGTTAGATATCCAAATGATGAATATTCAATGTTTCTATGATGAAACTGAATCTGTACATTAAGCCGTGTTGTTGTGTAACCAAACTTTGATAGCAAGTTTGGTGAATCTGCTTGTATAATTTGTGTCTTGTAAGTTTATATACAACCCTTCATGTTTATTATATTTGCATATATAACCCTCAGTGTTTATTATTTATGCATATATAACCTTGAATGCTTATTATATGTGCATATATAACCCTAAAATTTTGTTATATGTGCGTATATAACCCTGTATTTTTATGATAGGTGCATACACAACCCTATCAGTTTCTGATATGTGCATATATAACCCTGAAAATTTAATATTGTTGCAATTATACCCATGAATGTTTCCTCTATATGTATATATTTCCACGTGTTTATCTTATATGTTCAGATATTTGTATTTGTAATTGTGGATTTATTTTTCAATGCGATAGGATAAAGTGTACACAATTGTCCTCTGTCACGGTACCCATTGGAAGATGCTTGACGGTATTGATTCCGACGGATACTTCCTTGTGGTCTTAAATTGGATTTCATGGAGCATTTCTTTGGTGATGTTGAGGCATGGAAAACTCTAGAATCAAAGTTGAGTTATGGTGATGATAGGGTCATCCTGCAATCTAAAGAGGATGTCTCAAACATGTTTGCTTGAAGTCGTGGAGGAACGAATTTAGAGGCATGTTGTGAGGTCATTAACCTTCCAGAAGGTTGTTCTCAAGGTGAGACCAGCAAAAAGGAAAAGATGAAGAAAGACAAAAAAGAAAGTGGTGAAGCTGTGACCGAGACATTGATGTAAGAACACAGCTCTAAACATGAAGATTATGTGCAACCCAACCCTGAAAAAAGGATTTCATACCAAGACTGGAACTGGTATCATTAGTACTGAGGAAGGTTTCGAGATTGAGTCAGATGAGGATGGTGGCAGTGACATAGAGCAGGATTTGGATGAATTATCGAACACTGACTTGGAGGACAATCCCATGAAGAACTGCTCTGACAAGGAGAAGTTTGATATCAAAGATGGGGACAAAATTAAAATGTTCCAAGGGATGGATTTTTAAACCCAAAAAAAAATTAAGGATGCGTTGCTCAACTACTCGGTACATGAGGGTTTGGTGCTAAAACATGTGAAAAACGAGAAGAGTAGAGCTACAATAATTTGTGAGGCTCATAGTTGCAGATTGAGGCTCCATAGTTCAACACTCCCTAATGACTATACTTTTAGAATTCGTTCACTGGATTGGAAACACACCTGTAGGCAAGAGGTGAAGGCGCCGCTGGGATATATAGCAAAGAGGTTTGTTAAAATGCTTCAGGCTGATCGGTAGGTGTCTAATGAATTGTTGATGGAACACTTGAAATCTTTTGGTGTTCAGTCAAGCCATTACAAGTTGATGAGAGCAAGGCAATTGGCCGAATTGATGCTGGATGGTAGCCACGGTGAATCATTCAAAGCCCTTCCATAGTATTGCGAAGAGGTGCAGAAGAGCAACCTGGAAAGTCAAGCGATGATGCAGTACGACCCAGGCCAACCAATGCCATATGTGAAAAGGCTCTAAATTGGATTTGATGCTGCGAAGAAAGGATTTCTGGTTGGTTGCAAGCCATTTTTGGGGTTTGATGGCTGCCATCTTAAGGGCCGGTATGGGGGGTTTTGCTTAGTGCAATTGCAATGACCCGGGTGATGGCATTTTCCCTCTCTTTTGCGTATGTGGAGTCTAAATCCAAATAAAATTGGTTGTTTTTCTTCAAAAAAAATTGAGTCTTTCTTCGGAGGATTTGCAGAAAACAAACTCTGAACATTCATGAATTACCGACAGAAGGTGAGTTATGTTATCCCTTTTATTTTGGAGTTGGAATTTTGTAGTTTATGGTTGAGCTGTATGAATAGGGTTTAGTGATTGTTCTAGTTTAGGATTTGTAGGGATAAATTGTGCAGTTTGTGTTGTTTGTTTTATGGCCAATGGTTTCATAAACTGTATGGAATTTGTGCAGATATAACCCTGACTGTTTTAATTATGTGCAGATATAAACCTGTGTAAGTTATTTATGTGCATATATAACTTTGACTGTTTTAATTATGTGCATATATAACTCTATGTAAGTTATTTATGTGCACATATAACCCTGACTGATTAAATGATGTGCATAAACAACCCTAACTGAATTTATTATGTGCATATATAACCATGTCCTATTTAAATATGTGCAGATATAACCCTATATGATTTAAATCTTTCCTGATTGTTCCCAACATGACTTATGCACTGTTTGTTCTTGTAAAGAAAGGCCTTGATAAGGAGATTGATGAGATTGTGCCTCAGGCCACACAGAGGAGATACAATCGTCACATCTATGCCAATTTTCGTAGAAAGCACCCCGTGGATATTTTCAAGAATTTTTTTTGAGAGCTGTTGTGGCATATAACAAAAGGGATTTCACAATAGCAATGGAGCAAATGAAGGAATTGAATGAGGAGGCTTATGTGTACTTGAATGACCTTGGTGACGATTTGTGGGCTAGATACACTTTCTCGACGACCTTGAAGTGTGACAACGTAACTAATAATCCAGCAGCGTCTTCCAACAATAAGGTTGGAGGGTTGAGAAAATAGCCTGTACTTACGTTGATGGAGGGGTTACGGAAGAAATTACTGGCAAAGTTGGATGAGCGTTACAAGAAGTGTGTTGTCAGGGATAGTGTAATGTGTCCACAGACTGAAGAAATGCTGAAGCTTGTTTCAAAACAGTCTCACCGAGTTACCTTCACTCCTTACTCAGATACATATTTTGAAGTAGTACATGGTGATTGCCATTATAGGGTGAGGCTTGATAGGCAGTCATGAGACTGTGGTGTTTGGGATCACACTGAGATACCACGTACACATGCAGATGCGATATTGTTGCACAAAAGACACCCCTCCATGAACCATGTGATCCCATGTTATCTAAAGAAAGATTTTTGAAAGCCTACTCCCACCTGATCGAGCCCTTACCTCACAGGACATTTTGGACAAAAAGTATGACTGCCCAACAGTGCCAACCTCCAGAATTACATCTTCAGATTGGGAGACCAAAGGCAAAGAGAATAAAAGAGGATTGGGAGGGAGAGGGTAGCAAAAATGAAAAGAAATGTAGCAAATGTGGAGAATATGGTCACAATATAAGGGGATGCCAAGGTGGACCCATGACCAAAGAAAGAAAGGCGGCTGAAAAAACTAAATCTACTGCAGCATCCCAGGTATTTTGAACATGTTAGCTATTTTTTATCCATTATTTATCTACCAAATCATTTGTAAATTTCATGATAGTTTGTAAATCAATTGTAAATCTGCTGTAAGGAGTGGATGTGAGTTAACAGACCACTACACATGGAACTTCACAAGCCACTTCACTTGTTTGAATCAAGAGAGGTAGACCAGTGGCCAGGCAGGTTTCTGAGCGATCGCCTAAGAGGATAAGGGCTGCAAAGGGTTCAAATTCCAGCGAAACATCAAAACGAGAGAAAAAAACTGCTAGTTCAAAAAAGCAGAGAAAGGTAGGATTAGTTTAAATATGTATTGATTGAGTACATTACTAAGTTCTTAATTTCTAATCATCGATAATGACTATCTGTTGATTGCTGGGAAAGGTGGCTGATGATGTTATACAGCATGATCCAGCAATTACAGTCGATGTCGAAGAGGTATTTTTGGCATAATACTGTTAGTTTATGATCATTTTTTGGTTGCCCCTAACTAATTTTTTGTCTCAAAGGTCCAAGAAGGTGGTGATCTAGAAGTTCAAATTCAGAACAGGGACGAGGCTCCAGCGGATTGTAACCAGGTTGTTGAGGTAAACCATGAGTTGTAAATGCACTATCTAGGGTTATATCTAAACTAACTTAAGTTATGTAGGGTTATATCTGAACTATCTAAAATTATGTAGGGTTATATATAAACTTAATAACATTATGTGGCATTTTATCTTAACTATCTAAAATCAGTCATTTCTAAAGCAATTATTGTATTATGAATAGTACGAAAAAGAAGTTGATGATACAGAGATGCAATTCCCACCACCTAGTTTGATTGAAAAAAAAGAGAGTAAACTTCAGGGTCTTCTCAGCACTTTATGCGTTTATTATCATGTCATCTTAGTAATATGCCAATATTCTATTGCAGATAATGGATGTGATTCAAATCATTCAATAAGTGGAGAATGAAATGGCTCAACCGGAGCCATGACCAGAAAATTTGAAGAAAATAAAGCTACCAGGATGACTAAGCAGAAGGCGAGGCGTAATATACAAGAGGATGCTACTGGGAACGAGATAAGACACCATTTTTAAAATTAAAATTATGCATGTTCTAATTTTTTAATTAAAATCCTAATTGGCACCTGTCCTCGGGTAAAAGATGAGTTGTGGGTTAAGGATGAGGGTGGAATTCTGATGCTAGAAACACTAGATGCTGTGGAGAAATAGTTAGCATCCAAGAAGGGGCTACTGCATCCAATGCTATGACAAGAAGGGGATTCCAGTGCAGGTTATTCTGGAGGAGACACCGGTGGTGATGGAACAACCCACGATTGAGGTTCCAGTTCAGGTTGTGGGAGACAATGTTTTATAAGGAAAACCTTTAGTTGAGGGCCTAGTTATGGGAGAGATTGTGGTGGAAGAGCTTCCTATAGTAGAGGAACAAGATTTTTACTTGGTCCAGGATCCGATAACTAGGGGTCATGTACTAGTGAATGCGGACACTGGCAAAAATGAGGGTCCAACACCAAGTGCTGGGACTCGGGCACATTTACCACGCCAGTTCAGTGCTGAGGTATTCTGGTTTTCCCTCATTATATTTCTTTCTCAAATAATGTCTATGGATCATACTTAGAACATTAAATATTTTTTCTCAAATATTACTATGCTCATGATTTCCCCCCTCCAATCGGAGGAGTAAGACCAGTCGTATTTCACCTATTGTCGAGTAACACTGTCATCAAAACCATCAACCATTTGGATCCATCAGACCCACGGGTAATTTCATTATGCAGAGTCAAAATGCACTGAAAGTGATAAAGTAGGGTTATATCGGCACATATTCATATTATGTAGGGTTATATCTGTACATTTTCATATTATATAAGGTTATATCTGCACATCATCATATTATGTTAGGTTATATCTGTACATCATCATTTTATTTCAAGTTGTATATGCAATTTATACAACTGATTATATCTGTATCGCCTATTATTTTCAGCTATCTAGGTCCCCACCACCAACAGAATTCCCAGTATTTGGTACTTCTGTGGAGTCAACCGCAATGGAATTTGGGGAAGGACTTTTCTATACAATAGGAGGACTGTGAGGTTGCTCGGCACAACTTTGGCTCCATTGGTGAATACCACGCCCAATGCTGATGTCCCACGTTCCATCTTACAACCACCTCTTCCTGCCACACTCGGTTCAGAGAACGAAACAAGTCCAAGAAGAACTGTGTCACAATCACCACCAGCTGACCGCACTTGACCTTATCATCACCATCTTCTGTGTCTAATCATGTGTTAGTAATAATTGAATATGGTCGGATCAGTTTTGTTCGTATAAACAAAATAGAGAAAAATGAAGATATAACCCTATATAATTGACGAAAGTGAATATATAACCCTACACTAATTGAAAGTGTAAATATAACCCTATCGATTCAGGTTATGTGCAAATATAACCTTTTAAGGTAGTTGGAGGCCGAAATACGGTGAAAAGACTATTTTGCCCCTCTCTAAAAAATAAAAATTGAAAAACATTGAAAATACACCCAACCCCTTTTTTTGTTCCTAGATCTTCTTCGTTCCCAACCCTCTTCTTCGTTCTACCTCCATCTTGCCCCTCTTCTTCGTTCCCAAGCCTCTTGTTCATTCGTTGATTTTCCGACGCTTGGCTGAACGGTGCTGGAAATGGTGGTAGTGGAAAAATGGCAAGACTGGTGGTGGGTTGGATAGTGGAGATTAGGGCTAGGTGGAGGTGGCGTCGATTAGGGGCGTGGATTGGTGGCAATGGAGGTAACGGTGGAGGAGCATGGGCTGGATATCCACGGGGTCGATGGTGTTGAGCAGATTGGTGGTGGTGATGAAGGCACCGAGGGAGACGAGGTGGTCGGCAGTAACGAGGTGGTCGACAGCGGGGGAGACAAGGTGGTCAGTGGTGATGCCAGCGGTGACGAGGTGGTCAGCGGTGATGTAACTAAAGAACATAGACAATGGTGAAGGATTTCCGGGTAATGGCGAAGAACAGAGACAATGGCAAATGATTTCCAGGTAATAGAGAAGAACCAGAGACAATGGCGTTGGATTTTTGGTGGAGAATGTAGCTGAAGAACAAAGACAATAGCGATGATGTAGCTGAATAACATAGATAATAGCGGTGATGTAGCTGAAGAACAGAGACAATGGCAGTGACACGGTGGTGGGTGGTTTTCATTCTTCTTGGTTTGAGATCCAGGCAACCAATCACCGACTGAAGTTTTATGAATTTCATTGTCTTCTTGGGATAATCTTTGGGCTACCTGGATCGGATTCGATGTTGGGATTTGTTGTGTTGGTTTTATTGGCACCAGATTCTATAGAACTTCAATCGGTGGCGCCGACTTCAATAGAACTTCAGTCGGTGGTTTTGCTGGTGCCGGTTTTGCCTGGATCAGATTCAATGTTGGGATTGGTTGTGTTGGTTTTGCTGGCACCAGATTGGTTGAGTTTATGGAGGTTTTGGGTTACCCTGCCAAGAAGAACTTCAATCGGTGGTGGTGTATCGGTGGTGGCCTGGCGGGTGGTGGTGGTGGCCTAGCGGTGGAGGTGGAACCAGGCAGGCAAGTGGTGGTGGTGGCCTGGTGGTGGAGGGCATAATTGTCCTTTTCATTTAAGGTTTAGGGTAGAAGGGTATTTTAGTCTTTTCAAGTGGGTCAATGGCTGGAATTTGTTGGTCAATGCTAAAATCATGGCCGGAGGGTTATATTTGCACATTCATTCAATAGTCAGGGTTATATTTGCACTAAAAACAATTAAGGGTTATATCTGCACCTTCCTCAACATATAGGGTTATATCTGCATATTACCCAACAAAATAACTGAACCAAGGGTTATATCAGGACTTGTACTATATAAGTAGGGTTATATCTGCACATCAATGAATTACGTGGGGTTATATCTTTACTTAATAATATTAATCGAGATTTCATCTGCACTTTAATGGATTATGAGGGGTTATGTCTACACTTCTATGATTTAGGTGGGTTAAATCGGTACCAATATATGCCATTGAATGAAAATATGTACTTCATTACAACAGCAACAAACAATCAAATTCATACATTAAGTAATTTTGCACCTCACATAAAATGAAGATAAACATTCGACATGTCTAAACCCAATCAAACTACACATACATTAAACAAAATGCACACCAAAACAACAACTACAACATGTTTTCTCCAAGGCAAGAACTAATTGAAGCCACCCACATTCACTTTCCTAGCAACCCCAACAAGAATCTGGTCATGCTCACACCGAGCAAAACCAAATTCAATACGATCAGTGCCTTAAAAATGAATGACTAGTTGCAACCATTTTGCGGTGCAACATAACCTTCACCTGGCACAATCACAGCTTCTTCGACCACAACATGGCCAACAATAATGCCTCTTGGACCTCTACTATGAAACAGTGTTGTGGCATCGAACTTCCAGTACTGCCTCTTCCCGAGTCAAACATATCGGGCACAACCCAAGATTGTGAGGGCATCGATATTAAGGTCACCCTGGATTGTTGGCCGATCAAGACACACAAACAATCGTTCCCTTCTTACAAACCAGGCATTCGAATCCTTTGCAATGGACACAATTCAGAGTGTAGCTCGACGAAGTCATTCTAATCCCTCGTCAGTAATACAAACAACAACTTCCTTAAAAGAAAACTCCAAACACAAATAACAAACGTATCTACATCAGTTTAATCGACGAAAATAGGAAAATCAATTTTCTCCAATTTAAAATCTAGGGTTCTAATAAAGAAATTGGTTACCTTCAGTAGAGGATGGATGATTTGAATCTTCGGGAATGAATGCATGCACTATTGACACGAGTTTAATGGGAAAAAGATGGGGGATAAAGACCTAGGGAACTGCAGTGGCAAAGTGGGCAGAACACGGGGGCGCGGCCACCTTGGTTTATCGGTGTTGACGGAAGAACAAACGAATGGGCAGATTTTTTGAAATGAAAGGAAGTTTTGTTTTTTTGGGGGCCCACGTTAATAAGGGCATAATTGTCCTTCTCATTTAAGGCTTGGGGCTTAAGGGTATTTTGGTCTTTTTAGGTGAGTCAACGGCCATAATTTGTTAGTCAATGCCGGAATCATGGTCGGAGGGTTATATTTGCACTTTCATTCAACAGTCAAGGTTTTTTTGCACTTAAAAAACAACTGAGGGTTATATCTGCACTTTCTTCAATATATAGGGTTATATTTGCATATAACACGCATCTGATTTTAAAATGTCAATTTTTTTTATAAATAGCAAAACTTTACCATGATGTAGTGCATAAGTTACCTTATGAATCATTTATGTTTTGTTAAAACATGCATATGTTAGCTTACAACTAGCATTTCTTATAGTATATATGACAGGGGTCACATAATTTTATAGTTTTTCAATTTTTCATATGTACTAGATTTAATGCCTTACAATATATACTGATTATATTAAAACATATATTTGTTTTAAAAAAAACCAGAAGCAGATTTCCCTGATTTAAATCAAAGAGAGGTCACTGGATGTTTTACCGGTGTGAAAGAAACACATGTAAAGCATTGCATACTTTGTAAAAAAAATGCAAATTCTATCTATTTCAAACACGATAGAGGTTCTCAAAATCTAAACAAATTGGAAGATAAAGTGCTTGTGACAAAAATCTTCCATTAGGGATCTTACAATTACAAAAAATGCTCATATCTAGATTAACTAACAGTCTCTAATACAATGAATCAAATATTAATCTTCAAAAGGGGAATCATCTTCGAATCTTCAAGTTCAGTGTCATCTTCATCTGAATCCTCCTCATGTTGAAACGTCTTGTGGAGTCCAATGTTCAGTATTGTCTGATTCCTTAAAAGTTATAACCACTTAAAGTTTAGATCCAACTCCTGTAAAAAGTTGTATACGTTGGATATTAATAGTTGCAGCATATAAGCAAACATGTAAAATTTCCAATACAAAACGAACAATAATCAATAGTGAAAATAGAAGCCAAACTAATATGAATCCCCTTGCGAAGAATCTGGACTGCGGAATTAAGATCTTTGACAAAATAAGAGAACTTGCAAACACTTCAATGCCACACGAAATTCAAGGTCAAGCCCTCGGGGTACACTCAATTTCGACTCGCTCTCTAACTAGCCTTCAGTATCAGATTACATGGTTTATTGACACTTAACTAGCCCTTGGGGTTAAGAAAAAATTAAATAGCTCTCAAGCAAAGAGTATGAACTTAAAAGGTTGTATTTTGATTGATAAAAATGGTGTGAAATTAGTCCAAAGGCCTCCCCTATTTGTAGGGTTACAATCTTGCCCCAAATCTTAATCACAACTGGAAACTGAATTGACTTATGGCAGCTTTAAGAAGCCAAAACCATATCTAACTAAAATACCTAAAATAAATGTTATCTAAGGTAATCTAGTTGAATTCTTCAAGAAGTAACCTTGAAGAATATTACCTTAACTAATCTTACCAAATATAATTCTAATCAGAATAAAACTGAATATATTAAACTCTAATGGACTGTATTTTCGACATTCAGCTCTTCAAAGGCCACATGTCCGAACTGTCAGTCCATAAACCCAAAATAAAATAATTTTACAATATTTTACAGTGATCACACTACCTCATTAAAAACCCAGTGGGAAAATATAGTATAATGTTCTTCATGATGTCTTCAGTTCCTCGACAATCTTGAATAATGAATCCAAGATACCGATGGTGACTCCTTCAATTCGTCATCATAAAGGTGATCAATCAAAGCATTTAAAGCAGCATCCCTAAGCTTAGTCCTTGACCTAGTCATAGGTCCCGCCACGTCACTTAGAGGATCTCGAACATATCCTTTAAATGTTTGATTAAGTTGTGGAATGTTTTCATTTATGGTGGTAGTTGTCTTGGCATCTCCATCATTCCCTCCGTGGTCAAAAGGTTTCGCCCTCAAAACTGATACTTATTCAAATGTAAATGGAGATAAATTAGCAACATTGAAGGTAACACTAACTCCATAATGATCTGGTAACTCAATCTTGTAAGCATTGTCGTTCACAAACTCTGCAATCGGAATGCATTTTTCCCAATTCTTTAAGTTCTTCTAAACAAGTGCACATGGGAGAGCCCCTATGGTTCGATTGGTCACTTCTGTTTGTCCATCAGTTTGAGGATGACTGGCAGTCGAAAACAGCAACTTTGTCCTTAACTTGCGGCACAAGGTATTCCAAAAGTAGGATAAAAACTTAACATTGAGATCAGAGACAATGGAAACAGGAATTCCATGTAACCGAATTACTTCCTTAAAAAATAGATCCACAACATGCTTTGCATCATCTGTCTTCCTACAAGGAATAAAATGTGCCATTTTCAAAAATCTATCCACAACCTCAAAGATAAAATCATTACCTGACTGAGATCATGGAAAACCTAGGATAAAATCCATGGAAATATCAACCCAAGGAGGTGTAGGAACTAGTAATGGAGTATAAAGACCACGAGGCTTAGTTTTAGACTTAGCCTTCAAGCAATCAAGACAATTCCTACAAACCATGTCAATAGCAAGTGCCATTTTTTGCCAATAGAAGTGTTCTCGCAACAAATTATAAGTTTTAAATGCACCAAAATGTCCCATTTAACCACCTGAATGAGCTTCTCTAACAAGTAATTCACGCATAGAAAATTGAGGAATACATAACCTATTATTCATAAACAAGAAACCATCATGCCGAAAAAACTTCTCATAAGCACCATTTTCACATGCAGCATACATAGATGAAAAATTATAATCAGTCGCATATAAATCTCGCACGAATTAAAACCCTAACATAATGCATTCCAATCGTGTAAGTAAAACATGTCTATGACTCAAAGCATCAGCAACAACATTTTCTTTACCCTTTCTGTAACGCAACACATAAGGAAAAGATTCAATGAAACTAGACCATAGCATGACGCTTATTCAACTTCATTTGACTCTTCAAGTACTTCAAGGATTCATGATCACTATGAATGACAAATTCTTTATGCAATAAATAATGTTGCCAAGTTTCTAATGCACACACAATTGCATAAAATTCTTCATCATACATAGGATAGTTTAGAGCACCACCCTTTAGCTTTTCACCAAAATAAGCTATAGGTCAATTCTCTTGCATCAAAACAACACAAATATCAACACCAGAAGCATCACAATGAATCTCAAAAGTACCATTAAAATTAGGTAAAGCAAGAACATGAGCATTACATAATTGTACTTTCAATTCATTAAATGGATTATCTTGATTCTCAGTCCAAACAAATTTCACATCCTTTTTAACTAGTTCATTTAGAGTTGCAGCAATAGATAAGAAATCACGCACAAACTGTCTATAAAAACTAACTAAACCGAGAAAAGAACGTACCTGGTTGGCATTAGTAGGTCTCGGCCAGGTCTTAATGGCCTCAATTTTGGTTCGTCAACTTTTATGCCCTCCTTATAGACCACAAAACCGAGAAACACCACTTCCGAAGAGCAAAAGGTGCACTTCTTGATGTTCGCATACAAACAAGACTTATAGAGTGCAACAAGAACCATTTTAACATGCTCAATATGTTCATCAGTTGACTTAGAATAAATCCATATATCATCAAAATAGTCCACAACAAACCGACCAATAAACTTTCTTAAGACATGATTCATCAACCGCATAAAAGTACTAGGTGCATTAGTTAAACCTAAAGGCAAAACAATCCATTCATACAACCCAAACTTAGTCTTAAATGCAGTTTTCCATTCATCCCTCTCATTAATTTGAATCTGATGACAACCCTGAGTCAAATCAATTTTCGTATACATCACATATCTATGAAAATCTTCAAGCATATCATCTAACCTAGGGATATGATGGCGATACTTAATGGTAATCTTGTTAATAGCATGGCAATCAATGCACGTGCTCCAAGTTTTATCTTTCTTAGGAACTAAAATGACAGGCACAGCACAAAGAGATAGGGACTCTTGCACATAACCTTTTTGAAGTAACTCCTCGGCTTGTCGCTGTAGTTACTTTGCCTCCTCAGGGTTTGCTTTATACGTCGAACGGTTTGGGATAACCAAACTTGGAATCAAGTCAATCTAGTTTTCAATACCTCGTAAGGGTGGTAAACCCACAGGTAAGGCTTCCAGAAAGACACCTTCAAATTCCTATAACATCTGAGCAAACCGTGGAGGGACATGCATAGGAATATCATCACCGGCAAAGTAGCTCTCTTTAAAATGCATGATAAGCACATAATAATGATTAGCAAAAGCACAATTCACATTCCTAACCGATGCATAAAATGATCTACCATAATCATTAGGAAGTTCATGTATCATCATGTAAATTGATGGGAAAGGATTAAGATGTGAAGATAGGATTTTACGCAACTTATCAGAATCATTCTTAAACTTACCTGGCTTACCTGGGACGACCTCCCTTGATATTTGGTCGAAATTATCAAGGTTTTTGCCTTCATTTTTCACCTTGTGGCCGATCTCCTTCAAGATCTGGCTAGGGATTTGGTCGGCCATTTGCACATCAGTCGCAAACTTCTCTTTGTCGACTCTCATGCGCCTCCGTGCCTCTAAAACTTCCACTGGATATAATGGAACCAAAGTATACCTTGTTCTATCCTTAATCACAATAATTTTATTAGTGCAACCATCATGCATAGATTTATAATCAAACTGCAAAGGTCTCCCTAACAAAATATGACTACTTTCCATAGGTATAACATCACATAAGATAGAATCATGGTATTTTCCAATCTTAAAGTTAAACATGCATTGTTTGTACCATTTAAACAAATAAGTTTATATGGTGATAGATGTGTAGTCACAGGCAAAGCCAATAATTTAACAAGAAGATTAGACATAATATTAGCTCAAGAACCACCATCAATAATCATTAAACAATTCTTATCTTTCACAAGGCAACGAGTATGAAAAATGTTAATCCTTTGTACCTATGTTTCAGCCATTTGAGAGTTTAGAACTTTTATTGACACAGAGTTACCTTGTGTTTCTGGACCTTGTTCACCATGATCATTTATGATGATCTCTTCATCTACATGTTCTTCGCCACTTTCATACAATGGTGGCATATCAACATATTCTTCTTCTTCATCTCCTTCCTCAATTGTTGTTAGCACTCGTGCATGAGAACAGTTATTGCGGACACGCCCTCTTTCTTTACAATGAAAACAAGTAGGAGAGTTAACTGAAACCGAATTTGATGAAGAAGTAGTGGACTTACTTGGAATTTTTTAAACATGTTGGGTTGGTGGTGCCGCCCTCCTCTCAGTAGGATTATAAGTCGGATTTGAATAAGTCTAAACCGATCATCATCCTTCCATGGGCGTGCCCCTACTGCAGCCATAACTAGGGTTTCTAGAGTCAAACCCTGGTCGTTGACTTGGAAAACTAGGCTATGGCTTCCATGGTCGCAGGGTACTCTCAACCAAACTTGCCTTCATCAATAAATCATTCATAGATATGTGATGTTGAAGCTTGACTGGCGTTTGAAGGTTTTCACGCAAGCCTTCAATGAATCGATTTTGATGAATGCGTCATCTTCTTTCATTTCAACCCTTCTCATGGTCAACTCAAGATCCTACCAGTATTCATGAACTGTGCAATTTCCTTGCTTCATATTGGACAGATAAGAATGTTGTTCCATCAAGTAAGTAGGCGAAAGATGACATCGGCGAAGCTCAGATCTCAATCTCTCCCACGTGGAGATGGGTTTCTTTCCAGCAAGATATCGTGACTCCTTTTTATTTTTCCACTATTCAGCCACATAGTGAGTGAAGGAATACTGTGCCACTTTGACTTTCTCCTTCTCCTGATAATTGTTGAGATCAAACAAATTCTCAATATGTCACTCCCAATCAAGATACTTCACTGGATTGTATTGACCATCAAATTGAGGGATGTCATATTTTAAACCCTTGATGTCTCGAGCTTCATCAGAACCTGACTTAGATCCTGAATTACTCTTCACTCTCCTTCGGGAATGAGGTTTACTGTGGCGATGCCATCTAGAAGACCCTCGGTGTGATCTCTTTTTTGATCCATCATCAGAATGGATTTACCACGCCTGCCATTAGAGGTGTTCGTCAGTGGCAAATTTTTAGGATTGCTAACAAAAGGTGAGACAAATAGATTTTCGTCCCCCATCTTCGCTAAACTGCTAAGAAAATCAAATGGTTAGTTAAAATAAAATTGCCCCCCTTCCCTTTGTTTAGTAAGGTCACTCACCAAGTTTATAACACTCACAACTCACAAGGCGAAGGCTAATGTGAGGGCAACTGATCAATTCACCGCAATTCAAAGCAAACTATGGAGATGAGTACTGCTGAACTTATTTTGAAATTTAAGAACATATAAAATAAAAATTTGGCTCTACGATCTAGAATTCCATATTCTAAAAAGAATAAGGAACAAAATACAATTTGAATGGAGCAAATCGGAGCTATATTGAATGAATTATGACCAAAATAAGATTGCTTTATATAGACGACAAATAGGTTCCGAAAATTCAAGAAACTTTTCCGAAAATTAATTGGAATAGGAACTCAAATCCAAATCCCTTGTGGTAAAATATTTTAATGACTTACTTGTCCCCCAAGTCAAAAATTCAGATCAAAAGCCTTCTCTTAATTGGCTTTTATTTCCTTTTTCTCTTTTGATTAGGATTTTGACTTTTCTTTTTCCTTTTTCAAACAGGACTTCCTTTTTCTTTCCTTTTTTTTAGCCACAACTCTTTTTTTTTTGGTTTTTACTATAAAACTCACAATCAGAATCTTATTCCCCAAGAAAAATTTCTGGCACAATTACCAATTTTTTTGGAAATTGCAAATATGCCCCCAAACTTTTGAAAATTACAAATCTGCACCAAATTTCAGATTTCAAATCCTAAATTCTGATTTTGAAACCCAAAAATATGCTACCTTTTGTTTTTTATTTTCGAAGAGTTGTGGAACAAAAATTGCCTATACAAAACTTGGAATAAGAAAACTGCGACAACTTCCTCTTGATTCAAATAAACTTCGAGTAATTCAATATCGTAAGGATCATGAATATGACACTATATATCTAAAACATGACACAAGACTCTTTTTTTTAATAAGGTGTAATCAAGAATCAATGAACAATTCAAGATCACAGAATCAAAGAATGATAAAGAAAACAAATAGGATTATGAGTATGCAATAATTTTTAGAAGAGTTGACGAAAATATCACAAGCACATAAACTGTTTAAGCTACCTAAAAACTACGAAACTGACCGGGAGGTGAAGGTGGATAATACTTGTTAACGCTCAGACCCTTCGATGTCCTCCTGACTCGATTGATGAAGGTGAAAGCGGATAGTAATACCGAAGTATTCAAACTCTCAGACTCTTCAACGTCCTTCGACTCTAGATTCAATCCTCCTGGTAAGAAAGATCAAACAAACACAGTTAAAATATGACACGAAATAGTTTATAATTTTTTTTTAAAAATCGAAAATGAATGCTACAAAAAACTCGAAACCCTTTTTTTTTGTTTTTTTTCGACCTCAGTAGATCTTTCGCTTTGCTCTGATACCAACTGATATGAATCCCCTTGCGAAGAATTTGGATTGCAAAATTAAGATCTTTGAAAAAATAAGGGAACTCACAAACCCTTCAATGCCGCATGAAATTCAAGGTCTAGCCCTCGGGGTACACTCAATTTTGACTCGCTCTCTAACTAGCCCTCAGGATCAGATTACAAGGTTTATTGACACTTAACTAGCCCCCGGGGTTAAGCAACAATGGAATAGCTCACAAGCAAAAAGTATGAACTCAAAAGGTTGTATTTTGATTGATAAAAATGGTGCGAAATTCGTCCAAAGGCCTCCCCTATTTATAGGGTTACAATCTTGCCTCAAACCCTAATTACAACTGGAAACTGAATTGACTTATGGCAACTTTAAGAAGCTAAAACCATATCTAACTAAAATACCTAAAATAAATGGTAATCTAAGGTAATCTAGTTGAATTCTTCAAGAAGTAACCTTGAAGAATATACCTTAACTATTCTTACCAAATCTAATTCTAATCAGAATAAAACTCTAATGGACTGTATTTTTGAAATTTAGCTCTTCAAAGCCCACATGGCCAAACTGTCAGTCCATAAACTCAAAATGAAATAATTTTACAATATTTTACAGTGATCACACCACCTCATTAAAAAATGGTAGGAAAAAAGAGTATAGTGTTCTTCATGATTTCTTCAGTTCGTCGACAGTCTTGAATAATGAATCCAAGATGTCGATGGTGACTCATTCTTCAATTCTTCATCATAAAGGTGATCAATCAAAGAATTTAAAGCAGCATCCCTAAGCTTAGTCCTTGATCTAGTCATAGGCCCCGCCATGTCACTTAGAGAATCCCGAACATATCCTTTAAATGTTTGATCAAGTCGTGGAATGTCTTCATTTAAGGTGGTAGTCGTCTTGGCATCTACATCACAAACACAATGAAACTAACAAGTACATACTGGATACTAACATCAACATATAAGTAAACAGGTGTTGTTCCTAATTCAAAGCTGACATTCAACAACAAATGAAAAAAATGCCTACACAATATAACTAACAATTACACACTTAATACTAACAGATGCAACATATAAGTAAACAGATGCACCTAGTAATTCAAAATGAACTACACTAAGAATGAAAAATAAAAGTCATTCACGGTACAACTAACAGGTACATGTTGGATAACAACGAGAGGACAATTCAAAATTAGATCACAGAAAAACACACAGATCAACTCAAAACACAGAAAACGATGCATAACACTCAACAAAACAAAGAACATACCAAATCTGAACAACAGAACAAAAATAGAGCAATAATACAATCGGAAACAATCCCTAAACATACGACATACCTCATCTGGCGAGTGATGCAACAATCGACGAAGAAACAAAATTGGCAACGACGCCGGAGAAGAATCAGGGAAACAAACAGATGAAGAATCGCGGAGAAATGTGAAGAAGTGGCGGAGAAACGAGCGGCGACAGAGAAACAAAGAAGAGGCGGAGAAGAGGTTGATAACAACTCAAAGATATAGAGAAGAAAGAAACTACCCAGAGAGAAATCACTGGAAATAAATAGTTGAAGAGAGAAAGAAGGGAAACTGTAGAAGAAAGGGGAATAAGGTTTTTAAACTTTTTTTATTACAAAAAAATCCTCCATTTTATAAAATAGCTTCTGGCATGTCCATAAACTCATAAACTTATGGACATACCGCCTTTAATGAGACTTCCTCATATATATATATATATATATATATATATATATATATATATATATATCAACCAACATCGAGCCACTTTCTTTTTGAATTAAATATATATTAATAAAGATTTCGTCTCTTGAAAGACGGTCTTTCCATAAACTATGAAAAGACCAAGGTTTAAAGTGCAATTTAAAAGAAATGAAGATACAATTTTTGGGTTGTATGAATCAGAATATAAACTTTATAACTACCATGTGTTGCATAATAAATTTTTAATATTGCAAATAAGACTTTTTACCTTTTATTATTCAAATTAAACTCTATTTTCCATAAGTCTAAATTGATTTTATATACTGTGTTCTCTTATAAATATAACGAAATTTTGTTAGTTATTAAAATTAAAAATTATGTTATATTATAGATTTTGTTCATAAATTTGTGAATCACCACGTAGTTATTGTACAAAAAAAAAAACACCTTTCCATATATCATCACGCTCTGATACCATATAAAATATGAACGATAAATTTTATTGATGATACAATAGTATTATATATAAGTACATGTACAAAATCATGAAAAATAATTTTATGTATATACAAGTATACACAAAATATCTCCTCAACAATTACGGTTCCATCACAGACAGGCACAGCAGCACATTAACCATCGAGGTCGTGCTTGCCAGTCCAAGGTTGAGTCAGGTACTCGAAGCTAATTGCAGATACATGATTTTAACTTTTTAAAAAAATCCAAGTTACTTGCCCTGGTTATATCGGGGATGCATAAATAGTGGTTTATATTGATCCGTTTTTACCAGTCTAGTCGCAATGATGGGATTCGAACCCTTTCTCTGGTTACTCTTTCTGTTCATCAATTGAGCCTCATAGCCCTCAATTCCGTCCAGGAACCTTTTTTTGACTTTTAATGAATCTTTCCCTGTTTGATGCCATTTGAAACCGTCTTCACAGTCTTGCGGGGTTGGATTTTTTGATCCGCTGTTTTTGATCCGCTGTTTTGATGCCATTTTTTTTTAATGTAATCAATGCAACGGATCTCTAGTTGACTTGGTGCGATTCAGTGTGCGATTTCGCCAAAACGCAATTTTTGACGTCGTTTCTTTCTTTCTCTCAATTTCTCTTTCTCTCTTTCTCTCTACACCAACTGATAACGGTCATCTGATCGGAATCTTGTTCCACCGCCGCTATGGCGGCTCCTACGTCTGGTAGTGGTGGCTACGGAGGAGGGAAATCCTTCCTCCAGGCCCTTGCTAATCGTCCTCCACCCTTACACGACTCCCTACCATCAAACCCAGAGATCATCCCAAAAATCCAGTACAAAGGGGAAATTTCGTGCCTTGTTACTCGCAAAGATGCTGAAACCCTCGCCTCTCACTATAGCAATGCTTTGATAGGTAAGTTTGCCAGGGGGAAGCCTACTATGGTCCAACTAAATGAATCTTTCAATTCTGTAGGTTTCAAGGGCAAATTCCAGTTAGGATCAATTGATTTCCGGCACGTCCTAATACGCTTCCAGGAGAAAGAGGTCTACCAACGGTTCTGGCTCAAGGGACTATGGAACTTCAACAACGCCCAAATGAAGGTATTCAAATGGACTCCCGATTTCTCCCCGGAGGCAGAATCGTCCATTGTCCCGGTATGGGTATCAATACCACATGTTCCTGTTTATTTTTACAATTCATCTATGCTTGAAATCATGGGAAATCAAATTGGGAACTATATTAAAGTCGATGCTGCTACTGCGGCTCTGTCTAGGCCTTCCTGTGTCAAAATGTGTGTGGAAATTGATTTGAAAAAAGAACTGCCCTCACATATTAGAGTTGGAATTGAAGAGGATGGAAATGAATTTAATGTAGTCAAGCTCCCTCTAGAGTTTGAAAATATCCCTCCTTATTGCTTTCACTGCAAATGTATAGGACATGAGGATAACTACTGTGTCTACTTACATCCTGAGCTTAAAAGATCTTTTCAACAAAAAGGCACTGCTGTACAAACTAATGTGAACATAAACTCGAATCAGGAGGATACCTTCAGAGCAGGGAGCTCAGGAGTTTCAATAAAGGAAAAACAAAAGAATGTTCAAACACAGAAATTTATATATGTCCCTAAAAAACTCCCAGTGGGTGAACAAGATACTAATAAAACTAATCAAAGTGATACTGATCCTCCAGTATTTCCACTGGTTTCTGAGAATGTTCCACTGATTAGTTTGATTCCACTAAGTTCAGAGGTTGTGCCTGACCCTCAACATGATATGGAAAAAAAAGTACATGATCCTACCCCTTGTGTCAATGAAAAAGCCAATCCAGTGTTACAGAGGGAACATAATTTTGATGCAGGATCACTTGAGACTATTTCTTCCCCCCAAATGCTTTATTCTGCTCCTAGAACATCAGTACAATTAACTAGGATCTCACAATCTGCTCCTACTAACCTTAGGACAGGTTTTGCTAAGGATGACTTACATGGTAAACGTGGAAGGTCATTTTCCCCCTTCAGTTCTATTATTGCTGCAAAAAATTTTATTTTCTCTCAGCAGAAACATAGGGAGAACAGGTTTTCACCTCTTGCTGATGAGGAGACATCAACTGAAGGAGCTACCCAATCTGAATTTCCAGACAGTGCTGACCTTTCTGCCTTGTTGGACACAGGCTTTGCCCCTAATGATGATGCTGATCAGGTAAACAAGGTAAGTTCCTCACCCCCTAATCTAGGCAAGCTGAATTTAGCCAGGACTATAGGGAAACACTCTAAACTGAGCAAGGATTCTTTCTTTTCTCAGAAAAATATTATCATGACTAGATCAAAAAGCTCTTCTAATGTTTCCTTATGAATAATACAACTAATAAGATTAAGATGTTGGTTTGGAACATTAGGGGCATGGACACATCTATGTTAAGACTTTGCAATCTTATTAATAGGCATAAATTTGAACTCATCTGCCTTATAGAGCCTAAACATGATAATTCCCAATGTGACACTTACAGACAAAGGTTAAAATATGATAACTGTCTCCCAGCTAATAATGGTCAAATCTGGATTTTTTGGTCTTCAAGCTTAACACTGTCGGTTATAAATGATAATCTGCAGTTTCTTGCAGTTAATTTGAACAGTGCTAATCTTAATAAGTCTATGGATGCTTTCTTTGTCTATGGCCTTAGAACTAGAACAGGTTGGTTACCTCTTTGGTCAGACCTCAGATCCTATAATCACTCTATATCCCTTTTCATTGGAGATTTCAATTCCATTGCATCAATAAATGAATATAGAGGTCCATCTACTCCAAATTTGGGGAGTATGAGGGATTTCAATGATTTTATAAATGGAATATCTCTGAAAGAAATTAATACTGCTGGAAATTTGTTCACTTGGACTAATAACAGGCTAAGATCTCCAACTGTTAAAAGACTGAATAGAGGAATGTGTACTGCATCTTGGTCAGCTTCTTTTCCTACATCTTCTATTCAGATTCTAAATAGGGTTAGCTTAGATCACAACCCCATGCTGTTAACGGTAGGTAGTGACATCCAAACTAATCCCATGCCCTTTAGGTTTTTAAACACATGGTACAAAGGGAAGGAATTTAATGAAGTAATTAAGCAAAACTGGGAAATCCCTTTAAATAACTCAGGAATGTTAGCCTTTTACCTAAAACTTCTTAGACTTAAAAAGGTACTTAAAATCTGGAACAAAGAAAAATTTGGTAACATTCATGATAATGTGATACAAGCTGAGTTGGCACTTCAGGCTCAGGAATCTTTAACTGACCTTTCAGATTCTAGGACTGATTTGGTTAAACTTAAGGAGGCTAAGGCTAGGTTAGTTTAGGCTCTGTCTGAACAGAAAAATTTTTGGAAGCATAAGGCTAGGATTAAATGGCTGCAAGAAGGGGACAATAATACATGTTTCTTCCATAATTCAGTAAAAGAAAGAAATAATAGATTGAAGATCACAAAAATTAAGAGCAAGAGTGGTCAGTGGCTAGATAACACCCAGGACATTGAGATGGAAGCTATTCATTATTACCAGGATCTTCTTAGTGAAGATATAGGCCCTGATAGCTCTCTTTTTCAATCTCATTTCTTAAATCATATCCCTAATTTGGTCACTCAGGATGATAATGACAAACTACTGCAACCGGTTTCACTAGATGAGCTAAAAAAGATTGTTTTTAGCCTTAATAAATCAAGCAGTCCAGGCCCGGATGGTTTTACTGCCAAGTTTTACATTAAATCCTGGGACATAATAGCTAATGATCTACTTAGGGCAGTGCAGGATTTCCTGATTTCATCTAACATGCCTAGGGGTATTGGCAGTACATGGATTACTATAATTCCCAAAAAGAAAACCCCTACCTCCTTTGATGACTATAGACCTATAAGTCTTTCTAATGTCATTAATAAGATTTGTTCTAAGGGGCTTATGGAAAGACTTAAGTCTATAATGCCTAAGATTATTTCCCCTAACCAAACAGCCTTCCTACATGGTAGAGACATATCAGATAATGTCATTTATTTACAAGAAATGGTTAGGTTTCTTAATAGAAAGAGAAGAGATCCAAACTGCATTGTGAAACTAGACCTCAAAAAGGTTTTTGATAGAGTTAGATGGTCTTTTTTATATAAAGTCTTAGCTAAGTTTGGATTTCATGCAAAATTTATTTTCTCAGTTATGAAAAATCTTTCCCAGGCCTGGTTTTCTGTCCTTATTAATGGTAAGCCAATTGGATTTTTTCAATCTACTAGGGGTATCAAGCAGGGTGACCCTTTATCACCATTTTTGTTTAACATTTTCTCTGAGTCCTTTTCTAGGAGTTTGGCTTTCATATTCCAAAGTGGTAAGCTTTCATATTTTGACCTGCCAGGTAATCCTCCAAGAATCTCACATTTATCATATGCGGATGATACGGTTATTTTCTTTAAAGCAACAAGGATGACTTTGATTAGATTAAAAGCCTTTTTATCTACCTTTGAGGATGTCACTGGCCAATCCATTAATTATAGTAAAAGTTATAGCTTCATAGGTAAACATGCTTCAATCCAAAAGGTTAATAACATTAAAAGGACTTTAGAGATGAAAATTGGAGCATTTCCATTCACATACTTGGGAGTCCCAATTTTTACTGGTGCTGCAAAAAAAGTTTATTTTCAACCTATTTTTGAATAGATTGATAGTAAGATAGGTAATTGGAAAAATAGGTGGATATCTACAGGGGGTAAGCTTATATTGATTGAGTCTTGCATTTATTCCATACCCCAGCATATTTGGAAGGTTATCAATCCGAAAAGACTGATTATTACCACCATTGAGAAAAAATTGAGTAAATTTTTTTAGGGGGATACTCAGCTCCAATCAAAAAGAGCATGGAGAAAATGGACAGCTCTTTGTCTACCTACTGATAAAAATGGATTAGGTTTTAGATCTATTTCCACAATAATTAAAACATGTTCAGTAAAACTGTGGTGGAAATATCAAATGGCTGAGGCTCTATGGACTCATTTGGTGGCAGCCATCCCTCCCTCATACAGATCCTCTCCAAATTGGAAAAGGATATGCTCAGTTAATTCTTGGGCAGAGGCTAATACTAGAGTTATTATTGGGAGAGGGGAATGTAACTTCTGGACTACTAATTGGCTGGATACAGGAATTCTAACAGATCTGTGTGATCAGAATAGGGTTAATGTTGGAGAGGACTGTACTGTTGCTGAATTCGTAGCTAACAAACCAGTCTTATACCACAAATTGAGCCATTTCTGCCTACTAACATTATTAATCTTTTGCAGGAATAAAAAATAAGACCACACAGAACTGACAGACTAATCTGGAAGCCAGGTATAGATGGTAATTTCTCTTTTAAGGCAACATATAATTTGCTATGCAACCATTCAGGTCAGTTTGCTTCAAATCTTCTTTTTTGGAACTCCAGATTTGATAAAAAAATATCTGTCTTCATGTGGAAAGTGACAAATTGTTTTCTACCATTTGATAACATCAGAAAACTGAGAATTTGTTTGGCCTCTAAATGCTGTTTGTGCAATACACATGAAGATGATCTAGATCACTTTTTTAACTCATGTGTATTCTCTATGAATGTCTGGAAATCAGTACATCATTTCATGGGCATCAGGGACAGGGTATTTCCTTTAGTTTGGGAAAGATTATCATTCTACCTAACTTACCCTACCCTAACTCCATTACATTCAATCATAGTTCGAACTGCAGCCATTTTTACTTTTTGGAACCTGTGGAAGCTGAGGAATAGATTTATATTTGATTCTGTCAAGCCTTCATCTATATATGTGCTTCAGCAGATTAGGGATCAAATTTTCTACTCCTTCTGTGCTAAACCTGTATATATAGTCTCTTCTTTTGATTTAAGTATTGCAGAACACTCCTTTCTGCCTCTATTTACACCTCCACCAAAGCCTAAAATTTGGAAAATTGCTTGGGAAAGGCCAAAAACTGGCTCTAAGGTAAATGTGGATGCTGCATGGTGCTGTAACACCAACATGTATGGGATTGGAATGATTATTAGGGATAATAGAGGTGGCTTTAAGGAGGCCTATACTTTATATACTAATGCTATCTCTCCCTTAGAGGCTGAATTAAAAGCAATTAGGCTTGCTATTCAACTATCTACTCATTTGACTTATCCTGTATATATGGAATCTGACTGCCTTAGCGCAGTATTATTTGCTAATGATCCACTTAGATCCCCCTGGAAAGTATACTGCTTATCTGATGACATTCATCACTCTTTGGGGGCCTTTCAACTTAGCCATATCTATAGACAAGCTAATCAGGTAGCTCATACTCTTGCAAAAAATTGTCTGCAACAGAAGTGCAATTCATCTTTTGACAGAATCTCTATTCTCCCTAACTTAGTCCAGGGACTTATTAGACTTGATCAAATTGGTACCCCTTCATTAAGGATTGATACCTAGACCGGATGCTACTGATTTTCTAATTTTCATGCAGGTATCTCATATGTCAAACTCAGTCATGGTCTATGCTGAGTAATGGAAGCTTTGCTGATCCTCCCAGGATGTTTTGGATGGAAGGGGTGCACCCTTTGTGATTAATTTGAGACTCTAACACGTACATAATCCTCACCTAGGATGGATAGCACATCTGCAAATAGCTAGGTTTCTTTGTCATCATTCCCTATTAGTAGAGGATATGCTTCTTATCTATGTGGAGAGGATTGGGACTGCCTTGTGTTTCTTTTTGATTCACTAATAAGTTTTGATACTCTCCACCTTAGACAAAGAGCTTTTGGAATCCTCTCACGAATTGCCGGTAGTACCTTCATTCTTTTGGAAGCAACAAGAGTTGCTTCAAGAGCCAAGTGCTCATCATTGTATAACTCTACTTAGCTACGGCTTCCTCTTATTGTCTTTTTTCTGTTTGTCTATTTCACGGCTTGGGAAGGCCTAATATAACTTCCCCCATCTACGGATGGTTTAATTTAAAAAAAAAGAGATTCAATTTTTCAGTTTCCTCTAGTTAGTTTGGGATTTTTTTTTTCAAATTTATGATGTACTCCTGTAATTTCTGCAAAATGAAGTAATTTTGCTGCCATTTTCTAACAAGTATGCTCTGTCTGCAAGTCCTTTATCATGTGTTCTATTTGTATATGATGCATCTTCGAACACCAACCGGTTCGTGGGCTTGGGTTCTTCTCGAACTAATCCGCAATCAAACTGTCATTGGGGTTCCAGGGGTCAGCACTCCGATACTTTAGTTAGTCCAAGCGTTCAATATGATTAAGACAGAATGAATGATGAGTAAATGTGTACCTTGTATTTATACTCTGTGTCCTAGATAACGTACTCCTTAATTATCGCCATTAATTACTCATGAATGCAATAATTAAGTTGGGGTATTAAATACTCCCCTAACTGGGTTGTCATGCCTGCGGCCCAATGGTCTTCTTGGGCTTAACCTTTATCAAGAGCCCCCAGAGAAGTAGGTTCTCGATTTAGAAGGCTAGAACGCCATGAAGGTATTTGAGGTCTCGAATGCATGGGAAAACTGGAGAACTCAAAATGAACCTTGCACGTTGCGTTCCTGCCTTCGAGGATGGGAATCTGGTTTTCATATCAACTTTGTCGTTTAAGATTTCGGAAGGGCGCGCTCGTGCTATACAATCGCACGTGGCACTGCCCACCAAACACTGCGTCGTCAGAAGAGGAAAAGGTGATCACGTCTTTATATAAGTTTTTATGTTTCCAATGCCGAAATAATTACCTGTCACTTCAGCCCCCATATTTACCCCTCATCTGTGCTTCCTTATTTACTTTTCTTGTTTGTAGGCGCCTTCTTACAAGAGATTTTTTCCTATATTTCTCTCACGAGCGATCTGACCTCCATCACGTTTTCCATGAATCAGTAAGTTCTTTTGTCCCTATTCTCTCTCTGATCTTCTCATTTCCTTCTTTTCCATTATGGCCTGCTCTGATGAGGGTTCCGCCTCCGAGAAAATTTCCGATGAAATCTGGGTAGGCGAGCCAGGGGTTAGTACGCCGGAGATAAGTGTTAGCGACCCGGAATGTACCCCCTCCGAAGAACTCCAGTGCGACGCCGATGCTGGAGAGGGCATATCTAATAATCCTGGGGAAGAGCGGATCTTTCCCATAACTGATATGCCTTCTCTAGAAGTTGTTGAAAATTGGCCACCTGGCATGGGCAACCCTACATAAGGAGGTCCCCCACGAGCGGCAAGATTGGTTTTTACCCTCCCCCTAATCCAGAGCTCAAACCCATAAGGGAGGAGGAAGAAGTACTTCCTTTGAGGGAGAAGGCAATCCTCGAGGGGGGGAAAGCTCCCATGAGTGGAAATCGTGAATCTTCTCTGGTTGAACCCCTTCAAGTGAAGAAAAAAGGGACTTGCAGAAGATTAAGGCTAAATGACTTAGGAAAGGAGCCCCTCCAGTTGGATGTGGGAGCCGTTATTTCCAAAATTTTGGACTCGATCCCTCCTGGCCAACGAGTAGCTCCAGACGCCAATTTTGGACCCTTTCAAGAAGGTGACTCCCCCCATAGCCTTCCCGAAGGAAGATTGTCTATTTCTATCTGACACATTTACTGCGGGCTCACCTTTCCCTTTTCGCCCCTTTTTTTTCGAACTCCTTAGGCAATTTCAGGTGAGCCCCGCACAAGTCCACCCCAACATTCTGGTGATCATAATGATGTTCTTGACTAGATGTGATGAATTCAGTATTAAATCTAGTTATAAGCTTATTTGCTTGCTGTACTCCGTGTCCTATAGTGGACGGTGAGCCAATACGATCATCACATTTACCCATTGCGAAGTACATCATAAAGTTTTTGGCATTCTCGGCAATTTGGGTAATTGGAAAAGCTAGAAAAAAGGTATCTCATTTGATAGCAGGAGGTATCGAGTCCCTCCATGGAATTGGGCCGTACAAGTTGAATCTTCCAAACCCAGGGAATACATTTGCCCAGATGCCCTCGAGAGGGACAGACAAAAACCGTTGTCCATCTCCCTCGAATACTGCATGTTCAACAACCCTAACCCCCAAATTGATGGCTTCGCATTCCCATCCAAAATCTACAAAAAATATGTGTATAACACACTTTGGAAAGATACAAGAAAAAGGCAAAGAGAACGTGAGGATTCTGGGGATGAACCTCATCTCGAGGTCATTGTAAATGACCCTAGGCATTCGGAACCCTCCGAAGGTGCCTTAATAGAAATATATTTCTCTTATTTGTTGTGTTATTATGATCATTAGTATTGACTGACTCTTATTCTTTTTCCATTTTCAGTGGGTTTCAGTAAGGGCTTTAAGAAGCAGAAGCCCTCGAAGCAGGGTTAGGCTCACTCCGAGGGGACCATTGATTCCTTGAATTAGGCTTCCATTCCCCCAGCTCTGGTGTCTCTCCTCTCGAATCAGGCATTTCCTCCTGCAGGAGGCCTCGAGAGGCCCATCTCAACCGGTGATGTTGAGCAATCACCTCATACCTGGAATGTTCGCCAGAAGACTAGGGTGAACAACAATACTATCAGCTCCTCCTCACCAACGCCACTTATGGGAACCCATGGCGGTGAAGGTGTTCGACAACAATCACTGCCCCCTTCGGATGATTCGGGTGTCGAGCATCACCTTCTAGAGACTGACCTTGATCCTGAGGTTCTTTTCCACTCTCTTTTCTCTCTTTCTCTCCTTTGTTTAACGTCAATCTGAGCTGAATTGTTTGATCAGGCTTATAAAATATGTCATGAGGTCACTGCAAAAATAATGACCCTCTATTCCCTTGGCTCTGCTGGTAAAGATAACCTTGATGCTGAGAATTTGCGGCTAAGGGAATCTCTTGAAGGTCAATAGTAAGTCCTCGAAGGGAAAGACTAAATGCTCGAGGAGACGGGCAGGGCGCTTGAAGATGCTACGATGGCTCTTCAAGAAAAACAAAAGCTTTGGGACAATGAGAAGCAAGGTATAGATGCCGAGAGGTGTCAATGGTTGCTAGAGAGGGATGCCCTCACTAAGAGGGTTCAAACAGCAGAAGAGAAGGCTCAAGTCGCAGAAGATCCAGCCACACAAATGCAACTGCTAAAGACCTTCAAACACAAGCTATTGAATAGCCTGGAGCTTGCTGAATTTTTCCTGGAGTTTCTAAGGATGTCCAAGGAGGCTACAGTGAATTAGCTGAGGAATTTTTAAAGCCACAAGTGTCCGCCTCTCTTTCTGAAAATTTGGTCAAGCGGGTGGACGAACTGGTTGATCCAGAACTCAAAGCCACCATGGATGAAAAATGGGATGAGGTAATTAAAAATGACAGCCTTCGCTTCGCTCTACTGGATTTCATCAAGGTTAAAGGGGAGTTCTTTTAGCTGAGGGGATTTGATCGATCCCCCTTCTGGAGACTACAGGCGCCTCTCCTGGGTGAGATTCCCCCATCAATCAGGTGGAAGAAATGATTGCCTCCACATCAAAGGTGGGTGATTCAAGGGTTGGTCTCTGTTTGTAAAAATTTTCTCCTCTTTTTGTTGTCTACTTAGGGCCCTTTAATTGTAACCCTTTTGAGAATTAATGAAAATAGACCTACTTTTTCTTTTTGCTGCGACTAATGATTTTACCCTTTCTTTCTTTTTGTAGTATAATTCATCGAAAGCGGTGCTAGAAGGTGCCTGCGAGGAACTTTTGAGTGCCCAGAAAGAGCTATATGAGATGAATAAACAGTTACTGATTGCCCTCCGGGATCTTTCTAAATGCAACCAAGAGAGAGATTCCTTGAAGGACAAGCTCCACAACCTCGAGGCTGAGATGAAGCTGTGGAAATCTAAAGATCATCATACATTCAAGAGGTTTGTCGAGGATTTCCTTAGCAAGGAATATAATGGCACCTATCCTGTAAAAATGGTCAAGGGTCGCGATCCTGCTGATAAGGAATTAGAAGAAATGATGCGGCAAATTTATTAGAAGTTCGGTTCTCTGAAATCCTGCCTTGCTGCTGCAACTAGACTCTCAGTAGTGGAAGGGCGCCTAATCAGCTCCTTGGGCAAAAATCACAGACTGATTGCCCAATGGGAAGTAATTTTCGAACAGCATATGTTAGCTCAACGCAGAGTGACTAGCTTGGAGGAGGATTTACTCGCCTGGAAGATGGCAGCTATCGAGGACCCCCCTTTGGAAAGCGAATCCCCTTCGGCTCCCAACTCCCTCGAGAGAGCCCTTGAGTTGAAGATAGCTCTCTCGTGAAACCCCTTTTATCATAGCATGCCAAACTCACTAGGGAGATCGGGGACCGGAAGGTACAAGCTACTGAAATAGAGCAGCGTTTCACTGAGTATGAAGAAAAAATTGCCACCCACGAAGTGATCCTTCATGTCCACATGCTTTCTCACGGCATTCCTTTCTCCTACCTAATCAGCAATGATCATCTACCAAAGTTTCTATTGAAAGCTACCTAGGTACTGGATGGAAGAGGTCAACATCCATGAGAATGGAACTACATGGCAGAAGAAGGCTTTTGACCTCATTCTTGATTAGCTAGCGGAACTGAAGGCAAATGGATTTACCCCTCCTCGAGTTTTTGCTCTGCCCCTCTGTCACAGAAGTCTACCGTGAAAGATGTTAGACGACACCTTGTCCCGTTAAGCAAGGATAACCAAGGGCCTTCATCAAAATGTCGCAAAAGCACTAGGTCACCCTTAAAGGCCCCATTCAAACCTTCCACAAAGAAATGGTGTAAGACCGTCACCGTCACTCCCTCAGAATATCATGTAGAGAAGCAAATGAAGGATATCCGAAGTACGTCCGGTATAAATTTGGAAGAACTCGAGGAAATAGAGGCAAATGTGAAGAAGCTAGGAAATCCCAAGTCCACTGAAGAATTGTTTCAAATGGGATTTCCTCCCAATGAATGAATATACGTAGATGGATTAGCTTGGGTGTTTTTAGTGTAAATATCGTATCCTTAGTATTTGTTGAAACTTCAATGTATAATTAATATTCTTTTTGTCCCTGTTATTTTACCCCTCGAACAGGGGTACCCTGTGCATGTTGTTAAATAGAAATTGGGCAATTTTGGAGACAAGCATTTTACCCAGGTTTGGTGTTTCCACCTACATCCTGCAAATATCGCCTACTAGCTTACCATTTCAAGTTTACAATTTTTCTTTCGAGTGCCACTTTAGAGCCAACCACTTGAACATCACCTAGAGCACCGCTTTAAAGCTACCCGCTTGAATACAAACTAGAGTGCCGCTTTAGAGCCAACCACTCGAACATCATCTAGAGCACCGCTTTAAAGTTACCCGCTCGAATACAAACTAGAGCGTCGCTTTAGAGCCAACCACTCGAACATCATCTATAGCGCCGCTTTAAATCCACCTGCTGGAATACAAACTAGAGTGTCGCTTTAGAGCAAACCACTTGATCACCATAGCTGGTCGATCACCATAGCTGGTAGTATTTTCTCAAGTTGCTAATGTTCCATCTTCTTGGTACTGGAACCCCGTTCATCTGTTCGAGAACATAACTTTCCCCCGGATGCGATTCGATCACTTTATAAGGTCCTTCCCAATTTGCAGCTAACTTCCCCTCGGGCTCCATTCTGCTTTATTTATTTTTCCTCATTACCAAGTCTCCCGGGTTGAAGAACACCATCTTTACCCTTCTGTCGTGATATCTTCTGACCTGTTCCTTGACCTTAGCCTCATGTAGAGAGGCTAACCCTCTCTTTTCCTCCATCATATCAAGATCCAGACATATGTTTTGCTGATTTATCATCTCATCTGCAGCAGTCATTCTCCTTGGGCTAGGAACTCTTATTTCTGTAGGAATTACTGCTTCTGAACCATATACCAAGCTATAAGGCATTTCCCCAGTAGCAGAAGACTCAGCAGTCCAATATGCCCACAACATTTGGTAATTCCCATTTCCAGTTACTTCTGCTCCCTCGAGGCGTGCTCATATGCCGTTTACTATTGTTCTGTTGGTCACTTCCACTTGCCCATTGGCTTGGGGGTGGTAAACATATGTCACATTCTGCTAGATCTTATACTCCTCACACCATTTCTTGAAGGGATCCTGTGCAAACTGTGTCCCATTGTCCGTAATAATTGTCCTCTGGATTCCAAAAAGGCATACAATGTTCTTCCAGCAAAAGGAGATGACCATTTTCCCCTTATATTTGTCAATGGCTCAGCCTCTACCCACTTAGTGAAATAATCTACAGCCACCATTAGATATCTGAACTTGCCTGGCGTTTCCAGAATAGGGCCTACCAAATTGATTCCCCATTTATCGAATGGCAACAAACTATAGATGCTTCTCATTTCTTCCTGTGGAACATGTTTTATAGGTGCATGTCTCTGACACTGATGGCAAGCCTGAATATACCGATTCACATCCTCGAACATTCTCGGCCAGTAAAATCCTGCTCAAATGAGCATCCTCGCCACGAACCTGACCCCTTAATGGCTGCCACATACCCCTTTGTAGGCCTCCTTTACGAGGTATTCTGCTTCGTGAGGGTCAACGCATCGAAGTAATAGCTGCAAGTGGCCTCTTCTATATAACCTTTCCTCTTGTAACACATACATTGGAGCCTTCAACCTTATACTCTGGCCTCCACTTCATTTTTGGGCAGGGCTCCCTCTCAAAGATATGCCACGAACGGTGTCTTCTAAGAGTCTGCAACTTCAACCGCCATCACTACAAGCTCTTTAAAACTTCGTTTGCTCAAAGTTTCCATAAGGAGTTGCTATTGGGATTGGGTTCCCAAATCCAAAGAAGCAAGCTTACTTAGAGCGGTTATGATTGCTTTCCCTAGAACCCATATTAATGTATAAGATTTGAAATTTTTTAAAAAGTTCTTTACTACCTCGGGGTATCTCTGCAGATTATGCTATCTCGCCTCGTATTCTCCATTCACCCGTTTGACCACAATTTGAGAATCAATGAAAAACCTCCAGTTTCTCCACTTGTAACTTTTTCGCAAGGCATAATCTAGTGATCAATGCCTTATATCAGCTTCATTGTTGGTTGCCTTAAATCCAAAGTTCAATGCATATGGATAATCTCTTCCGTCGGGGCTAGTAAGTAGGACCCCTGCTCCTCTTCCTCCTGAATGTGATGAACCATCCACATACAACTTCCATATCTTTCTTTGCCCTATGTCTTTATTCTGGATGGGCTCCAAACACACTTCAAGGGGTTCTATAGTTTCCACGATAAAATCTGCCAGTGCCTGCCCCTTAATCGCAACTCAAGGATGATACTGGATATCGTGTTATCCCAACTCCACTGCCCACTTCATCATTCTTCCAGAAATCTCTGGCTTTAGTAGGATCTGCCAAATTGGGTGGTTTGTGAGCACCACTATCTTATGCCCCTAGAAGTAGGGTCTCAACTTTCGGGCTGCATACACGAGAGTTAGAATAAACCTTTTGAGGTAGGTATACCTCGTCTCCGGTCCCTACAAGGCATGGCTACCAAAGTAGATCAGGTGCTGAACCTTTTCTTTTTCTTTAACCAAAGTTGCGCTAATTGCTAAGGGTGTGCAGAAATATACAAGTACAATCTCTCATCCTTGTAAGGCTTCATCAAAGTAGGCAATGTCCTCAAATGCTCTTTCAACTGCTCAAATGCCTCTTCGCACTTACCGGTCCACTCGAACTTCTTTTCCCTTCGAAGAACATCAAAGAAAGGCAAGTGCTTCTCTGCTCCCTTCGATAAGAACCTGCGTAATGCTGCCAAAGATCTTGTAAGCTTTTGCACATTCTTTATCGATTGTGGGGTTTTCATTGTCCTCAGAGCTTTGACCTTTTCTGGGTTAACGTCAATCCTCCTCTTTGAGACCATGAATCCAAGAAACTTCCCTGCTCATACACCAATAATGCACTTAGACGGGTTCAACTTCAAATTAGCTTCCCATAGCTTACCGAATGTTTCTTCCAGATCTTTTAGGAATCTTCATAACTCTTGCTTTTGACCACCATATCATCCACATATATCTCCATGTTTTTCCCTATCTGCCCCCTGAACAGTCTATCAACCAGCCTCTGATAAGTAGCCCCAGCATTCTTCAGCCCAAAGGGCATCTTCTTATAGCAATATGTGCCCACATTTGTAATGAACGATGTTTTTTCCTTATCTTCCTTTGCCGTGAGAATTTGGTGATACCCCTTATGTGCGTCAAAGAATGCCAAAATTTGGTATCCAATGATAGCTTCCACAACTTATCGATTGGTGGCAACGGGTAACTATCCTTGGGACAGCATTTATTTAGGTCCGTAAAATCTATACACATCCTCCATGCTCCATTATGCTTTGGAACCATAACTGGGTTGGCAATCCAGTCGAGATAGAATACCTCATCGATGACATCTACCTTCACTAATTTTTCCACCTCCTGTTTAATTACTTCAGCTTTTTCGGGAGCGAACACTCTTGTATTCTGCTTCACTTTCTTAATCAAAGGGTTGATGTTTAGCCTATGCAACGCAGGACTCAAATGGACCCCCGTCAGGTCAGATGTATCCCATGAGAACACATCTCTATATCTTCCTAGCAAGTGTTGCAATCTTCTTTTCACATCTTTAGGAATCAGCTTCCCAACAGCTACTGATCTTTTATCCCGAATGGGCATTTGTATTGTATCAGCTAGTCCTTCTTTTGCGTGCACTATCGCTACATCCCTCTGTTTCCTTGCCTCTCGTACCGCCACTAGGTTATATTTCTGTGCCACAGTATGATCCCCTCTAATGGATGCCACCCCCTTTTTTAGTTGGGAACTTCATCATTAGTTGGTAAGGTGACCAGACCGCCCGAGCCTGGAACATCAATGGCCTTCCTAAGATGACATTATAAGGGGAAGGTGCATCCACGACAGTGAAACTACACTTGATAGTCACTTCCTTGTCGCCATCCACCACTCAAAGAGGCAATGCTATTTTTCCAATGGGAAATATCGGGTTCCCCGTAAATCCCGATAAAGGGGAAGCTGATTTTTTCAAGTTCTCACGCCCTATGTCTAACTGGTCAAAACACTCAGGAAACATCACTTCTACCCCACTTTCATCATCAACGAACACCCTTCTGATAAATGATGATCCGATAATTGCTGAAATTACCATAGGGTCTGCATTGGGCGTTTGGTCCGGCACAGCATCCGCTTCTGAAAAAGCGACAGTCTTATCCGACCAAAACCTCTTATGACTGGGCTCTTCCGCGGATAACCTTTGAGCCTCAGCCCTTAAAATAACATTCGAATACCTCTCTCCCACCATGCCATTGATGACGTTGATTACCCTTCAGACGGGTAGGTTGTCTCCATTTTGGTTTCCCGGATTTCCCCCTTGTTGTTCCAGGGGTCTATCCTGCCTTCCTTCCTGCCCCCTATCTTGAACCACTTGGTCTCGAGGCCTTCTATCTCTTCTAACTCCATTATTTTGATTATTTCTTCTGTAAGGCTGCCATTGATTCGTCCGGAGCCTCGATGGGGCAGCCTGGTTCCTGTGCCAATTTCCTCGAAATCATCCTCCCCGCTCGCACCTATAAATCCCCATCCTTAACTGCATGCAATCGTTTGTATCATTACCGTAATCCCTGTGATGATTACAGTACCAATTTCTTGCCCTCCGGGCTGCAACCAAGTTTTGCAAACTCTACAAGGGTGATGGTGTCCGAAACAAGCCTCTATGTATGCTTAAAATCTGTGGAAGGGTTTTTTTCTCTAAGCATTGGGGGGCAGTGGATTATACCTCTCGAATGGTGTTCTTATGGGCTCGACCGGCCTCTTCCCTCTTTGGTCTACATTTCTACCTTCCTTCTCTACAAGGCTATCTCTTTTTCTTCTGGTTGCCTCCTCTACTCTCGAATATTGCTCCACGACCTCCTGAAGTTTTTGTAGTGTTTTAGGAGTATTAGTACTCAGCTTCTTGTATAGTTCTAGGTCCTACATCCCCCAACAGGTACCCCTGGATCACCTTATTTCCGTAGTTTCTATCACCCCCAAACTCTCATCCACATATCTGTGATAGAAGGTTTCTGTGCTTTCCCCTGGCTTTTGCTTCGTTTGGTAAAGTTATAACAACGTTTTGGTAAATTTCTTCTTTTGCGCATACTGGCTCAACAACGCTCCGCTGAACTCTCGATACGATTGGAGCGAGCCCCTTGGTAACTTATTAAACCACTCATGTGTCTTTCCCTGCAAGTAGCTGCCTACCAGCTTGCATGTTAATTTCTCATCAAAGTTTCTCGAACTCATCAGGCCCGGGAATTTCCGTATGAACTCTCGAGGGTCAGTTTCAACGCTGTATATGGGAAGTCCTTCTGGGGGTTTCACTTCTATCGGCCATCGAACCCCTGTGATCACCGAGCTGAAAGGAGACCCCGCTGCCTGGCCCAAGGGGCCGATCAACCTATCAAATTCCTTTCTCAATTATTCGCTTGCATTCGAGGGGGGTTCGTGTTGACCCATTGGCAGGTTCAACCCCCCATCGTGACCACCCAAGTGTGGCATATAGAGAGGTTGGGTTTTTCCGTATCCTGGGTTCATCCAATGTGGCTCGTGGTTCGGGTAGGCTGGTGGTGGTGGCTGTTGAACATAAGGATTGTACAGCCCCCTGGCTAACTCCCATACTCCTATATCCTTGCATGTTAGAAGAAGTCATCATTCCATATGCCACTCCTGGACCGACCAGTCGAGGGTAGGAGCAGACGGGGTTAGCGGAGGTAGCACATACACATGACCTTGTGAATAACTAGGAATGCCAGGCTGGGGCCTAGCCTGTAACGGCTCTCGAACATATCCCTGATAAGGATAGGCTATTGGAGGTTGGGGTTGAGAGGGTTAAGAGGCCCAACCTGTTGGAGAGCCTCGAGGGGGTTGAGGGGCCCAACCTGTTGTTATTCCCAATGGCGAGGGTAGTACTGTCCCCATCGTGACTCCGTCATCCCTCGGAGGAGGGGTGATCCTATAACCGACCGCAACTAGGACCTGAGCTGCTCGTTCCACCTCTTGACTTGGGGTTGCCCTCTCCACATTCTAATTTCCTTTCCCATGTTGGCCATAGGCTTCCATATACGAGCCTCCCGAAACCTCCGTAAACCATCTATCCCTCGAATCAACACCCTCTCGAGCAGGGGATCAGTATTCCCCTGTCTTTCCTCTCACATCACTTCCAGAGGCCTTGAGGGCCCTGGCACATCATGCTGGATTGGTACCAGGGTGTTGACACTAATCGCCACTGAGGTTTGTCCCCCCTTGTGGCCTACGCCCATACTAAGTTCTACTCGCAACTCCGCTCCCATCGTTTGAGTATTGGCCATGTTGTTGTCCTTGATGTGGGTGTCGTTTCCTCCTTCTGGATTCTCTGATGTTAACCTTGGTGGAGATCCAACCCCCGTACCTATTGACCTCAATCTTTCACTCCTTCAAACTACCGTGGACATAAACTCTCCAAACCCATGATCCGGCTTACTCGTCCACACAGATGGTGCCACTTGATGTGTCTTCAAACACTGACCGGTTCATGGGCTTAGATTCTTCTCAAACTAACCTGCAATCAAACTATCCCTAGGGTTCCAGGAGTCAGCACTCCAATGCCCAAGTTAGTCCAAGTGTTCAATATGATTAAGACTATATGAATGATAAGTAAATGTGTACCTTGTATTTATACTCCGTGTCCTAGATAACGTACTCCTTAATGATCGCCCTTAATTACTCAAGAATGCAGTAATTAATTTAGGGTATTAAATACTCTCCTAACTAGGCTGCTATGCCTGTAGCCCAATGGCCTTCTTGGGCCTAACCTCTATCAGTATAGTTGGTGTATATGTGCTGCAAAATGAAGTGAAGTTGCTGCATTTTATTTATTTTTTGAATCGCTTATACGTCTTCAACAAGCGAGGAAATGGCTTTCATTTGGTGTAGTTCTTTGTGCTAACGGATTCGGAGGATGACTACCTGAATTCTTATCAAGCATCTTCTCGTATCAACAGCTTTGTCATTCTCGACTATTTGTTGCACGCTGTATTCTGCGTTATGTTTCTCCTTACGACCAACTGGCTCATTTTCCTCTTCGCACTTTTGCCTGCGTACATTAATTTCATGAAGTAAGCTTTCAAACTTCATGTCTCCCTTCCTTCCTAACAGCTGTTTCGTCTATCTAGCAGAATATATTTGCTTAATTAGGATGTCATAACCATGTTCCGAGCATACATTACATAATGAGTTGTGATCCTTATTGCTACAATGGATACTTAGGCCTTGTTCTTTTGGACATAACTTTAGTTCAGTTCTAATCAGTTCAATTGTTTGTTGTAGTAATAAATTGTAAATAGTTCATCTCAATTCACCAGTTCGGTGGAAATAAACGGGGCCTTGCTCTAGGAACGATCTACCTAGTGTTGTTGGTTATCTAGATTATCTCTTGATAGATTCGTATCTTGTAATCACAAAACTTTGCTCCTCTACTGGGGATTCATGTTATCCTCCGTGTTCCAGATTCAGGAAGGGCCAACATCTTATTACCGTGGCTAAGATATTTGATGTTCTAAGTGCTGAGAAGAAGCTTCGGTTGAGCAAGATTGGTTTCTATCTGCTCCTCTTTGTTACAATATAATGATAAGGTGGACTCTCACCACCTTTTCTTGTCTGCAGAATTTGTTTTCCAGGGACATTTTCATTCCTGATGCACGTCTTCCATCACAACAATGAGCATATAGATATTCTCTCCTCCGTTCTGGAATTTTAGGAGGGTGAAGAGTCTTCCTTGTTATCCCAAAATGGGAACTGATACATGTTTTTTTGGGCATGAATATGTCCTTGGTGTTGTAGCTATTGTATACAGTAAGGTGGGATAGATGAGTGGCTAAAGCCTCTACATTTTGGCCAAAAGCCTCTACAAAAAGGGTGACATAGAGACATTCATGGGTCCATGTTATACTTCTAGTTCTAGACTTTTAAGTGTGGGGGATTTAGACCTTAGTTTTGAGATTATTGAATGAATTACTCTAGGAAATTTATGGATGAAATATCGATTTTTATATTCTAATTCTTATTCCTATAAAGTTTTGAAGAGCAAAATGTGACTAAGTTTTGAAAAAAAATTGGTGTATGGTCTGAGATGAATGGGGTGGAGTCGTGGATAGCGCTTTTGGTTTCTTTTCCTGGAGAACTATAATGATGAATACTAGAACTTCCTAAATGGATTAACTATCCAATGCGAAATTTTGAGTCTCCTTGAAGTTTTGCTTCCTGATGCACGTCTTTTGTTCCCGATGCACGTCTCCTTGAAGTTTTGCTCCAAAAGTCATATAATTGCTGGTCAATTCCTCTTCATGGTTCTTCTCTTCCTCATATTTACTCCATGAGGGTGCCTATGATTTTTCATGCTTCTTCCGAGTGTTGGCACAATCAGCCTGGATATGTCCATATCCTTCACATTCTCTGCATTGCATCCTTTCTAACTGTCACAATTCACCATTTTGATTTCTTGAGGATTCCTGAGTGGTTTGCTCCATCCTTAATCCATGATTGTTTCCAAAGTCTTGAAACCATGATCTGTTCCCATTAAACATTTCCTGGGAATTATTATTTACTACTTTCTTCGATATCCTTGAGAAATTCTTTGTGATAAAGGCAAGGTCTTCATTTTCATCATCGCTATCCTCCTTCGTTAGATGTTCCAACGTTATTTCATAGATTTGTAATAATCCCATCAACTCATCTAAAGTCATTGTGGCCACGTCTCTTGCTTCTTCTATTGCTGTTACTTTCATGGCAAATCTTTGGGGAAGTAATCACAGCGTCTTCTTCACCAACTTTGACTCTTTGTAAGTTTTTCCCAATTGATGCGCCATATTTTTTATGTCTCCGAGTCTTCCATTGAATGCTTCAATAGTCTCATCCTTGAGAAATTCTTTGTGATAAAAGCAAGGTCTTCATTTTCATCATCGCTATCCTCCTTCGTTGGATGTTCCAACGTCATTTCATAGGTTTGTAGTGATCCCATCAACTTATCTAAAGTTATTGTGGCCACATCCCTTGCTTCTTCTATTGTTGTTACTTTCATAGAAAATCATTGGGGAAGTGATCTCAGAGTCTTCTTCACCAACTTTGACTCTTTGTAAGTTTTTCCCAATTGATGCGCCATATTTGTGATGTCTCTGAGTCTTCCATTGAATACTGCTTAGTCTCATCTTCTTCCATTCTCAGCTCTTCAAATTTTGTGGCCAACATTTGTAGCTTTGATTCACTTACACGAATTGTCCCTTCATGTACAGTGTGTAAGATATCTCATGCTTTCTTAGCTTGTTGGCACGTAGAGATGAATTTGAACTGATCTTCATCTACTGCAGTAAAGATGACATTTAATGCTCTGGAGTTTGCCAAGCCACCCATTTTTTCAACTAGTGTTCACAACTCTTTAGGCTTTTCTACTGGCTCTTTAGAGGCCCTTTTCTATTAAAGGCCCTTTTCCTTTTCCCTTTCCCTTTCCCTTTCCCTTTCCTTTTTCCTTTCAGTACGAAGCTCTTGTATTTGACATTGCACAAATAGTATAAAATCTCTACTTGTTTGTCTGATAGTCTTTGATGAATCATTTCATTCTTCGTCCAATTTGATCAAAGTATAGAGACCTTTTCCTTAATATCAATTGGAAATGATAATGTTTTTCTGGAGGATAGTACTATTTTACTAGCTTGAATTTTAGCCGGTTTCCCTGTCCTAGTTTCAGAAGCTTTTTGATGTCATCTTTCTACATGACGTAGAAGACCTGCATTTCAACTTTCTTCATTTGTTTTGAACAGGATATTGGTGGAAGACTCTTGACTGTTAACGAGGCCTCCCTAAGAGGATCACGAGCATACTGTCCTCCTCGAGTGTTGCTCGTTTCTAATTTGATTTGTTTATGTTGTTAGTTTAGTGCGATTTTGTGAACGGAATTTCTTACTAGTTTGTTGATTTTGCAATGAAATTACGAGGTGCATTCATTTTTATATGTTACAGCTATTATTATCCAACGTGTATTTGTTAGTTTTACTTTGAATGTCCTCTTTTGTCTTCTCTTTTTTGCTGATCGTTCATTTTGAATTATAAGCTGAATATGTTTACTTATATGTTGCATATGTTAGTATTCAATGTGTGCTTGTTAGTTATACTGTCTATAGACCATTTGTGAATGACTTTTTTTCGTCTCTTTTTTGTTGATCATTCGTATTGAATTATGAACTGTATCTATTACTTATATGTTGCATCTGTTAATATTCAATGTGTACTTGTTAGTTGTATTGCCTATGACCATTTGTTTTCACTTGTTTTTAGTTGTACATTTTGAATAACGAGTTGCATTTTTTTACTTATATGTTGTGTATGTTAGTATTTCGTGTGTACTTGTTAGTTGTGTTCTGTATGACTATTTTTTTAAAAAAAATTATTGTTGGTTGTTCATTTTGAATTAAGAACTGCATATGTTTACTTATAGATACATCTGTTAGAATCCAGTATGCACTTGTTAGTTTTATTGTGTTTGATTTTTACTTTCATTGTTGATTATTGTTCGTTTTAAATTAGAAATTGTACATGTTTCCTTATGTGCTGCAACTGTTAATATCCAGTATGTATGACTTTTTTTTCCAGGTGTTGTATCAATATTTTTTTGATTTTAACTTTTAAGGAATCAGACAACACTGAACATTGGACTACACAAGACATTCTGACACGAGAAGGATTTAGACGATGATAACACTGAACTTTGAAGATTCAAAGATTAATAATTGATAATTCACTGTATTAGAGACTGTTAGTTAGTTTAGATAGGAATACTGTTGTCTATGACCTTTTGTGAATGACTTTTTTTCTTCTCTTTTTTGCTAATCGCTCGTTTTGAATTACGAGCTACATATGTTTACCTACATGTTGCATATGTTAGTATTCAATGTGTACTTGTTAGATGTATTGTCTATAGACCTTTTGTGAATGACTTTTTTCTCCTCTCTTTTTTGCTGATCGTTCATTTTGAATTACGACCGCATCTGTTTACTTATATGTTGCATATCTTAGTATTCAATGTACTTGTTAGTTGTACTGCCTATGAGATTTTGTTTTCATTTGTTGTTAGTTGTACGTTTTGGATAACGGGTTGCATTTGTTTACTTATATGTTGCATCTGTTAGTATCTCGTATGTACTTGTTAGTTGTGTTGTGTGACTATTATTTTTAAAATTTGTTGTTTGTTGTTCATTTTGAATTAAGAATTGCATATGTTTACTTATATATTACATCTGTTAGAATCCCGAGCACGAAACACGTAGTTTTCCCAGGACCATTATGCGCCTGAGCCTATTGTTGTTAGACCATACAAGAGAGAATACACAAAAAGAACTACTAGTGAACCAAGACACAACCCAAGATGTAAGCCCTACATTCAAAAGAACCAGATGAAAATATTTACTAATTCCCAAAGATATTATTCCAGCAAAAGAAAGTGCAGAGTTTTAATCCCCCAAAACAACCCCATTATATCTAGTTAGAAGCATGACAAAGAAGAGAAAATCAACTCAGATAATCTTTATGCATATATGACATACGAGAGATAATATTTATACATAATTAAAGAGATTGAATATTGGGAAAATATAATCATACTTGTTGAAAAGAGTACAACTAGTATATGATAATCTTCTAACTCCTTTCCTGCTTCAACCTCTCCGCCGAGGTGGAGGCACCGCCACCACCATCTGCGTCGCCGCCGTGCACACTATCCAACCTAATCTATGACTTCCCTCTACCAGACGGAATCCGGCATGTTTGGACTCACCTAGTCGCTTGACCACCTCTTCTCCCGCTCCCTCCACATCCACATCGATCACCAATCAAAACCCTCCTTCCAAGCCCAGTCAACAATTATGCTGTTAAGAGACCGATTATCTTCCGATGACTTCCATTAATCCGAAATCTAACCTTTATTGAAAGCCCCTGAAGGTGCCAAATGCCGACGAGATCCAGATGGTGTAGTCACCGTTCTCCGAGAAGCTATTGGCGAGCTCCGTCGTGACCAGAGCTTCCAGAACGCTCTCTAATTAAGGGAAGATGAGGAATCTAAAGAGGGATAACAGGCTAGGTTGGATATTTGCGATTTAACCCGCGATTTTCATTTAATTTGTGTTAATTTCAAATTGGTCCCTGACCATAAGCTTATGGACGGGCCGCCTGTCAGGAGACTCACTCATCAATATTAGTTTAAGAGTCCATCAAGACGAGTTTTTCATGAGTCATGGAAAGATCAATATTTAAACTAAAATTAGAAGAAATGAAGATAAAATTTTCAAGTTGCATTAATTGGCTCATAAACTTTAGGGTAATATGCAGATATAACCCTATATTTTGAGGAAAGTGCAAATATAACCCTCAATTGTTTTTTAGTGCAAATATAACCCTATCTATTACACATAAATGCAAATATAACCCTAAAGCCATTATTTCGGAATTGACTAGCCATTTTTGACCATTGACCAACTGGAAATGACCAAATTGCCCCTCTAACCTAATACAAAATTAAAAGACAAAATTGCCCCCAATCACCACCACCAGCAACCACCTGGCTCACCACCACCAGCCACTACCGGAGCTCCTCTGCCTGGCCTGCCATCACCTCACCTTCACCCTGCCACCACCACCAACCATTCCCACCACCAGCAGCTAGCACCGCTGCCATCACCTGGCTCACCACCACCAGCCACTACCAGAGCTCCTCTGCCTCTCCTGCCATCACCTCACCTTCACCCCGCCACCACCACCAACCATTCCCACCACCACCACCAATCCCTCCAGCCATCACATCACCACCTCTCGCCACCCATCAGACCTACCGGAGCTCATCTGCCTCACCACCACCACCAGCAGCTAGCACCGCCACCACCACCAGCCTACCAAAGCTCCTTTGCCTCCCCTGCTATCACCTCACCTTCACCCCCCACCACCACCAACCATTCCAACCACCACCACCAATCTCTCCAGCCATCACATCACCACCTCTCGCCACCCATCAGACCTACCACCACACCACATCAGACCCCCCCCCCCGCCACCTCACCACATCAAGGCACAAACCCAGAAAAGCAAAATAGGACGAAATCAAAGCTTAGAACATACCTTGGACGAAATCAGACCTTGGACTGAGCAAAACGAACAACACCACTTCGATCACCACCGGTCCCCAATTCACCTTATTCGTCGTCTTTTTCTTCTGCTTCAGATTTTACAATTTTGGAAACCTAATTTGATAAATTAGGGGAAATCGAGGGTGTATTTATAGCAGTTATAGAGGAGTTGAAGAATAAAAGAGATAACGGCGGATGGAGTGATTGTGGTGGCCGGAGAGAGGTTGGCGGAGTGGAAGAAAGAAAATGTGTGAAGAAGAATGGAGCAGCGACGGGGAAGTAAGAGAATAATGGCAATATAGTCATTACATCATTTGAAATTTTCAATTTTTTAAAACATAAACCGACCAGGATAAAATCGTCTTTTCACCTAATTTCGGCATCAAATTGCCAGAAAAGATTATATTTGCACGTAACCTGAATATATAGGGTTATATTTGCACTTTCAATTAGCGCAGGGTTATATCTGCACTTTCATCAATTATATAGGGTTATATCTACACTTTTCTCTAAACTTTATAATTACTACATGTTACATAATAAACTTTAACATTACAACTAAAATTTTTTACGTTTTTATTGTTCTAATTAATCTCCATTCACATGACTTTGCCTCATTTTAAATCTGAAAATGGGAAAACATACAAACAATCATAAAACCTACTTGAAGTACTTTACTCTTTCGAATCGTTTACTTTCGCTAGGATTCTCTACAAATTCATACTATTGATTGCTGTTCATCACTCAAGAAAAATGCCATTAGAACCATTGGCGTGGTTACTGTTCTTTCTGATGAATATGGGGCTAATGGCCCTCAACATTTACCAGGTAATAACTCCCATCAGTTTCAGTTTTTGGGTTTTTGTTAAAAAAAACTTTACTCAATTTTTTTGGAAGAACCCTGATTCTATATCATAATATACTCCGGAACTAGATTTATAATGTTTGGTTACTTCAATATTATGAAATCCCAAGTGAAGAACATAAACGGAAAGGGTCTGCTGTATTGGAGTGAGTTATAGTTTCCATTTCTAGGTTAAACTAGGGACTTTTGTCCTTTCTCATAGACCAAAAGATTGTAGGGTTAGTGTAGTTGATGTGTAAGCTGGATTTGGTTGCTGTTATTTTTGTTAAGGGTTTCTAATCATGTATGCAACAAGAGTTTGAGGAATATTGGGTTGATTGGATCAAGGGTATCGGAAAGGGGAATTGTAATCATTACAATTTATGGTGTTTGGTTTAAGAATATTGGAATTAAATTTTGGAGTGAATCCCAAATTTTGAAGGTTTTTCTAAAACCACCTACCCCGTTTGTTACAATTCGGATTCTGGTCCTCTTCAAAAACCATTCCAGTTTCCATGGTTTCGGTGCAATCAGCATTATATTTTGTGCAGTTTCATTTTTGTGAGTGGACATTGATCATGTTGGTTGTGAAATAATTAGCTACATATGTATTCTAATATGATTGTCTTGTTTGATTCAAGTGATGTGCCTCAGATATGTAATCTGATTCTTTCTGCTTGAGTTTTTGTGTCCAGTATATGACTTTGACAGATTTGGAGGCTGACTACCTGAATACATATCAAACCTCATCTCGCATCAACAGTGTGGTTATTCCTGAGTTTTTGCTCCATGGTATCTTCTGCGTTCTGTTTCTCTTAACAGGGAATTGGTTTTTCTTCCTGGTCACACTTGTTCCGGCATACCATAATGCAAGGAGGTAAGATCCTCTTTGGTAACCTTTATATTATATATTTTCATGGTGTCTAGCAAGACTAACATGTGATTTAAAAGCTCATTCTTACTTTTATAGCCCTTACTATAATGTCTCAAGCTCTCAACCACTCATATTCCTCTCTATGTAGTAATGGATACTCTATCAATCTAGACTATAATAGGTCCCTCTACTTTCTGATAGCAACATGTACTAGGCCTTACTGTTTTGTTTGTTCCTTTATTCTTGATCAATTTATGGAGGCATTCGCCTGTTCTAGTATGCTCTTTTGAACCTGTGATATATTTCTTTCCAAGTGATTTTTATGCTGTTCCCAATGTTTCAGATTCTTGAACCGAGACCATCTTATTGATGTCACTGAAGTTTTCAGAACGCTTGAGGATGAGAAGAAGTTTCGGATTATCAAGTTGGGGTTTTATTTCATCCTCTTTATATTTGTACTGATCAGGTTTGTTTCCAAATAAAGACTCTTTTTTTCCTCTTCAAAAAGGAAGCATTCGTTCACATAATTCTTAGAAGAGTTTGTAGGCTTTTATGTTTACACTTCAGGGGAAATTATTGTCCGTGCTTTTTGGCTTGAAGTTGCATTTAGGCAGGTTTTGACTGTGAAAGTAAGAGATGGAGAATGTCTTTAGAAAATTACGGTTTAATAGTTCATAGCTGTCTGTTCTGAGTGCTAGGGGAGGGAGCTGTAATCTTTTTCTGTAACACATTCCTGCACACCCACCCTCATGCAGATTCAAATCCAGTTTCTTGGTTGAGCCACTCAGTCTTGACATCTTTAGTGAGCACTGAGCAGTGATCTGCCTGAACTATTGGTAGGCTTATTACTTCAATTAGTCCCCATGTTCTTCAAATGGATCCCTTAGTTGTTGAGAAGGTTGCCCAAAAGCGGTATATAAGGCATGGCCAGTAAAACTGACAAGTAAACCATATATAAAGATGGCTACTAGGGTTGCTGTTTCCATTATTATTAGAAAAAGTGCTTTTATAACCCTACCTAGTTGACATAAGTGCCAATATAACCTTTCAATATCCGAAAGTGCCAATATAACCCTATATAATTAGTGAAAGTGCCAATATAACCCTATAAGTTTTGAGGTTGTGCTGATATAAATGTGCTGATATAACCCTACAAACATTAGGAATGTGCTGATATAACCCAATAAGATTGCATAATGTGCTGATATAACCCTACCTAATTTCAGTGAACTATAGCGGTCCAACGAACTATGAGAGTAAAATTGTCCACCTAATTTCAGAGTTAGCCCAAAGGGTATTTTGGTCAATTTACATAGAGTCAATGCTGAAAAATTGAGGTCAATGCCGAAAATGGGGTCTGAGGGTTATATTGACACTTTCATTAACTAGTTAGGGTTATATTTGCACTAAAAATTATCATTAGGGTTATACTGGCACTTGCTCAAGTAGATACGGTTATATTGGCACTTATCCCTTATTATTATTCTATAAATTCAAGACCCCAACGGATCTAGCCTAAGATCCTTCATTTACATTTACAACGGAATGGTATACAAAGTCAACTAATCGTAATGAAAATGAATATAATAGGATTTATGGCTACACAAACTGTTGAGAACAGTTCTAGATCTGGTCCAAGACAAACTACTGTAGGTAGTTTATTAAAACCATTGAATTCAAAATATGGTAAAAGTAGTTACTGCCTGAACTAACATATCCTGATTAGGGAATAATTTACATCGTAGCAGCTAAGACACTTACCTGCTGCATATTACAAAAGAAATTGCTAGGGCTCTGGTTTTGTTTTGCTAGACAAAAACTGATTGATTCAGCTTTTAAGTTTTCCTAGTGGTGAATCTGTGTTCTGCATTAATTCTGGAGTCAAGCTGTTTGTTTGCTGTTTCAAGACTTGTTTCCATCAAAATGAAGATATTTCTATTTCTTTTGCCCGTGTGCAGGCTTATATTTTCTCTCATCAACTCCTTGGCGGATGAAGATGAAGTGCTTCACTTCTATGGCTTGTTCTGAGTCTCTAACCTGCTCCAGCTTTGTGATTTTTCTGCATGCCGGCATCCCCGGACCTGGGTTTGGAGTCTGGACACCAAAATGACCTACAATATGGAACTCCCCTAATCAACCCAATTGTATAGAGGAACATTAAGATGACGATGGCTATTGGCGATGCATATTCCCCACTTCACGTCGATGATGGACTGTCATGGTTTTTGAATGTCTGACATTCCGAGGGTATCACTTATATTGTTTCGGAATGTGCAACTTATTTACTCCGTAGCTGTTGTCCAGAATGAACTAATATCATCTATTCTGATGAGGGTTTTGTGGGTTGCGTATTGACCTATTATTTTAACCTAGAAACATACTCAAAAAGAAAGAAACCATCTGCAAACGAGGAGATGCTTGAAGTGAATTAAGACAATCTTTTGGGTTCTACATCAATGGCACAAAAGATGTGAAATGGGGCTTAACTAGTTCTAGTAGCAAGGCGGTTAAATCTAGCTCTGTATTTTACTATTACACCCTAATATGTATGAGTGGGTCTCTTTTTTTTTGAGGTATATGAGTGGGTTTGCTAACAGGTCTACTGTTTATACCAAGCTTTTTGTTTTTTACCCCATATATTGTATTTGTTAAAATACATACTAAATTTAGAATTCTTTTTATATTATATATTTTTACATTTTCACATTCAAACAAATATTATTACTCCCTGTTTTAACTTTTAAAATACAATATTTAAATTTTATAAAAAAATCAGCAATCAAGGTAAAAAATACAGTGAATTATCCATAAGTTTATGGATATGTCGTATTTCCTAAGACTTTAAATATGTATCATGTGTTTAATACTTAATTTAAATTTCATAAAAATTCCTAAATCATCATCCTCCCATCACAACATGTAGCCACTGCAACTTGCCAAAAATCCAACCCTCATAGCTTACTTGTCGGAAACCAACCAACCTCACTTGTCCCTGTCCCCTATCGCCATCTGCTTGCCGCCATTGTCTGGAAATCTAGCCCCACCACTGTCTGAAAACCCAGACTTGCTCACCACCACCTCATCCTCTCCCCGACCCAAGCCCAACTCCATCCGCGAACCAACTCGTTTTCCTGGAAACAAAATCCTCGCAAACCAAACTCTCATTTTCCCCTCTACGAACAAACCCACGTAAATCAACCCCTCAGTTGCGGTACTCACCTGCATCACGAGCGAACCACAATCCGCTGCGGTTCTCTTGCGACGAATGCATCAGATTCCAAAATCAATCTATTGAGAAGTTTAGAACCCCAGCTGGTTCTAATTCCATTCATCAACTATCCTTTGTTGATGATACAACAGTGCTTAGAGCCACCACCAAAAGCCTAAAAAATATAATGAAGTTCTTCCAATCATACCAAAAAGCAACTTGTCAAAAAATTAACTTCTCAAAAAGTCAAATTTTTTGCTGGGAAGAAAATGAGTGAGGCTAAAAGAGAGAGATTAGAAGGCTTACTGGAATCAGTCATGGAACTTTTCCATTCCAATACTAGGGATTACTATTTTAAGGGAAGGAAAAAGAATGTCTATTTTAACCCCCCATTAATAAAATTGCATCCAAGTTAACAATTGGAAGAATGTTTGGCTGTCAAATGGAGGTTGAATACATCTTATAAAACATCTTCTATCTTCAATCCCCATTCATTCAAGGGCTGCCACAACACCTTCAATGCATGTACTCTCCCAGATTAAGTCTATGCTCAACAACTTTTTCTTGGGATATGAAGAAGGAAAGAACAAAAATCATTGGCTATTTTAGACTAAAATTTGTAGATAAGTTCAGGGTAATGGCATAGGGGCTAGGGATTTATGTGTGAGAGAATGATTTACCGTAAGGAATTGTATTATTGATAACTGAATATATAGAGGGAGATAACTTATGATCAGCAAAGGGGCGAACAAAAGGAAAAACCCAACAACCAAAGGGATGAAATTTACCATAGATAGGATCCCGCTGATAAAGAAGACCATAAGGGGTCGATCCATACAGAACTGGAGTAGGCAAACGGTTGACAATGTAGACAGCAGTGGCAACCGCATCATCCCAACGAGAAATCGAAAGATGGGAGTAAAACAACATCGTGAGACCCATTTCAACAACATGGCGATGCTTGCATTCTGCGCGTCCATTCTGTTCTGGAGTGGCCGGACAAGAAACCTGATGATGAATACCTTTTTCCGCAAAGTGTGATCTGAGTCCGGTGTTAAAAAATTCAGTGCCACCATCACTTTGAAAAACTTTAATTTTTGCAGAAATTGATTTTCAACAAGTGCCTCAAACTGCAAATTATAAGTGTCAACAAAATATGATTTGCGACGAAGGGGGTACAGCCAAGTGAATCGCGAAAAACTATTTGTAGATAAGACCGGGGAGGGACCCCATAATTCACAATGTATTAAATCAAGAACATTTTCAGCACCTTTAGGGTTCTCCATAAAAGCCAACCGTTGACCTTTCGCCATAACACATGGGGCGCAGGTATGCAGTTTAGGCAACAAAGAAGAAACTGAAAGTAAACCAGACTTATGTAAACTAGTAATCACTGCACTAGGAACATGGCCTAGGCGTGCATGCCACAACTCATATGAATCTCGACTCTTATTCTGCTATAAAACTGAAACAAATGATGCATCTCCCCAGTCCAAAATGTACAATCCATCCTCACCGTGCCCCCGACCCACGACAGCCCTTGTTACTTTGTTCTGAATGAAAAAATTCCGGTATTCAAATGTAATTAGGACACCCATATCTCTGGTTAACCGACTAATATACAGTAAATTCTTAGTAATATCAGGCACAACTAAAACACCAGACAAATGCAAGTTCTCAGAGACTTTAGAATCACCAATGTGAGATATCATAACTGAAGCACCATTACCAACAAGGACACGAGATTTACCAGTATAAGGAGTGAAACTATCTAGGCCTGAGGTGGAAGTCGCCATATGACTGGTAGCACCAGAATCAAGGTACCAATATGACAGACGAGAAAAAGTATCGGACTGCTGGGAAGGGTGATAATTTTCTGCCAAATGCGTGCTTGGCGAATGACCAATCTGTGCCTGCATTTGGTAACATGTCGCAGCATAGTGACCGAGTCTTCCGCACCAGGAACAGTGAGGATGACCACGACCAGGGACTGAACCAGCCGCCTGAGAATTGGAAAAGGACTGCCGGCCACCGCTGCGCCTCCCACGAAAGCAACCACCGCGGCCACTGCTAGAAGGCCACGCGCGGCCACCTCGAGTCGGCGTGTGATCCCACGCGTGGCCGGCTTGAGGTTCATCGCTGGTCTGGAACGCAACCAGTCATGCGGCTGGTCCTAAGTGTCCCTGTAAATTCATCAAAAATTCCTTGTGGTTTTTGGCACGTGGAAGAACATCCGCATAAAGCGGGGTTGGAACGGCATTAATCAAAGGAGCAGAAAAATCTTTATACTCAGGATCAAGAGCAGTAAAGAACCATACAATTTGACCAACTTTTGAAACCGGATTACCCATGACAGACAGTTGTTAAAAAAACTCCATAAACTTGAGATAAAGTTCATGAACAGTACCAGACTTACGAATACCATGCGCATCTGTGTGAAGACGGAGAATGGTGGAGACATTGCTATTCTAATAGGTGGGAGCAAGATTATCCCAGATACCTTTGGAAGTGATACAATCTGGGAGTTCCGCGAAACTTCAACGGTGAGAGAGGAAAATAGGAGACTGCATAGACGTTGATCTTCATCATCCCATTGATCATATTCTTCATTTGCCTTCAAATAAGCCTTCTGGAGATCAACCTTGTTGCCTTCCAAAGGAGTTGAGACTGTGGCAGCAAAAGACAGGGTCTGCGGTGGTGGTGGTAGAGTGGGACGAGATCTAGTGCCATCAATGAAACCGTATAGACCTTGAGGATGAAGGACATAACCTGCTTGACGCTTCCAGAGAAGATAATTTGATGGAGTGAGTTTGATCTGCATCATCTGGAGCAGAGTGTTGTAGGAGAGTTTGTCTTGATCCATACTGGAGAGGAAAAACAATGGGAGCGGAGATCTGAAGAGGAGCCGCGTGGAGTGGAGTGCATCGGAAGGTGGCCACATGGAGCAGGTAGCTGTGTGGTGTAGAGATCCGGAGAGGAACCACGTGGAGCCGCGTGGAGCGGAAGCTAGCAGAGCGGAGCGCGGAGGGGAAGAGTGTGAAGGAGCCACTGGAAGAAGACGACGACCGAAATTTTAAGTTTTTAGGTTTTGGATCAGAAGAGGCTCTGATGCCATGAGATAATGATTTGCCGTAAGGAATTGTATTATTGATAACTGAATATATAGAGAGTACAATAGAGGTGTAATAAGGAAATAATTCTAATCATAATAAATCATAATCTAATCAGTAATCTGATTTATCCTAACAATGTGGAATGGTCGACAGTTTCTCAATAAAGCTATGGTGGAATATGCAGTTAGGACTCTCACCTTGGACCAGGTTCATATGGTCTTTGCCACAAAGATTTAGAACATCTGATACTTGGACATGATACAATCTTGAAAATGCATAAACTGTGATCATGTAGACAATTTATCTCATTTATTTAACTCATGCCCTGGGATTCGGATTTTATAGAATCAGTTTTACTCCTTGTTGGATATTCATGATCTCAAGTTTAACAATATCTTTGAGAGGTTGCATTTTTATTGGACCGTTTCTTCTAAATCAAAAAATTTCTCTGCACTGCTGATGATCATGCCTAGCCTGATATGCTGGGAGATTTGGAAGTCAATAGATGCTTTATTTATGATTCAAATTTTTTTGTGCATATATTATTAGTAGATTAGTATTTGATCAGACCATGATTTTGTTTGTTGTGCATCTTGTTCAAATGTCATCACAATCATATTTGAACTTTATCTCTTAAAGAATCATTCCATTTCTGAAAAAAAAGAAAACCAAATTTTTTTTATGCTCAATTGGAAACCACCTGATGTTGGTTACAATTTCAACTGTAATGCTTCTTGGGTTTGAAATTCATTATCTGGTTATGGGGTAATAATTTGGAGCACTGATGGTCAATTGATTAAGGCTGCTCAGGAACTTAACTTGGCTTCTAGTGCACTTCATTATGAAGTTTGCTCTATTTTGACAGGCCTAGAGATGGAAATCAGAGAAAATGCCCTTCCCGTACTGGTGGAAACTGTTTCAACGCAAACACACAATGATGAAGAATGGTAGCATCCCTAACTGGAAGATCACCCATGAAGCGTTGCTAATACAAGAATTGATCAGAAAAAATCAGGTGGCAATCTCTCACGTGTTCCGCCAAGTTAATCACTGCATGGATTTCCTCGCAAGACAGGCTACATCAATAAAAAAAGGAGCTGCCATTTTGACAGTACCAACATGCCAGCAAAACTCAACAACTTGCTCAGATCAGATATGATCATGCCTTTTATTAGAAGTCAGGATGTATAGTCTACTTAAACTTATCTCTAGCTGCCTTCTAAGTGTTCATCCTTCATTTTTTTAATAAATTGAGGTCTGGCCAATCAATATTCTAACACGGTGGTGGAGGCTTCTTGATTGGAATCACACGGTCATAGACCTTTTGGGGAAGATTGTGTAAAAACATTTGATCTTTAACATGCCAGGGGAGCCTAATATAACCCCAAAAATTTACTAAAAAAGGTTTATGGTTGTGAATTGATTATTTGTTAGATTTTTGGTCAAACCGTTTATCTCTTTCTCGAGGTAAACTGGTAAATAGTATAAACGGTGGAACCCGCGGTAGGCCCCAAAGGAGTTCTACCAAATACAGTAACAATTCAACCCTAGGTTATTTAGTGAACCTAAGGAGTAAGTGTGAGATAGAGTGAGGGGGGGGGGGGGGGGGGGGGTTGATGTGGGAGTGGAAGCCTGAGGGATAACACTCCCCCATCCCCCCCCCCCCCCCCATTTTCCAACATAAGCTAACTACCAACCCTGAGCAAGATGATCGAGCAAAGAGAGTACAAAACAACCTGGGAAACACAGGCTATGGAACACTAAACAAATGGGGTGAGGACAAACTCACTACCCATAGTCTAAAAATCTACTTCTACCCCTAACAGTCAGGGCCTTCTTCATTTGAATTCCATAATGCAGCCGAGAGTTGTGAGACTTGGGTCTTGGAGTGATGTCGTCGATGGAATGGTGATGAAGGTGCAAAGAACCAAAATAATCCGAATGAAATATGAAATTCCTAATGCAGCCGAGAGTTCTCGGGTCTTGAATATCACAAAGAGATGATCGTTTATCTCTTTCTCAATGTGATGATCGTTGGTTGATGTTGGGTTATAGTTATGTGTGACAACTAATTATGATGATTGATTAGTGAAATTGCTCGATTGAACTGCAAGCATCGTTCCTCTCTCTAACCATACTTTCCTCCTCCTTCTCTCTTACTTGTAACAAAATCCACTGATAACGGCTAATCCACCCATCTTTCCCAATCAGCCACCTTACGCCACAACCGTTGGTGACAAATATTGACTCACCGCGAGGGCGGTTCCACCACCATCCATCGCCAACCATTTCCCTGCTCGATCTTTTGCCCAAAATGTATCACTGAGGCCCCACCAATCGCTACATCGTTGCCTTCAATCCCTAACCTAACGCCAGTTACCCAACACAAAGGTGAATTATCTTTTCTGTATACTGACGCCCAAATTGATAGGTTGGCAGATCATACAAGAACACACTGATTGGAAACTTCCCCAAAGGACGCACTACTATGGAAAAGATAGAAGCAGATTTCAAAAACAATTGGATTCACAGGTAAGTTCCAGGTAGGAGCCCTTGACTTCAAAAATATACTCATTTGATTTCAATCAATTGATGATTTTCAGAGGTATTGGATTAAGGATGTTTGGTCTCTAAATGGTAGTACTATGAGAGTTTAAGATGGACCCCCATAATTTCAAACCGAATACGGAATCTTCCATAGTTCCAATTAGGAACATGCCATTGTACTACTATAGCACAGAATCCATAGAGGCTATAAATAACCAGATAGGCTTTTTCATGAAAATGGACCTAGAACCTGATAAACTAACTAGACCATCTGCTCTTAAAATCTATGTTGAGCTAAATCTTTTATCCCCCATTCCAACCACCATTAGACTAGGATTTCTATATGACAATGAAAAATACACCCTGGAATTCGAAAACCTCCTTGCATGTTGTTGTCAATGTAAAAAGGTAGGTCATGATTTCTCTAAATGCCTAACACTCCACCTCAGTCCCAGGAATTCTGACCATAAGAACTCTGTTACCAGAGTCAGTACTGCACCCAAACCCACTGCCAATGTCACCCATAAAACCAACCAGCCTAAACCACTTTGGATACCTGCCAAAAACAATGAAAATCCTCTTCTGGAATTTCTATTCGTCAGAAAGAATTAGATGCTAAGACTTAAAAGGAAAATTATTCTAAGCCTAACAATGAAAATGATAGCCTTAAGGAAAAGAACTCTAATGCTGATACATATTTTCAAGCTAAAGTAATTACTGATTCACTAAATGATTGCCCTGACTCTGTAATTATACTTGACATGCCTATTTCCAAATATGCTTCTAATAATGATATGCTTGAGATACAGAATCTCTCCAATGATTTCTCCAATTATTTCTCCAATGATGTTTCTAATTGCTCTGTTTCATCTTTACCTGCCATAACTGCTACTTGATCTGAAGATATTCAAGGCCAAACGGATGCTGATAAGCTCCTTGTACCCTCTCTATTGAATCTAATGAACATAGATATGGTTGACAGGAACAAGAAACCATTAGATGATCTCTATATCCCCACACAGATAAATTCTGATGAGAACAGTCCACATAATCTATCACTCAGAAGTAGCCCTATAGCTGAGAATAGATTTTCCATTCTAAGTGATCTGGTTAATGACTCTTTATCTGACCAAGAGGAAGAGCTCCTCATAGTACAAGATAAAACCCTTAATAAAGAATGAGAACCGATTATTAACCTGAATGCAGATCAATCTAGGAAGAGAACCTAATTCAATAGGGTGAACACAATGAACCTTAGATCTGTAGCAAAAAGAAAACCCCCGAAGCCTTAATGTCTAGTAAAACCACTAATTTTAAGTGGTTAATCTGGAACATCAGAGGCATAGACACTTCTTATGATAGAATGAAAAGGCTTATTCAAATTCACTCCATATCTCTTCTCTGTATCATAGAGCCTAATCATGTAGCAATTCAGGCTGAACTTTATAGGATAAAACTGGATTTCCATTTCCAGCACCGCTCCACTATCAGTAAAATTTGGCTTTTCTGGAACTCTGAATGCAAACTGGACATTATTTCTGATACTGACCAGTTCATTCAAGCTAATATCAATATATTATCTTTTCAGAAGCAAATGACTGCTACTTTCCTGTATGCCTCCACTTCTGTGGCAACAAGGAAAGTTCTCTGGAATACTCTCAAACCTGATGCCAACTCTAATAACTTACTAATGGGAGATTTTAATGCTATGGCATCAATTTCTGAATACAAGAGTCCTAACTCACCTAACAGAGCTAGCATTAGACATTTCTCAGATTTCATTAATAGGAACCAACTCACAGAGATATGTACAGTAGGTAACACTTTCACATGGTCTAACCTTAGGATATCACCTACCTTAAAAAGGCTAGATAGAGCTTTAATCTGTAACAAATGGTCTTTAGCCTACCCCAACAGCTCCATACACACATCTAAAAAACATACCTCAGACCAAAGCCCCCTACTGATGACCATAGGAAGTAACATAGAGTCATACCCTAAGCCTTTTATATTCCTAAACATGTGGTTAACTAGACCTAAACTTAGGGCTCTAGTCAAAACTGACTGGGATAAAACTCTCCAAGAATCTGGAATGATCAGACTCTTCCTCAAACTGAAGAGACTTAAAATAGCTCTCAAAACACAGAATAAGTGTTTGGAGATATCCATGCCAATATTAAGCAGCCAGAGATACATGTTCTTCAACAGGAACAACTCTATGACATTTCTAATTCTACTGCTGATCTGATTGAACTTAAAAGAAGAAAAGCCAACCTGAATAAAGCCCTTCATGATGAAAATCTCTTTTGGAAACAGAAGGCTAACATCAAATGACTACAAAATGGGGATGAAAATATAAAGTATTTTCATGCCTCAGTCAGAGAAAGAAGGTCAAAATAGATCATCTCCAAGATAAAAGCTTCTAATGGAGCTTGGTTAGATAAACCAGCTGAAATTGAAAATGAAGCCATCGGTTTTTTTCTCTAACCTCTTATCTGAAGACCTAGACTCCTCATCACACATTTTTAGGGACCATTTCCTTAACCATATCCCTTCTTGCATTTCTGATGATGATAATGTTATGCTTAGGAAAGATCCATTTATGGAAGAAATTAAGGCAGTAATATTCTCTTTTAACCTAAGTGGTTCACCTGGACCTGATGGGTACACAACTAATTTTTTAAGGGAATTCTAGGATATTATAGGTCCAGTTATATTACAGGCTGTACTAGACTTTATGAAAGGAAATAGGATATCACCAGGTATTTCAAGTACGTTAAGTGTCCTAATCCCCAAAAAGAGTCCCCATCTCTTTTGCTGATTACATGCCTATCAGCCTGTCAAATTTCATCAATAAAGTTTTTTTCAAAACTTATTAATAAAAGAGTGCTATTCTTATTGCCTAATATTATATTTGAAAACCAGTCTGCCTTCATGAAAGACAGAGAATTAGCTGACAATGTCATTTTTCTCCAAGAAATGACAAGATTTTTGAACAAAAAGTAGACTAATCCCAACTGCATCATTAAGCTTGATTTAGTCAAAGCTTTTGATAGGGTCAACTGTGATTTCCTTGCCTTAATTTTGCAGAAATTTGGTTTTCACTCACATTTCATTAAGATCATCTGCAATAACCTGTCTTGTGCTAATTTTTCAATACTTATAAATGGCAGACATGCAATATTTTTTAAAGCTTCCAGGGGGATAAAACAAGGAGACCCTTTGTCTCCTATTTGATTCAATATTTTTTCAGAAGCTTTCACAAGAAGCCTGAAATTCATTTTTCAAAATGGAAAACTACCTTATTACAATCTGCCTTTTGGAGCTCTACAAATTTCTCATTTAACATATGCAGATGATACTGTAATCTTCCTTCAAATTACGAAGAATTTTGCTATTAGACTCATGGACTTTTTGTCTGTATTTGAAGCCACTACTGGTCATAAAGTTAATTACCAAAAAAGTAACTTCTATTTCAGCAATAAGGCTAAACTTAGACACATTAGTATGCTGAGGTCTAAGCTAGGAATGAATCAAGGTTCCCTACCATTTACTTATCTAATGATACTCCATTTACACTGGTAGAACCAAGAAAGAACACTTCAAGCCCCTCTTGAAACTGTATGATAAAAAACTAAAGAACTGGAAAAACAAATGGATTAGTATGCCTTGTAAGATGACTAACATCTCCGGGCTATTGTAAAACCACTAGATCTGGTTATTAGAGCTCTTATCAGCAAACTTAATAAGTTCTTTTGGGGAGAAAAAGATGCAGGGAACAAAAAGGTATAGAAAGGTTGGGATAAACTGTGTGTTCCCAAAATAGAGAATAGTCTAGGATTTAGGGATTTAAAAAAGACCATTAAAGCCTACTCTCTTAAACTATGGTGGAAATGTCAGAATGGGAAAACTTTGTGGTCTCAGTTTGTTTGGTCTATACCACTAGCTCAGAGAACCTCACACAATTGGAAGAGAATTATGTCTGTTAACCTTCTGGCTAAAAATGCATCCAGAGTAATTCATGGTGTGGGATATGCTAATGCTTTGACTTCCAATTGGACAAGTTTTAAAGCCCTGCAGGATCACGTTTTATCTATGAACTCCAATTTAGACACCCCAGTCACAATTGCTCAGTTTATTGATAAAAAAGATCTCTTTCTGAGCCTGCTGCAATTCTTACCTGCTAACATTCTAAAATTTTTTTTACAGAAGGCATAGATTGAGAGAAACAGAGATGATAGACTCATATGGACTCTAGCTCAAAATGTCATTTTCACACTGAAAGCTGCCTATCAACTACTGACAATAACAAAACCAAACTAAGATCCGTCCAACAGGTATGGCACCCTAAAATCTGTAAAAAGATCTCAGTGTTTATGTGGAAAATCACAATGCTATTCTTCTTTTTGATAATATCATCATTTTCTCAAATGTTGCTATTGCCTCAAAATGCTCGTGGTGCTGCAATTCTGATTCTTTATTGCATTTTTTCAATGATTGTTAGTTGGCCTAAGATGTTTGGTCCTATTTCTAGAACATAATAAATCTGAACTGGCCTCATTTTCATACTATTTGGGATAGACGGTCATTCATTTGGTCTTACTAAACACACTGAACTGATTACATTGATTCACTCATACATTTGCTGGTATCTATGGAAAGCAAGGAACAAATACCTATTTCATAAACTGAATCCACATCTATCTGTCATGATTTAGCCAATCAAACAAGACATTTCCTTGCCTTCCATATCAAACCAACCTATACGTCTAATAGTGAAGACCTTTACTGGTTCACAATAGGCATAACTCCTAAACCAAGGCCCCATCCCAAGCCCAAAATTCATATTTGCAAATGGAAAAAGTCTCTTTCAGGTTTCAAAATATATATAGATGCTTCCTGGTCTAATACTTATAAAAAGGCAAGTCTTGGAATCATAATTAGAGATTAAAATGGAATTTCATTTCTTCTTTCATTAGATCGATTAGAGCATCTTAATACCTTCAAGGTGAACTTCTGACTATTCATCATGGAATAATATTTTCTAAGAGTCATGGTTGTAATGAGTTTACTTTGGAATCTGACTGTAAAATGGTTTTAAACTGGATTAAATCACCCTTATCAACACCATGGATTTGCTTCAATATTGTTAATCACGTCATGTTACAAGCTGGTCCTATTACCTTTGTCCACACTCTGAGACAGGCCAACATGATTGCTGACCACCTTGCAAACATGGCCCTGAAAAACATGTTCAGCACATCCTTATCTTGGGATCACCTTGACACGAGAGCTATAAGCCTCATACAACTTGATAAATAGGGCACCCCTACTATAAGAATATGAGTCAGATGCTACTCATTCGTTCTAGCTTTTCTTTTTGCAGGTCTCATACGAAGTTGATTCTCATGGAGAAGAAACAAATAAGGAAGACTCCCCAAGCTCTGAACAACGAAGCATGGATATTAAACAATTATCTTATCATCTGGTCTCAGTTGCACTTGATGGGAAACGAAGTGGACCAAAGGGAACACAGCTACAAGGAAGAAATTTCACCATGCAGCCCAATTTTTAGGCACCTAATATTTTTGCTTCTGCTTACTCTTGACATATTCAACGGGACGAACTTTCATAACACTTGTATAAATGATATAGCACTAAAACTATTCACATAGGGGGTATAGATAGTTTTAGGGGAATAATCATTTATAAAGTGTCATAAGTATATATTCATTCTACTCACATACTCCAACCTTTTGTTTGTAAACGTTCTAGCTTGACTTGAACTTATTGTATGTAACTTTTATTTAGGTTGGGGGATCCTATAAATAACCTTCCTTACCCCATTCAATTTCACTGATCTTTTTTTTCAACCTAAATTGCTTAGATTAAGGATGAATTTGAATGGGGTTTTTTTTCTTCTAATTATTGAAGTAGCATACTAAGGATGCCTAACATGAAGGCCGATCTCATAGTCATCAATAGGAAACATAATTATGATATCCCAATGTTTCTCGCTTGTAGGACATTTTGTTTTTTGTACTGGGTCTCCATATTTATTGCTATCCTCGGGGTATTCTATGGCGCCGATCGTCCAGAGTGACCCGAGGGTAAGGGTTATTGTGTGACGCCGATCACCCATTCTAATTATAACCAAGGAGAGGTGAGAAATGTCTCCACACGAAAGGTATTGACAACTTCTCCACAATATGTGGTTAATGTATGAAAATAGGATAATTTGGTGATGATTAAAGGATAACTAGAATTATAAACCAATTGTGACCAAAACTCGTTATAATCTTAGTTACATCTTTCGTGCTAGTTGTGATAGTATTTACATCGTTCGTAGTGTTTCGTAAACTAAAAAATGACCCAAATTTATAATCACACACTTAGAGTGACTTCTCCGTGTCTTTTTACCGAGGTTCAACATTTGATAAAACCCCCCTTTCCATGTGGATGATCCCGACTTACCACTAGCTACTATTTAATAGTTAGTCGTAATTTGCGCCTGTAAATATTATCTTTGAGAGGCACGAAGACGTCCTCCTAAGGGTTTTGGAATTTTTTTATTAATTTAAAATAAAAAATAGGAAAATAAACATATTTATTTAAAATATTAATATAAATAATTCATCCAATAATTATCACAAATCAACACTCATACAATAATCATAGGTTCCAAATTCATTCATTCCTAATATTGTCCTCGTGCCATATACTAGACTAGGGGGTCATAACCATACACCTTATTCATCGCATGAAGGTTTTATCACACTCCTGTTAACGTCCATTCATGATACTACTCATGAATTCTCCAATATTATAATAATCATGGGTTCCAAATTCATTTATTCCTAATATTTTCCTTGTTCCCTATATTAGACGGGGGATCATAATCTAACACCATGTTCATTGCATGAAGAAGTCATCACACTCTTATTATCGCCTCAGTTCATGATACTACTCATAAATTCCCCAATAATAGCATTAAATTCAGGTATAATTAGGTACATCATGCCAGTGAACCTGTTATCAATGTTGATGAAATCTAAATTACCAATCATTATCTATCGCAAGGTTGTCAATTTATACTCAACTCATGACTTGTTTACTCACAGCAGTATGAAATATGAAAATAATTTGGGTGATCAATCCAAATAAATCAGATAAGACAATTAGATATAGCTATAAGATAATTTAGTAAAATATTATTAGGAATAAATAGAAACTGATTTTGTCACCTTTAACCTCACATTCTAATCATCAATTTGATACAATTGCCTGATAAATGTCAAAAACTACTCCATTCAACTAGCTCCAAATTCTCAAAAAACATGAATAGTATAGAGACGAGATTTTCAAGTGAGAATATTTATCTAAATTCTTGTGCATCCCGCTCTTCTACCTTGTAAATCCCTTGGAGTATTTATACTACAAGAATTGAAACCAATCTAGGAATGAATTTATTCCTCTAATCCATTTCTTTTTTAATTTAAAAATCATTCAAAGTTGCTTGGAAAAATGTCTAACAATGATTACAATTAGTGAAATTTACATCCAACCTAACTAGCCTCTAGCAATAACTAACATAGTGCAAGGATATCTATATTATATGTCAACCAGACTGTTCGTCTGTGCTATTACAGATTAGAGATCCAGTAAACTTATAAGATTGTAACATTGCCACCGGGATATTCACTAGATTCCTGCAAAAACCATGATCAATTGGCAGAGAGGGCGTATCACACATCAATATCACTACGCCAAACAAGGATATTCTACAACTGCAACACCACAAGATTCAACCACGATTTGTGTTGTTCAAATTTCAAACACCTTGAAAAACACAGATCTAAAATATCCAAATTAATGGAAACATAAAGATAAAACAACCAAATTACCAACACACAATCTGTACAAGAAGGTTGAGAACAACACAACGACGCGAGCAATTAAATCTAATTATCATCATGAACACAACGATCTAATTGATCCAGTTGAAGAACAAAACTAATGTGGGGAGAAAAATTTCACACTTATTCAATAATACAAACATCAATTAAAATAAACTGTTGTTCCCATCTCCCCATAATGGGAAGATGGAGAAAAGAATATTGAAGAAAAGTAGGGTTTGTTGGGAGAAAGGAGAGGGGTGCGGCAAGAGTTTTATCTTCTTATTCGATTCTAATCATATCAAAATTAATAACCACAATATATATTCTTATTAATCAAGAACACTACAATATTTAGAATAAAGAAAATAGAGGTATCATTTTCTAATAATTATCATCAAATAAAACTAAGAAAAGGAAACTAATTATACTTCCAATATAAGATTACAAATATAAATCTAACTAAAATAAGGAAATTAAATATTATACTCCAAAAAATAGAATTGTAATCTAACTAAGGAGACAAATACCAATTAAACTAGGAAATTAGGAAATAATAAATTCATCCCAAAGGGTGAATAGACTGAATCCAAATGAGATTAGGAAAAAAAATCTAGACAACTTCTACCTAGGCCAATTCGGCTCAGCCATCACGCGGCACCAAGATGATCCAGGTAGGTGTGGCTGTATCTTTCTCACGTGCCACACACAAGTAGCCTTGAGAATCCATGTGTGGTGTATTCTAGATATTTTCCTTTGTTTTTCTATATTAAAATTTTAATTCTTCATCACAGGTCTAATGGCGGGTCTTCAAGTCTTCAAAAGTGCGTAATTCATGCAAAATATTTAAAATATTTAAACCTTTGTTGAATTTTTGGATTACATAAATACGTCATAATGTATGCACATATACACTCCTAAGTATAATAAAAATCACTAGTTATACTATAAAATCTAAGGCATATCATTTCTGCATCATGGGTCCTTGTACGTACAATGATGTCCACGACAATAGTTGTGTGGGCCACTTCATTTGCTTGGGTATTTGCATCTGTGTGTATATTGGCCCTCTCCATACAAGAGAACAACATCCTAGCCATCGATGTATACAAGACATAGCCAACATTAGGGTTTGGTTGGAGATGGACAACCCCCTTCCCTAGCTTCGCAGCAGTATAGGGCTGCGTTGTTCTTCTATGAATCTGGTGAAGTCCGTTATGTTCTATTGAATGAATTCATATCTAATAGTCAGTTTTCTAGTATTTGGTGATGTTGTATGTTTGTCCTCGGGGTCTCAAGATTGGCATGGGTGCAACTTCGGTCAGGACAGGATTAATCAAAGGCATCGTGCTAACCACGGCATCTGCAAGTGGGTTGCAGATAATTGAGGGATGCACATCGCTTGTTGATTGGTTAAAGGTTGTGGATCCATAGTTACTTGAGGGTTAACCCTTGGTGAAAGGATGGTAGAATCTTAGAGTGGACCCTCTCTATCGATCTGACTAGAAGCAGTTTGTGATACCTCTTCTTACTGGTCTTTTATATGCCATCATTGAACAAGGTGCTCAGTTGGTAGCATTGGGTCCCGCTGGGCATGCCAATCGATGTGTGTCGAACCATGATTATGATAGCCGAACATTGCTTTGTGGCGCTACTCCTGCAAAACAAACTCCCTGTGGGCACCGGGGGAAGAAATTCCGATGGTAAATTAAGATCAAAAGTGTTTAATCTAATTATTGATAATTGAATCCATAGAAAAAAGAAATACCTCAATATTTATAGGGGTTGATCCCAGTGATATCATTCAACCACGTTAGGATAAATATCTACTTTCCTTGTCGAAATAGTTATTTTACCGTAATGGAGTTATCATGTATTTTTGTGCCAAAATTATACCTGGAAGGAGGGTGTAATTTGAAGTTTATCCCATCAGAGTATATTATATGGCCTTTGTCCCAAGTATAGAGCAGTTTTATAGCATTCCGCTCGAGGGGGAGCTTCAGCTGCCTCCATTGTCAACGCCCATATACCAGATGAGAAACATAGCAAGCTGGATGATAAGAATGAGAATTGTGTCTTCATTGGCAACAAAGCCAGCTCTAAAGGCTACAAGCTTTACAGTCCCAATACGAGGAAGACAATTACTCCCCCTGTCACATTTCAAGTTGCATACTTTGACTTTTGTTTGTTCACTTGAAAAATGTCTGATTTCTACTATCTTTTACTGAGGATAAATACAAATTGTGAAAAATTAATAATTTTGAAATATATGTTATAAAAAATCTAACAAGATATCACACAATAGTATTTATAGTTATACACCCATTCAATTTTATTGTAAAAGTTAAGAAGTTTTGACTAAATGAATAGTTAAATTGAAGCTTGATTCATTTTGCGTGCGTTAACTGATGCATTTGACATACTTTTTAGTTACTTTTACTTGGTGGATTGCTAGTATTAGTTGAGTTTACATGACAAGGGGTTTAGATGGCCATGTTTGGTTTTCTTCTCTAAATCCCGCGTTAGTAGACTTAATTGGTACTAATGGATATCTTGTATCCCCGGACTCCTTGATCTTCCTTGTGATCATATTTAGTAGGTTGCCCGTGAGTACTTTTTGTTTACATTCTAGAAGATATTGAAGGCCGTTCACAAAGATGGTAGTAGAGACGAAGGCCATTCACATTAAAATGGTAGTAGACGAAGGCCAGAATCATCAATGCATGGTAGAAGGAGATTGAATCCAAAGATAGGCGGCTACGGAGTTCAAAGTGCCAACAGAGAAACGGGGAATCGAGGTATGATGAGTTGTGCCTCAGTCAGAGGATGATCCAAAAAGAATTAGACTTCAATGATGGTTCCATTGGATTAGTCTTCTCGATTACTATAAAATCAAGTACTAAAACTCTTAAATCAGACTAACGGTTCTCCCGTAGCGAAGGAAACTAGTTCAGCCGGCCGAAGCACCAACGAAATGACGTATTGGTTCAGCGGGCCGTGTATGGTTTGGAACCAACGGCCCACACCAGAGGAGATGCCCTGCACTAAGGAGACCGAAATGAGGCATTGGCGCAACCCACGCAAGATATGATGGGCCGCCAAGCACGAACTAAGAACCTCTCTATGCAGCTAAGTATGGTCGTGTGACGTCCTGTTTTAGGCATCCCACGTCGTTCCAAGTCCATTTTTTCAAGACCACCCAGCGGGGTGTGGGAATTTACACGCACCACGCTAATTTTTCTAATTAAAGTACTAAGTCTAATCACGGCTTGCGCCAATGGCCATGGGCGCGGATGAGAACCTCAAATTTCAGCACTCTGATGATGCCCAGCAGGAGATGGTGCAGCCCACACCAGTGCCAGGTGCGACCTACGCAAACCCCACGCCCTGCGCTACGTTGAATATCCACACCACGCTCAAGAATAGGTGCCCCACACCCATGAAGCGGCGCGACCCATGCCAAGTACATCCACGAGCCACATCATCCGTGACGTGTGCTGGGTGGCGGCTGAGCTAGAGTTTACCTTATTTTGGCCTATTTTGGGCCTATTTTTAGGCCCAATCTCCTACTACTATATATAGAACCTTAGTCTACTAGGTTTGAGAAAATTTTCATACTCTATATCTCACTTTCACTTTCAAGAGTAGAGGAGATTCTCTCCTTAGGAAACTTTTTCTTCTTTTCATTTTACTGTGATCCTAAGATGTAGAATTCAAATCTTTATTTGAATTCCATGTCAAGGGATTAGTTTATATAGCTTGGGGATAGTTGTAGTGACTTGGTTATATCTTTATGAATTTTGAGATTCTATAGTTCATCATAATTTTGTGTTCATAATATTATTGTGATTTGTATTTAAGTTTGAATGAATGAGTATTACACCACTTATAATCACACACTTTGGTCAGTATTCATGCTAGGCGCTAATATCAATGCCCCCTTGGAAAGGGAAACCTGGATGTTTGTATGGGTGGAGGGGAACGAGTCTGCCTGGGTGTGTGCATGGGAGATTTGAGGTCACCGTGATCCACTTACCATTGCACAAGTCTTATCCAAATTTGTAAAGTTTTCTGAGAGGTTTTGGGTAGAGATAGATTAAATAGTAGCAAGCTAGGGTTATAAGAAACCCTAGTATTTCAGATAATGTGGCTACTATCCTTGGGCCTAATTGATAGGACCCGAGGGGAGTATTTGCATTTCGGTAGAAGCTCGAGGCATAATCGCACGGGGAAGAATCAGACCTACAAAAATGGCCAAACCTTGTTTTACTCCCCTAATTATGATGGCGGGGTCGATGGACCGTGCAGGGATGGGGAAGTGTATGCCATTGGCCACACCATGTGTTATGGACACACTAGGTTTGTTTAGATCTCTATGTGAAAGAATTGAGGATATGAGCATTAGATTGACCAAGTCACTCAATGATTTCCCCAAGTGCTAGCTTTATATCGTAGTTGTGTTATTTACTTTGCATGTTTTGTAGTTGTTAGATTGAAAATCAGACCCCCCCCCCGCCGCCGCCGTTCGTTTTCATGTTTGCTTTACTAGCTATTCCTTTCACTCGTACGGATTGATGATCCATATGAGGTCGTGTTTCTATTTGATATATTAGACCTAGCATCTTTATGGACAAACCCAGGGCTTGTCGTTAACTACCCTCTAGGTAGCGTAGCAGTGAGATTGGGGTGTAGAATATAAATTTCTATCATTGACCTCCATCCTCGGCTTGAGTTAATTAGCTACAATTAACAACCCCGGGTTGAGACTACTAAAATTTTGGCGCTGCTGTCTGGGATGCTATCAGTCTAGGTATCAACTTAGGCACAACGCATTAGTAGAGTAGTTAGTTTAGCTTTTATTTGTTTGTTTGTTTATGCTGATGATTCTTTGTTGGAGTTGTTGTTATAGTTGTTTTGTTACCTTTTGATCCATTTTCTAGTGTTATATTAGGAAGGGTATTGTTGGCCCTAGTTTATGGTACACACCCATGCCACTAATCTAGGCGTCTTACACCACCCAACTGAGAACACAGGTGGTTAGAGGAGAAGGAGGCGAAGAAATAGGGCACAAGTTTAACTGAGGTAAGAAGTTGTAGTAGATGGTCCGTTAATAATGGTGGAAGATAACCGCATCCTATGGGAGCTCATGGCACCCAACTTGGAGAATTAACCTCTATGCATCACATTTCCGCCATTACCCGCCCATGTGAGCTATGAGCTTAAGAGTGACATGATCCATTTCCTTCCTAAATTCGATGGATTGGCGGGTGAGGACATAAACAAGCATCTTTCGGAGTTCCATTTGGTGTTCACGAATATGAAGCCTTCGGGAGTGTCCGGAGATGACTACAACCTTAGAGCCTTCCCGTTTTCTCTCCCCAACGTTGTGCCAAGGATTGGCTCTATATTATCTACCACCAGGGTGTATTTGATCATGGATGGACATGAAGAGAAGATTCCTCGAAAAATACTTTTTGCCATCCAAGTCGGCCAGGTTGAAGAAGCAGCTGTCGAACATCACCCAAGGTGCCACCGAGAGTATGTACAACTATTGGGAGCGCATCAAGTGACTTTTGGCAAGTTTTCCTTACCACCCATTTAAAGAAGTAGACTTTGTGTATTACTTCTTTGAGGGAATGTGCAACGAGGACATGCAGGTGGTAAATGTCGCATGCAACGGTTTAATAGAAAACAAGAGCCCCAAGGATAATAGAAAACAAGAGCCCCAAGGATGCAAGGAAATTACAAATGGTACGCGGAAATTTGGCACTAGATCAAGGGTGAAGGCCTTGGATGAACCCACACACTCACCTAAGTTAGAGGAGTAAGTCTAAGCTCTTTCTTCCATGATGAAGGAGCTTTTGAGAGAAAAAGTGCATCAAGTCCAAGTGTGTGAAGTTTGCAACCTCAACCACAATTCCTAAGTGTGCCCCAATCTTGTAGATGATCTACAAAAGGTGAAGGCAATTGACTAAAACAACCAGGAAAGACCACAATCTGCTAGGGGCCAATCACAAGGGTTCTGAAAGAACCAAGGAGATTCAAGGCTGGATAATCCGAGGTATAGAGATTATTCTAATTCTTTATAGAGGAAGGACAATCAACCGCAAGGGTACCGGGGAGGACAAGCTCCACCTCAACCATATCCTAGAGGTAAAGGTCCTTCCAACAATCACGCTTCACTTTACAAGTCAGAAAGAGACTCTTGGAAGCCATCGATCAATTGGGGAAGAAGCATGAGATCTTCACGGAGTGGACAAGGTGAGAAATTGAGGACCTTGGCAATAGAGCTTTCTCAAGTATAAAAAATCTTGAAGTTCAAGTCGGGCAACTTACCACTTGGTAAACCGACTAGAAGCCAAAGAGTCCGAAAACTACCTTCCCAACCGGAGGTGAATCGGAGGAATGTGAGCACACTTAAATTGAGAAGTGGGAAGGATGTCCATGAGACCGAGAAGAAAACAATGCAAGAAGATGACAAGATAGTGAATGCTACCAAATGACACTTCGAAGAGGAGGAGATTATGGTCAAGGAAGCCCCCTCCAAGGAACTTCCACCGCCCGAGGCACAAGTCGCTATTCCAACTCCATTTCCAAATGGTTTGAGAGGACGACCAAAGATGGTGACCGATGATGCAAACAGTTGAAAAGTCTTCGAAAAGGTCGAGGTAACCATCCTTATCTTAGAATTAACTAAACATGTGCCACCTTATGCTAAATTTCTTAGAGTTGCATTCACAATGAAAAGGCGTAGGCCAACTAAGAGATTAGAACATTTAAAAATGGAAGGCATCGGCATTTTGAATCATAGGAACTTGCCTAAGAAATGCAACGATCCCAAAATTTTTTCTATCCCTATCTCTTTAGGTGGTAAACTTGTGGAACATCTAGGTGCATCCATTAATGTTATCCCGTTTAATCTATATGAACGCCTAGAAATAGGTGAGCTCAGAGATACTAGAGAAATTGTCCAACTTACTGATCATTCCCAAGCTAGTCCCCGTGGACTAGTAAAGAATGTGATGGTGCAAGTTAGCAAGTTGGTTTTTTCAACGGACTTTTATGTCTTAGCGTAGCGAACGACGAAAGTGCACCCCCAATACTTTTGGGGAGACATTTTTTAAAAATGTCTATGACTAAAATCGATGTCCACTTTGGAACCTTAGCTCTAGAAGATGACATGGATAAAGAGGAATTTGATATCTACAAGTCTAGGCAGGATTAAACAAAGTCGTCTTTGATGTGTAAAGGTGTAACCTTATGTGATGAGTATGATGAGTCTTCTTACATGACAAACGAGCATGAATGTTTGCGTGAGTCTCATCTTGATGATAATGATGATGAATCCGATGAATTAAATAATGCAATGGATAATATGTCGGTGCTAGATTGTTTTTCTATGCTTACCAATTTATAGTGGGAAAGGGAGATAATCGAGAGTTTAAAACCTCCTCAACCTCCCTTAATCCTTGAAATGACATTCACTGATTCAATAATGGCAAGACATGGAGATTCATTTCTATTGGCGGAAAAAAGGTCTAAAGGTAAGGATGGCTCGTTGTGGAGACCTCTTCAAGATGATTTCATCATGGGTGGAGTCACCAATGGCGATTCCGGAGACTCACCGGTAAGTGTTTCTAACTAGGATTCATAAAAAAAGAAAATAAGTCGTGAGGACGACAATAAGTATACGATGTTTGTTTTGCTTTCATGTTTTGATTAGTGAGTAGGTAGTTTTTGCATGAATCTGTGTTTTGCTATGTGTATTTTTGAAATGAACTCTTGATGGTTTGGAAATTTGAGCTCAAGACCCATGGTTATATTTTGAATGGAATTAAATTGGACGGGTGACATAGTCTTTTGAAAAAGAGGGAAAAACTGAGGATTAGGAAAATATTTGCAAGCCTCGCACCAGGTAGATCGGCATGAGGCTATCATTCGTACCAGAACTAGAACAGCACGAGGCTATGCCTCGTGCCAGGTGGTTTGGCGCGAGGCTATGCTTCACGCTAGGGCCCTTGTGCACCTAAAACCAATTTTTCAAACGCAAATTTTTTGAAAATTCTGATTCACAAATTCAAAAATGCATTTTTATTTCAAGAATTTTGGTATTCTCTAATTCCTTAAGATTTTTGAAAATACTTCCAAATCTATTGTAATTGGCTTGTACTACTGTTCCCCTAAATTGAGCATTTTAAATTCTATTCTTATCCTAATTGTACCTCTCAGCCTAGTCACCTAGGCTGAAATTCCATTTCCATAGTACACTTCTCCACCTAATTCTCTTGTTTGACACATTCTTTCATCTCAAGAAACACTCATTCTCACACAGTCTTGGTGAACTCGAATAATTGAAGCTTTTCTTCCAAAAGTTGTCAATTTTTGCTTCTTCTTTTGTGGGTCTTGCAAATCTTAGCTTCAAATTTTGGATAACCCATTAAACTCTTTGCTTATATGCTTTATTTGACATTGTGGTGGTGTTATTTGAATCATGAATTTTTAATGAGTGTATTGTGAGATATGTGTTTGTATTTGAGTTTGTATGCATGATCTTGTGTTGACGGATGTTGGGAAGATTAATGTGCTATTATGCTTGAAAGATATGATCTTTGGTGTTGGGTGATTTGGGGGAGAGTGAATCTTGGTTGCATGATTCAATTGAATGGGTTGGTGATAACTTACATAGTATTGATGTTTGATGATAAATGTTCTTATTTGAATAGCCTACATGCTTAGAATACCATGTTATGAATGTTTGGGTTATTTGGAAGAATGTTATCTCATTGAATTATAGGTCATGCTTTGTTTATGATCATATCACCACTCTTGTCCTCATTTTTTTTAGGATGCCACCTAAGAAGAATACCTCGGAGAAGGGCAATTCCATTAGGGGTGAGAAGAGGAAGAAGTTGACAAAAGATGCAAACCCCGAGCCGACAACTTCCATTCTTTGTAACCCCGCATTTGTGACCGAGGAGTTTATGGGTTTTTCCAAAATTTTTGGGACTGCAACCCGGTGGTGGAAGAACTTGAGAGAGCCAAAGAAGAGTATTATGGAGATGGGGTTCGCTTGCAAGGAAACCTTAGCGGTTCTAGGTTTACTCAAGCCGGTCACTTACATGTTGAACCGAGTAGGTCTAGAGGGGTTTCTCGAGAAACAATCCAATACGTACATTAGGTGGACTCTAGAGTTCCTAGCTACTCTATGGCTGGTCGTAGATGATGATGGACTCAAGGCGATCAAATTCAACCTGGACATCAAGGATTACAAGATGACCCACCAGGAGGTTGTGTGAGCCTTTAGGTGGAGGTATGGCAAGGAGATCCAGAAGACACATCGACAAGGGTTACCTTTCTCTCTTGGGCACTTTTGGGTGCAACTGATGGGCACAGATCAAAAGAACATGTGCAAGAGGACCACCATAGTTCATCTGGTGTTCCATTATGTTCACCGTTTGTTGGCTATGTGAGTCTTTTACCACGATGAACTAACGCAATGCCCGGGTTTTGATGTTCATTGCCTTTGGGCAATGACTCCCGTGGGTAACTTTTACCCGAACTTGGTGGGGGTACTTTGTGCAGGAATGTTTAGCGATGTGAGACATGAAAAGTGGAAAAATTTATATGGGAGGCATGACTGGTCTTTTGGCGTAGTATCTAGGTTATCCAGTCACACAAAGGGCTCTAGCTAACTTAGGGAGACCAGGCCACAAGGTACAACATTGAGAAGTTAGCAAAGGCATCTATGGTGAGACTGATGACATTGAAGGGTAGATATGTATGGCTCTATGGCGGAGCGAGCACGTGCAGATTCATGATTCTTCCACAACCGGAGCGCACCTCCATTGACCATGATACTAGCTTGGAAGACCTATTCATTTTATCGGACATGAATTTTGAGAAGGATATTTATAGAGTTATATCCAACCTGGAGAGAGATGTTGAGGAGGTCGGGGGCGAGTCCACTCTGAGAGCACCTCCTAGTAGCTCTTGCTTATCAAGGAATATCACTAATCACTTGCATTGACTTGGGGACAAGCTTTTGAGCTCTACTCAAGTGTTGCAAGAGGTACTCTAAAAAATAGGAGGAATGAGCTCACAAGTGGAAGATTTTAGCTCGAGTATGGATATAATTGAGACCACACTTCAAGCAATCAGTTACATGGATAGGAGCTTCACGAGTCATGACGACGAAGGCCCTTCGGGGCTGCGAGAGTGAGTATCACTATTCTCCCTACCTCACCTACGTTTTGACATGATTTTTCGTGCATTCGACACTTTGCATGGGCAAAGTGTGGGGAGAGAGTAATGAGCACTTAGGGAGTTTCATTCTTGGATTTCCTCGGTGCATTTCATGATTTGCTTTTGTACTTTTTCTTGTTTGTTGATTATGTTGGTTTTTGTTGAGGGGTGATTTTGGATGAACATTTGGTGGTATGACATGCTATGCTAGGACTTCTAGTTTGCATGGCGTGGGATGTTTTAGAAATTGGTGGTGTATTTTATGTTTTGACTATCTTTTGTTGTGTGAAACCCACTTTTGGGGCATTTTTGTGCTACACCAAAAAAAATGAAAAACTTGAAAAAAAAACCTGGACAAGTCAAAAACCCAAAATGGCGACTTGGGTAACATGAGGAAAAACCTGGAAAGGTAAAAAACACCTAGGTAAAAATGAGGGGCTAGGCCCGGCTAGGCCCGGCTAGGCTTACGAGCCTAGGAAAAAATGAGAGACCATGTGGAAAAAGATGAGAAGTGAGTACCCTTTGTGTGTTAAAGCTAGGATGAAAACCCAAAATGGCTCCTAGGAAAAATGAGATAAATTGAGAGTTAACAAAAAAATTAGGTTGAATACAACTTCCTCAGTGGATTGTTTTTTAAGACTACTCTTTGATTGCTTTTGGGATCATTTCGGGAAAAGTAAACTAGCTTGATACTTATCATTTTAGCTTACCTTTTTCCACACATTACTTTTGGGTAGTTTGATTACTTATGTCTTTTGGGGAGTGTGAGAGTTGTGAGATTCTTACTTTCTTGGGGGAAACAGGGTAATCTTGGAATAAGTTGAATGCTTCGGTTATTTTACTCTTGCCCTCTATATTTTGCTTCCTTCTTTTTCTTGTTTTCTATTTACCCGAGGACGAGTAAAGGGTTAAGTGTGGGGAGTCTACTCTGCTTCATTTTGTGTGCATTAACCAATGCATTTGACATACTTTTTAGTTACTTTTGGTTTGTGAATTGCTAGTATTAGTTGTGTTTACGTGACAAGGGGTTTGGACAAACATGTTTGGATTTCTCGTTAAAATGGTACTAATGGACATCTTGTATTCATGGGCTCCTTGATCTTCCTTGTGATCATCTTTAGTAGGTTGCATGTGGGTACTTTTTGTTTACATTCTATGTGAAGGCCGTTCGTAAGGGCGGTAGAAGATATTGAAGGTCGTTCACAATGATGGTAGTAGAGACGAAGGCCATTCACATTATAATGGTATTAGACAAAGGACACGATCATCAATGCGTGGTTAAAGGAGATTGAAGCCAAAGATAGGTAGCTACGGAGTTCATAGTGGCCGATGAAGAAATGGGGAATCGTGGTCCGATGAGTTGTGCCTCAGTCCAAGAACAATCCAAGAAGAATTATCCTTCAAAGCTCAATCCATTGGATTCATCTTCTTGAGTACTATAAAATCGAGTACTAAAACTCTAAAATCGGACTGACGGTTCTCCTGTAGCAAAGGAAACTACTTTAACTGACCGAAGCATCAACGGGACGGCGTGTGCCGTGCATTGTTTGACACCAACGGCCCATGCCAAGGAGACCTACGTGAGGCATTGACGCAACCCGCGCCAGACATGATGGCCTGCCAAGCACAAACTAAGAGCCCCTCTACGCGGCTAAGTATGGTCGCAGGACGTCGTGTTTTAGGCATTCCGCACCGTTCCAAGTACCGTTTGTCAAGACCAGCCAGCGGGGTGTGGGAATACATGGACCGTCCCAATTTTTCTGAGCAAAGCACCAAGTCTTACCATGGCTCACACCAATGGTCACTGACGCGGATCAGGACCTCAAATTTCAGCACTCTGATGGTGCCCAGCAAGAGATGATGCAGCCTGCGCCAGTGCCAGATGTGACCCGCGCTAAACCCCATGCCCCACGCCACGTTGAAGATCTGTGCCACGCTCAAGAAGAGGCGCCTTGCACCCATGAAGCGAAACAACCTGCACCGGGCCTTGCATCTTCAGCCAAGTACATCCACGGGCTGCGTCATGCATGATGCCCCGCGCCGGACGGTGGCTGAGCTAGGGTTTACCCTATTTTAGACTATTTTGGGCCTATTTTTAGGCTCCATATCCTATTACTATATATAGTACTTAGTCTAATAGGTTTGAGAGACTTTTCATACTTTAGATCTCATTTTCACTTTCAAGAGTAGAAGAGATTCTCTGCTTAGAAACTTTTTCTTCTTTTCATTTTTCTTTGATCCTAAGATGTGAAATTCAAATTTTTATTTGAGTTCCATGTCAAGGGAGTAGTTTCTATAGCTTAGGGATAATTTTAGTGACTTGGTTATATCTTTATGTTTTTTTAGATTCTATTGTTCATCCTAATTTTGTGTTCATAATATTATTGTGATTTGCTTTTGAGTTTGAATGAATGAGTATTACACCACATATAATCACACACATTGGTCAGTATTCATGCTCGCTGCTAATATCGATGCCCCATTGGAAAGGAAAACTTGGATGTTTGTTTGGGTGGAGGGGAGCGAGTCTGCGTGGGTGTGTGCATGGGAGATTCAAAGTCACCCTGATCCACTTACAATCGCAGCAGTCTTAGCCTACTTCATACATTCTTTGGAGAGGTTCCGGGTAGAGATAGCTTAAATAGTAGCAAGCTAGGGTTACTAGAATCCCTAATATCACAGATAAGGTGGCTACGATCCTTGGGCCTAATTGATAGGGCCCAGGGGGAGTAAGAGCATTCGTGGTGGAAGCCCTGGATGTAATCGCATGGGGGAGAATCAGACCTACAACAATGGTCGGAAATGTTGTACTTCCTTAATTATGATGGTTTTGTCGACGGAGGGTTGCGAGAGTACCCGCCATAACAGGGATGGGAAAGTGTATGCCATCGGCCACACCACATGTTATGGACATAATGTTAGGGTTTTTAAGATCTCTATGTGAAAGAATCGATGATAGAAGCATTAGATTGACCAAGTCACTCAATGATTTCCCCAAGTTCTAGCTTTATATCGTAGTTGTGTAATTTATTTTGCATGTTTTGTGGTTGTTAGATTGAAAATCCAACCCCCCCACTTTGCATGTTTGCTTTACTAGCTATTCTTTTCAGTCGTAGGGATTAATGACCTGTACGAGGTTGTGTTTCTAGATAATAAATTAGACCTAGTATCTCTGTGCACAAACCCAGGGCTTGCCACTAACTACCCTCTAGGTAGCATAGCAGTGAGACTGGGGTGCAGAATATAAATTTCTATATTTGACCTCCGTCCTTGGCTCAGGTTAACTAGCTACAATTAACAACCCCGTGAGGTGGGTTACAGCTTGAAATGGAGTAGAGGGAGTATAAGTCAAAATTTATTATTTGATGAAGAAGGAGAATGGGATTGGAGTTTACTAAAAAAGATAATACAACTTCTTTAAAATACTGGAAGAAGAAAGTGTTGAATAAGCAAGGATAGAGCAACCAAGAGAAGAGCCAACTACCCCACAAGCTTCACCATGTGCACGTTCAAATGAAGAGGAAAGTTCAAGTAAAAGAGCCCCACCCTTCAGAAGTCTACATGCTATTTATGAGGTAATAGAGAGGCAAGATAATCGTACTCGTTTTTGCTTGTTTGTGAACTGTGAGCCTTTTAAATCTCAAGAAGCATGGGAAACAGAAAAACTGGAGAAGGGCGATGAATGATGAGATAAATGCCACAAGAAGAATGACACATGGGAGTTGACTTCACTTCTATAAAGGCATAAAACGGAGTGAAGTGGGAATTCAAGAAAAATAATAATTCAAAAGGAGAATTTGAATGATACAAAGGAAAATTGGTTGCAAAAGGCTACAGTTAAACAGCCGACATCGACTATGATGAGGAGTTTGCTCATGTTGCTCAACTTGAAATTGTTAGACATATAATTTCATTGGCAGCTAAAGAAATAGAAGATACATCAGATGGATGTGAAATGTAGTTCTCAAAGAAAAATTTCACATCTAGCAACCAAAAGGATACAAAGTCAAGGGGTAAGAAGATAAGTACCCAAAGCTGAAGACCCTATATGGGTTGAGGCAGGCCCCAAGAGTTTGGAATGCACGAATTGATAAGAACGTCATTGGGAGGAATTTCATCAATTGTCCATATGAGCATGCACTCTATAGCAAAATCCAAAACTGTGAGGTATTGATTGTATGCATGTACGTTGATGCCTTGACATTTACAGGAAGCCTCATGCATGTTCCAAGAGTTTAAGAAAGAGATGCCAATGGATTTTTAAATGACATATTGGGGTCATGTATTACTACTTTGGTATTTAAGTAAATTAAGATTATAAAGGTATCTTTATCTCCCTGGAAGGTTATGAAAAGGAGGTGCTCAAGAAGTTTAAATATAGACTGCTAATTGAGTAAGAATGCCCATGGAATGTGGAGTCAAGCTGCCCATCTGTGTGGAAGGAGGAAAGGATGATCTGACACTCTTTAAGAGTTTGATTGGAAGTTTGGCATACTTAACATGAACAAGAATGGACATTTTTTAACGCATTTGGAGTTGTTAGTCGCTATATGGAGTGTCCCACAACAATTCATCTAAAGTTGGCAACGAGATTTTTTGGTATATTAAAGGTATAAAAACTTTGGCTTACACCACACTACTTCCAATTATTACAAACCTATTATATATAGTGATGGTGATTGGAGGGGAGATAAGAGCAATAAAAAAAGTACAACCAATTTTGTGTTCTACTTGGGGGATACACCTACACATGGATGCCTAAGAAGCAGCCAATTTTAATTCTTTTCACATGTGAAGCAGAGTACGTAGTTGTCAATGCATGTGTGTGCCACGGAATTTGGTTACGAATCCCGTTAGAGAAGTTGAAGTTTCTGCAAGAAGAGCTGATGAAGATCTTCATAGAAAACAAATCACCAATAGATTTGAGAAAGAATCTAGTTTTCCATGAACAAAATAATTATTTTGACATGTGATATCATCATATCTGAGAGTGCATGGTTAGAAGAAATGTACAAGTGGAATATGTGAACATGGACAATCGATTCGCGGATATATTCACAAAACCTCTTAAGCACGATGATTTCATCAGAATTAGGAGTTTGCTTGGAGTGGAAAATTAAGTTTAAAAGGGGTTGTTGAAAATTAAACCTGGTTTTGGGTTAGCCCCAATGGCTTATGAGTAGCCCATAGTCTAGAAGCATCCAGGGGAATCTTAGATGTATGGTAGATTCTAGAATAATTTCTAAACATATCTAGAATATGTAGATTAGTATGTAGTTGTGGATCATATTTCAGAGCGATAATTGTAGCCATTAGATTAGAGTTGGATTGGCAAGATCTTAACCATTAATTGGATAGTATAAATGGGAGTGACGTAGTAGAGTTTGAATCTAGTCAAAAACAATGGAAGTCTTCTCCATATACAAATAGCCTACTCTTTCAAGTTCTCCCACCCAAACTTTTCTAGACACTCATTCAACCGGTCAAAGTTTCCTTTCAACATGTTCATCTTATATGTCCACTTTTCCAAGAGGAAAATGAAACAATTGCACAACTCTACTTTGACTACACTTATGCTAAGGAGGTCAGGAGGGTTGAGGCATTGTCTTAAATAATTTAAGCATGAAGGATAAATAGAGGAGAGTTGTTGCTATAGAATTTGTTGTTGTTCAACTACGATGTTCCAAGAGAGTCAATATTAATTTTATGTGATGGGGTGTGGTTCTAGGGAAATAAAATATCATTTTGAGATACACACATAGACTCTGCAATACTTGTAGCAACGGTCAGCAACAATTTATGCAGATTTTTGGTCAATAATGTCTAGCTGGACGAGACATCGCTAGCTTTACAGATCCATCTATTATTGCAGCCGCCAAAAAAAGTGTTAAAATATATTTTAATGTGGGATAAGCTCAGGAGTTGTTAGTGTAGGGGTGACAACTATCACTAGTGCAAGAAAGGGTTGTTTGCGGTGGTGAAAGTTGAGTTTAGATGACGTATTTCTTCCTAGACCCTGGCACTGCAACGTATCATGCACGTTGTTGGACAGTTTTTTTGAACCGCCATGGAAAATGCTATACACGACGCTTGAAACCAATGTGATTATTTATCTAATAATCGACGTGTTACATTTCTGAGATCGGAAGAGTGGCACAATATGTGGCTCAATCTATAATTCCGAGATCGGAATTGTACTCCCCAAGCAGGAAAATTTATGAGGTCATCTAGTATGTTTGGATTTCAAAACAAAAAATGAATAATATCGATACTTGAGTGACAGGTAACATAAAATTACAATATCAAAACATGGTGCCAAAATAGTGTGAGACAGTGGTATGGTCCGAATCGGGTGATGAATCGGATTTATTTTTAGAGTCTTGTTCTTATTTCGCTTGTCAATCGAAATAGTTGTTGTAAAGTAATATGGAACTGATGAAAGTAGTTACAAACTCAAAACAGGACTCTATATAATTTGTGAACTAACATCTGATAGAGGAACCGTCATATGAAATTGTGGTTCCATGTTGAATGTGTTTTTCCTTGTATGCACTTAATTAATTCATTAAATATCATACAATGATATAAGTAGTTTTTATACAAGAAGACATATATTGTACAATAACTATTGCTATACGTAGTTCTACCATCCTTCTAGATAACCACGATATCCCTAAATCTCAAATGAAAATGCATTAGAGCTACGTTGGGTCTTCAAGACATGCATAATGTCATATACCCGGTTAGAAGGTATCTATGATTTTGCTACATGTATGGAAGCAAACAATGTTAGGGTGTTGAGTTGCCTCTCACTATCTTTAATTCCTCGGTTGTGTAGGGTGTTGTATCGTCATGGGATAATATCTGAAATCAAAGCGGTGACACACTGTCGGTAGTTTCTCTAGAGATCGAGCAGAACATAAGTACCTTGCATATAATTTCAAACAGAACTATGAAAAAAACAATTTCAAATAAGTATCTTCCATTACCTCTAAACTGCATTCCTTTAATGTAGCTCATTCGTGTGTTCAAACCACTTCCTCATATCACCTTTCCATGACATGTTAACCTATGAGGTTATGAAATTATATAATAGAGAGGTTACATGCTTGCGTATACTTTTTGACCACTAGTATAAATAAGTATCTTACAATACCTTGTATTCTGGGAGGACTAGGTCACATCGGTTGATGATATTGAGCAGTGGTGTGAAGACATCTCCTTATTCTAATGCTTATACAAATAGTGTTAGGAGAGATTGATATGGGGTTTTCACGATAAGGTTTGATCCCTCATTTTGTGTTTCCTTTTTTGATGGGGAACACCGGTCACTGCTATCGAGCAATGGTGAGCACACACATCCTCCAGCAGAATACTATCCATGGCATCTGCCGGAGGACGTGTGGGCTCCCACTACTCAATTTGACCTACTCCGAATTTGAAAAATAGAACCGACGGATCTGGGAATACCTAATGTAAGTTCCTATGTCGATCGCACGGTCGGAAACAACTCTGTCTAAGATGGAGTAATTTATTACGTTTATAACAGAAATAGACAAAGTCGATTATCTCTCAAAGTCGTAACACACCACAATATTTTCTAGCTACCGTATCAACCATCTTCTCACTTCAGAATACATTCTAATACATTGCGTTCGAGAAAAGGTGGCATTCATTCACTCAATCCACGACAGTCAAATTTTAACCACAGTTGAACATTGCATATTGTGCGAGAGTTAATATATAACCACCAATTATTTGATTTCCACAGCCGTGATTTACAGTATTTGGACGACATTTTCAGATATTGTAAGTTCTTTAAAAGACAATTTCAGGCCAGAATTCCAACAACGCCGCGCAACAAGCTCGAGGGTCTCCTGTGAATATCTTAGACACTTGTCAAATTATAATACGTCTGCAGTATGGCGTATTTAGAGATTCTTGATTTTACAAACATCCTTCTCCAACGAAGCTGTAGTTGTATAAATTTTCTCACTTCCACCAAACCTTAAATCAATAATTTTAACATTTTACATAAACACCTATTATTACTACTTGCAGTAATTATATACTCCCTCCGTCCCACTCTAAATGGTTTATTTACTGTTTGAGAGTCAAAATTTGTAACCTTTGACTCTAAATATAAATTAATATATAAATAATAAATATATCATGTGAGATATTGCTAGAGTTGTATTAACATCTATTTACTAAATATCAATTTTCTATGCGACATTATTATAAGTAACTAGAGATATTTACGGTCAAACATACTCATTGAAGACCGTGAAAAGGTAAATAAGCAATTTAGAGTGGGACGGAGGGAGTATGTGAAGTGTATGTAACTATAAAATAATATTTAAAATGTAATTCATTTCGCTTTAAACACTCGATAACGTTAGCTAAGATCCGAATTCTAGTAAAAAATAAAATTAAAAATCAAATTAATTATCAAATTTAAATAATATTTAAATTATTAAATAAGTTATTTAACATACAAGAACTATTATTTATATCATAGTTTATCGCTATATTATTAATTTTTATTTTTAATATATTAATATCTAATATAATTATATAATTAAATTGTTTGGATTTAAAAAATAAATATCAAAATTTATAGATCACATACTTTTTAAATTGTATTTATCTATAAAATTTTAAAATCTTAATTTTAAAATGATTTAATCAACTTTCAATTAGGTATTAAAATTTTGTTATGAAGTTTACTGGAATTAAATACGGTAAAATTTACAATATAAATAATAAAATTATTGGCCAAAATATATACGTGTTCAAGCAAGTGCTTCGATATGGCAGTCTGAAAATACATCCACGTCTGATTCGAACCTTCAAATGACTCTCGCGTTGGAGACATTATTTTGGTTAGGGAGTCTCTTTGTATTATGTGGCAATCGACATTCACCCCTACCGAGTCATGCATTGGAGATGCTCTAAGGAGAGGGCAAGCTCTAGAAGAGGCGAAAAACCTTGTTGTTTAGTGATGCGTCTTGAACAACCGACCAGTTCGTGGGATTCAGTTCTTCTCGAACTAACCTGTAATAAAATTGTCCCTAGGGGTTCTAGGGGTCAGCACTCTGATTCTTAAGTTAATCCAAGAGTCCAATATGATTAAGACAAAATGAATTATAAGTAAATGCGTACCTTGTATTTATACTCCGTGTCCTAAATAATGTTGTCCTTAATTATCGCCCTTAATTACCCACAAATACGGTAATTATGTTAGGGTATTAAATATTCTCCTAACCGGGCCGCCACATCTTCAGCCCAATTGCCTTCTTGGGCTTAACCTCTATAAAGAGTCCCCCAGAAAAGCAGGTTCTCGACCTTAGAAGGCAGGAATGGTACAAAGGTTCTTTGAGGTCTCGACTGTATGGGACAGTTCGAGGACTCTGAAAACTCGAAATGAACCTTGCAATTTGTTGCTCTTGACTTCGAGGGAGGGAACCTGGTTTTCTAATCAACTCTCAGCTTTAGGATTCCAAAAGGCGCACACGTCCGCCACTGCTCCCCAAATAACGTGTCGTCAGAAGACCACTCTTTCTATAACCTTTTATATTTCCAATGTTATTATTAATTATCCACCATTTCAACCCCCATTATTACCCCTTAACCGCTCTTCCTTCTTTCACTTTTCTCATTGCATGTACTTTTTACGAGTACCCTTTCTCTACTTCTCTCTCGAGCAATCTAATTTTCATTGCCTTTCCTAGAAAATTAAAAAGTACCTTCATCTCTCTTCTTATTCTAATCTTTTCATTTCCTCACCTTACAATCATTCCCCGATCTGATGAAGGTTCCACCTCTAAGAGATTTCTGGTGAGATTAGGGTAGTAGTGCTGGGGATTAGTACGCCAGGAAGAGCTATTAGTGACTCAAAATGCACTCATTCCAAAGAATTTCAATATGATTTTGATGCTGGAGAAGGTATGTCTGATCACATTACTAACAGTCTTAGGGAAGAGAGGGTTTTCCCAGTAACTGATATACCTTCTCGAGTGCCCGATGAGAACTGGCCACCAGGCATGGGCAAGCCCTATATAAAGAGATCCCCTACCAGTGGAAAAATTAGCTTCTACCCTCATCCGAATCCAGAGCTCGAATTGGAAGGGGGTCAAATAAATTTCTGGCCTGCAGGGAAGCGTCCCTTGAAGCCATAGAGGAGGAGGAGAATATGTCTCTTTTGAGAGGGGGGACGTCCCTCAGGGAGGAGGAAGCACCCTTGAGAGCACCTCGGGTATCTTCTTTGGCTAAACCCTCTCAAAAGAAGAAAAAGGGGACTTCTCGAAGGATAAGGCTAAGAAACTCGGGGAAGGATCCACCGGCCCTAGTAGTGTGGAAAGCTATCTCAGAGATTTTGGACTCGATCCCTCTTGGCCAACGAATAGCCCCAGATACCAATTTTCAACCCTTTTGAGAGGAAGATACCCCCCATAACCTCCCCGAGGGAAGATCAACCATTTCTCTCAGATATCTTCGTTGCAGGCTCACCATTCCTTTTCCGCCCTTTTTTTCCAAACTTCTTAAACAATTCCAGGTGAGCCCTGTACAAGTTTGTCCCTATGTCTTGGTGATCATCATGATGTTCTTGACACGATGTGATGAGTTCAATATCAAGAAATGTATAAGCTACTTCGCTCGCTATACTTTGTGTCATACAGTGAGCGGTCCACAGATATGATTGTCACTTTTACCAGCTAGGAGACACATCATAATATTTTTGCTATTCCTAGTAATTCAGATGGCTGGAGAAGCTGGAAAAAGGGGATTTTGTTTAACAACAGGAGGTATTGAGTTCCCCCGTAGAATTGGGACGTGCAAGTCGAGTCTCCCAAACCTAAGGAGTATATTTGTCCAGATGTCCTCAAGAGGGATATGCAAAAGTTTCTTTCCAGCTCCCTTGACTACAGTCGCTTCAAAAATCCTAATTCCCAGATTGGCGGCTTTGCATTCCCTTCCAAAATCTACGAGGAGTATGTGTATAAAATACTCCAGAAAAATATTAGGAAGAGGAGAAGAGAACTTCAGGGGCCCAAAGAAGGCCCTTCCCTCGAGACCCTCGTTAGTGATTTTAGGCACTCAGAAGCCTCCGAAGATGCCTTAATAGAATTCTACTTCTCATGTCTATTGTATCGTTGAGTTTATTTTTACTGATGGTCATTTTTTTCTTGTGGGTCTCGCTAGCGGCTTAAGGAAATAGAGGCCCATGAAGCAGGGTAAGGGTCCTCCTGAAGGAACCGTTACTCCCTCAAATCAGGCATCCACTCTCTCGAATCATGCCTCTCCTTCCACAGTAGGTGGTTGAAGGCCTACTTCGACCATTGCTGATGGCCAACCTCCTCATACTAGAAATGTTTGCCAGAAGATAAGGGCAGATGGCAGCAATGTTGGTAACGCCTCTCCAACACCGTTAGTAGAAGCATGTGATAGTCAGAACCCCCATCAATAGTTGGCACCCCCTTTGAGTAATGAGGTTTCTATGTCCCGCATTGAGCATCATCTCTTGAGGATGGTCTCTAACCCTGAGGTTTTCATCTGTTCCTTTGAAAATTTTATTTTAGTGTTGTTTTTCCTAGCATTGATCTAAGTTTAACTATTTTTCTAGGTCTTCAAACTTTTCCATGAGGCCACAGAGAATATTGAAGCTTTCGCTTTCACTTGTACTTCTGGCCATGGTTCTCTCAAAGAAAAGCTCGGCAAAAAGGGTGCTGAACTTTTGGAGTTGAAGAGAGTGCTCTAGGAGAAGAATAGGGTGCTCGAGGGAAAAAAATTTCTGGAAGAGGATAGGTAGGGTGTTGATGCCGAGAGGCGTCAATGGATGCTGGTGAAGAATTCCCTCAAGAAGAGGTTCAGGCTGCTGAGGATCCAGCCTTGCAGGTTCAACTGCTCGAGGCATTTAAAAGCAAACTTTTGAATAGCTCTGAGCTGCATCAACTGTTTGTGGATCTCTTGGGGGTGGCCAAGCATCTCGGCTGTAGAGAATTAGCCGGGGAATTTCTAAAGCCTCAATTGTCCGCCTCCCTGTCTGAAGAACTCGCTAAGCATGTGGATGATCTAGTCAACCTAGAGCTCGAAGCCACTCTGGATGAAAAATGGGATGAGGCGATCAAGAACGAGTGGCACAGCACAAAATAACTAGCCTTGAAGAGGAATCACTCGCTTGGAAGATGGCTAGCGAGGACCCCCTTTCTTCAAGCGAACCCCATACATCCCCTTGAAAGACCCCCCCCCCAGTTGAGGATAGTTCTTTGGTAGAATCCCTCTTGTTTGATAACTCATGACTCACAGGGGAGATCGAGGCCTGGAAGGTACAGGCCAAAGAAGTCCAGGAGCGTGTTGCTGATTTTGAAGAAAAAATTGATACACACAAAGTAATCCTCCATGCTTATATGCTTTCTCACGACATTCCTTCCTCATATTTAATTGGAAATGACTAGCTTCCAAATTTCTACTCAAAGCTGCTCAATACTGGATGGAGGAAGTTAACGTCCATGAGAATGGAACTCCTCGGCAGAAAAAGGCCTTTGACCTTATTCTTGATTAGTTGGCGAAATTGGTTGGGTAAATGGATTCACCCCCTTGAGTTATCGTTCTGCTCCTCGGTCACAAAGATGTACTATTAAAGAAGATGATAAGAATCTTTCCCCCTCGAGAAAATCTACCAAGGGATCCTTCACAAAATGCCGTAAGAGCATTAGGTCCTCCTCGAATGGCCCATTTAAACCTTCAACAAAGAAGCGGTGTAAGACCATTGCTCCCCTGGATCCTTCCGAATATCCTATGGAAGAACATATGAATATGTTCATAGAGCCACTGGTATGAAGCTTGAAGAGCTCGAAGAGATAGAAGCAAAGGTAAAGAGGCTAGCACTTTCCACCGAAGATTTGTTTCGGGCGGGGTTTCCTCCCTTTAGATGAATACATTTAGACGAATAAGTTCATGTACTTTTTAGTATCAAAAATGTACTTCTATTTATTGACGAAGTTTGAATAAAAAGCCTATTTTACTCTCACTCATAGAAAATGCAGACCGGGCTTCTCAAACCCCTGTTATTAGCATTAGTGGGGGTTAGGAGATTGTAACAGGATTCACGTTGCTCGTGCCTATACTTCCTCAAACATTTTACCTCTCGAATATGAGTTTTATGTGCAACTTCTGTAGGCAAATATAGTATGAATATCTTCTATATGTAGGACTTAAAAAGTTCATAGACACAAGCATTTTACCCAAGGTTCGGTGTTTCCACCTACATCCTGCCAATTTTGTCCACTAGTTCATCATTCCAAGATTACAAAAGTAGCCCACGAGTGCCGCTTAAAAGCATACCACCCAAACCTCAGCCATAGCTTGAAATATTATCTAGAGCGCCGCTTAAGAGCAACTCGCTCGAACAACAACTAGAGTGCCACTTAAGAGCAAACCACTAGAACATCATCTAGAGTGCCACTTAAGAGAAAACCACTCAAACATCATCTAGAGTGCCGCTTAAGAGAAAACCACTAGCACATCATCTAGACTACCGCTTAAGAGCAAACCACTCGAACATCAACTAGAGTGATGCTTAAAAGAAAACCACTCGAACATCATCTAGAGTTCCGCCACTCGTACATCACCTAGAGTCCCGCTTAATAGAAAACCACTCAAACATCAACCATAGTTCGAAATAGCATCTAGAGCACTGCTTAAGAGCAACCTACTCGAACATCAGCTAGAGTGCAGCTTAAAAGCAACCCACTCATCATAGCTGGTAGTACTTTCTCAGGTTGGTGATGTTCCACCTCCTTGGCACTCGAATCCCATTCATCTCTTCGAGAACATAGCTTCCTCCTGGGTGCAATTCGATCAGCCTATAGGGTCCTTCCCAGTTTGTAGCCAACTTCCCTTCAGGTTCATTTCTATTTTTCTTGTTTTTACTCATTACCAAGTCCCCCAGATTAAACAACACCTTCTTCACCCTTCTGCCATGGTATCTTCTAACCCATTCTTTGACTTTAGCCTCATTTAAAGAAGCTAACTCTCTCTTTTCCTCCACCATCAGTTCTGCTGACTTTAGCCTCATATCCAAATCCGGACATCGGTTCTGCTGATTGCTTGTCTCATCTACAATAGCCATAATCCTTGGGCTAGGATCACCTATTTCTGCAGGGATTACTGCCTCCGAGCCATAACAGTTGGCTATTAGGCATTTCACCAGTAGTGGAAGACTCAGCTGTCCAATATGCCCAAAACACGTTGGGTAATTCCTGTATCCAATTACCTTCCGCCCCCTTGAGGCGTGCTCGTATTCTATTTACTATTGTTCTGTTGGTCACTTCTACTTGTCCATTGGCGGGGGGGTGGTAAACTGATGTCACCTTTTTCTTAATCTAATATTCTTCGCACCACTTCTTGAAGGACTACTGAGCAAACTGTGTTCTGTTATCCGTAATGATCGTCCTTAGGATTCCGAAAAGGCACACAATATTCTTCCAGCAGAAGGAAATGACTGTTTTCCTCTTATGTTCGTCAGAGGCTCAGCCTCTACCCACTTCATGAAATAATCAATGGCCACTATTAGGTATATGAATTTTCTCGGCAATTCTGGAAAAGGGCCCACCAGATCGATCCCCCACTTATCGAATGGCCACGAACTATAGATGCTTCTCACCTCTTCTTGGGGAACATGTGTTATAGGGGCATTTCTCTGACACTGGTGGCAAGCCTAGATGTATTGATTCGCATCCTCGAACATTGTCGCCCTGTAAAATCCCGCTTGAATAAGTCTCCTCGCCATAGATCTGGCTCCCTGATGGCTGCCGCATACCCCCTCATTGGAGCTTTCAACCTTATCTTTCTGGCATCCACTTCATTTTTTGGCAGGACACCCTCTTGAAGATATGCCATGAATGGTGTCATCCAAGAGTCTTCAGTTTCCACCGCAATAACCACAGGTTCTTCGAAACTTTGTTTGCTCAAAGTTTCCATGAATAGTTGCTTCTAGGATTGGGTTCCCAAATCTGAAGAAGCGAGCTTGCTTAGAGCGTCTGCTTTATGATTGCTTTCCCTCAGAACTTGCGTTAAAGTGTAAGATTTAATTTTTTTTAAGGTTCTTCACTACCTCAAGGTATCTTTGCAGGTTACGCTCTCTGGCCTCGTATTCACCATTCACCTGTTGAACCACGGTTTTAGTCACTGAAAACCTCTAGTTCCTCCACCTGCAGCTCCCTTACGAGGCGCAATCCAGTGATTAGTGCTTCATACTCAGCCTCATTGTTAGTTGCTTTGAATGCGAAGCTCAACGCATAAGGGTAATTGCTTCCATTGGGGCTGGTTAACAGACCCCGACTCCATTTCCTCCTGAATATGATGAACCATACACATACAACTTTCATACTTCCTTTTGGCTCACTCCCACCTTTCAAATGGGATACAAACACACCTTGAGGGGCTCTGTAGTTTCCACTATGAAGTCTTCCAGTGCCTAACCCTTAATCGCAACTCGAGGTTGATATTGGATATCATGTTCTCCCAATTCCACTACCCACTTCATCATTCTATCTAAAATCTCTGGCTTTAACAGAATCTATCGAATGGGGTGGTTCATGAGCACCACTATTTTGTGTCCCTGGAAGTAGGGTCTCAATCTCCTGGCTGTATGTACGAGGGCTAGAATCAACCTCTTAAGGACAGTATACCTCGTCTCTGGCCCCTACAAGGAAAGACTGAAAAAGTAAACCGGATGCTGAACCTTTTCTTTCTATTTTACTAGGCTCGTACTGATTGCCAATGGTGATGCAAAAATGTATAAGTATAGCTTCTCATCCTTATCTAGCTTCATTAAGGTAGGTAGTGTCCCCAAGTATTCCCTTAACTGCTTGAATGCCTCATCGCATTTTCAATTCCGCTCAAATTTCTTTGCCCTTCAAAGGATATCAAAAAAGGTTATATGCTTCTCCACCCCCTTGGATAAGAACCTACTCAATGCTGCTAGACACCTGGTAAGCTTTTATACATCCTTTATTGATTGCGGGGGTTTTCATTGTTGTCAAAGCTTCAACCTTTTTTGAGTTTACATAAATACCCCTCTCCGAGACCATGAATCTAAGGAACTTCCCCATCCCACACCAATAACACACTTAGATGGGTTCAACTTCAAATTAGCCCCTCGAAGCCTACTCAATGTTTCATCTAGATCCTTTAAGAATTCTTCATGAATTTTTTTATTTTGACAACCATTTCACCCACACAAATATTTCCATGTTCTTCCCTATCTGCCCCCTGAACAGTTTATCAAATAGCCTATGGTAAGTAGCCCCAACATTTTTTAAGACAAAGGGTGTATTCTTATAGCAGTACGTGCCTACATCCGTAAATAAAAATGTTTTTTCCTTGTCTTCCTCCGCCATGAGTATTTGGTGATACCCCTTATACGCGTCAAAGAAAGCTAGAATCTGATATCCCATGATGGCTTCCACTAATTTGTCGATTGATGGCAACATGTAACTATCTTTGGGGCGGCATTTATTTAAATCGGTAAAGTCTATACACATTCTCCAGGCCCCATCATGCTTTGGAACCATGAATGGTTTAGCAATCCATTTGGGGTAGAACACCTCCTCGATAACATCTGCCCTCAACAACTTCTCCACCTCTTCTTTAATTGCTTCAGCTCTTTTGGGAGCAAACACATTTCTCTTCTGCTTCACTAGCTTAATTAAGGGGTCAACCTATGCAGTGCGGGAATCGAAGGTACTCCTATTAGGTCAGAAGTATCCCATGAGAACACGTCTCATACTCTCCCAATAATTCTCTCAGTCTCTCCTTGACATCTTTGGGAATCAGCTTCCCCATAGTTACTAATCCCATATCCCAAATAGGCATTTGTATTGTATCAGCCAATCCCACATCTGCGTGTACCATTGCTACATCTCTTTGCCTTCTCACTTCTAATACCACCGTAAGGTTACATTTTTTAGCCACAATTTGATCTCTTTGAATGGATGCCACCCCCTTTTCAGTCGGGAACTTCATCATCAGGTGATAGGGTGACCAGCCCGCCCGAGCCTGACACATCCATGGCCTTCCTAAAATAATATTATAAGGGGAAGGGGCATCCTGGACAGCGAAACTACACCTGATAGTCACCCCTTTATCGCCATCTGCTACGCAAACGAGCATGGTTATCTCTCCTATGGGGAATATCGGGTTTCCCTGAATTTGGATAATGAGGAAGCTGACCTTTTCAAGTTGTCGCGCTCTATGTCCAACTGGTCAAAAACTTAGCAAACATCATTCTACCCCACTTCTATCATCAATGAATACCCCTCTTATCAAAGACATCCCAATAATGGATGAAATTACCATAGGATCCACATTAGTTTTTTGGTCTAGTACGACATCCGCTTCCGAGAAAGTAATAGTCTCATTCTGGTCGAAACCTTTTGTGTATGGGCTCTTCAGCAGGGACCCTTCGAGGCACTGCTCTTATCACAGCATTCGAAGATCTCTCTCCCACCATGCCATTGATGACATTTATTACCCTTCGTATGGGTGAGTTTTCCCTGTTTTGGTTATCTTGATTTCCACCATGTTGTTCCTGGGGTCTATCATGTATTCCTTCTTGCCCCCTGTCTCGAATAGCCTGTTCTTGAGGTCTTCTATCTCCTCTACCCCCATTGTTTTGATTGTACCTTCTATAAGGTTGTCATTAGTTCATTCGAGGCATCGAGGGGGCAGCCTGGTTCCTATTTCATTGCCCTCAAAATCATCCTTCCCACTCACACCTATCGATCTCCATTCTCAACTACATGCAATTATTTGTGTCATCGCCGTAATCCCTTTGATGATTTCAATACCAATATTTTTCCCACTACCGAGTTGTGCAAACTCTGCAAGGGTGAGAGTGCTCGGAATAACCCTCTATGTATACTTAAGATCTGTGCAGGAGTTCTCCCTCCGAGCATTGGTGGCAATGGAGTGTATCTCTCGAATGGGGTTCTTATGGGTTCGACCGGCCTTTTTCCTCTATGCTCTACATTTCTTCTCGTTTTCTCTGTAAGGTTATCTCTTTTCCTTCTAGTTTCCCCCTCTAACCTCGAATACTGCTTTACAACCTCCTGGAGTTTTTGCAAGGACTTGAGGTGTTAGTACTCAGCTTCTTGTATTATTCTAAGTCGTGCATCCCCAGCAGGTACCTCTGGATTACCTCGTTCTCCGTTGTTTCTATCACTCCCAAGCTCTCGTCCACATACCGATGATAGAAGGCTTCTGTGCTTTCTCCTATCTTTTGCTTCGTCTAGTAGAGTTCTAACAGAGTTTTGGTAAAATTCTTCTTCTGTGCGTACTGGCTTAACAATGCTCCGCTGAAGTCTTGGTATGATAGGAGAGAGCCTCTTGGCAACTTATTGAACTACTCTTGTGCTTTTCCTCGCATGTAGCTTCCTACCAGCTTGCATGTCAATTTCTCATTGAAATCCCTCAAACTCATCAAGCCCAGGAATGTCTAGATGAACTCTCGAGGGCCAGTCTCGCCACTATACGTGGGAAGTCCTTCCGGAGGCTTCACTTCTATTGGCCATCGAACCCCGGTGATCACCGAGCTAAAAGGAGACCCTGCAGCCTGGCCCAATTGATCAACCTGTCCAATTCCCTTCCTAATGATTCACTTGCATCTGAGGGGGGTTCCTACTGTCCACCTGGAAAGTTCGGCCTCCTTTCGTGACCGCTCAGCTATGAAAGATAAGGAGGTTGAGTTGCTCCGTATCCGGGGTTTATCCAAGGCTTTTCGAAACTCGAGTATGCTGGTGGTGGTGGTGGTGGTGGTGGTGGTGGTTGGACATAGGGATTGTAAAGCCCTCGACTAATTCACATACTTCTGTATCTTTGCATGGAAGAAGAGGCCATTATCCCATATGCTGCTCCTGGACCGGCCAAGTCGAGGGTAGGAGCAGATGTGGCTAGCGGAAGTAATGAATATACTAGACCCTGTGAGAACCAGGAATAGAAGGCTGAGGCCTAGCTTGCAATGGCTCTCCAGCATATGCGTGACAAGGATATGCTATTGCAGGTTGAGGGGCCCACCTTCGAAGGAGGGGTAACTCGATAGCTAGTTGTAGCCAGGACCTGAGCTGCTCGTTCTACATCTTGATTCGGGGTCGCCCTCCTCGCATTCTGATTTCCTTGCACGTGCTGGCCATAGGCTTTCATATATGAATCTCCCAAAACATCCGTAAACCTACCATCCCTCGGATCGGCAACCCCTTCGAGTAAGGAATCGAGGTTTCTTTGTTCTTGCTCTCCCGTCATTTCCAATATCCTCGAGGGCCCCAGAACATAATTCTGGATTGGTGCTAAGGTATTTGCAACAAATGTCACCGAGGTTTCCCCCCCCCTTCGTGGTTTACGACTGTTACAGGCTCCGCACGCAACTCCGTTCCTAACGTTTGAAAGTTAGCCATTCTGATGTCCTCTACAGAGGCGTCGTTTCCTACTCATGAATTCCCCGTTCTTAACCTTGGCGGAGATCCAGCCCCCGTACCTATCAACCTCAACCTTTCACTCCTTCGAACAATCGTGGATATAAACTCTCAAAACCCTTGATCCGTCTTAGTCGTCCCCACAGACGACGCCACTTGATGCGTTTCAAACAAGCGACCTGTTCGTGGGCTTGAGTTCTTCTCGAACTAACTTGCAATAAAACTGTCCATGGGGGTTCCAGGGGTCAGCACTCCGATGCCTAAGTCCAAGAGTCTAATATGATTAATACAGAATGAATGATAAGTAAATGCGTACCTTGTATTTATACTCTGTGTCCTAAATAACGTTCTCCTTAATTATCGCTCTTAATTATCCACGAATGCAGTAATTATGTTAGGATATTAAATATTCTCCTAACTGGACCGCCACATCTTCAGCCCAATGGCATTCTTGGGCTTAACCTCTATCATTTAGCTCTGCGATGCACTGAACGTGGTTTGCATAGCAAGGGAGGAAGTCGAACCATCATTGATTTGTTCAAGCGTGAATCTATGTGAGTTTCTCATACAGCTTCCAATACCTTTCTGAATTTCTGGGGATCAAAATTTCTTAGCTGATTCGCTGGATATTGTTCACTTTTGGTGTTCATTAATAAGCATGGTTTGGAAACCGTCTCAATTTAAAGCCAGAATGTGACACAAAGAGAGGTCTGAAACGAAGGTCTAAATTTGTTGAGAATTTGCAATTAATAGAGTGAAAGAAGAAGAAGAATAGCGTGTGTCCCCATCTACATCTATATCAACAGAACATACGGGTCCAACTTCACGTGAGGAAAGACTTGGGCCCACTGGCAATGGGTACTTCACAAATTTATTAACATTTCTAGTCCGAACTAATATCTTTGCTTGTCCACCCACTTAAAAATAGCTCTTTTTTTCTTTTACAAAACGAATACCAAAAATTTTCAGTCAAAAGATCCACCTTGAGTTTTACAAACTAGTAATCCAACGGATAGAATTAAAACGTCGAAACCAAACTAGCATGATTTCGCTTTTCTTTCTAGATTTCTATTAATCCAACATTTTATGCAAAAGTTCTATTTTAAACTATCTAATTATAAGATACGTTGTTCTATTTTAAACTATCTAATTATAAGATACGTTGTTCTATTTTTATATTTAATAAAAATTAAATAAAGAAATCATAGAAGGCTCTTATGTCATAAGGCACCATACATGCACAAAATAATAATTAATATCAAATGTGCTTGGTTTTCTTGTGCAAAACTAGATTTTGATGCAGGAAGATAGCATTGTTTTTGTCACATACCAACACTGGTTCTATTTCAAACAGTCTAATTATTAGATATGTCATTTTATAATAAATAAATAAAGAAATAAAGAAAACATAGCAGATTGTTATGTCAGAAGATATCATTTCACACATAAAATTATAATCAATATTATGTGCTTAGCTCTCTTGTTTGAAATTGGATTTTGAGCATGAATTGACATACATAAACCCCTTAGAATTGATAGAACACTGGTGGCACATGAATTGACACACGTAAGTCCCTCAAAAGATTCAATAACCAAGCTAATTCCATTGCAGTATTGCTAATGGCACGATATTTTTATTCCGAAATATAATGAGAGACCATAATTTGTTATTAGCACTCCAAGAAACCAGGTTACCGCCAAAGAAAATGACATAACCATAAGTAGACATGCGCGTCTCTATACAATGAGTCTGATCGGGAGCAGAATAGCCAAGTATAAGTAAAGCGAATGGATTTGCACGAAGGACCAAACTATATTAAAGAGTACCACGAACATAGCGCAAAATTGGAGTTACAGTCTTAAAGTAGTCATCAGTAAGCACCTGCATAAACCGATTAGCCGTATTCACAGCATAAGACAAGTCAATACTGATCGACAAGTAGTGAAGTGCACTAATCAAGGATTGATAACGACTGGGATTACCAAGTAGCTTACATGAAGAGTTAAGAAGCAACGAGAAAGCCACAAAAGGTGAGGCAACGGGCACGACATCCTACATGCCTGAACAAGTCAAAATATCTTTAGCATATCATTCCCTGCTAAGGAATAAGCCGTTTGAAGTAGAAACAACCTCCAAAACCAAAAAGTATTGTAAGGTTCCAAGATCAGTGATCTTAAACTCATGATTCACACAATCAATGAACTTATGATGAGAACATCACTATTTCCTGTAAGAAAAATGTCATCAACATAAACCAATAGATAGAGTAAGGAGGCACCTTGTGAAAACACAGACATGGATGTGTAAGAAGAGCTGCAAAGGAAACCCATACTAATAAGGAAGTAACTAAAACTTTGAAACCAAGTACGTGGAGCTTTCTTCAATCCATAAATGGCCTTGCGCATACATCATACATAATCTAGTCGCATGGGGTCTTTGTAACTAGCGGATTGCTCCATGTAAACTGGTGTATCAAAAACACTGTTCAAGAAGGAATTTTTAACATCCTACTGATGTAACAACCATTGACAAAAAACAACTAAAGATAAATTTTTTCAAACTATAAATGCCTTCACCACAAGACTATAAGTATGATCATAATCAAAACCTGCGATTCACAAAAAAAACTTCCGCAACAAGTCTCGCCTTATGACGATAGGAGAGCTATCAACCTTATATTTCAACTGAAACATCCACTTGGAACGAACAACATTAACACGTGATGCACAAGGGACCAACTTCAAAATCCACAACAACAACCTAATTCGGATGCTTGACAGTCGCGCGATAACTTTGCGGCTCAGATTGAACAAATAACGCACTCCAAAGTCCATATATATACATACATACATATATATATATACATACATACATATATATACATATATATACATACATATATAAAAATCACAGAATTCCTTGTACCAAAGAGAGCTAGTGAACGAGCGATTAGCCATTGGGTGTCGAGAAGTGGGCTCACGCATCGGAGGAGACGCTTAGAGACAACATGAGAGGGTTCCCAAAGATTACAATGAGCAAAATAAAGTATGCATGGAACACATTTTATATTATCACTAAAACAAAGACGCTTGCCTTTAGCTATCTCACAAGAAGGGCACAAATGAGGCTTAGGAAGCAAACTAGTAACAAATAAACAAGTAGTCCCACTTAAAGAAGAAATAACATAATAAGGAACATGACCTCATCGACTATGCCATAGCTCGAATTAAGTCTTGGCTTTGTCTGCTTTGACAAAAGAAACTAAAGAACCAACACCATAATATAAAGTGTAGAAACCCCTCTCACTGTGTCATCGACCCACGAGCTCTTGGGTAACCTTGTTCTTAATAGTGAAAAAATGATCATCAAAACAAACAACAACATTTAAATCCTAGGTTTGTTTTCTAATAGACTACAAGTTATTGGTAACATTAGGAACAACCAAGATATCAGATAAAGTAAGAGAATAAAAAATCTAGGAATTGTCAGTATGAGAGATGTTTAGAAAATAATTGTTACTAAAATAAACCTGACAATTACCATGATATGGAGTGACACTATCCAGATTGGAAGAAGAAGAAATCATATGATTGGTAGCTCTAGAGTCCATATACCAATATGGAACAACACTAACATAATGTTGATTCTCCAGGGACCAGGCCGAGATGTATCCACAGAATTTGCAATGTTATCGCGAGATAAATGAGAAAACTTTGAACGATCTGCAACCAGATGACCAGGGTGATGCACCACTGGCACTAGGTTCCCCCGTCACTATGGCCAAACTTGTGAGACGGGCTACCACAGTTTCCTTGGCCATGCCAATTTTGGTTGCCACATGCAGACTAGCTCCCGCCGCAACAAGGTGGCTAGGTGAAAGACTACTCCAGTCCGCTAAAGGTTGTGTTGGGTGATCAGGACGTTGAAGTAGCACACGTTTTCAAAGTAAATACAAAATTATTATCCTTAGACATCACATTGAATAGATCGGGAGGTGGATCAATTGACATTTGAGTTGCACTATACTAAAAGAAAGAGGCACTCAAGCTTTGACTAAACAAAAGAATAATCTGATATTTAGTAATAGACTCACAGATGCCATAAATCCATAAGAGTCTCAAAATGAGAATAGTATTCCTTAGCGTACATATCATTTTGACGTAAGCTCATCGTGCAGTCAATAAGATAAACCTTACGAGTATGAGAACTATACTAATACTTAGCAGAAGTGGCCTTCCATACCTGAGCAGAGGTTTTGAAAACAATGTCAACGGACATGGAAGTGGCAGTGTGGGATGAATACAACAGAGTTTGAATCTGCTGATCCATCTTGATCCAGACAGAATGGTCATCAAACGTCACAAGGGGAGTCAATGACTTGTCAAATGAACTAGCAACAGAGGAAGAAGACGGTGGATCCGAACAAGGTGTGGATCCAAAAACAAATCCAAGTAAATCATACGACTTCAAGAGATAAGTGACCTATGATAATTGGTTCCATGAAGCTTGATGGTGATGCAGTTGATCTACGAGGTAAACTAAAAAGATGACAATCGAAATAGAAAGAACAAAGCACAAGAAAGAGTTGGAGAGACAGATCAGACCAACCACACAACAAGTTTGTGATTGATAGTAAAAAATTGACTTTGAAATGCTTTGAAAATGGCGAACGGGAAATGAACGAAGTGACCAATCGATGCTGGAAGGTGGTGGGCAATTGAGGAGTGGGATTCAACAGCGGTTGAATATGAGTGGTGAGCGCAAGTTGCCGGTGGCCAAATGACAGGGTCAGAGGGGGATATTTTTGGAAAACAAAACTAAGGAAAAAATTTAGTATTTAGGAAAACATGTCTGGTACCATAATAGGATGTGAAACCCACAATTGTTGGGTTGTCTATTCATATTTATAGGTGAGTACAAAGGGTTGCAGATTACAATTGTAAATGGAATAGGATATAACAAAACCAATTAAAAAGGATACTTTTCTTAACTTTCTTCTATTCCTTCTATAACTCTATTATGTAGAAGTAACACGAAAAATAACTAAAACCATGAGTCTGAGTTATGTAAAAAAAAGTTCAAGAAAATACTCGTCTTAGTTTCTGAATGGTAGAGTATAATTTTCCACATCATAGAAATGCTCAATTTTAATTTCTACCTTTCTATTGAGGTATACGCATGTATAGTTATGGCTTTCTTGTTTTGTGGGTTTTTAGGTTGTATATATATATATATATATATATATATATATATATATATATATATATATATATATATATATATATATATATATACTCCGCATATAGTTTCATACATAATATAGAATTCCGAAAGAGAAGAAGAAGATTTTGGACTTGAACACTATCAATTCTATGATCGTGTCGTGGATTTTGCACAACATGGACTCCAAATTTGCTTCGTCTATTCCCTTCCAAGACGAGGCAAAAAATATGTGGGAAAGTAAATATGTATTATGAATGGACCATGCTCACAGCAACTTTGATCTTAGATTATCTCTTGTAATTAATTCCTTCCATGTCTATTGATGATTACTTTCATAGTTTAACGGGTCTCTATGACGATCCTGGTCACCTCAAACCCTTACACATTTGTTTCTGTGGCAAATGTTCCTATGACATTGCTAGAAAGTTTTTTTGTTAATCACGATGAACAAAAGCTACATCAGTTCCTTATCATCATCAATGATAACTGTTTCGAAAACATGCCCTTTAATATTTTGTCTAAGACTCCTGACCCACCTTTACTCAGGGTTATTAAGTTGTAGCTAAATTAACCCGAGCGATGGTGTTATCAAACCAAACGGATCCAAAAAGGGATGCAATGGGGTGATGTCAAATTTAAATTTATAGTTCAGCACCCAACTCACTACTAAGCTACCTATGGGGTAGTTAGTGGCAAGTCCGGGTTTGTCCACATAGATGTTGGAGTTTAATAGCCAAGTAAACACAACCACGTACGGGTTGTCAATCTGTCTATGTGCTAGGAATAACTACTATTGTAAAATTGGGGGGGTTGGGGTTTTTCAATTCACAACTACAAACATAAAGCTAGAACACAAGTAAACTATATAGACAGACACTTGGGGAATATTTGCATAACATGGTTGATTAAATATTCCGATCCTCGATTCAATCACATATAAGACATCAACAATCTAATCTAGTGCTCATAACACATGGTGTGGTCGATGGTCAGCACTTCCTCATACCCGTCACGTAGGGTGCTCTTGCAATCTTTCATCGACATCGCCTCCGTAACTAGGGGAGTGCAACAATAGCCCTACCATTGCACATATTTGTTTCTCCCCCGTACGATTACATCTCAGACACCATATCACAAATGCTCTACTACTAGGCCTATAAAGAGGCAAATGGAGATAGGAAATTTATCGATGGCACTAGGGTCGCTAAACACAAGTTTTTCTACTAAATCTTATCTCTACATGTAACCATTTGGACCAACTCACCAGCTAAGATTGGTGTGTTGTCATTGTAACGGTAAAATTTAGAAAAGACCTACGTGCACACACCCGCAAAGACCCAAACTACGCTACCATATCACATCCATATTTCTCTTCCCCGATGAGTATCAATATGTGCAGCAACATGAATGCAGACTAGAGTGTGTGCTAATGGAGTATATCAGTCATGCAATTATAACAATTCAAGAACAAGCCAACATAATATCACAAGCACATAGAATTAGGAAGATCTAATGAATCTCACAAAACATAAAATCAACACATGAATACAAATATTACCCCCAAGCTATAGATTTACTTTCAAAACATGGAATTCAAGTATTTCATTGAATTCCATATTTTTGGGAAAAAGAAAAATAAAAAGGAGAAAGAGAAAGAACCTAGAGAGAAGAGAGAGTGTTTCTCTCTTTAAGCTACTCTTCAAACCCACAATACGATCTAAAAATGGCAAAAGCTTCTAACTCTAGTAGACTAAGGCTATATTTATAGTAGTAGGGGATTGAGCCTAAAAATGTCCCAAAATAAACCAAAAACCCTAGCAGCTGCCACTTGACACGGGGTACCACGGATGTCACAGTCTGTACCGTTGACATGGCCTTATACCGGCGTGGGGAGTCGGTCTTAGCACAGGTCATGTGCCTTGTGCTGGCACGGGAAACCAGTCTTAGCACACATGTGCTGGCATGGTCCGTGTCAACTGGCGTGGGCTCTCTTCTGGAGCTTTATTTTTGTACTTCTGATCCGCACCCCGTGTCATTTGGCGTGGGCTGTCAATCGGATCTTTATTTAGCATAGTTTTTTGGCACGAGCCAAACTAATCTTCACACCCTGTAGGCTGGTCTTGAAATTTGTGACTTGAAACAATACGGACCATGTGAAATAAAATGGCCTGCGCCTATACTTAGCCAAAATTTGGGTGAAAAGAGGACCTAGGGACACGACTAGTAAAAGGTGGCACGGCTCACGCCAGGATTGGGCACAGCCCGTGTCGCTTGGCACAGCTCATGCCAAAGGCCCCTAACACGGGCTGTGTGTGTGGTATGGGTTATGAATGTAGAGCCTCGTGCTTGGCAATGAACGGTCCGTGCTGACCTGTGTCTGGTTTGGCCAGCTGACATCTTTGCTCCTCTACAGATGAACCGTTTGTCTGATTTGAGAGTTCTTGTAGTTGATTTCATAGCACTCGAAAAGAAGAATCCAATGGCGCTACCCTCGAGGGCTGATTATTCTCGGATCTTTCCCAGAACTTTATGCAACTCCCAGAAAACAATCCTCCTTATCTTCCTTGACTGTTTTGAACTTCAACTCCGCCTATATTTAGCTAAATCCTTCTACTACCATGATTTAGAGCCTATGGCCTTCATTTTATACCATTCATGCGAATGACCTTCGATATCTTCTACCGTTCTTGTGAACGGCCTTCTATACGAATATGACAAAAGTACCTACAAGCCACCTACTAATGATGATCAAAAGGGAAGATTTAGGTGTCTATGGATACAAGGCATCCATTAGTATTAAGTAAGTCTACAAAATGCGGGATTTATACTAGAAAATCAAACATGGTCATCTAAACCCTTTGTCGTGTAAACCTAAATAACACTAGCAATCCAACAAGTAAAACAATCTACTTATTATGCTGAATGCATAGGTTAACGCATGCATAATGAAGAACAACAATCCCCCCCACACTTAAACCTTTACACATCCTCGAGTAAATAAAAATAAGAAAAGGCTTAAGCAAAAGATAGCATGTGGGTATAAGTTAGCCAATGCATTCGACTTATACCTAAGCTACCCTAGTTCCCCCAAAGAAGTAAGAATCTTGCAAGTCTCATACTCCCCAAAGATCCTAAAGTAACATAACCACCCAAAATAAAGTGAAGAAAAAGGTAAGCAAGAATGACAAGTGTTTAAGCTAGCTTACTTTCCCAAAATGTTCCCCAAAGCAATCCAAGAGTCCTTGCCAATAACAATCCACCAAGGAAATCCAAGAGGTCCTCGACTTGGTTGTAACTAAGGATAACTCTATATTCTCAACTTAGTTACAACCAAGGATGATACCGAAGAATCGTCAACCTAGTTTTCATTTTCTCTCAATTTCTCTCATTTTGCCTAGGAGCCCTTTCAAGTTTTTATCCTATCATTCACACATGTTGAGCTCACATTCTTATCTTTTTCCACCCGCCCTATCTTTTTTGCGTAGGTTCGTAAACCTAGTCGGGGCTAGCCTCTCATTTTTACCTAGGCCTTTCGACCTATCCGGGCTTTTCCCAATGTTATCTAAGTTGCCCTTTCGGGTTTCTAATTTAGCCGGGTATATAATTTTTAAATTTTCTATTTCAAAATTTTCAATTTTTTTGGTGTAGCACAAAATGCCCCAAAGTTGGGCTTCATACTACATGAAGATAAGGAAAAACAAAAAATTACACCACCAAAGTTTCTAAAACAACTACCCCAAGAAAAATTATGGATGCTACAAAGTGAGTTACACCACCAAATATGCAACAAAAACATCGCAACACAAATCAATCACCAAAACACCAAAGAAATAACAAAAACATCAATGAAAAACAACAAAAGCACAAAGGAATCTCAACATGAAAATCCCAAAGGCCCAACTACTCCCTCCCCCACACTTACAGCATGCATTGTCCCCAGTGATTCATAAAAATGGAACTCATAAGGGAAGTTGGGAAAGTAGTACCACTTACTCTTGTGGCGCTAGGGCCCCCATTATCTAGCCTTGTCTCGTCCTTCTGAATGAGCCAAGAGCCCTACCATGCCTCCCATTGGAATCTTTCCACCTTTCTTCTCCCCCACTGCTATGCATTCTTGTAAAAAGGCTACCACAAAGTTTGGGTAAAAGTTACCCTTAGTAATCATCGCTCAAAGGCAATGCACATAAAAACTCGGATACTGCGTAAGTTCACCATGGAAATATATCCCCATAGATGGAAAACGTTGAACATAGCGCAACACCAGATGAACTACAACGGTGCTTTTGCAAAAATTCTTCCTGTCTGTGCCCATCAAGAGCCTCCAAAAGTTTCCAAACGAGAAAGTAAACCCTGTCGGTGTGTCATCAGAACATCCTTTCAATATTTCCATCCAAAAGTGTGAGCCACCTCCTGATGTGTCATCGTGTATTCTTTGTCGTCCAAGTTAAATTCGATAGCTCCATGTCCCTCCGCATCCGTAACTTGCCAAAGAATTGCCAAGAATTCAAAGGTCCACCGGATATAAGTCTTTGAATGCTTCTGTAGAAAACCTTCTAGGCCAAACCGACCTAGCAAGTAGGTAACATGCTCGAGTAGGCCTAGAGCCTCTAAAGTGTCCTTGCACGTGAAACTCGTCTCCAAATTGTTTCTCTTTGGTCCATTCAAGTACTTCCACCTCCGGGCTGTAGTCCCAGAGATGTTAGTCAACCCCATGAACTCCTCCATCACAAATGCGGGGTTGCAAAGAAGGGAAGTCACCGGCTCTTTACTCCCAACTTTAGCCGGTTTCTTCCTTTTCTCACCCCGGGAAGATGTCCCTTCCTATGACACACTCTTTTTCAAGGGCATCCTAACACAATAAAGAAGAAAGTGGTAATGCAATAATACACAAGGGCAAGCCCAGAATATCATTAAAAAAGAACATTCTTCCTAAATAGCCTAGGCATTTCAAATCATGATATCATCAACATAGAGGCTATTCAATCAAGAAATATTCTCCTTAAACAAAAAACTCATGGCAATTCCTATCAACCCATCATCAAGATCATGCAATCTAGAATCATACCTCTTAAATTACCACAATACATGAAGATCATATCATCCAAGCATAATAGCACATCAATCAACCCACTCTTATTTCAACACAAGATCATTCACATAACCCCAAACAACTCCTCAAAAACATACTCACTTTCATAAATCATGCTTCAAATAACATCACCACAATGCTAAATAAAGAAAGTAAACATGAAGTTCAAAGGGAGGTGTTTCTCATTGACTCACAATCTTACTCTTCACCGTGTTTTTTTGTCCCTTTCTCAATTTCAACTTAATCTCCATGTCTCAGTTGATTTACGATTCTTATTGCATTATCCAATTTACTAATTCTATGTGTGATATTCAAGACCAACACTCAAGGAACCTGATTGGAGAATATAAGCATCGATATGGACTCTATTATTTCCAAAGTTTTCCTACAATGCAAGAAGTGAATGTTCCTAGATTGGCAGAGTTAGAGTAGTTGCATCTTTGTCTGGGGCATCAATCTGAACCATAAAAGTCATAAAAACTTATTGAACCATAACGACTTAATAATATTTCCTTAACCCTCCAAAATTAATCCTATGCCACATCTTGGACCAATTCATGCAGGAGCCAAGTCAGGAGCAGTGAGATGTAGCTCTTCAGGTTGTACTTTATTTCAATGGGTGTGCATGTCAAGTTATGAGTTATGAGTGTGATCTCTCCTTGCCCACGTGGTGTGATTCAGACTAGGCCAATTGTCCATTGACTCTTTTTCTATATCTGGTTGGCTTTGTTCCTTGGTGTTTCTCTCACCAAGAAATAACACACGGTCTCTCGTTTCTCAGTTGATGCCGGGTACTGTTTGATGGATGACCTTACTTTTGAGCTAATATGGCTTAAGGATCTTCTGGGTAGTCTTGGGATTCTTCACCCACGTGCGATGCGCTCTTTTGCAACGGTAAGTAGGCTTTGCATATTTCTCAAAATCCTGTATTTCATGAGCGTACGATGCAATATCGAAGTTTATAATTAATATGTGTGGTATGTTATTCAGAAGGTTTCATTGCTATCAGTCACATTTCCATTGATGATCAGTTGACTGATATATCAAATCCTATCAGACTTTTACAGTTACTTGCCTCCTTGAAAAAATTAATGTGGACATCTGATCCCCATGCTCAATGATTCATTAGGCTGATTACACAAATAACCAGAGAAATTCAAACCACTTAAAATTTAAGATGCGAAATCTTCAAGATGATTGTATGATTGGACGTGTAATAATTGTGCAAGTCTAAGCCTACAATACAATGTGAAACCAAACCAAAATAATTAGTACAATCCCAAAACACAGTACAATAAACCTTATTTTCTTTTGTTTAGTTTCATTTTTACTATCAATCAAGGGTATTTCTATCATTTTTCCTTAATTGGCATCGTTTTGCTCCTTATTTTCCTGAAACATTGTCGTTTATGTTGTGATTTTTACAAATTCTGCACTAATTTATTAAGAAATTAGGAAAAAACTTGATATGGGAAGGAAGAATGAGAGAATGGAGAAGAAGTGAAAAATGAGAGGTGCATTTTTCTTCATCTTCTAAGGGGGTATTTATAGGAGAACTTTGGGGTAATGGCATAGTATTACCCTATGGTAAATACATAGTGATGTAATTAATTATCAGAAATCTAGGTTATTGCTAATTAGCATTTCATTATTCATAACACTTCCCCTGGAATGCTCAGTACAATAATTACGTGTTCATGCTGCCTCATTAAAAATCTTACTTGGAAATACCAAGTGGGATAAAAACCACCAAAAGGGAAAAAGAGTGCAACCACGTATAGCTCTTCCTATGTTGGCATTGGTGATTTCTTCATAAACTTCTTAGTCTTCGCATTCCAATGTCATGAACATGTTTTTTAAACACTGACGTAGAGAGAGCCTTTGTGAGGAGATATGCTAAGTTTTCACAAGAACAGATATAATGAATGTTGATAATATTACTCTTTTCCAGCTCTTAAGTAAATGAAAAGAATTTCGGATGTGCTTTTTTCCGTCGCTTTTAATGTACCCTTCCTTCATTTGATTAACTCATGCGACATATAATTTGCTAGGAGACCACTTGTGGTTCTGATATGTCGTGTCATGGATCTCAACCACACACACTCTCGACTTGCTTCATGCAATGCAACAACCTCAGCATGATTTGATGATGTTGTGGTGAGTGTTTGTTTCTAGGAACGCCAATAAATCGCAGTCCCTCTGCAAGTAAACACATGCCCAGTTTGAGATCTCCCTTTGTGTGGATTTGACCGGTAACATGCATCTGCATAGCCAACCAAAACTAGTTTCGTAGTGTTGGGGTAAAATAATCCCAAATCAATTGTCCCTTGAAGGTAACAAAACACATGCTTGATTCCGTTCCAGTGTCTTTTCGTAGGAGATGAACTAAACCTCACTAATACATTAACATCAAAAGCTATATCAGGTTTAGTACAATTAGCGATATACATAATTGCATCAATAGCACTGAAATATGGTACTTCTGGACCAAGAACCTATTCAGATTCCTCACATGGATGAAATGGACCCTTTTTCCAAATTAAAGGATCTTACGACCATTGGGGTACTCAATGGATTTAATACCTTTTTCGTGTAATATGATTGATGCAAAAGTATCCCACTTTGCAAGTGCTCAATCTGCAAACCAAGACAATATTTTTTTCCCAAGGTTTTTCATTTCGACTCCTTCTTTAAGTAAGAGATTACTTCCAGAATCTCTTCATTGGTCCCAATGATATTCATATCATCAACATAGACATTAATAATCACACACCCGGATGTTGTCTTCTTGATGAAAACACAGGGACAAATAGGGTCATTGACACATCCATTTTTTAATAGATATTTGCTTAGTTGGTTGTACCACATGCCTCCAAATCGATTTAACCCATATAAAGATCTTTGCAATTTGATTGAATATCTTTCTCTGGGTTTTGAACTGAATGCTTCAGGCATTTTGAATCCTTCAGGGATCCTCATGTAAATTTCAGCATCATGTGGTCCGTATAAGTATGCAGTAACAACATCCATAGGTACATATTAAGTTTTTCATGAACTGCTAGACTAATAAGGAATCTGAATGTAATTCCATCCATGACTAGGGAATATGTTTCCCCAAAATCAATTCCAGGACTTTGAAAAAAACTTTGTGCAGCGAGTCTAGCCTTGTATCTCACAATTTCATTTTTCTCATTCCTTTTTCACACAAATACCCATTTGTATCCAACAGGTCTCACATCTTCAGAAGCGAGTCTAATTCAACTTCAATGGTCTTTTTCCATTCAGTCCAATCATGTCTATTTTTACACTTGGTAGCAGACCGTGGTTTGGTATCTCCATTATTTTCATCCATAACATCGCATGCCAAATTGTAATAGAATTCATCATCGATTTCCTCATTTTAGTTCCACATTATACCTATATTGGCAAAATTAATCAAAATTTCTTGATTTTCCACATTTCGTATTTCTACAGGAATATGTTCCTCCATTTTGGAGTTCTCTTGTTTATCTGATCCTTTTCTTTTACAAGGATTTTTATCTTTGGAACCGAGTGGTCTTCCACACTTCAGACGGGTTGTGATTTCATGAGTGACTTTGTTTTCAATTTTCCCTTTCGGGATTTCAGTTTGAGCCGGAGCATTCTCAGCTGGGATGTGAGATTTAGTCACTCTCTTTGTGTCTGTAAATGCATCAGGAAGTTGATTTGCTATATCTTGCATATGCAAAATCCTTCGAACTTTTTCATCACACTCTTTTGTATAAGGATCAAGATGCAATAATGTTGGTACAGACTAGGTAATATTCCTTTACAGTTATTTTCTTTCTCCCCCTAATGCTGGAAATCTTTCTTCATCAAAATGGAAATCAGCTAAACACGTTGTACAACTATTATCAGTTAGGGGTTCAAGGTATCTAACAATAGATAGGCTTTCAAAGCCTACATAAATGCCAAGACTTCTTTGTGGTCCCATCTTTATTCTTTGCGGTGGTGCAATAGGCACATAAACAATGCAACTAAAAATCCTTAGATGGGATATATTTGGTTCTTTGCCTGATGCAAGTTGTAGTGGGGAGTATTTATAATATGCACTTGGCCTGATACGAATCAATGCTGCAGCATGTAATATTGCATAAACCCATACTGAAGTAGGGAACATTATTCTCATTATTAATGGTCTAGCAATGAGTTGAAGACGTTGATCAGTGATTCAGCCTGACCATTTTGTGTGTGCACATGAGCAACAAGATACTCAATAACAATCCCAACTGACATACTATAATCATCGAAATTTTGGGATGTGAGTTCACTAGCACTATCAAGTCTGATTTTCTTGATTGTATGATCAAGAAACTGAGCTCGCAATTTGATTATCTTAGTGAGTAATTAGAAAATGCCATATTTTGAGTTGATAATAGGCATACTTGTGGCCATTTCCTATAAACATCTATCAATACCATGCAGTATCAAAATGGTCCACATGGTGGATGGATAGGTCCACATATATCACCTTGAATACATTCAAGAAACGCTGGTGATTCTGTTTCAACCTTTCCTGGTAAAGGCCTCATGATTAGCTTTCCGAGGGAACAAGCCTCACATTGAAAGGATTTTCCATGAGGGATCTTCTAGTCCTTCAATGGATACCCATGTGATTTTCAATAATTCTTCGCTTTATAGTTGACCCAGGATGGCTCAACCGATCATGCCATATGGTAAATATTGAAGGTTTGATCACTACCGTATTTTATTTGATTGCATTTATATGTGTGTAATGCAATCTAGTATGGGGAATTGGTAGTTTTTCAAGTGTGTATTTCCTTCTAGATTTATACACAATGAGAAGCATATATTTCATGGTACCTTTAGTTACAGAGTATCAAATCTATGAGAATATATATCATTGAAACTCAATAAGTTCCTTTTGGACTTTGGCAAAAATAAGGCATTATTTACTGTAAAAATTGTGCCATTCGGAAGTGTAAAGTTTGCCTTGTCAACTCCTTCAATCAGATCTACAGGACCCGATATTGTATTCACAATGGTTTGTGTTGGTTTTACCTTTGAGAAAAACCCTTTATCCTTTAATATAGTGTGCGTTGTTCCACAATCGAGAATGCAAATTTCTTCATTTTTAATTCTTTGGTTGGCTTCACTATTAGCTTTATCCATTTCACCACTTTAACTAAAAACAAAATAAATTTTGATAAGAAAGATAATAAATTTTAAGGGTAATATGCAAATATAACCCTATATGTTGGAGAAAGTGAAAATTTAACCTTGAGTTATTTTTTTAGTGCAGATATAACCCTACCTTTTATACATATGCAAATATAACACTAAAGTCATTATTCCAGCAATAACTGGCCATTTCTGGCCATTGATCGACCGAAAATGACCAAAATACCCTTCTAACCTAATACAAAATTTTAAAAGACAAAAATAACCTTATAGCTCTCTGAAACCACCATCGCCTCTGCCCTCTGAAATCACCGCCGCCTCTACCCACTGGAAAATGCCACTACTGCTGCCAGAAAATGCCACCGTCGTCGCCTCTTCTGCTCCCAATCGCCTAAAACCACCACTCCATTTTATTTTCTCCTCCCTCCTACAACCCTAGCCAAATCTCCTCCGCCGCCTCCTGAAACCCTAACCACATGAATCGGTCCTTCTCCTCACCGCTTCCATTTTTCTCCACCACCGATTCATTTTCTTCTCTGACCACCGCATCATTCTTCTCCACCACTTTCATTCTTCTCCACCGTCGCCGCCTGAAGTCATTCTTCTCCACCACTGATTTGTGTTCTTCTTCGACCAGCGCGACATTCTTCTCCACACCTGCCATTCTTCTCCACCGCTGCCGCTTGAAATCCTAGCAACACGAATTGGCTTTCCCTAGCCTCTCCCCTCACCACTGTTATTCTTCTCCACCACTGATTTGTGTTCTTCTCCGACCACCACGTGCAGTGGTTCGCTCCGACGAGGACGTGGGATTCACCACCACCGATCCGTGTTCACCACCAGCCCTCAACCGAAACTCTAGGCCATGCCACTACCATCACCATCCGCCACCATCCACCACCATTTCTGGTGTCGCTCAGCCAAGCACAGGAAAAATGATGAAACTAGCTTGATTGAAGTTTACCGATTGAAGTTATAGAAAATGAAAGGTACAGAAGACGAAGAAGATAAATGAGGAAGAAAAGGGCAAAACAATTTTAATGCTTTTTCATTTTTTAGAGGGACAAAATAGTCTTTTTGCCCAATTCCTGTCTAAATCTGTTGGAGAAGGTTATATATGCATATAACCTCAATATGCAGGGTTATATTTGCAATTTCAATTATTGCAGGGTTAAATATGCACTTTCTTCAATTATATAGGGTTATATATGCACTTTGCTCAAATTTTAAAGTAGAAAACTTTTAAATAAAACCATTTATATATATAAGAGATACAAACAGACATCAGACCATCTAGCTTCATCCACAACAATAGTTATACAATTCTCTTTCTTTTAGTTTCCACCATTTGTTGGTTCATCAAAATCACCAGCTCTGTCTATGAAATTATCATTGAAATCAGATGCTTCGAGATGAGTGGATTCATTGAAGTTGACCTCCTTTTCCTTTTCTTTTATGGACTCGTGGTAGAGTTCGCGTAAGCGCTGCAAAACTCCGCAGACTCTTGACACCACATCTGAAACAAGAGGTTCTACATCCCTTTGATGAATTGGCATCTTTTCCCCCTTTATGGGTACTTTCATGGTTCCTCTCATATTGATGCTTCTTGTGGTAGTAGTTACTAGACTTATAGGACAAATTGAAACCACCTCGACTCATCCGTAACCAAGACCTCGGCCTCTATCTCGACCTAAAAATAATTCTTACATTTAGGTTCGTCAGAGTCAACAACGTTTTCTTCAGGAAAGGCTTTTGAGCCAGTCTGGCGAGATTGTTCTTCATCAGCAACTCATTATTCTTTTCCGCAATGAGGAGACAAGCAATTAGTTCAGAATATATTGTAAAACCCCGCACATGATATTGTTATTCCAAGGTCACATTTGATGCGTGGAAAGTAGAAAGAGTCTTTTCCAACATTTCATTGTCAGTTATTGTAACCCCACAATATGTCAAGTGGGTTACTGCTGTATACATTGCGGAATTATAGTCACATACTTTCTTATAGTCTTGGAATCATAGATTGTTCAAGTCATTGTGGTATATGAGGAGCACTACATATCTTGTGTGATCGTATCTTTCTTTCAAATTTTCCCACAGCTCAAGTCGATCTTTCAGAGTGAGATATTCATTTTTGAGAGTCCCATCAAGGTGTCGACTAAGAAATAATAAAGATCTTGCCTTGTCAATCCTTGATGAGTTATTCCCCTCTTGGATTATCTCAAGGAGGTTCATTGATTCCAAGTACATCTCAACGTCTATCGTCCACGGCATATAGCTGTTTCCACCAATGTCGAGTGGACTGAATTAAAGCTTCACAAGGTTTGACATGATGCTAACTAATAGGGAAAGTAAAATAGTTCATTAGATTTAATTCAAAATACAGAAGTCTACGATGATTGCAAAAAATAAAGAGTACTGCATGATTCCGATCATCAGTGAAGAAAAACGAGAATCTTCCGGTGAAACTTCTACGGTGAGAATAGTAACATGTAATATTAAAATAATTACAACAACAAAGACAAATATTAGTCTAGAAATTTTATCGACATATTTAGCGAAAATATGAGGTAGAAGAGAGGATGTGGTTTTGTATCATTTGATGTTTTTGTATTTATAGTGTAAAATATAGCCGTTATATTACAGCTGGAAATATAGCCATTTATAATCGTTATATTAATTAATTGTAGTTACAATGTTAGAGGAAAGTGCAGATACAACCCTATATAATTGACGAAAGTGCAGATATAACCCTGTGCTAAATGAAAGTGCAAATATAACCCTATCTATTCATGTTATGTGCAAATATAACCTTTTCAGGCAGTTGGAGGCTGGAATATGATGAAAAGACTATTTTACCCCTCTGTAAAACTAAAAAGTTGAAAAAATACTGAAATTACATCCCTAAAGCCAGGTTCTTCATTTCCCTTTTCTTTCTGCATATTTCTTTCCCAAACCCTTTTCTTTCTGAACTTTTCTTTCTGAACTTTTCTTTCCCAGCCATTTTCTTTCCCAGACCCCTTTCTTTCATAGTTTTCCTTTTTTCGTTTCTCTCTCCGTTTTTCTGCTCCTTCCCCACTTTGTCTTTCTCTTCTTTCAAAGTCTATTTCATCGATTCATTGATTTTAAGGTTAGTGGCTTCACTGGTGGCATTGTGGATTCATCAATTTTTCTGGTGATTGGCTGAGCGGCACCGGAAATGGTGGTGGTGGTGGCTGGAGCTAGGGTTTTGATGGAGGGTTTGGATGAGACTGTGCTGGGATCGTCAGCTTTGGCTGCGCTAGGAATTTGGGGTGATGGCAAAGTGATGCTAGGGTTCGAGGTGGCATTAGGGTTTGGGGAAGGTGGTGGCACTATAGCGGGGTTCAGGGCAAGAGGTTGTGCTATGGGGAGGTGGTGTGAGGTGGCACTAGGGCACGGGTTCTATAGTGGAGGGGCTCCGGTTCTATGGTGGTGGAGAAGGGAAGAACGGTGGTGGGTTTGGCGATGGAGAGGGGAAGAATGGTGGAGAAGGTGGGCTCAGGTGGCGGGGGAGGGAAGATGGTGGTTGTGGGGCTTCGATGGTGGTGGAGCCCAGCCAACCCTGTTCCAGAAAAGGTCGACGTTAAGGAAGAATCTGGCGGGGAGCAGTAGCAGCGGGTAGTGGTGGTAGCCTGGCGGTGGCGGTGATGGTGATGGTCCCCGAGATCATGAACTTGACTAGAATTTTTCCAACATTAACAAGGGTATAATGGTTCTTCCAGTTTAAGGCTTAGGTCATAAGGGTATTTTAGTCTTTGCAAGTGGGTCAATGGACAAAATTTGTAAGTCAACGCTGGAATCATGGTCGAAGGGTTATATTTGCACTTTCATTCAATAGTCAGGTTTATATATGCACTTTCATTCAATAGTCAGGTTTATATTTGCACTAAAAAATAATTGAGGGTTATATCTGCACTTTTCTCAACATATAGGGTTATATTTGCATATTACCCAAAATGTTAAGAGTAGATTAGCAATGTAACGTCATCGGATAAATAGAAAAATATACTAGAGACATAATTAATCATAGGAGTATTAAAATAAAGAGGTTAAAGATTAGTTAGATGTAGATCACACCATTTTACTATAAGGTGGCAGAGCCTTCTGTGTATAGAAATATGGTGTTACACATTTAGAAAGTTAATAAGTCACATCAAATTCCCATAAGGTGGCAAAGCCTACTGTATATAGTAATATGGTGTTATATAGTTAGAAAGTTAATAAATCACATCACATTACCATAAGGCGGCAAAGCCTCTGGTGTATAGTAATATGGTATTATATAGTTATAAAGTTAGTAGTGTTATGTAGTTAGAAGGTTAATGATGTTATGAAGTTAGAAATTTAATTATTATAAATCACATCATTTCTACTGTGACTGATTTTATTTTTTTAGACATTCTAGTATGTTGGGATTTATTTGAAAATTGAGCCTTAAAAGGTAAGCTACTAGTTTGTAAATCTCATATTCAAACTGGAAGAAAATGAATACGAATTCTTTTATCTCTAGTCCTTTGGTCTTAAAATGAATGCATTTTCTTGGTTGTTGATATCCAACTTAAGACACAATGGTGATTATTTGTTAACGAAAAAACATTAGAAAACAACTTAATTAATGAAGAAGGAGAGTGATCGTGCTGATAATGTGTTGTAATTTTTACTAATTTTGCACTAATTTATTAAGAAATTAGCAAAGGACTTGATATGGAAAGTAAGAATGAGAGAATGGAGAAGAAAAGATAAGATGAGAAGAAGTAAGAAATGAGAGAATGAGAGGTGTATTTTTCTTCATCCTCTTAGGGGGTATTTATAGGAGAACTTTGGGGGTAATGACACAGTATTCTCCTATGGTAAATACACAGTGATATAATTAATTATCACAAATCTAGTTTACTGCTAAAGCATTTCATTATTCATATAAGTTTCATGTTTAATCATATTGGATTTCAGGTTTGACCTACTTCCTCACCCCCATCTCCCCCCCTCTCTTCGTGTTCTCCCCTACAAAATCATGCCATTTTGCGTCTTCAAAATTGCAGCAGCAGAAGGGGAGCACATTGGGCGAAGATCTGGACAAAACTATCGCATGTATACATCTCAGCAAACTCAACCAAGTCGGTAGTTCTACGCCTTTAATGCCACATCACAATTCGCTTATCTCAGATACAGCCTGCCAACCTAGACTTCCATTGATAAATTATCTGAGTACCAAATTCCTCTCTCGCTACAATAACTAAATCATCATTTCCCATCTCTCACCGAAAACAGTTTCTTTCTCTTCGCCGTTAACGGCTATTTCTGCCGATAACGACCACCTGAGAGATGGTTCCTGCTCCGTCGGCCGCTATGGCAAATAGCAACACCACGTAGGATATACCAAAAACTTTCCTAGCTGCCCTCCAGACCAAATCCCCGCCTCTAACGATATCCCTACCTAACAATCCCGAGCTAACCCCCAAATACAAACACTTAGAGGATCCAGCATGCCTTTATTCTGATGACCAAATTGCCAAACTCTCTGCTCATTATGCTAATGCATTGGTCGGTAAATTCACAAGGGGAAGGCTGTCGATGGAACAATTAGAGCTAGCGTTCAAGACGGTTGGTTTTGTCGGCAACTATCAACTGGGCTCCTTGGATTACAAGCACGTGCTAATCAGGTTTGATCAAGTTAATGATTACCAGAGGTGTTGGATCAAGGGCATTTGGAGTTTCAATGGAGTACAACTAAAAATGCTCAAATGGTCTCCTGACTTCTCCACCCATAGGGAATCTCCAATCGTGCCGTTTAGTGCAGTATCAGGGAAGTTCCTCTGTACTACTATAATTCTGCATCTGTTGAGGCCATTGGAAATAGCATAAAAAGCTTCATTAAGAATGATCTAGCCACTGAAATGCTCACTAGACCTTTTGCTATTAAACTGTGTGTTGAAATTGACCTACAGAAACCTTTGAGTAGTTTCATCAGACTTGGGTCAGTCACTAATAATAGAAAATACCAAATTGAATATGAAGATGTTCCTCTACACTGTGATCATTGTGCTAAGTTAGGCCACTCCCTTAATTAGTGTAGAGCCAACCCACAAAACATCAATGGTAAGCTACTGGATAATCAGGTTCCCATCCCACAAAGCCAAACTCAACCACAGTGGTAGGCGACTGGGAATAAATTTAACAAGGCACCTGTTATGACTTTGGAAAATCAATCTGTTAACCCTCTTCCTAGTAAAGGCCATCTAGCACATCAGAGAGCCACAACAAATCTCTCTCTGAACCCTTCCTCCTACTTACCTCAAATTATAAATGGAGAGCTTGAAACGGTTTCTCATCAATCACCAAGAATTACTCTAGCTCAGTCCCCTAACAACTCACCCCCAGATAACTCTCAATCCTCTCTCACAAAACTTTTAAATGCCACTGCTCTTTCTAATCCCACTCTTTTAGCCTATCAAAATTATGATATTCAAATTGGCTCCCACAGACTAACCCTGCATCAGTTCTCTCCCACTAACCCCCCCACTTTCTCTACAAAGAAAGATGGAAAATAGATTCTCTGTATTGCAGGATATAGACACCCTCCCTCAACCACAAGAACTCATTGATCTGGAAGTGCGGGACATGGTAGAGGAGGCCAGCTTTTCCAACAGCCACCTCACCCACTCAGCACTACTGCCTGATACCCTAAAAGGTAACATTGAACAGCAAGGTAAGTCAAAGCATAAAAAGAACAATTACCTTAGCCAGCTGAACAAGATGATGTTAAGATCAGCTACTAAAAGTCATAAATCATGTGAACAATGACACACACCTTCACTTTTAATATTCTGATATGGAATCTTAGAGGTATGGAATCTTCAATGCTAAGACTAAACCATCTAGTTAAGCTGAAGAAAATACAACTACTTTGTATCATTGAGCCTGTGCATGATAATAGCCAGTGTCAATCTTATATGGAAAAGCTCAAATTTACATATAATCTCCCTCTTCATAATGGAAAAATCTGGCTTAGGTGGAATGACCCAGTATCAGTCTACCTAATCTCACATCATAATCTGTTCCTGTATGTAAAAATAACTCACCTAATTTCGGTTATTGACATGGAAGCAGTTTTTGTTTATGCCCTTAGGATTAGGGATGGTAGGAAGTCTCTATGGAATGATCTGAGTGTACTCCCTAAAAATGAAACTATTTTCATAGGAGATTTTAATACAATTTCTTCACTTTCAGAATATAAAGGCCCTAGCTCACCTTCCCTAGGTAGTATTAGAGATTTTAACAATTGGATTAGCTCTTTTGGAATTCAGGAAATTAACACAGTGGGGAACCTATTTACTTGGACAAACTCAAGACTTAGGAATCCCACTTCTAAGAGATTAGATAGAGGACTTTGTACTATTCAGTGGAACAAAAAATTCCCATCATCTTCTATCCAAATTCTGAATAGACAATCCTCAGATCACTCTCCTCTCCTCCTACAGGTATCATCTCTAGTTAGTTCTCACCCTAAACCCTTTAGATTTATAAATTCCTGGTTTAATAGACCAGAATTATAGACCTAATCAAGGAAAATTGGTCAATTCCTAGCCCCCGGTCAGGAATGTTAGGTTTCTACCTAAAACTGATTAGATTGAAAAAAGTGATAAAGATTTGGAATAGGGACTGTTTTGGTAACATAGATGTCAATGTTGCTACTGCAGAGGAAGGCCTTAGATTACAGGAACTAGTTTATGACTCCTCTCCCTTAGATTCAGAATTAATCAAACTAAATGAGAAGAGGGCATTATTACTTAGAGCTCTAAAGGAAAAGGATTAATTTTGGAAATAGAAAGCTAGATAAAAATGGTTCAAACTTGGTGATAATAACACTCAGTTTTTTCATAAGACAGTACAGGAAAGGAACTGTAGACTACAGATTTCAAAAACTAAAAATGGATAGGGACAATGGCTTAACTCCCAATCAGATATCCAAAAAGAAGCTATAGCCTATTTCTCTGAACTCTTATCTGAACCCAACCTTATGGCTAATAACACTTATTACCCTCATTTTCTTAGCCAAATACCTACTGTCATTACTGAACAAGATAACCTAACTCTATCCAGATTAATACTTTCATTACTGAACAAGATAACCTAACTCTATCTAGATTAGTTTCAGAAGAGGAACTCAAACTACTGATAAAGAGTTTGAACAAAAATAGTAGTCCAGGCCCTGATGGTTTCTCTAGTAAATTTTATACTAAGTGCTGGGATTTTATTAAGGAAGATCTAATATCTACTGTCAATGATTTCATCTTAGGGTCAGATATGCCTAGGGGTATTTCTAGTTCCTGGATAACCTTGATTCCAAAGAAAGCCACACCCTCCTGCTTTGATGATTTCAGACCTATTAGCCTCTCAAATGTGGTAAATAAAATCTATTCTAAGGTTTTAATGGAAAGATTGAAACCTTATATGGAAAATCTAATTTCACCTAATCAAACTGCCTTCATGAAGAACAGAGACATTTCAGATAATATACTTTACCTGCAGGAAATGTTAAGATTTCTAGATAAAAAGAATAGAGTGCCTAACTGTATTCTTAAGCTAGACCTTAGGAAAGCTTTTGATAGGGTTAACTGGGATTTTTTAAAGAACATACTTGGTAGATTTGGTTTTACTGGGAGTTTTTTTAATGCTGTCATGAATAATCTATCCCAGGATCATTTCTCTGTACTTATAAATGTAATCCAGTGGACTTTTTTAAAGCTACTAGAGGCATCAAACAAGGTGATCCCCTTTCCCCCCCCTTCTCTTTTATATTTTCTCAGAAGCTTTCTCTAGGAGCCATCACACATTTCCAGTTACCCTCAGCAATCACACCAGTCTCCCACTTAATGTATGCTAATGATACCATTATTTTCATGCAGGTCTCAAAACCTAACCTTATCAAGATTAAAGCCTTCCTAGAAATCTTTGAATCTACCTCGGGCCAGAAATTTAATTTTGAAAAATCTAATTTTTACATTAGTAAAAGGGCTACAGTTGCTAAGATAAATCAGGTTAAGATGACCTTAAAAATGATCTTTTCCTTTAAAATACCTAGGATGTCCAATCTTTAAAGGTAGAACACTTAACATATACTTCCAACCTTTAATGGAAATTTTGGATAAAAAACTAATGAATTGGAAAAATAAATGGTTGAGTTTGGGAGGTAAACTGACCCTAATTCAATCTTGTTTATACTCCTTACCTCAACACTTATGGACTGTCACTATCCATATAGTTAAGACATTAGAGGAAGATGTCTACTTTTTTCTGGGGTGAGACTGAAGGGAAGAAGAATAAAGTTTGGAAAAAATGGTCTGATCTAGCTGCTCCTAGGTCTCAGAATGGTTTAGGTTTTAGATCAGTTCAGGCTATAATTGATTCTTGTTCACTTAAACTTTGGTGGAAAAGTCAATTGGGAACCACAATGTGGGTAAAAATGATTTGGTCCTTACCCCAAACACACAGAAAATCCATGACTTGGAAGAGAATATGCTCAGTTAACTCTTTTGCAGAAAATAACACTCTAATTATTCATGGCAGATGAAGCTGCAATTTTTGGTCTGCTAACTGGTGCCCTAATGGGCCACTTATGAATCTCATCCCTATCTCTACCATTTCTCCACTCTTATCTTGCTCAGTTGCTGAGTTTATAAGCAACAGAGACTCTATCCTACCACAAATTTCTCCTTTTTTAGAGCATGATACAATCTCTTTTTTGCATGCAGCAGAAATCACTGAAGACGGAGAGGATAGATTAATCTGGAAACCAAAGGTGACAGGAGCTTTTACTTTCAAATCTACGTATAAGACGCTTACCTTCTCCTCAAGTACCTTCCCTGCTACTCAGCTTATATGGAATCCTAGAATGCAGAAAAAGATTTCTATTTTCACATGGAAACCGATGCACTCTTTCCTGCCTTTTGATTATGTGCTGATGAAATGTGGTTTTAGTCTTGCTTCAAAATGGCCTGCATGTAATCACTGTGATTCTCTCCAACACCTTTTTATCTCTTGTCCCTTTGCTCAATCAATATGGAATAAGATGGCAGCTTTACTAGATTTTAATCTTCGTAGTCTGGATTCAATAAATGAAAAGTTCTTTTTATTCTGGAATTGCAATGATCTTCCAAGAATGCATCAGCTGATATGTAACATACTTCCCTCTCTGATTTACTGGTGCCTTTGGAAGGCTAGAAATGGTCTATATTTTGATAACAAACACTTCTCTCCAGTTCAAATATGCAAGGAAATCAGTGATCTAATTTACCTATCCCTCTATGCCAAACCTTGCCCCTCTAGTTCTTCCCTCCCTATGAGCCATAGTTTCTCTCATCTGATCCCCTCCCCTAGACCACCACCTAAACCTACAATATCTATTGTCTTCTGGGAAAGGCCGAAACCAAACTGCATAAAGATCAATGTTGATGCTTCCTGGTCCTCTACTAACTCCACCGTTGGTCTGATTGCTAGAAACTGTGATGGAGTTCCATGCCTTATAAAGTCTACTGCCATATCTACAGTTTCTTCACTTCAAGCAGAAATTATAGCCATCCTACTTGCCTGCCAAGGCTATCCAGCTTTGGATAGTTCCTTCACCATTGAATCTGATTCTTTGCTGGCTGTGAACATGATCAAGAACCCTTATACTGCACACTGGAATTTTTCACTTTAGCCTCTAAGGTGCATTCCCTTCTAAAGAATGCTGACCTTAAACATGTGTTCAGGGAATGTAATTCTGTGGCGGGTGCAATTGTTAAGGATCACCCAGCCCACAGTAGTGGACTGGTTCTGAACCTTTCTAATATACCTACACACATTAGAGGCCTCATCTCTCTAGATAGGGAGCACACACCCTATATTAGAACACATAGGCACGACTCAAGGCAGGATTGATACTGCTAATATTCTGTCATTTGGTTTTCTACAGGTACTAGAGCTGAACTCTACTTCAAAGCCTCTTCTGTTGCTGATCTCTACACATACAGAAATCCATCCCTAATGATCAGCCACTTAGGCTGCTCTGGATCTGAGAATGAATGCTCAAATTTACAACTCTCTGCAACTCCTAGAACGAAGATTTGGTCATGTTTTAAGCTCTTAATTTTGATGTGCTAGAATGAAGTTGCCTGGCCAAAGGAAAGAATTAACACAGGGGGTGGTGATTCTTTCTTTTGGAATCGCAACTTCCACTCCTAACCTCCTTCATATTCACTAGATCCGTCAATTCTCATTTTCATTACTAGATGATAGGTATTCTTTTGGAGGCAACAATGTTGCCTCAATGATCTCCGTGTACAAAACATTACTCTGCATATATTTGTCTTTACAAAGGCCTGGGGAACCTTCATTTAAAAAAAAACAATTCGCTTATCTCATTTCTAGACAAAAAAGCAAAAGGTTCATTCTTTGTATTTTTTTTTTGAAATTATATTTGGGGATTTTATATGTTAGTTTATGGACTCTGGTGATCTTGGATTTTCAGATCATATATAAAATTTTGGATTACGGAACATTGGCTATGTAGGTTTGTTAGAGAACTGAGACTACTGTGTTTTACAAATTGTTTTGTAGCATGGAATTTGTATGATTTTTTACTTGATGTATGGAATTATAAGGTTTAAACCAGCGAACTATACCAGTGTTGTTGCCCTAAGTTTTGCAGTGTAGTATTTTTTTCCAAGAGGATCAATGCCTGTTGTTGCTAGAACTGTGGGAAAGCAAGTATTTACTGTTACGAGTACTTTACTTGTATGACGTTGTGCTATGTTTGCTAGGTGAACTTATATTATCCTCGCTCTTGTAATGAACTATGTGTTTATACAGGCTTGGGGAACCTTATATAATCCCCCACTTTACGGTGTTTTAATTAAAAAAAATATATATTATCCAAGCTCAATGATATTGTATATGATGTAGATTACAACTATACGTTGAACATGTTAAAACATGTACGGTTTATCATATACTTTATATGCTTCAGATGGCTCTAAAAGGGCTATTGGGGGAAGGTGGGAGCGTCTTCCGCTTGAAAGCATGCTCTGGTTATTTATAACCTGTATTTGGTCGAGTTTTGTTATGTGATTAGACCTAAAGGGAAACAAGGTGATACCACATTCGAAGTTGAAATTTTGAGCCACATGCCACCACCACCATTTAGGTGAAGGAATGCACCACCGGTCCACCACCATATTCTACGAAAAGGTGGTTTTCTTTTATAATTCATTAGGTTTTACGATTATTTTTAAATGGTTTCTAATTTATGCGACATTTTGTGTTGTGACCCCAATTTTCGGTTACACTTCCAAGACCGGAAATACATTATGCGATGAAATTATCCTTTTTAATTGTTCCATATCAGAATGTTACTAAGTATTACTTTAATATTAAAATCATTTAGAGTTTCATATTTCACATATTTGAACACAAAACTTTGATAAAATATTGAAGCTAGGACACCTGATAGAATGTAAAACCCACAAATAATTGTGGATGTGTGCATTCATATATACAGTGAGTACAAAGGGTATGCAAGACCTAAACAAATATGGAACAAGATATATACAAAACCAATAAAAAAGAGTATTCCTTTCTCATCCTGATTCTAATTGATTTACATCTTTATTACCCCCCCCCAAGCGAAGCGTAGGACTGGTCACAACGCAAAGCTTGGAACATAAGAAATCAAACTGAGGATGAAGTATTCCCTTTGTAAAGATGTCAGCAAGCTGCAAGTCTGTAGAAACACGAGTAACCTTGAGCTTGCCATAAGACACCATCTCACGCACAAAATGGTAATTGATATCAGTGTGCTTGACTATCTTGTGTGAAACTGGATTTTAAGCTAGAAAGAGAGCACTATTATTATCGCACAACAAAACATGAGGCGCACGAGTCTATACATGTTAATCTCGGAGAAGATTCATCAACCAAGCTAGTTCCACAGCAGTATTTTCCATAGCACACTACTCTGATTCTGAACTAGAACGAGAAACTGTGGGCTGCTTCTTAGCCCTCCATGAAACCAGGTTTCCACCAAAGAAAATGACGTAACCATATGTAGACCTACGAGTCTCAATACAACAAGCCCAATCAGCATCAATGTAACCCAGAACTGGTAAAGTAGGCGAATTTGCACAGAATTGAAGACCATAGTGGAGACTACCACATACATAGCACAAAATTTGAGTAACAACCTGGTAATGGTCATCAGTAGAAGTCTGCATATACTGACTGGCCGTATTCACAACATAGGAAAAGTCGGGACATGTAATCGACAAATACTGAAGTGTAGCAACCAAAGAACAATAAAGTGTGGGGGTTTTCGAACAACTTAGCGGACGAGCTAGAAAACTGTGAAAAAGCCACAAATGGTATAGCAACTGGCGCAGAGTCCTGTATGCTAGCTCACAGTAAAATGTCCTTGGCATATCTGGCTTGACCAAGGAATAGACTTTTGGAAGTGCAAACAACCTCCACCCAAAAAATATTGCAGAGTGCCAAGATCGGTAATCTTGAATTCCTAATTATACAGATCAATAAAATTTCTAATGAGATGCCCATCATTCCCAGTAAGAATAATGTCATCAATGTAAACCAGCAAGTAAAGTAGAGAGGAACCCTGTGAAAATACAAATAAAGATGTATCAGAAGAACTGCATACAAAACCAGGCCAATAAAAAAAAGAACTGAATCATTGAAACCAGGCACGGGGAGCTTATTTGAAACCATATGGCCTTACGCAGATGGCAAACACAATCAGGACGCATGGGGTCTTTGTATCTGGCAGGCTGCTTTATGTAAACAGGAGAGTCAAGAATGCTATTTAAAATGCATTCTTAACATCAAGCTGTCGTAAAGGCCAATTTTGAAGGACAACAAGAGATAAATAAGTACGAACAATGGAAGCCTTCACCACTAAACTGAAAGTATGATCATAATCAAAACCAGGTAATTGCGAAAAACCCTGAGTAACTAACCTTGCTTTATGCCTCTCAAGAGAGAAATCGACCTTGTATTTTAGTCGATAATCCCATTTTGAACCAACAACATTGACATTGGAAGGATGGGAAACCAAATCCCACGTCTGTTGAGTGCAAAGAGCATCCATCTCTGAGTCTATAGCAGCAACCCATTCAGGATCCTTGATAGTCGAGCGATACTGTGTGGCTCGGTCTTAGAAAACAAAGCACTTAGTAAACAAGAAATATCATACTCAGAAAAATCCTTGTACCAGAGAAAACCAGTGTGCAATCGAGTAGCCACCGGATGCCGAGAAGAGAGACCTAAAGCTTAAGATGGCACAAATCCCAAGGCTAGCATAGAACCCAAGGCAGGGATAACAGCCGAGATGGAGAGTTGGCTGACAAAGTCAGCGGTGGAAAAATAAGGGATGCCAAAATGACCGGCTGAACCACCGGATGGGTGGCGGGTGGTGCGTTTCATGCATTGCTGCAGGAATGCCCGGTGTGTTAGCTGTTGGCGATGGCATGTGCGAATTTGCTGGTGGCATGGGTAGCAGTGGTGCAAGCTGCTGGTCACCATGTGGCAAACAAACACAACTTTCAGATAAACTTAAGCTCCCTGTACATAATTGTCCAAAATAATGGGCGATGTGGCTTAAGAAGATGGCTCAAACAACTTCGACGGTATTGACAAAGTCTCCAAAAATGTTGAAACATCCTGTGATGATACATCTGAACAGAACCAGTACGGGTAGCTAGAAAAAGCATCTCATCAAATCGAGCATGTTGAGTGATGTACTCTTTCTTTGTAAGAGGTTCAAGACAACAATAAACCTTAACTGTGAATTGTAACTAAAAAATATACAAGACATACTCCGAGGAGCTAATTTATGCGCAGCTTAGGGCCTCAAATATGAAAAAACTTGATAACCAAATGGATGAAAATTGGAGTAGTCAGGCGCAATACCAAAAATAACAGAGAGTGGAGACGGACCAAATAAAACAGGAGTAAGCAACCAGTTGATTATGTAGACTGCTGTCGAAAATGCATCATACCTAAAGGAGTGATGAAGGACAAAATGAAAGAGCATCGAAAGACCTGTCTCAGTGATATAATGATGCTTCCTCTCTGCGAAACCGTTTTGCTCAGAAGTATAAGGGTAAGAAAGCTAGTGATGAATCCCCTTAGACACAAAATGAGATTGCATGCGATGATTTAGAAACTCGGTTCCACTATCACTTTGAAATACTTTATTAGTGGTGGAAAATGGTTCTTAACAAGTGCTTCAAATTGCATGTAAGCCTCCAAAAAATTAAACTTTCTTCGTAGAGGATATAACCAAGTAAACCGATAGAAATTATCAATAAAAATGACATAATAAAGGTAGCTAGCATGAGAGACAACATGCAAGAGTGCCCAAAGGTCACAATGAACTAAATCAAGTATGCGTGGCATGTGTGTTAAATTATCACTAAAAGAAGGATGTTCTCCTTTAGCCATCTCACAAGAAAAACACAAATGAAGTTTAGGCAGCAAACTAGTAATAGACAAACTACTAGTTCTACTCAATGATGAAATAACATAAAAAAGAACATTTCCTAAACCACTATGTTGTAGCTCAAATGAGGCCTTGGCTTTATTTGAATTTTTAAAAGAAACTAAAGCAACACCACAATAATCTAGAATATAGAGACCTCCCTCAATGTGTCCTCGGCCCACGAGCTCCTTGGTAACCTTGTGAATAGTGAAAGAATTGTTATCAAAACAAACAACAGCATTTAGATCTCTGGTTAACTTGGAAGTCGATAATAAACTCTTGTTGATGTTTAGAACAACCAAGACGGCGGAGAAAGTGAGTGAATATTAAAATTGTGAATAGCCAGTGTCAGAAATATGCAAAGAAGAACCATTTCCAAAATAAACACGATGATTACCGTTATAATGAGCAATACTATCCAGATTGGATACAGAGGCAGTTGTGTGATTGGTAGCACCAGAGTTCATGTACCAATCAGCAGTGGCATTAAATTGATGTGGTTGCAATATATCTGCGAAATTGGCAACATCATCGTGAGATACACGAGAGAGCTTGTAGTAATATTCAGCAAGGTGACCGGGTCGATGACACCACAAGCAGACATGGGTGCCACCACCATCACGGCCTCCCTGTGGGTTGAGCAGCCACCGCATGGAGCCAGAAACTGGCCAACGCCCTTTCTATGCCGCAGCTTCATTCGCCTTTACCACATCTGTTTCCGCGGCCTCCTCTTCCATGGGTGGACTGTCTGGACAATGGCTGAGATACAGAAAAAGAAGCAGGTCCAGAAGCAAAACTCGATCTAGCTTTAAAAGAATACTCTAAAGCTTCAGCATCAACCACAATAGTAAACAGCTTAGGGGGTGTATTTTCAATCATTTGAGCTTGTGAAAATTGGGAGAATTAATCACTTAAACCATGACAAAATAACAGAACAATGTAATCATCTGTAAGGGTGTGACCATAACACACAATTAATCAAGAATATCTTTAAAGCGAGAGTAGTAATCCTGAACATACTGATCATCTTGACGAATGTCATAAAAATGATCACATAGATGAAGAAAACAAGCACGAGAACTGTTATGATATTTAGTCGACAGAGCATCCCATACCTGAGCAGCAGTGATCATACCATTAACTACTGGCATCGAAGACGGATTATGGGATAAAAAGGCAGCTACTTGGACTAGCTAATCTGATTGAATCAAAGCACCATAAGCTTCTGCGGTAGGTTTTGTTGATTTGGCATCATCGAAATCCTTGTCAGTAGATCCCTTTGAGGCTAAACTGGTTGGTGGAGTCAGACACTTGTTCATTCCATCAGCAAAATCAATTAACTTGGTAGCACACAAAACAGAAGTAACCTGAGTATGCCAGTGAGCGTAGTTGGAACCATCAAGCTTGATGGTGATGCACCTAATCAATGATGGAAGCGTAATTGGCGTCATTAGGAACAAATAGGAACATATCCAAGCACAAAAGGAAAATCAAATTTCTCTTAACACATAGCAAGCTTGTGAATGGTAGTTGGAGAATAATCTAAAACTTTTGCAAGGATGGAGTAGCAACGAACAGCAAAAGAAAAATAGCAGCGGATGGCAATCGGTTGACGCGGTGCGTGAAGGAGACGCGGTAGCACACGGGCGGGAAACCAGTGGTGCATGGATGCGGCATCTGAGATGCTCTGATTAGCGATTGAAAACACTTGGGTAGCGGTGGCGATTGGAGTAACGATAGCGGGTGGGTGCAGAAAAGATTGAAAACCGAAGAAAGTTTTTTCTAATTTTTGGGAAAAGTCATAGAATATTTAAAGAGACCTGACTAATATCATGATAGAATGTAAAATCCACAAATAATTGTGGTTGTTTGTATTCATATATATATATATATACATAGTGAGTACAAAGGGTATACAAAACCTAAAAAATATGGAAAAATATATATGCAAAACCAATTGATTTACATCTCTATTAAAACCAATGCATTGGTTATGTGCGATAGAAAATCACCCAAGGGTGGGGGTTGATATATTGGTACCCCAAGCCCAAAAGAACCAGAGTATAGTACGAGTAACTTTACAGAAGTCTAATCCCTGATTCATACCATTTCTGTCAGTCTATGATGATTAGCATGTTTAGTTTTGTATCTAGAGGTTATGTGCGACAGAAGTTCCAATTTTGGAAGTTTATTAGGAAAATATAGTTACTTACCATGTGCTCAACAAATCAAATGAGGTGGAAACTAACCTACTAATAAGGTGAAGTTGTTTAGAACAAAATATTATGAGCGTAATAAATTGCATTGTTTGGATCATACCTTCCAATAAACAAAACATTCTTCATTAAACATGATTCTATACATGGCAACATTATCAATAATTTAATTACCAATCTGATTGGATGTCCCAGATTGAGATCATTGGACATATCTCTCTGTATGCTTAGTTTCCCTAACAAGCTTCTTGGTTTCATAAGTCGTCTTCCTCAATTGTATTATCTTCTTCACCTTTGTTTTCATTTTTTTGTACATCTCCACCATGTAAGATTTTTCATCATTTTCATCTATTATTATGTGTCACATTAGGATAAGAATATGTAATGAAATCATCAGTAAAGTTATATTGAAAAAAACACCTATGTGCGCCCTATCTTGCTATTTTACCGACAATCCTTTGCAACTATATCCCATCTATGAGTTTCCATTTCTTGTTCTCAAGAACTTATGGTCATACAGTTTAGGAGGAACTTCCTTGCTCCTTAGATGAACGCCTTATCTAACTTTGGTTATTTGGTAATGAGTGACCCATACAGGAGCTTGATAGCCTTGTTCTTTGAATGCACAACGAATGCCAATATGTGTTGCACAATGGTATATTTGGGATTAATCTTCACTTTCTTCCTAAAATAGTAAAACAACGTAGCAATGGTGAATGTGGGCTCCCTGATGTAACCTCCCACTGGCACCAAACTCCTTGCTACCATCTCGTATATACTCATCTGTTTAATTAACAAATACTTGAGTTTATAACTCTCAACAGAGTTAGGATAGGATATATACTTATTAAAGTACAACTGGTTAGGATTCAAAAGGGGAGTATCAACATGTACGTGCATGTTTTAAAGCTGATACATGCTCAAAGGACCATCAGCAGCCACGAGATAACAATCATCAAGGCTATTGTACGAGCAACCTAGTAAATCACTGATCTTTCATGGATCAACGCCAAACCGTATACCATTGACCATAGTAAATAAATACCCTCTCTCTAGATCCACCATGTTAGCATTAAGTTGACGCACTTTTTCGAAGTGTGATTCATCGTTAATGGAAAGGATTTTGAAACAACATTGGAATTCAAAAAGTTCACCAATACTACTCCACCCTAAAGTCGTGGTATCATTAAGATCAAGCACATAAAATTCTAGTAAACTGGAATTTTCTAACATAACATTGCACCTTTGAGAGGCCGCAAGAGACACGAACCTCGTAGCATCAAAAGTTGTCATCAATTTCTTCCTCCAAGCAATTTGTTTTATCTGCCTAGTAGGTCTGTCACGAGCGATGGAGGTGGATGGCATCCTTTTAGTACTAAAATTTTGAAAGAGTTTGAAGGAAATTGTCTGCCTTAAATATGAAAAAGGTTTTTCACCCACAATTAATTTTGATTTGATAGGACTCATCGTCGGGGTATTTTTATATAATCTACTTAGGTTCTGAAACCGTAACATATATCGAAATGATATTATTTTATAATTTTGTAGATTTTAATTTGTCCAGTGCTTTTCTGAAATGGGTACTAGATACGTAAGACACGGGTTCCGACTTTGAAATTTTATTTTTGAAAATACATCTCGTCTATGGACTAAGATCCTAAATAGGAACTTCTAAATCATTAGTCGTCTTCTATTGGTTAGATGAAGTGGTCGCCTTTTACTTAGGATGGTGACACACAATATTGCAAAATTTGATAATGACTCCACTAGAAAGTACACATTTGTCATGTTACGAACATGTAATATAACAATACCGCAATTCGTAATGTGAAATTACAATCCCATCATCGATCCTGAAAAAAAAATTACATCTTAAAAAATTCTTGGGTATACAGCACAAACATTTTTAAAGAGCATGGAGGTACAATATGACATCATTCTTGCCTTCATCCTCTTCATCGCTACTAGATAAAGAGGCGTGTCCAAAATCTGGCTCGTCTTTGTTTTTGCTTACTTCTATATCAATTCCTTTCTCCCGATAGTAAGTTCCTTGCTTGGTCTTCAATTCTTTCACCTCTGTCTCCAGGACTTCTATTTTGCTATTGAAGCACGCAAACAACTTCATTCGCTTAAAAAGAAATCCTTTATCGAGGTCTACAGACGAACACCATATAATTCAAAAAATTGCATTTAAATATAAAAACCTAGATAATAATGAATGATTTATGACTTAATACATGCCAATGATAATGCACCAGTCTCTAAATCTCTAACCCTCTTTGCACCTCTACCAGCTACCCATAGAACCACCTTCACCTTAATATTGTTGGTATCTTCATCCATTTCAAGTATTTTCAAGTCAAGAAACTTCTAATTATAGTATTCAAGCCACAACGGGCGATCTGTGGGTAAAACACCTTTTTCTTTGATCATCCTAGTGACCAAACACCAATAGGGGAATTCCTTCTTCGCACATCGACTTTGTTCATAACAATATCGTGAACCCGAGATTCAATGGTTTCTTTTCCATGGTTTAATACAATATCATACACCTTCCAATCATGGGCTTATAAACATACCCCCCCTGATGGAAGGACATTAATGGACACCCACTCAAAAATTAACTGTTGCTCCACGCTTAAAACAGACAAGTTATATTTGTCCCTTGTCCAGACCTTTCACTGTGTAACCTAAAATACTTATGACCCATTTCATGGGATACAGTTTCTAGGAGTTCGTCTTAGCTAGACAAGATTGTTGATGAAAAAGTCTCATTAGGGTCAGGGACATTGAGCGTAAAAAACTAGGTTCAATCTAGGGACATCCTAACACAACATTCATTGTGAGTTTGCTAAAAATCATTGTAACTCCATTAACCTTGGTTACCCTATCATCGTCACGATGTTTCCCCAAATTTGCATAAAATTCTAGTACTTCGTCGGTGTGGGTTGGACTTTCCATTCTAATTAGGTTATGCAAATAACTGGGGTAGAAATAATCTAATATGTATTCAAAATTCAAACCAACTACGGAATTGGGGTTCAACACCTTGGTTACAGTGCATTTCTGCATAGCCATTGAATATAACACTCATCTGCTGCCAGGTTGAAGAATTCACGACTCGTTGTGGGCTGAAGAATGCTCGTGCCTCTTTCTCTCCGGTTTCACAACATAGGAATCTGTTTCCTCAAAATTTTCCCATCATCTAGTTCCTTCCATGGCAGATTGGACTTTGTATCTTGACCAGTAAATCAAAATGATGAAGGATTATTTGGCTTGCTTTTTCCCATAGTTCTACCCATTATCACTGAATATCAATTGGGGAAGATTTAATATTAATGATTGGAGGGAAATTTGGAGAGTTGGTATACTAAGGTTTGTTTTGGAGACTTGGGAGAAGAATAATTTTATACGCTACAGGTTCATAAATTGGCTGCATAGCCATAAGATGGTTTGGAATCAACCAACGTGTATTCCAAAGTTGGAACATAGGTATGAAATCAAAATGATTTTCTTTTCCCATTACCGGTTTCTATCCTGACACGGGAATTGATCTCGTAACTGTGAATGTTGGAGCTTTTAATGAAACTGAAACAGGTTCCAAAATTGGAACCTTCATAAAATGGTGCATTAATTGAAGGATTAAAGGAATTTTAACCGCTTTACTCCATACACTGACTTAATTTATTACAACGACTGCATCTTTTCACCCACAAAAGTACAAAAAATTCAATGTTTCTCCTTCTCCAAACCCTTTTTATGATTTCATACTATCAATCTCCTAACAATCCTTTAGATTACTTCACCCACCCCCACAGATTCGTTATTTGGATTCATCAACAAGACAAGATGGTGACAAGCACTCTAGGATTTTGAGATGCATACATGACAGGTTCTGGATCTCATTCACTCTAAAAAGTATTTGAGAACCTGAATTTATCAGTTTGTGTTCATAGAGTACTTTGCAATCTTTTCTCATCCCGAGTGTATGTTATGTTCTATAACCGTTTTCGTCAAAATGAAAAAATTGTCACAAATTATGGTCTTAACCTACCCACATGAAAAGGATCATAGTGGTAGGCTTCTTTTTTAACCACTATTTTTCATTTGGAGTCTTTACAAGGTCTCAATTTTTTATCTTTTATGTTTTGTTCCTCGATCTTACGGTAGGGTTTTCAGCATTCTTTAAATTTAAACGAAATAATATTTTGATTCCTAAATTTTTTATTTTGGTTAACATGTTCTCGTTATTTGATTGATTTTTGAACTAAAAATTTAAATTTCTTTTGCCAAAGTTTGGGGTTGTTGAATTCAGGCAAGGTGGGAATAATCGGTGGATGGAATACTAGTTTGCCTTTGGTACCATGTGAGACTCGAAAAATCTAATGATGGAATGAAATGCATGCTTCCAATTTTGCCTTATTATTCATTAATCATTATCACAATGTTTTACTTATTTAATAAATTTACACTATATTGTAATTAAACAACAGGACACCAATATGGAACCTTAGTTGTCCTAAAAATCAAATAAACGAAAGACTTGTGGAATTTGGGTCAACAATTCGAAGAATTTGAGATTGAAGACCTTGCCCCTAGATTCTCAAGTAATGCATTAAATATACAACACAACGGCATCTCTATAAGAAGTAATATTATACCATTTTATTCTTGTTTGTCTAATATTCAATTCTACGACTTATTTTCCAATGCTCTTCATTAGGTATTAACATCATTGTTAAATATATTACTTTAGTATTTAGTTGGAAGATCTTTTGGTTCTTGGACTTATTTTAGTGTACCAAAGAAATGCTTTAAATTAAGATAAATAATGCAAATATTTTTTTGTGAGATCTATTCCAAGATTGGAACAAGATTCTACGATATCAAGATGCAAGGAAAAAACACAAAAATATCAAGATGCAACAAATTCCAGTATCATTTCCAATGTTGGAATCGATATCTTTGTTGCAACTTTCAAAACCAAAATAATACCCAGTATCGTCACTAGGACTTCCAAGGTCATTCCCAATATCAGAACAAAAACTACATAGTACAATCGCTAATATGTAATACCGAAAGGAACACCAATTTTGGATGACAACCAGATTAGATTGCGGCGGCTTGAGACAACATCGAAAACAAGTAGAAACAATGACACCGAAAATAATTTTTTACCGATAACAGAAACAACATCGACTTAAAATGATTGTGTATATTTCATTCAGATGGGCACCACTCATGCGAGTCATTTTCACTTCTATTTTCTTAACAAGGATTTTACTTCAACTTATTTTAGTCGCTAAAAGCACATGTAATTATCTATAGAACTATGAAACCTATAATTCAATGATATTAATCTTACCACTAAAAGGATATACATCTGCACAACTTCTGCTAGGGGTTTTCATAGCTTATATATCTGAAAAGAGGTTGTTGCCACCAAATTCGGCGGCCTCTTCCCATTCTCCCTCATCCCAAAGCCACTCCATGCCTCCTCCCTTTCAGAACCAAACAAATCAACCTTTTGCTCAAATGGATCTTTTGAAAGACATAGGTTCCTCGTCACATATGCCAAGGTAAGACACTACCCTAAGCGCTAGTTGCCACGATAACCAATTTGGTGGTTGTGGTTAAGTTCAAACCAAACTTAGGCATCACAGGTTTTTCAGGTCTAACTTTTCTAGCGACACGAACTCACACTTTGTCCTAATCTCAATAGCACAGACTATAAGGTGCACACAACAATCATGAGGCAGTGCTCACTAGTGGAAAATCCTCGATTAAAGATGGTTATATCGGACCATAGAAGGAACTTTTCAAGTGCCTTCTCTAACCCCGCTATTAATAAAAATCAATTAAAGGCGACTAAAAAACTGCCTTTAGTTAGGGTCTGAAATAGGTTCCAAATTTCTGATGTTCCAAAAAAAAAAAGCTCTGGCAGCCTCGTAGTAAAGCTAGGCCTGGAGAGTAAAAATGATTGACAACATACTGTAGACAGAAATTACAAGCACAACCATTAACGTGAATAAAAATAGTGATCTACAAGCAACAACGACCATCCAGTGGCAGAGAATCAAAGCGGTGGAGGGTTTTCAGTAACGGGCTGGGGAGTATAAAATGGTGCAGTGGCGGTAGCCTTCAGCGGCAGAGGAAATCTAGTTGCGGATCCAGCGAGCGTGGGAGCATTGACAGAGAGCATCCAACAGTGGCATTAGGCCGAGGGTGGGTGGGGAGAGGCTGAAGGAGCATCAACGCGGAGCAATCTACGGTGGCGGTGGATTGAAGATAAGTGGAGGTGAAGACTGAGGGTGGAGGTGTGGGTGGGTGGGAGGAGAAAAACCTAAGGATTGGGTTCAATTTATATAATGGATCAAAAAGCCCATTAAAGGCAACTAATTTGTAGAACTGTCTTTAATCGATTTTCATCAAAGGTGGAACCACTTTTAATCGATTTAAAACTGCTTTTAAAATAAAAAAAGGGTGACTTGGGAGGAAGTTCCAAATTCGGAACCTATTTTGGGTCCGAAATAAAGGCAGTTCCTTAAAATCATCTTTGATTGCATACCTTTAATCACCCTTTCTCTACAAGTGGATCTCAACTTTTAAGCAGTCGGTCTTCACACAAACTATAGTATCACTTAAGGTTTAGAGTCTTGAAGCTTTTTAGGCTATTTTCATGTGTTTTTTCTTCTTTTAAGTAGTACATGTTTCTTTTTCCTTTTTACTTGTTATATTTCTTATTTGAAAGGGTAAATCTCTTCATTTTGTGGAAATTTTGGCTTCCTCTTCTTCTATGGTGGAGAAATTCATTCCAGAAACTTTAGCGAAGGCTTATTAACGTCGATTCTCACAGACCAGCTACTTCGGGATTATCTCTGGCAATTTCTGGTCAGATTCAAATGATTCTGACTAGATCTACTTGACTATGTTGGCACATTGGGGTGTAAGTTATGATTATCACTACTGGAAAAACAAGTACGTAGGCACCAATACAAATGTACCGTTGCTAAAATACTAGTGCTAAAAATATCATCATCACTGATATAAACATTTGAACAAAGAAGTACCGGTGCTATTATAATTTATAGCACCGGTAACCAATATACCGGTGCTCAATACCGGTGCGTTAGTGAGAATAACTTACAAATAAGATAATTTTGAGCACCGGTAATGCACGTACAGGTGCATAAAACTTGTTATACAAAACAAATCACGCGGAATATAGGCAAATTTTAGCACCGATTTGATTTTTTGTTGTAGCACCGGTAAATGAACCGGTACTATAGGTACACAACTAAAATTTGGGTAAAAGTGCAATTTCAGCATTATGTTTTACAAGATTTATCTTTTCAATTTCGGCAGTTCCATTTATCCAATCATGTCCAAATCACATAGTTGTGAACTTGAATTGTGAAATTTCAATATGGCATTGCCAATTTTTGTTTTCGACTATTCGAAGATTCTTTGAGGGACCTAAGTGCAAAAAGTAAAAGTTCACTCGGATGTCCAAATTAAAATCCGCTCAAATGTAATGCGACATTATGAATTCGTAAAGTATATTCCAAGACTTAATCATAAACTTTATTAATATTTCTTGAAAAAAACATTACCAATAATCCTCCCAGTTAGAACTTCCTAACTTCTTAGTCATCTATAGTAAGATACTATAACGCATGTACTAGCGCCTTATAAATTTTCACTAAAAATTACTTTTCTATTTCTAATCTTCATTTAACCCAAGAATACCTAATATGAAATAAATTTCATTAAAAACGATGGTGTAATGCAATTTTGGGTAATAGTGCAATTTTAGCAAAGTTACGTACGGATCAATTTCAGGGACCCGTCATACATAATTTTCAAACACAGGAAAGACAAAATATATAATTGATTTCTTATCAATCCAATTACTTAACTACATTAACCAAAAAAACTATCGAACGTTACTGGTTAGTGGATAAAAAGTGTGGGGTGAAATTATAAATTTTGGAAAGTTTAAAACTAGCACCGGTTTGAAAGCTACCAGTGCTACAAACTTAGAAAAAATTTATGTCCTTTCCTCTCTGATTCAAAAAATAATAATTTAAAGTAGCCTCGGGCAGCTGCTTTAACTAATTAGAGAACCGGTTCAAACGCTTTTAGCAAGGGTTTTTGTACCGGTGCATGGTACTTGGAAAATATTTTCTCTCCTTTCCTCTCTGTTTCTAAAAACTACTTCCAAAGCAGCCATAGGCAGCTGCTTTAAATAATTTGAGAACCGATTTGGATTATTTCAGCACCGATTTGTGTACCGGTGCTTGGTACTTAGAAAAAAAAATCTCCTCTCCTCTCTATTTCTGGAAAAAAAATTCTAAAGCAACCTCAAGCCGCTGCTTTAACTAATTTGGGCACCAGTTTATGTACTGGTGCTTGGTAGTCAGAAAATTTTCATTCGGCTTTGCTCTCGGGTTCCAAAAATTACAAAAAGAAATTCCATTCAAAGCAGCCTGGAGCAGCTGCGTTAAATACTATAGGCATCGGAATTTTCCATTTGGTACCGATGCTAGTGTGATGAATAGATATGAACAATTTATTTATCTCTTTCATTAAATCTCAACCGTTAAAATATTTTTGTTATCTATATAAACCCTGAAACCCTATTTTTCCCCACCTCTTCATCCCTCCCACACATCACTTGTACACCTCTTTATCTGCTTTGACACTAATAAGGAGTTCGAAAACCTCACCGCCGCCAAGGCCGATGACTTGGTACAGCCACTGGTGGAGGGCAGTGTCCCGTTCAAGGTTGACATCGTGAAGGATGCAGGTAAAAATCTTGTGCTTTTGATTGTTATCTATGTAACTATGTTGTTGATTGTGATTACATTGCGCCTTTTGTAATAACCCTCACTAATTCCACTCAAATTTTATCACTATGCCGACACTGATTCCATCCGGTGAGAAGAGCCAAATACAGGCAATCGAGCACTACAAGGGCCGAAGATGGAGGATAATGGTCTGCTGCCCGATCGGGAGACCCGAAAACCATGGCATTCCTTTATTTCCTTTCTAATCGATTTACACTTTCTCAGACCTATAATTAGATCCTTAGTTTTCGTTCTGTTTACAAATGTTTCAAGACTTTTAAAAATGAATGGTTTGTAACATTTAATGATCGTTTTGAATGAATGAGGAACTAGGTTAAGGTTTAAAGGTATTTTTCTGTGTTTTGATGATTCGTAGTTGATGTTTAAACTGTTGAGATATTGTAGTTCAACCGGCCCAAGGAAACTTAGAGTGTTTTCCATTCTTTATACACTATTTGCTTTTGTGGCTCGGGAAAACTGCTTCATTTCAACATTTTAAATGTCAAAAAATGCATTAGAATTTGTAACATGTTGAACGTTTGAATGAATGACCAACTAGATTAAGGTTTAAACATTTTTTCCGTGTATTGATGATTTGTAGTTGATGTTTAAACTATTGAAATATTGCAGTTCACCCGAGCCAAGGAAACTTGGAGTGTTTGCCATTGTTTGGTTGTACACTCCTTGCTTCCGTGGCCTGGGAAAACTTCTTCATTTCAACATTTTAAATGTCGAAATATGCATTAGTTAAAGGGCACTGCATAGGTTACCTTTGATTCATATATTTCCCTCTAACTATGTAATGCTCATTCCGTTACGAAAAGTGTTGTAACATTTACAACTCCATAATTTAAAATTTGCAGAATTTGTATGTGTTTTGATGATATCTAGTTGGTGTTTAATCTATTGAGATATTGCAGTCTACCAGGGCCACCGAAACTCGAAGTGTTTGACATGGTTTTTTTAAACACTCCTTGCTTCGGTGACCCCGAGAAACTGCTTCATTTCGACATTTTAAATTAATAAGCATTAGTTAAGGGGCACTGCATAGGTACCTTTGATTAATGTATAGCCATGTAACTGTGTAATTCTTATAACATTTCTTGAATTCTTCCATTTCAAATGTGGAGATTCTGTAGTCTATGAGCACCAAGTACACTTGGTGTGTTTATCATTAACTGTTTAACATGAAATTATTGTTGATGTTAAATACAATGTTAAAGCATAGTTATACACACCAAGTTTCCTTGGTGCTTAAATGCTGCTTCATTTTGACATTTTAAATGGTTTTCTATTGCAATTGTTATTGTGAACAAGCTTAACGGCGGAAGAATTAGTTTAAGGGCATTGCATTGATTGTTTTCTATTCATGTAGTGCCCTCTAACTAAGTAATGCTTCTTCCATTATGAAAAGGTGCTACAACTTTTATAGAACTCCACAATTTCAAATGTGGAAATTTTGTAGTGTATGAGCACCAATGAAATATGGTGTGTTCATCGTTGATTGTGTTTAACATTAAACTGTGTTGATGTTAAATATATTGTTAACATATGTATACACACCTTGCCTCCTTCAGGGTGCTCAAATGCTGCATCAGTTCGACATTTAAAATTGTTTTCTTTGACAAATTGTATTGTACACAAACTTGTGGAATAAAGCAATAGTTAGAGCACTATAACCTTAATAGAGCACCAAAAATGCAGGTAATCGCTCAGATCAGATGTGCCTCAGCCTTCAACGAAACCGGCGACCCCTTACGACCATGTTTAGGTCTAGTTTGTTTCAAGAATGTAGGGTTATTTATTTTGAATCAATGTAATGAACTTTCTGGTTATGGTTGTAAAATTTTCATTTTTGACACTTACTTACATTTCTTATTGTTGTTCTATGTGGCATGTTGTTCATAATGAATTTGTGGGTTTAATTTTCCGGCCAGTGAGTTTATAATCACTGGCCAGATTTTTTAAAAAATTGAAGCTAAAATACTAGCACCGGTATGTACACTTTAGGCACCGGTATTTTGAATATTTTCAAACCGGTGCCTATGGGTGGGGTGGTAAAATAGGCACTGTTAAGTGTTATCCGGTGCTAGATATTCTAGCACCGATTAATATTACCGGTATCTATGCACTCATTTTACTTGTGCCGAGTCACTTATGCATCGATATGAAAATACATGAAATACCGGTGCCTATCATATAATTACCGGTGCCTGTGAGGGATTCTCAGAGTGGTTTATTTAAGATCCAGGTTTGTGGACTCCCGGAACGTAAAACTAAAAAATAGGACGATCCAAATTGAATTTTGGTGACCATGACATAACTATCTGGTGACCTACAACGCGGATGTAGAGCGATTGTTTTTCTTTTGTTTATTTTTGGTTCTTCTGGTTTGATTTTTGGAACCACAAACAAGTGGCTATGCGCTGAATGAATCACCCAAAGTGTAAATTCTCTCATTACCATAAATGTTTTTATTTTGTATCATGGATTTTTAGTTCCTTCGTAAAGCGGGTTTATCCCGCATTTCATTTGTACTAGGATCAACTATTTAGTAATTTGTTAACTTGATAGTAAATTTAAAAAGGATAGGTACCTGAAAACTCTAGTCATGGGACGGTTCTAATTAATAAAAAAAAAATGTATTTTCTTAACTTAAATATTATATATTTTAATCTGAATAAATTGTAAGTTGCGTTTCAATATCAAAACACAAAAATACTAAATATAAAGTAAAATATTTAAATTATAAAAGTAAAATATTAAATTAAAACATAAATTTCTTTTCAAAAAATGTAATAGTTATGAGTCCGTCTCCTGCGAGACCGTCTTACCGTAAGACCAGGGACTTACAGTAATTTAAGGTAAAATGCAAAAAAAAATCAGGGGTCCTTGCATAATTATTTTATTTTCGGTGCCCATTTAAAACGCGCGAAAAAATATGAGGACTAACCTGCAAATATAAAAAATATGGAAAGAATTCTGAGAAGAAACACGGGTTTGACACAATCTGAGAAGAAATCTAAGAAGAAACCTGCAAATTCCAAAACATTCTAACAATTTCAATCGATCTCAACCACTGCAATCCATCGATCCCAAACCTTCAAAGATCAAATCCCCAACTTTTGCGAATAACAATGAACAACGACGATCAACAAGAAATCAGGTTTGTTATTCAAAACTACATAATCAAATCAGTTTGTTGAACATTGTACAATTAGATTATGTAAAATTTCATTTATTTTGCAGATCGGAAGATCAATTGATGTGCGAAGAAGATAATAGCAAAACCGAAGCTTCAACAACAAGCCTTTTGAACAATGAACAACAACTTACTGTGGTGAACGACACAATCAATGAAATTGAAAAAAAAATCTGTAAAAGGTGAGTATGAAAAACTGGAATCATCATATAAAACCTGATTTAATCTGCTTGCGAATGTTTCAGCTCATAAAGCTTGTGAATATTTTGATGCAGACTGATCTTTCAGCTCAAAAACCTTCAGAGTGTTTTAATGTTCAAAATTGATGTTCTGTACCAGTATGTAAAAATAATGTTCTAGATCTGTATTAAGTTAACCACAATAAACTACTATGTGATGTTACTGATATAGAGATTGATGTGTTAATGAAAGTGACTGATATTTATTTATCTGGTGCCAATTGTTATTGAATACTGGCTGCTGTAACTAGTGTATCATAATATAAATAGAATGAGTGATTTCATTATTCTCATTAGTAAAACTAAATGCTCAGTTCTAGCATGGGTAACAAATCTTGGAATTCTGATTCAAATACATACATGCATATACTGACATGTGATGTTTCTATTATATGGATTGATGTTTTTAGAAAAATGTTTGATGCTTCTGCACCTAATTCAGAAACTGACCTGCATATACTGGTATGTGATGTTTCTATCATATATATTGATGTTTTAATAAAAGTGTTTGATGTTTCGGCACCTGATGTCAACTGTTACTGAAACTGATAGAATTAATATGTTATTTTATAAACAAGCTGAGTGATGTTTGATTTAAATGACAGATCTGCCAGATAATTTTCCTAATCTATTGGAGATAGATGCAAGGGAGTGTTTGGAAGGAGTGAGAACAAGAACTTGGGAAGAGCTTGAAAAACTGTATCGAGCACATGCAACTGTGCTTGCATTTTGTGTAAGGAAGTCAACAACAAGGCAGTCAAACCAAGGAGTAATTAGAGAAAAATATTTCACATGCTCATGTGAAGGAAAGTCCATTTCAAGAACTAAAACCACACCTACTCTACATCCAGAAAGGAAGAGAAAAAGAAAATCAAAAGATTTTCCAGTGATAAGAACAGGATGCAAAGCTCATATCAGGATCAAGCTTGTTGATGAAAAGTTGTATGAAATCAAGCACCACTTTGTAGAGCATAACCATGAGTGCACAAGATCAGAATGGCAGTACCTGCAACGTAGTGAAAGAAGAATCGAAAATGAGAAAGCAAGAAGAATAAAAAATGAGAAAGCAAGAGCAATCGAAGCAATGGAAAAGGCAGGTCTCAAACCATAGCAGCAAGTTACAAATATTTAGCATGTGCTGCCCAAGGAGAAGAAAATGTTGGGCACACTATGAGAGATCACATTAATTATGTGAATAGGTACAGAATGGACACTATAGAAGGAGGGGATGCTCAAAATGTCATAGATGATCTTTATCATATTGCTGCTACCGAGGAAGACTACTTTTTTAGAGTCAAGCTGGATGATGAAGGAAAACTAACTGCACTCTTTTGGAGAGACTCGATGATGAAAAAAGATTACATGTTATATGGTGATGTTGTGATTTTTGACACCACTTATCGGACAAACAAGTATAATCTCATTTGTGCTCCGATTGTCGGGATAAACAATCACTGGAACAATGCAATGTTTGGGTGTGCTTTTATTAGAGATGAAAAGGCTGAAACTTTTGTATGGCTGCTGGAGGTATTTAAAAAATCAATGGGGGGAAAACAACCAGTGACTATATTCACTGACCAGGATTTGGCAATGGCAAAGGCAATTAAAGAGGTATTTCTAAACTCTATCTGACGATTGATGTTTCAAGTTATGTGTTTAACCTTTTAAATATTTACTATGATGTTTTAAATATTCCTTCAGTTGAAGTTTTGAACCAGTGTCTAACTTATTATATTATTTAGTTGAAGTTTCATCAAGAAGGTCTAACCTGTAATGTTATACAATTGATGTTCTAAATATATATTTTAGAACATTGCTTCTAATTATCTTACTTGTGATGTTAATAATTTAATTTTAAAATCATCACCATAACCTATTTTAGAACATCTGAGAACTCATCATGGACATGTATACAATTTCTCTTGGTTTTGACACTGCAACATGAGCATCCTACATTTATAATTGATGATACATTAGAAGCATAAGACCTTTTTAAGAAACAATTTGATGATGCATTTACTGAAATTGTTGTTTCGTACGTATTCAAAGAAACAAAACATAGACTCTTTTTTTGGCATCTGAAACAGAATGCAATTAGTCATTACGGTAAAGTAAAAAGTGATGAAGAATTTGGAATGGCATTCAACCACTGTTTGAAAGGTTGTACAAATGAAGAAGAATTTGAAAAATGCTGGAATTCCATGAGAGAAACCTACCAGCTGCAAGAAAAAAATTGGTTCAAGCGCTTGTATGAACTCCGAGATAAATGGTGCACTGCACTAAGCAAGGATTTCTTCTCAGCTGGAACTTTGTCATCACAACGTAGTGAAAGTACCAACAAAGCAATCAGCTTCAATGCTTCAAAAACAACCAACTTGACACATTTTTTTGCAATATTTGGAAAAACTGTCAAAAGTTGGAGAAGCACAGAGACAAGCAGGGAATACAACGGTTCAATAGGAAAACCAAGAGCAGCTGTAGAAGGGCCCGGATTACTGAAGCAAGCTGGGGAGATATACACTCTTCAAATTTTCAAGGACTTCGAAACAAAGTGGAAGTTAGCAATGGCGAGTAAAGTGGAGAAAATATTCAACATTGGCTATGAAGATATTTACAAAGTCAACCCAGAAACTAATGAAACAAAGGTAGAGAAGGTTTATTATACACTCTGGGATGGTAAAGTGGAGATCAAGTGTTCATGTAAATACTTTGAAGAAGTTGGGCTGTTGTGCTTCCACAGCCTTCGTGTGCTCCACTTGCGCAACATCACAACAATACCTGAAGATTATATACTAAAGAGATGGACAAAGATGGCAAAGAAGGAAATATGGAACCGAGTACTTGGAGGTGCATCAACACAAAATAGCGAAAACTACAGTGAGATGAAAGGTAAGATACCATGGTGCTATGAGATGCTCAGAAAATACTACAATTTAGTGTTGAAATGTGAAGATGACAAAGATACTCGTAGAACACTTGAGGATGGTTTGAACAGGGATTCGATTACAGTAGGTCAGCTGCTTTCATTTAAAGATCAAGACAAAACTGAACATTCAGCGACAAACAATGCCAAAGACTCACCAACAAAAAGTGCTCCCGAAGTCCTAGATCCAAAAAGAGCAAAAACAAAGGGAAGAAGTAAGAGGTTGAAAGGAAATCTAGAAAGGAAGAAGCCACAAAAGAAGGAATTTGGGTCAAAGACTCCAAAAGCCCAAATCATCTTAAATAGGGAAGACCAAAGTTGATGAAGGGTGAATTCTGAAATTGCAGAACAAATTTGATGTTTCAATACTTTCATTTGACATTTTAAGACTTTCATTGGATGTTACATTTTTCAAAAGTGAGGACTTTGAATTAAAATTACTACTCAACTTAGTAGAATACATATGCTTTTATTATGGAAATCATTATAGAGTTTACTAGTCTCTATAAGTTTCTTGTTTGAGTACTGGAATTTAATTTGCAGGAACGTGATCTTTTAACTTAAATGTGTGATAACTTACAGATATGTAATGAGCATTTAAAGTTTACTGGATTTTTACATATACCAAAAGTTACAACTAGAAATATGTCACATTTGTTTATAAATAAAACTAGACAACACCTAAAATGTGAGAACCCAATTTTAAAACATAATCTTTTGAACATAATCATTAATGTAAAAAAAAAACTCTACAAATAAAGCATAAAAATAAGATTTACTATCAACACCATAAAACATCAAGACATACTCATGAAATATCACTGCATTACTTTAGAATGTCAAATTCAAACAAGAATTATGAGAATCACCTAACCAACAATCCAAAATACTTGAAACATCATCCACAAACTTAAGTTCATCACATCCAAAAACCATCCAAAACCAACAATGCTAAAAACCATTCAACAGTAGTACTTAAAAACATCATTCTCAAACACAAGTTCATCACATCATTAAAAAAGAATTATTTCTTCTTCAATCCCTTTGATGACTTTCCCACTTGTTCTCCCTTCTTCTGAGCAACTGTAGACCCCTTCTTTTCACGTACAACAGTAGAAGAACCTGCAACTCGTCCAATATCTTCCAAGCTCTCAATCCCAAGACTAAAAGATGGTTCAGGTCCAGTCTTCAATATTGGAACTTCAGGAGTGCACTTCTTCATTGACTTCTTAATGATTTCTTCAATATGATAAAAAAAACCATCAGAAAAATAATCCTGTGAACAAACAGGAATATGAACCGAAGGAACACTATCTTGTGCAGTAGCTGAAGCTTTTTCACCAAGCTTCATCATCTCAGCTACATAGGATCTGGTAACAATTTCAATATTCCTAGCAAATCGCATTGAGCGCTCAACATCATCCTACAAAAAAATAAATTATTACTCATAATTTGAAACATCATATAAAAAAAACAAACATAAGGTGAATAAAAAAACGTACAGAAGGAGCTTCAGCAAGAATTTTCTCGTCAGTGGGTAAATTGTCAGGAATTTCCAACACTACAAAGCAAGAGGTCGCAGTGCCATTACCTGGTCCTGAACCTAACTTTAATTTTCCCATTGAAGTCAAAGGAAAACCATTGCCGCTCATCACGCAAGCATCAAACCCAGCACTCACTATGGACTTACAAATTACCTTAAACTTACTGTCATTAAAATGTTGGACTAAGGGGAGGGAAGTAGGCAATGGGATTCCTTGAAATAGAAATCTATAAAGATAGCACATCAAAGGTAGAAATACACAACCATTTACAGCATCAAATGGACCTTTGTTGTACCTCTCAACAGCATCACAGAATTTTTTCAACACATACCCACGCCAATCCATATTCCTGATTTCATTCACACTTTCCACAACCCTCAAAAGCTTAAAATCAACAGTACTTCTAGATGTGGGAGCAAGGAAAGTACACAACACATACATCAGAAAATACTTCTTAAAAAGATCACCTCCCTCAGTCAATAATGACATCTTACATAGCAACCTATCACAGGGAATATTGTCATGTTTATCAGCCCCTAAATCCATCTTCCACTTAAGCCTCAACTTCATATCCCTATTCTGCCCCTTACCCGAGTTATTAACCTCTACAACCTCAACATCACTTATAGGCAGACACATGGAATCATAAACATCATCCCTGGTTATATAATACTTATCACTACCTATTCGCTGCAAGCGACTAATTGGGTTGAAGTTAGATATCAGATATTGAATCACATTTTTGGGCAAGACACCAAAATGTATCTTCAATAATCCTTCAAATCCTATATCAATAACTGACCTGATCTACCCATCAGTCAATGATTTCACAAGCTTTACAATCTTACCAGGGCTACACCTCGTAGAGTAGCCCCTTTTCGAGCTGCAAAAAAATTTTAAAAAAATGATAAGCAACACCGAAATATGAAACATATAATAAAACTGTTAGTCATTAATGCATACCTGGATGAATCATTGACACCCTTTAGATTTTTCGACTTCACAACTCCCCCACTCTTCTCTCTAACATTCTTCTTCACAACAGATTTCCCTTTACCAACAGAAGCTGTTTTACATACAGTAACACCTTTGCCACCTTCCTCATCTGAATCATCAGACTCTCCACCAGCATCATCAAACACTTCATCAGAATCATCAGAGTCATCCTCCTTCACATCACATCTATCTTCATCATCATCCTCATTTTCATCAGAATCATCATGTTTCTCCCCACTCACTAATTTATTCTCATCACCATTGTCAGAATCCTCCTCACTATCAGACTTACTACTAATATCATCACCAACTTGTTCTGAAACATCAACAACATTTTCAGAATCCCCCCCCCCCTTGTCAGATTCTTCACCTTCATCATAATTGTCTTCACTTTCATCCCCTCCCTCCTTCTCAGATTCCTCTTCAGCCTCACCATCTTCCTCAACATCATTTAGCTTCTCACCTTCGCTGTCAGAACTGTCATCAGATTCTGAGCCATCACTTGTCTCCATTTTATCATCATCACCACTAGCCTGATCTTCATGACCAGTTTCATCAATGGTAGCATAAAGTCCTTGAGATTGAGAAGGAGCAGTACAGAAGATCTCTTCTGCAAACAAAATATTAAATACAGTCAAATAATGGGTAACAAAAAAATATCATATGAATTGAAAATTTAAAACAGCAAGGTTAAAACATATGATTTACCAGATATGATATCAGCAACTCCAGCATCTAGACTTACAGCATCACCTGAAACATATAAAACATCAAACCATAGTAATAAAAGGTAAAAGGTAATAACTGAAACATAAACAATTAGAAATATTGTACCTTTTGTAGAAGATTTTTTTTCCAGGCAGATCAGAAGCTGAAACATCAAAACATAGTCCTATTTGGTAAAGGATAATAAATAATAAAAATCAAAAGTATGAAAGTATTGGAAAGAAAAACTATTTTTACCCTTTTTAGCAGATTTTTTTCCAAGGTCAAAAGAAGAAACATGGCTGACACCCTCATCTGAATAATGTGAAACATACAACCATAGTGGTAAATGCTATAGAGTAATTAATAAATAAATAAAAATAAGAAAAAAGAAGAATTTAAAAGGAAAACTATCATTACCCTTTTTACCGGATTTTTTTCCAGCCAGAGCAGAACCTTGACTAACACCATCACCTGAATTACATAAACATCAAACCATATTGGTAAAAGGTAAAGAGTAATGGATTAAAAATCAAAATCAGAAAAGAAGTATTAAAAAATAATGTTTACCTTTTTTAGCAGAATTTTTTCCAGCCCCAGCAGATGCTAAACTGACACGATCACCTGAATTACATAAACATCAAACCATATTGGTAAAGGGTAAAGAGTAATGAATAAAAAATAAAAAATCAGAAAAAGAAGTATTAGAGAAAAATAATGTTTACCTTTTTTAGCAGAATTTTTTCAGCCCCAGTGGATGCTAAACTAACAATATCACCTGAATTACATAAAACATCAAACCATATTGGTAAAGGGTAAAGCGTAATGAATAAAAAATTAAAAATCAGAAAAAGAAGTATTAGAGAAAAATAATGTTTACCTTTTTTAGCAGAGTTTTTTCCAGACTCAGAATAACCTTGCCTGATACCCTCATCTGAATTATATCAAACATCAAACCATATTGTTAAATGGTACAGAGAAATTCATAAAATATAAAATGAAAAATAAATCAAAATTATAAATATTACCAGTTACGTTCTCAGCTAAAACCGAAGCAAGTTGGCTGGAATGAATCTTACTGGCACCCTCCTCTAAAAAACATAAAACATCATGAAAGATTTAAAATAGATAGTATCAAAGCACATAATAAAACATAATATTATAATTTTAATAATACCTTCAGCATCAGAATAGCTATCACGATCAGCAAGAACCTTACCCTTACCGCTAATCAATTTGACTCGTTTAACAGCAGCTTGTTTTATACACCTCTTCCGGACATTTTCTTTAGGAATGGATGAATCAGGAACTGGAGATGATGGAATGGACACCTCAGCAACTTTCTTCTTTTTAACATTCCTTGGATTCAAAGCTGGAGGAAAACTAAAATATTAATAAAAATTTAAAACATACAACAAAATTATACAGATAAACATATACCTGCAGTAAATGTAGGTGTCGTCAAACCACGAATCCTATCAGATTTTCGTACAGGAACACCACAATCTAAAACAAAAGAAAAAATATTATAGCATAAATAACATATATAATGAAAACATCAACTGATATACTTCAAATCAGAACTGTAAAGCATCAGAATAGTAAAGTCAGATGGAATACTTGTATCATCAAATCAGAACTGTAAAGCATCAAATAAAACATATATAATGAAAACATCAACTGATATACTTCAAATCAGAACTGTAAAGCATCAGAACTAGTAAAGTCAAATGGAATACTTGTATCATCAAATCAGAACTGTAAAGCATCAAATAAAAACATATATAATGAAAACATCAACTGATATACTTACATCATCACTCTTACTGAAAATTATGATAGAATCACTGTAATTTAAAAATCATACAATATTGACAGTAAAACACACATACAATAAGAACAACATACATAACACCTTTCCAATAGAAACATCTCATAAATAGAAAATAAAGTCAAATGAAAACCTTGAAACATCATAATCAAACATTAAAACATCATGTAAAACCCTAGACGACAAAAAATGAACAAATATAGTAATAAATTCAAATATTCCCGCCAAACAAATTAAAAAAAAGCAACAAACCTTGGGAAGAAGTCTTCCTCTTCTGCTTTACAGCAGCCTTCGAAGAAATGGGAGGCTGAGAGTATGACTTTGCAATTTTAATCACAGCATAGTCTATGCAACCGGAATCAACAACATCTCCTTTCTTTGACATCTACAAAACGATAAACATGAAAAATAATAGAGTTAAAAAATCGACATCAATGAAAACCTAATAAACAACATGCATGTAAAAACATTCAGCTTCACAATATCCTCTTCATTTACGATAACAACCTCAAAATAGAATAGAGCAATAATCGTAAAAAAAGTACAGAAACCTCAGAGCTCAACAACAAAAAGCTTACCATACAATAAAACGACTAAAAACAAAGATTATCGGCTAGAAGAACAAATCTAAGTCGTCGGAGTTACCTGATGACCAAACCGATTATCAAGAAAAATTGCAAGAAACTCCAAAAATCGGACCAGAACAACCGATTACACTCACGTCAAAACACGATATAATGCGTATTAAGCAACAAAAACAGAAGAAAGTACAGAAACTGCGACGGAAAAAGAAAACCTAGGTCGCCAGAAAAGAGGGAAAAAGATAAGGACGGCAGAAAATAGAAGCGGTTTTCGAGAGAGAAAAACAAAAGGTAAAGACTGAGGGGAAGAGAAAGAGATACAGTAAATGTATGCTCATATTTACCGTAATTATAATTTAATCCCTAACAATATGAAAACTATAATTAATACCCCATCCCAAATTAAGTATATATTATTTATAATTTAACCTCCGGTCTCGCTGTGAGACCGTCTCGCACAAGACTTTGTCAATAGTTATTTCATATATTACCGAAATACCAATGATGACATCCTTCTCTTTCATCAATGAAAAAGCTCTCAAACCTGCCCCATTTTCCCAGTAACCCCTAGCTACAAACTTATCAAAGAAGGTCGTCGTGACAAACCACCACCTCCGGCGATCTCCCCATAGCAGTCCACCCAAAACCACACCCCCTCATCACCCAAAACCCCACCCACTCATTACCCAACCTTTGCAAGCCATAGATCAATGAGGACGGAAGGAAGCACACATTTTCCAGAGCGAAAGCTAGTCACAATGGACTCATGGCAAACTTCCGACAGACTCATCGTGGCAGAAGGCTTTGTGATTTTGTAATGACGCAACGACATCGTTTCCACAGTTAAAATATTCATATAGCAGCAGCAAATACCACGGTATCAGATCTGGAGTTCAAACTCCGGTAAACATGTTGAGCATGAGTGAGCAGGAGCACTGAAACAAGATACCCTACAAGCTCTACGAATTTTCTGGCCAAGGAACGCAAAATAATGGGGTACTGCTAGTTCTTACTCTTTATTTGTTTTTCTTTTTTGAGGTGGGGGACTTTTAGTTTAGTAGATTTTTATTTTACCTTTTTTGAGTTTCCTTTTATATTTCATTTTTTTACCTATAGAATGAAAATGGTTTTTTTTTGAGAAAAACTCCTGTGAGACCGTCTCACCATAAAAAATGGTGAGATCGGGGACCAAATTGCAATAAATAAGAGAGGAACTAAAAAATGGGATCATACTGCAAATATATAGAAAATGAGGGCTGAAGAAAATGAGTCTAAATTTGGGTTATAAGGGAAATAGGTCACCAATCTGGTTCATAACCAACTGCCATATTTTGTAAACAAAATCCCCAAAATCAAGGAATATGAATCCCTTGAAATCAAGGATTGAATCCCTATGAAATTCAATCCGATAAAAACGGATTTAATGTCGCAAATCACCAATCAATCCTCTGAAATCAACGAATTGTCCTCAGGTTTTTAGGTCTGCATCGGATTTTCTTCAAATTCACATCGGATTGAGTTCAGGTTGAAGCTCGCGATCTCCAAAATCAGGTCTGCAATTTTGCGACAGAATTACATCGGATTTGCTTTGGACTTGCACCGGAATCGGATTCAGAGACAAAACTTTGCGACAAAAACATCAAAGAAAGCTTCTACATCTGCGAAGGTGATATCTGGAATTTTAAGATCTTAGTTTTACAGTTTAAAATCTTTGTTTTAACGGTTGAAATCTACAATCTAAGGTGTTGTTGGTATAAACTATAGAAGACGAAGCAATTCAAGGCGATGGCATTGTTCTGTATGAAGGAGAAAACAACGATTATGTTCAATCTGAAAATTCAACTAGTTTACATCCAGGTTAGGTTTTGATTTTGTATATACAGTTAAACGCATGAAGTAGTTGCATGAACACATGAAGTAATGTTTATTTGTTCTGAATTTTATTTTGACAGATATGGAATTTAGTTATATGCATGTACTAAAGAAAACGTTGGTGTTTTACAATTTTCTGAAACATATTAAGTAATATAAGAAACACTGGATGTAATTGCATGAACAAATGAAGTAACGCAATAATATTCTAATAGACAATTCCCCAAAGGCTGAAATTTAGTTATAGACAAATTGTTGGGAAAATGTTGATGTTTTTAAATTTTCTAAAATATATGAGGTAATATGATGAACAAATGATGTAGCTACATAAACACATGAAGTAATGTGATGTTATTCTGATTTTTTTGAGAAAATGTAGGTGTTTTATAATTTTCTGAAACACATGAGGTAATACAATGAACACTGGATGTAACTGCATGAACACATGATGTAACGTGAAAATTATCTGATTGACAAATCCCCAAGGTCTAAAATATGGTTATATGCAAATTGTTTGAAAAATATAGGTGCTTTTAAATTTTCTGAATTGTTTGAAGTAACATAGTAAATCAATGAGGTGACTGCATGAACACATGAACTAAAATCAGTTACATTCATTTTGTTAAGACTATTTTCATATTTTCAAAGTTAATTTATCACAACAAGTAATATGTTAAATACACGATGTAATTTAATAAAAATATATCTGTTGTGATTAATGTCTGAAATTTACTTAGTAGGATATATTATCAAAATATTTAGAAATTGTACAAATATATCAAAATATTTAGATTAATGAAGGCCGAACTAAATTGTGAAATACACGAACAAACTAATATAATAGTTGATGAAATGAGTTACTGAAATGATACAATTTTGCAGGATCAGATACTGTCACCAATTTAAGCGACCTATCGAAAGTTGATGTCACAGATTGCTTCAAAGGTTTGAGAGAAAAAACACTGTCAGAGTTCCATCATTTATACAGAAAATTTTCAAATGAATTGGGATTTGGGGTGCGATGTTCAACCCAAAGAGGTAAAAAAGACGGAACCATCCTAGAGAAGTATTTTGTTTGCTCAAATCAGGAAAACACAAAATTGAAGAATGAAACACCCGACACACCTTCCAATAACAATATCATTGAAGCGGGCTCTGAGAAGAAAAGAAGAAAAACAAGGAAAAATGTGGTTACGAGAACTGGATGCAAGGCTGGAATTCGAGTTAAATTTATCAATGGTGCCGATGAAGTTTTGCATCATGTGACATCTCATAATCATCCTTTCACTCGAGTCGAATGGCAGTATTTGCAGAGAAGTGAAAGGAGAATTACCGAAGAAAAAGAGAAAACTATAGAAGGAATGAAAGGTGCAGGATTAAAACCTAGTCATGGATTCAAGGTTATGGCTTTTGAGGCTGGTGGTATTCAAAATCTAGGACACACGATTAAGGATCATCTAAACTACGTGAACAGGTTGTGCATGAAGGAGATTGAAGGAGGCGATGCTCAACAAGTAATTGAAAGACTCTCACAGAAGTGTACCGAAGAGGAAGATTTCTTCTTTAGAGTCAAATTGGATGATAATGGTAGGCTGAAAACATTATTTTGGAGGGACTCAATGATGAAGGAAGACTACTCCCTCTTTGGCGATCTAATGGTATTTGACACCACATACATGTATGATTTATATTTTGTAAAATACAATTAAATACATGAAGTAACATCTGGAACACATTAAGTAATATGTTATACACACGATGTAGATTCATTACAGTATAAAAACATGAATAAAAGTGATATAATTCAACTTGATAATTCACAAAAGTCTAAAATTGGCCTATATGTATTTTATTGAGAAAATTTAGGTATTTAAAGTTTGTGGAAACATATTAAGTAACATACTAAATAAATAGTGTGACTTCATTAACACATGAGTTAACATGATCTAACTTTGTTAAGTGATCTGTCAACATACAGGACTAACAAATACAACTTAATCTGTGCTCCAATAATCGGAATGAACAACCACGGCAATATAGTGATGTTTGGATATGCTTTCATTGTTGACGAAAAAGCTTCAACTTTCGAATGGCTTCTTGATGTTTTCAGAAAATCAGTGGGTGGTAAAGAGCCAGTAACAATATTTATAGACCAAGATCCGGCCATGGCCAAAGCAATAAAAAAGGTAACCATTCTTTAATTTGATTGATCTGGTATATAATTGGTTGATATGTTTATGTACTTACATTTAGTATTTAGTTTAATAGTTCTTATGTATGTTCACAACATCTAATGTAACTTCAGTAATCATTGTCAATATAAAAAAACCTGATAATTGGGAAAAAATCAGGAACAATTACATTTAACGTTTACATTTTAGTTTGTGTTTAATTGCTTTTAGATCATATGTTTATATATGAACTTGTTTTGTATAAAATTATTCATGAAATTTTACAAGTTTTCACAAACACAAGGCATAGATTGTGCCTGTGGCACTTTACACAAAATGCCATCAGCCATTTTGGTGAATTAAAAAATGATGGTCCCTTCAAGGAAGCATTTGAGCATTGTTTGAAATACTGTAAAAAAGAAGAAGAATTTGAAATGGCGTGGAACAATATGATAAAGAATTTTCAGCTTGAAGACAAGGAATGGTTCAAGAGGCTATATTCTATTAGAGATAAGTGGTGCCCTGCAATGAGCAAAGACTTTTTTCTCCGCAGGAACTCTTTCATCACAACGAAGTGAGAGCACAAACAAAGATTTTTCATTCAATGCCAGCAAAATGACAACACTAAGCAGGTTCTTAACCATCTTTAATGAGACTATTGATCGCTGGAGGGCAAAGGAAATAGCGAAGGAAAATCAATGCTCAAAATCAGTGCCAAAGTCAGCTTTACATGGATCAAAACTACTCAAACATGTAGCTCATAAGTACACATTATCAATTTACTATAAGTTTGAGAAGGAATACAAGATTGCACAAGCAACAAAAGCATGTAGAGTTTTCATCCTAGGATCGGCAACAAAGTATGAAGTAAGTCCAGAAGAAGATGTACAAAATTTGAAATTGTCACCTTCACACAACAAAGTGGAATGGTGGAAGTTAACTGCTCTTGCAAAACTTTTGAAGAAACAGGTATGTACTGATGAAATACAATTTACATGTTACCTTATATGTTAATATGTTTAGTTCTTTAGTTTGGATCATTAACTTTTGGTTAAATATTAAGATTCATCTTTTTGTAGGCAGGTTTCATAGCAAGAATATGATAATACATCTTATATATATGTCATTAGTTCTTCATTTGCATATTTAACTTTAAAATGCAGGACATTATATGCTTTAGAGCTAATTATATGCTTTAGAGCTAATTATATGCTATAGGGTTTGAATGTTTATCTAATTAACTTGAATATATGCATGGTTGTCTTTTTATGCAAGGAATGCTCTGCTTTCACTGTATCCGTATATTTCACATCAACTCAATCACCGAGATACCATCACAATACATTCTGAAGCGATGGACAAAGCTTGCTAAAATGCAAGTATGGGACAAACTGAAAGCAGTACAAGAAAATCAAGAAGTAGACAAAACCAAAGACAAAGTTCCATGGCGACACCAAATGGCAAGAAACTACTACAATCTGGTACTAAAATGTGAAGGTGACATAGAAACCCGAAAAATTCTTGAAGAATGCTTCAAGAAATACAATGAAAAGGTAGACCAAATTCTTGTCTCAAAAAGTACAAAAGAACATGAAAATTCAAGCAGTATAGCAGAATCTTCTATCACTAAACCGCCAACAATCCAAGATCCATCTCCCACAAAGACAAAAGGAAGAAGCAAGATAATTGAAGGATGGAAGCACAGAAAGAAACCAAAAACAAAGGAGTTTGGTACCAAGACACCAAAGTAACAAGTCTAGACCTATGAGTTCCAATTTAAGATTTATTTATATTAACATTATGTACATGAACAAATCATTTAAATTGCCTTCAAATGCTTGAAACACCTGAACTAACGAGTGTTGTTTAATTAAACAAAAATATATTCATCAAGTACACTGTGTCTGAAACTAATGATTCTATCAAATGAGCTAAAGTGAAATATACATGAACTAATGATAAAAAAGTAAATAAAAATATGTCAAAAATTGAAGACTAAATTGTTCGAGGGCTGAGGCAGGAGGTTCAAGGGATCGAGGGCTCGAGGCAGGAGGTTTGAGGGCTCGAGGTAGGAGGTTCGAGGGATCAAGGGCTCAAGGCAGGAGGTTAAACCGAACTATATACCCAAATAACCAAAAAATTTACCTAAAGGACACATGGCTTTGAACATACAAAATATAATTACTAGACAAACTGTTAAACTATAATAGAAACAAAAGAGATAAACAATGCAACTAAATAGATAAACATAAGAACTAAACTCATATTGGAATCATCATAAAAAAATTTAAAGTTTCAATCCATTCTAAAATCATCTAAAAACATCATTTAGAATCATCTAAAAAACATCATTCAGAATCAATCGATCCAACAACCTAGCAAATGGACCATTCAAAATCATCCATAACATCATTTCAACAAATTCAAACATTCAAATCACTACATAACAAATCCAAATCACATCATTCAAATCAATTCATATCTACATTGTTTGTGGACGTTCCTCCCATGCCATCCAATTCACCATCTTTAAACAAGTTAAAAAATGGAAGAAGCTCGTTCTGAGCCTGGTACTGTTTCCTTCTCATCCATTGGTTGCATGCTTCATCAACCATAGCAATCAACTTGTCATTCCATTTGATTGGTGATTCTTCAATGGGTGGCGAGTCATTTTGCTGATTCAGAAGTTATGCACTAGTCCCAACAATAGGTGGCAAGTCTTGCAATGATTCATCCCCAACATTAGCCTTCACCATCTCCAACCTCACCCTTCACCATCTCCAACCTCTGGTACATATCAGCGGTAACAACTTCAAAGTTACGCTTCACGATCATTAAGGCCTCATCATAAGCCTACACAAGAAAAAAATCTATAAGTTTATATAGAAAACTAAAAAAACATATTAAATAGCCAATGAAAGCACAATCAACTAACCATAAACAATTCATATATAAACCAAACCAAACTATTAAACACCCAAACAGAAAGATTAAGCACATGAACTAACTATACTAAAAGTCAACAATATAAAATAATGAAACTCAAAACCTAAATAAGCACATAAAAATTTAAACTAAATACTGAAACACATAAGAAATCATGCTAACCACATAACTAACAAAGCAAAGACATTAAGTAAAATTTTAAACACTTACATTCTTAGCAAGACTTTTAATCTTGGAGTTAGTCAAAACTCCGCGTGGGATTTTGAACTGCAGCACTTCATCACCTTCAGGAGCAGAATCAGCTCCAATCTCAGGCTGAGCTCCAACATCACTCTTACCTCTATGACCCTCTTTCACTTTTCCAGCACAACTGATTGGATAACCCTTCACCATGATTGTCCTGCCAAAACCTCCTCTAATGTACAACATCTTCACTTTCTCCCTCAACTTCGCATCAGTCCAATGCTAGACTAGAGGAAGGCATGTTGGCTCCAACACACCACGGATAGGAAATTGGTGCAAATATAGAATCAAAAGGATAAGGACACAAGCACTACAAGTTTGGTATTCTACATTGTTCTTATACCTCCTGATCATTGAAGCCAATTTGTCTAACACAAAAGTACACCAGTCGAGATTCTTAATCTCTTCAACATTTTCAATAGCTTCGAGAATTTTCATATCTACCTTCCCAATAGCTATAGGAGCTAAAAAGTATGGAGAACAATAGATCACAAAAAGTCTCTTAAACTCATCCCCTCCCTCCTTAAGTTCATTTATCCTATCTAAAATCAAGTGAAGGGGTATATCATGTTCATTCTCCCTACCAAACCTAGCCTTGTAACTATCCTTCAATTGCATACCATAATTTCTCTTCTCCACAACTTCCCTACCAAGGTTTCGAGGCAAGCACAGAACATCATAAACATCATCAGCGGTAACAAAGTATATATCTACCCCAACCAGCTGAACACATGTACCAGGGTTAAAATTACTCACCAACTAAGGCACAATACCTGAGGGAAGTGCAATCTCCAATCTTAGTTTCAAAATGCCCCCAAAACCAATGGCTTCAACTTCAGCCTTATGCTTAGCACTGAGATCAGCGCACAGATCTGTGATCTTTACATGCTGGCTTCCAGGCATAAACTTCTTTAAAAACCTAGAAAACAATATAACACAAGTTAGTATATATAACAACTGTGCATACAAACACCCAAACTAAGAGATAAAACACAACAAGTAAACATACATTAATTTTAAAAAGAAAGTTTAATTAATAAACAGCAAAATCAATATGAAATTAATAAAAAAAGCAACTTACTTTTTAATAAAACTAAACAGGCAAACACATAAATAAAATCAACAAGTACATAAACTATTTATATTGTAACTCTACACATAAATAATTAAAAGTATAGTGAAACAAAACACTGAAAAACCAAAGGTAAATGACAACATACCTAAACTAATAAATTCTAAATCATTCAAGTTATTATGCAAAAATATTAAAACTGAATTATTCAAAGTATACATACATACATAAAGTAAAATCACAAATACTTAAAGTAATAAAATGTACCTAGAACCATCAGGAAGCTGAATTTCACAGATTTGTTTAATTTGCCGTGTCACTTCCGTGCCATCATTAGTTTTCCCCGCTAAACATTGAGTAGAAACATTTCTCTTTGAGGCAGGTCCAGAAACACCATCTCCATCAAGCTTGCGCTTTCTCGTAGTAGAAGAATTCTTCGATGACCCACTCCCATCTGTAACAATATCCTCATTATTGTTTCCAAATGACTTCTTCTCAACAGGATTCTTCACTGCAGACACCTTCACTACAGGCTTCAATGCGGCCTTCTTCACTGCAGGCCTCTTAGCTGCGGGCTTCACAGTCGGCCCCTTCAGAACTGGCTCGTTTGCAGCAGGCTGGTTCACAGCCGCTTCGTTTGCAGCATGCTTCTTTGGAGCGAGCTTCTTCGCTGCAGGATTCTTCGATGTGGGCTTCACAGCCGGCTCCTTCGCAACTGGTTCCACTGCAGCAGGCTCATTTGCAGCAGGCTTTTTTGGAGAGGGATTCTTAGCTGCAGGCTTCACAGCCGGCTCTTTCATAACTGGCTCCTTTGCAGCAGGATCGTTCATAGCCGACTCATTTGCAGCAGGCTTCATTAGAGCGGGCTTCTTCGCTGCAAGCTTCACAGCCGGCTCTTTCACAACTGGCTCCTTTGCAGCAGGCTCGTTCACAGACGACTCGTTTGCAGCAGGCTTCTATGGAGCCACATTCATCGCAACCGGCTTCTTTGGAGCCCCCTTCTTCACAACCGGCTCATTTCCTTTCCCTTCACAAACCTTTTGTTTGCCCTCTTCATTTTCATTCACCACAGCAGGAGACAGATCAATAAAATCATCATCTTCCATATAATCTTCATCACTAATAATTCGTTTAACTTACACTTCTTCCTAACACCTTTCTTTTGACAATTTTTTTGACCTACAACACACAAATGAAAAATAAATACTACATCAAAAACAAAAAATTAGAAGTAGAGAAATCAATACATACCATAATTGGTTTCACATCTCGAATCTTCAATAACAACATTTATCTGGGCACTTATGGGACTTGTAGCCACACAAGTAGAACCTACAAATTTTAAACATTAACAGATTCCAAATAAAACATAAAGTAATGAAAGATACACGATAACAAATATATTTAAACGTACCATCAACATTTCTTTCAACAGAATCCTCATTTCTTTTAGCAGAAACATTTCCAGGCTCTGATGCAAAAAAATACAAAAACTAATGAGTTTAATAGCAAAACTAAACAACAATAAATATGAACTAATAATTCAAATGCTAACCAATATGTTCAATATTAGTTGAAGTAGTAGGATAAATAATGTGTTAGTGCATGCTAATCACATCACATACATCCACAATAACGAAACAAAATGCAGAAATACCAAAGACAACGCACTAAACACATAAAAAAATCACTAAACAATCAAAGTAAAACAAAGAAAATTAGAATTTGAACCAGCAACTCTATGTGACCTATCCACATCAGATTTACTAGCACTTTTACGCAATCTTCTCACAATATCAGCTATAAACAAAAAAAATTATCAGCAATACATAAAGTAATCACTTAAAAACCAACAAAAAATTCGAATAAAATTCAATCATATTTAAATACCTGTGCTAGTAGTTTTCTTCTGTTTTTTTTTTATCGTTTTATGCAAAGGAGGTTTACAACCTGACAATTACACAATCAATTAAATAAAAACATAAAGATTAAAAAAACAATTTACAAACTACCAATATACATACCATCCAGCAACTTAGACTGCAATCTACTTGATTTTCTCAAGCAAATTCCATCACCTACACTTGAAAAGTAATCACATGAAAACTTAAGGTAAAAATTGAAACACCTAAAGTACACAAACCAATATAACTGTGTATATACACATACACAAAGGCAGTGCAAACAGAAAACACATTAACATGCGACCTAAACACAAAAATAGGGTAACTAAAAAAAGTGCAAACAAATAACATGAAAACTAAACAGATCCTAAACTCAACCACAACAGATCTACAACAAAGCCTGAACTATATACATAAACAGCCTAACTAAATACATAAACAGCCTAACTACTAAACCGAGCCTAAACTAAACACATAAACATGAAAACTAAACACATTAACATCCTAATATAAAGACAATTCAAACAGAAAACATACAAAGTAAACAGAGCATAAAATAAACCATAAAAGAGGCACAATAAAGCCCGAACCAACCACATGAACATCCTAACTAAACACATGAACTGCCTAACTAAACACATGAACATCCTAAATAATTTGTTATACACCGTTTCATATATAAAACAGAGCAACCAACACAAAAAACAGAGCAAATTCAATAACAACGATCATCACATCAAATCAATAAATAATGAAACAGAAAAATCAAAGACACCGAACAAAAAACCGTAGTAATACAAAAATTAACAAAAAAATAGAAAAAACCTTGAGATTCAAGCACAGATGAGGAACGAACAACATCAACAACCTCCAGGCCATCTTCGTTGGACTTCATCATATCTACAAAATGCTGAAACAAAACTCAGAAACACGCAATATATTAATAAAAAAACATGCACAACCGGATTTACAAAGATAAGCGCCGGAATGATATAGAAATCATAGGAGACGAAGAAGAAAAACAAAAAACCCTAAATATAAACTCCAAATCCAGTGAAAATAAGAAATTCTAACCTCTATAGAACCGGATTGAAGAAGGCAATGTAATGCAACTCGGAAATTGCAAATTTGAACGGATTTGAGCAGTTGAATCGGGAATTTATAGTAGCGGTTTTCAGAGGTTTCAGAAAGGGTTAATGCGCGTGTGAGAGAGAGAAATGGAGGGGTTAGTTGGGCGGTTGAATTTAAATACTGAAAATTGAAAATTAACTAAAATATCTTCCATGCCCCTGAAAATATGTAATTTATGGTGAGACCAGGCCATAAGCTTGGGTGAGACGGTCTCACCCAAGTCTTTGTATTTTTTTGTCTGAAGTATAGATAACTATCCATTTCAACCTAGAATTTTCGGTGACCCCCTATTTAAAATTTCATGTTTGGCTTCTGATATGTTGTCCAATGGCGGTTTAGGAGAAATACTATAGTGAAACTAAAAATTGAAACACCAAAAGTAAAGAACAAAATACCCAAACTAGTTAAATTCAAAATAAAACAAGTTATTATGCGAAGAAAAAAAATGGAAATGCCCACATAAAGTCAAATTACAAATACATAAAGTAATAGACGATACCTAGAACCTCCGGGAAGCTCAACTTCAGCAACTTGTTTAATCTGACGTGTCATTTCTCTAACTTCAGCCATCATTAGTATTCCCTGCGAAACTTTGAGCAGGTACATTTATCTTCACCATAGGTTCTGTAACTCTATGTCCAGCCACAGTATCTTCAAGTTCTCTCTTGCGCATTCCTGCAACGGAAGATTTCTTCTAAGGCTCACTACCATCTCCAGCAACATCCTTACTTTTCTTCTCAGCTGGCTTATTCACAACGGGCCTCTTCTCAATAGGATTCTTCACAACTGCCTTCTTCTTAGCAGGTTTCTTATCAGCCGATTTCTTCTCAGCAGGCTTCTTCACAGTTGGCTTCTTTCCCTTCCCTTCAGAAACCTTTTCCTTCCCTTTTATATCCTTCTCATTTAATAACTTTATCTACAACAACAACCCTATGATTACTCTCTTTTTTGCTCTTCCATTTTTCTGGTGATATAACAACCTTTTCTTTGCCCTTGTTGTTTGTAGCCACCATAGGATGAGGTTCATCTTCATGAACAAGTGTATGTAGTCCGAAGAACTGAAACCTTCTTCCTAGCCCCAATCTTTCTAAAAGTATTCTTAACTACAAAGTACAAATAGATAAATAAAAAAATCTAAATACTATTATCAAAAACACAACTTAAAAGTAGAAAAATTGATAAATACCAGGAGCAGTTTCTTCACTCAATTCTTCAATAATAACATTTATCACAATTGTTATGGGATCCTCAACGACAACAGTAGACCCAACACCTGAAAATAAATTGTTATTTTATACTATTTAATAAAGTAATTATATGTTAAATATTACCTTCTACGAGAGAATCCTTTTTAGTCTCTATTGCACTACTATCAACACCTGCATCCTTTTCGGTCTCTGATGCAAATACAAAAACTAATAAGTTTAATAGTAACAATTTAAACATAGGAACTGATGAGTCAAAATAGATAAATTAAAACTCCTAATTAAAACCACTTTCTTTAGTATTTGTTGAAACTGGAATACTATTGATCACAAGCTCATCCACAGCTACATGATAAAAAAGATTCAACTAATGAGTTTAATACCCTAACTAACAAGCTATATATAAGAATAAAGTAGTATTAACCAGAACCCTTTTCAAATACTTAAAGTGGTGGAATATTTATCGCAGCCTCAACAACTATTCAGCACAGCAAAATAAATACATAAACTAAAGGCATAAATAATTAAACTACAAAAATTAAAATGAAAATAAAAATTTTTTAATGTAACCCAGTTCTTTTATATTTGTTGAAGATGGAGGATTACTAATCCCACCCTTAGCCTCATCAACAGTTACATAATGCAAACAAATAATATAAATAACAAAACTAATTTAGTCAAAACAAAAAGAAACCAGAAATGATTAAATTTTACCATAGTCTTATGGAAAGATGTGGTTTAATTATAATAATATAAAGGTAAAGGGTTTTAGTTGTAATATTAAAAAATTACTATGCAAAGTGAAATAGTTATAAGTCTATGACCCGATTAATGCAACCCATAAATTTTATCTTCATTTCTTCGAATTTACAGTTTAAACCTTGGTATTTCCATAATTTATGGAAAGATCGTATTTCAAGAGATGAACACTAAATTTATTTCTTACAAGGAAAAAAAGGATATTTTAAAATCTTAACCTAAGAGTTATTCTTATGAAAAATTTAATATATTAAACAAGTTAAAGTCTTGGGAAAGACCATCTTTTCATATGAATATGGAAAGATGGAGTTGAATTAGAATTATAAAAAAAAGTAAAATATTGGGAGTAATTTATGAGTTCGTCTCTTGAAAACGTTCTTTCCATAAGTTATAGAAAGACCAAAGTTAATTAACTTATATTGCTAAAGAATGAGCATTGGATTAGTAAATGGTGAAAGTGGAAATGATTCTCATACTGCTAATGATGATGACTTTGTAAGAATCAAGCCAGTTGATCTTCTACTTCTCACGTCTTCAGATCATGCGAGCCTTGTGACTGTCTCCGATCTGGTGACAGAGAAAACCTATGTGATTTGGAGAGAGGCATTGATCACTGCACTCTCAGCTAGAGGAAAACTGAAGTTCATCACTGGAGAAGTTCCAAAACCTGCTGCAAATTCTCTAGTGCTTCAGATCTAGATGAAGGCTAATTCAATGATGATTTCATGGATTAGGAACTCGATTAGCAGAGGTATTGCAATGAGCTTTGCTTTTCAAGCTGGTGCAAAGAAACTATGGGATGGGGTGGAAGAAAGGTATGCAACCAGTCATAGACCTCTGTATTACCAACTGATGGCTAATCAAGCATAAACTAAACAAAGGCACTGATTCAATTGCTCAGTATTTCTCTAATTTGAAAGAAATTTTGGATCACATTGATATGATTAGACCAAGGCTAAAGTGCACTTGTTGTCACTCTGAGTGCAATTGTGTTTTTTCTGCTAAGCTAGAGATGCAAGCTAACCAAGACAGACTACAACAATTCATGTTTGGATTAAATGATGAGTATGATGCTCTAAGAGATCATATCCTTGTGGTATATCCTTGTGGTGAATCCTTTGCCTACATTTGGAAAGGCATATTATCTATTCGGTAAGTAGGAGCAGCAAAGGAGTGTGCAGAGCATAATAATCAAAAACTTGAATTAGTCAGCTGCTATGTTAGTAAGGCAGGGATCAGGTTAGAACTATGCGGGAAGATTTGGCCAAAAGAAGAAAAATAAAGAGGCAAAAAACCTGTTGAAATGTGACTATTGCCACATATATGAATACTTGAAGGATTCTTACTTCAAGTTTAATGGATATTCAGGATGGTGGCCAGATGCAAGCAAGGTGAAAGGGAAGCCCTATGAAAATGCTGCTAACACTTCAGGTTTTTAGGATGAAACTGAGTAGGCTGCACCTGGAGTTTTGTTTGAAAGTGGAGAATATAAAGAAACAGGAAATATGCAGGCTATGATTGCAAGCATGATTCAATTGGATTTTGGCAAATTGATGAAAGGAAAGGTAAAGGAGCAAGGAGGAAATTCAGGAAATATGATCAACTTTGCTCATCTTGACTTTGCAGATAGTCTTATAACTTACTATGCTAATACTGCTACTTATTTTGAGATTCATGATTGGATTCTTGACAGTGCTGCTACTTCACATAAGTGGAGTAATCTTTATTTATTTGAAAATCTTCATTCAGTCACTCATAAAACACCAATACTCCTGCCAAATCATTTAAAAGTTTCCATAAATGCCATAGGATCTGTCAAATTGACTAATCAGTTGAAACTTATAAACTGCTTTGTTTGTTAGAAGCTTCAAGTTTAATCTCCTTTTAGTACTAAAGATTTCCCAAGACTCTCAAGTTTATCTCATTTTCTATCCTAATGTGTGCATCCTACAGGACCACAGACTAATACAGTATTAGGCATTGCAACTCAAAGCAATGGTCTGTACATTCTGAATAAGAGATCATTTCAAACTTAAGTTATCAAACAGTATATGTCTATACTCAAGCTAGATACCTTAGTTGTTCATTCAGTATTAAACTCTGTACATTCTCTATCTGATAATGATTTATAAATCTTACAGAATAAGCTAGGTCACCCCTCTGGTGTTGTATTGAATCATTTGAATCTTCCAACCCTGAGAAATAAATGTGGTATTTGTCATATTGCTAAGCAAACAAGATTTCCGTTTCTAGGAAAATCCAAACATAGTTCTACTTTTTTTGATACACTCAGTATGGATCTTTTGGAGCCTTTTAAGGTCAAGACTAACAATGGTGAACAATATTTTCTCGCCATTGTAGATGACTTCAGTAGGGCAACTTGGACTTTTCTAATTAAAGAAAAAGATCAAGTACCTTTCATTATCAAAGATTTTATTCTTATGTTCCAAACTCAAATTAATGCTAAAATTAAAAAGATAATAACTGAAACTGGCAGTGAGGTTGCTAACAAAATTTGTGCACAGTTCTTTGCTTCATTAGGAATCCTACACCAGAGATCATGTCCATATTCACCACAACAAAATGGTGTGGTTTAAAGAAAGCACATGTTTATTCTTCAAATAGCTAGGGCTCTCATGCATTAGTCTAATCTCCCTTTATATTTTTGGGGGGAATTAGTCCTTACAGCTACCTACGTTTTGAACAAGTTACCTTCTTCAGTTTTAAACTGAAAATCACCATATGAAATTCTTTTCCATAAACCACCTGATATCACTAAAATGCAGGCGTTTGGCTCTCTATGCTATGCAACAAATCTCAGTCCACAAAAATATAAATTCAATCCAAGATTAGTTCCCTGTATCTTCATAGAATGTTCAGTTACTCATAAAGGATATAAATTGTTTGACCTTCTGAGAAAAAAGTTCTTTGTTGCTAGAGATGTTATCTTCTATAGAAATCTCTTTCCTTATAGAAGTTCTGAACATTTCATCATTCCATTCATGATCATAATAAAATCATGCTTCCCATTCCTCCATCTGATACTGATTACTTTACAAATGTACTGAATCAGAACTTCTTCTCTGATCCAATCAATACTCAACCAAATAATGTTTCTTCTCATGATAATAATGATTCCACACAATCCAGTCCACATCCATCACAAATTCATAAAAATGATTCTCATCATACTCATAAAAGTCATATTAGGAATGATGCACACATTCATGCCCCTCTCAGAAAAAGTGCTAGAATCATATCCAGACCTTGTTGGATCGATAATTCTATTGTTAATAGTGTTCAAACTTCAGATTTCTACATTCCCATTTTCTCATCTGCACATACGAGTTTTATGTCACAGCTGTTGGGAATTCATGAACCTCGGTCATATAGATAAGCATGCAGTAATAAGCATTAGGTAGAGGCTATGCAAGCTGAACTCAGTGTCCATGAAGCTAATCACACTTGGAACTTAGTTGATCTTCCTACTGGAAAGAGGCCTATAGGTTGTAAATGGGTATATAAGGTTATATGCAAGGCAGATGAATCAGTAGAGAGTTATAAGGCTAAACTAGTAGCAAAGGGATTTTCTCAAATTGAAGGTGTTGACTACTATGATTCCTTTTCACCAGTTGCCAAACAAGTCACTGTCAGATTGTTTTTAGAAATAACATCATTGAAGGGCTGGTATTTGCATCAGATAGACATCAACAATGCCTTTCTTCATGGCTATATCAGTGAAGAACTTTATATGTCACCTCCACCAGATTATGAAAAGGCTTTGCCAGGGCAGGTTTATTGATTGAGAAGCTCACTTTATGGCCTGAAACAGGGTTCCAGAGAGTGGAATGTTGAGAAGGTCACTTGTATGGATTCTAACAATCAAAGCATGATCATTGCTTATTCATCCAAATGACTTCTAAGCACAACCTGGTTTTACTGATCTATGTAGATGATGTCCTGATTTCACGGGATTCTGAGGAGGAAATCCAAGAATTTAAGACTTATCTTCATAATCTTTTCAACATTAAATATTTGGAATGTGCCAAGCACTTCTTAGGAATTGAAATTTCTAGATCTCAGGCTGGAATCTTTCTCAGTCAAATAAAGTACATTACTGATTTGATCAGTGACCTTCATTTGTCTAATAGCAATGCAGTAGAAGCTCCATTGCCTATTTCTTGGCAGATTGAGGAGAGTTCTTCTCCCCTAATGCATGATCCAGGCCCTATAGAAGATTGATTGGTAGACTATTATACTTATTTTACATAAGGCCAGACATCACCTTTTCAGTCCATCAGTTAAGCCAGTTTCTTCAGAATCCTACTGATCAACACTGGAAGGCTGCTTTACACATTGCCATATACTTAAAGGGGTTTTATACTCATGGCCTATTCTTCCCTGCATCTTCTTCCAAATCCTTATCTGCCTATTGTGATGCAGAATGGAACACTTGCAGGATCACTAGGAAGTCAGTTACTGGTTACTAGTCAATGACATTTTCAGAACTTAAGTGAATCACATTTCTTCTTACTGAGTTGCAACTTCAGCTTACACTTCCCATTCCCTTGAAATGTGATAACATTGATGCCCTTCACATCACTCAGAATCCAGTTTTCTATGAAAACACTAAAAATATAAAGATTGATTGCCATTATGTTAGATATGCTTATCAAGATGGCTTCATTAATCTACTCTATGTTTTCTCTAATGCTCGATTAGCTGATGGTTTCATAAAGTTTCTTTCACCTCTTGTAGCTTACTATCCAAGATGGGATTCTATTACTCACAGTATCCTCCTCTTGAGGGGGGGTGAAGAAATATGCTATAGTTGATGATCATAATGGAGTTGATGATGAAACAACAGCAAAGGAGCTTTGATCAGTTTTGTCACCGAAATTCAAAGCTTAAGTTAGTGGTTACAGTTTTGGAACTGGTCACACTTTTGATCAGCATTAGAGTAGTGTTTCTATTTTGGTAGTTAAGCCACTTGTATAGATCAGTAGTTAGTTAGTTTGTTAGACAGTTAGCACTTGATTTTTGTATATAAACTACATGTACATCTCTCATTTGGTAAGTTAATACAATCCAAAATTTTCCCTCATCTTCTCTATGAATGAACTGTTTTGTTTTCTAATCTATAGCTCTTTCTGAATTGATTACCGGGCTTTAACTGCCTTTGTTTCTTTGGTTATTGGATTCAAATTTAATAACTGCCTTTGATTTCTTTGGTTATTGGATTCTAATTTAATTTAATGATGATGGATTAGATTTATTGGTGTTGAGTTTAATTTATTGGTTTTAAACTCAACTTAATTCTAAAAAAAGTTAAGTACATAAAATAAGTCAGAAAGACATGAAATTGTAGGAAACTTGACTAAATAGAGTAGGACTTGAAAATATTAATTGAATTGGGTTAGGTTGAGCTGGACTTTATCAGACTTAATTGCACTTGATTGACAGTATCAGACATGCTTGAATTGAACTTGACAAACCTTACTCGAATTGGTTAAAAACAATGAGAGATTGTGGACCAAACTGAACCAAACTAAATCAGACTCAATAATATCGAGTCAAATAGATTAGAACCAAAGTTTACTAGGCTAAACCAAACTGAACATGACTAGACTATACTACACTCAACTGCTCAAAAAGAATTGAAATGAACTAGATTGAACTGAGCTTAACCAAACCAAATTGATAAGCAAAATTACACACATCCAACTATCGACCCACCCAAAACTCTGAAACCCAAAGGAGTGGATCAATGGAACAACTTGAATCATCATCAAGGCAACGTCCAAGAGGTGGGGAAAGTGATGTTAAATGCGAACATATATTGTTAACTGAACATCCAAAGATATGCAAAGTGCAACTCCGACTTGTAGGGTTATGTTCGTGCAATTAGTAAATTTGATGGCAATAACTTTTTCCTCCTTCACGCATCATAAATTCATTATAATGCACAAGTTTGATATACCTATTTTAGACGTGATCACGAAAATATGGACTTACATATGTTTGATTAATCTCCAAAGAATGCTATGACTAATGACATATTTTTACAAATTTGGAGCTCTATTGGATGGATTGATGAAGTGTACAGTAGTGATGCAGAGATTCCTTTTGATGAAAATGATTAAGAGAAATGATGGCTAGTGTGTGTGACTATTTTTAAATTTATGAATGCTCGCTCCGTCCCACTTTATATAACATATTTACTTTTTGAGAGTCAAACTTTGTAAACTTTGACTCTAAATATAAATTAATACATAAATAATAAATATATCATGTGAGATATTTTTAGATTTGTCTTAACATTTATTTTCTAAATATAAATGATGTATACGGTATTATTATAAGTAACTATAGATGTTTACAGTCACACATGCTCATTAAAGACCGTGAAAAATTAAATATGCAATTTAGAATGGGACGGAGGAAGTACATGTTATAATATTTGACTTATTGTTCAACAAGTGATTGCCAACTCCGAAGCAAAAAAATTGATTTTTAGCTGAATTTTTTTTCTTAGTGTTGAATTTAGCTTATTAGTTTTCAATTTAATCCACTAGTGCAAAAAAATCCATTAATAACTCAGTCGCGTGGCATTTGCGGAATTTTGGCTCAGAACCGGCATTTAATGAACCTTCAATATCTGAAAATTTTTGTCCTGCAAACGACGGCTGCGGAAAACCAAAACACGGCATTTGTTTAATAACCGCCGCGCAGTGTGTTATGTTCAACGGTGGTGGGTGTCTAACCGCCATATATTGGAAAAATGAATGATGCCTTTACCAGAACATCGTTTATCTTTACATATTCCATAGTCAAAACATGGTTGATCTAGTTGTTTAGAAAATAAAGTGGTTTGTAATGATTCTTTAAGCTATATCGGTTTTGTCTACTTCTCTGGACTTGTCAACCGGAAAAAACACTTGATATCAGAACTTATATTGGAAGGATTGTTATTTGTAATAAAATTACTCCACCATAAAAAGAGTAGTTTTCAATCATGTGATCAATATACAAACATATATTTACTATTCCTAGGATCAATGATTTTGAGTTTTGATTTTAGAACAGTTCAAAATGGACAGCGCTAGAGATGCCATTTGTCAATCAAATACCAAGGCCACCATTGGCGGAAATATAACCCTTACTGTGGTATATATGTTATTCTTCTAATGTACTTCGGAACTCAGAATTAGTCTGAATACTTTTTGGTTCTTATAAATTTGAAATGGGCTACTCATAATTTTGAAGTGTGCTGGAGGTGTGGGTTTTCGTTCTTGGAGCTTTGTTGGTGAAACATATATTGGAGGTATTTAACATTTATCTCTACTTCAAGGGTATATTGTGTGTTTATTCATCCAAACTGAAACTATATATGTTGAACACATGTCACCTTTTTGGTAGGGTGTCAAAATATTAATGGGATGTGCAAGATTTATTTTGCAAACCTAAGAACCTCGTATGAGTATGTTCAACTTGTTGCATATTTCATTGGGATTGAGTCTAACCATGCAAGGATAGAAAATTGTTCATTTATTCGTCGTCCTTGTAAATATTGCAAAAATGATGTTTATGTGAGGGTGTGTGGTCTGCGTGAACATTTGATAGTCAGTTTAAAATATTGTAAACGAGGTGGATTTGTCATGGAGAAGGCTGGGATGTACATGATGATGTTGGGGCTAACTGAGTTGTGGATCCTATGGATTACAATAAGCGGTTAGATGATTTAGAAAGGATGTATCTTAAGAGTTTTTGGTAGACTGGAGGTCCTACAAGATATGTACAATGACAAGGGAACATATTTGTATGAGGGGTTGAAACATACTATATTAAGTGTGACCCTTAGTGTAATGAATTTGAAAGCTAAACATGGCCACTTTGATAATGGAATGACAGAAGTGTTGCAGTTGATAAAGGATTTTCTCCCTAGTGGCAATATTACACCCGACCATGTTACCACTACTAAGAGGATACTATGTCCCATGGGAATAGAGTTGGAAAATATTCATGCTTGCACAAATAATTTTATGATTTACTGAAGGGTAAAGATAGATATGTTTGCAGGGTATGTAAGCCACGGTACAAGTTAAATACTAGCAATGTTGATGTGAGTGGTGAGACAAAGATGATCAAACAAGGGCCATCAAAGGTTATATGGTACATCCCAATAATTCCTGGGTTGAAACGGTTGTATGCGAATAAGGAAGAGATAAGCATTTGATATAGCATGCTAACAAGGAAGAGATAAGCATTTGACATGGCATGCTGATATATTGAACCCGTCGACGATGTGGTCTGGCACACCTCAAATGGTGAGATTGATGAAATGTACCCAGAGTTTATGAATGAACCACAAAACTTGCGTCGAGCTATCTACCTAATGTATAAACCTGTTTGGAAATTTGAGTAGTACTCACAATTTGTGGCCTGACATGGTGATTTACAATTTACCCTATTGGTTAACAGTGAAAATAAAGTATGTGTTATTGTTATTGATGATTCCAGTGCCAAAACAACCCAGTAGCGACATCGATGTATATCTTGCATCATTAGTTGACAACCTGTGAAAGCTTTGGTGTGAAGAGAACTGGATGTACGATGGTTTTCGTGGAGGTAGCTTCAAGATAAAAGCAATGTTATTTTGCACCATTAACGATTTCCCGACATATGGAAATTTATTGGGATATTCAATGAAAGGTAACTATGCATGTCCCGTGTGTGAAAAGAATACAAGTTTTACACAGTTGGAGCATGGTAAGAAAACTATACACCTTGGTCATAGAAAGTTCTTACCGATAAGTCACCCGTGGCATAGAGCAAAGAAGTGGTTTAATGGGGAGATTGAGGAAGGTCTTCCTCCGCACCAGCTACGGGAGAGGCAGTTTATGATTAAATGAAATGCATAACAATGGCTTTGGTAAGAACATGAAGAAAATTCTCACTGGAGGAAGTTGGAAGAAATGTTCCATTTTCTTCAAACTACTGTCTGGATATGAGGCACTATCTTTATGCAATGCATGTAGAGAATAACATTTGTGAAAACTCGATTGGAAAATCGCTAAACATACCTGGGGTAACAAAGGATGGTTTGAAGTCACGTCTCGTCATGGTGAAAATGGGAGCCAGGCGTGATCTAGCACCATTTGTGGAGGGTGGGAAAACTTTCCTTCCACCAGCATGTTGCACAAATGTCAACTAATGAGAAGAAATAGTTATGTGAATTCTTAAGGGTATTAAAGTTCATTATGCATACTCATCCAACATAAGCAATGTGTCTGTCAAGGAGTCGAAATTGGTCGGGCTGAAGTCTTGCGATTGTCATAGCTTAATGCAGGAGTTAAATATAATTGCTATTTGGGGAACACTCCCCAACCATGCTAGATTCTCCATAAGATGGTTGTGCATTTTTTTTAAGTCTATTTTTCGTAAGATTATATGTTGTTCAGGATGGGATGAGCTTCAATCCATGGTTGTGGAGGTGTAGTCTAAAATGGATATGTACTTCCCACATCCGTCTTTCAATATCATGGTGAAATTGATTGTACATCTAGTTAGAGAAATTAAATTATGTGGGCAGGTGTTCCTTCGAAGCATGTATCCTTTTGAGAGATACATGAAAAAATTCAGGGGTTTCTTGAAGAATATATATATATATATATATATATATATATACCGAATGATAGTTTAGTCTAACAGTATGTGACAGAATAGGCTATTGAATTTTTTACTAACTACTTGGATGATGTTAAATCTATCGGGATTTGAAATCAGGGCATGTGAGAAAGAAAGAGGGAAAAGGCTTGCAACATATCCATTCAGTTAGTCCGTCAGGGGGGAGACCTAAATAATGTGCACCGGCACCTTCTTCGTGAGCATGATGAAGTCCGGCCATATGTGAACATCCACATGGCTGCGATTAGGTCACCACATAGAAAATTCAATGACATGCGGGTCCTTGAACATCACATGAGAGGATTAACGTCTTGGCTAAGGGACTTTGTTCGGAGTAGAGATCGCACCAAAAAAGTAAAGTGGTTGTCTCGACTACTATTAACCACTCTCATTTCTTCGATGATTTTGGCATTGACAAATATACTTTGGGGACTAGGCAGTAGGATGCTAAAGGAGTATATCAGAACTACGTAGTTTCATTTATATCTGAGGTGCTACATGTACCAAACAAGAACGACCCTGATGGCGGATACACTCAAACAAGATGATTTGGTACAACTACAGACACATGGGAGTTAAATTATGTGACCTACAAAGTTGTTGTTTTCAAGTGTGATTGGTTGAACGAGACCATCAGAACTAGGTTTGAACCACTAGGCCTTACGTTAGTGGAATTTAAGAGATGAGGATTTGATCCGAATCCATTTATAATGGCTCAACAAGCGCATCAGGTGTTCTACGTGAAGGATCCTACAGACAGGAAATTGAAGGTTGTTGTGGAGGGAAAGGAAACTTTCATGGACGATAAATCCATGGAACATTTCATTGTGGGGAATGGAGATGCTCTGCTCCAATATATCAGTGATGATTCTGGGTTACCCAAGGACGATGCAATTTTGAAAATATTTCTAACAAGAACTGACCACGTGGAAAGGCTTTGGTTGGATTCTCATCACTATGCATTTCAAGAGGAAGTTGAAATGAAAGATCCAGAAGGGACGTCCATAAGGAAAACTTAGTTTGGAAAAAATGAATTATTGTTCTCACCGACATATATCCTTATTAATGTTATCTGTTTTTTAAACTACACCTATTTTCGACTTAGTTTCCGATATTGGATTAAGAAGTCATTCTCATATATCACAAACTTCCAAGTTCGAGATGCTCACCGAATGACGTTTTGGTAGAAGAACAAGCTTTGCATACACGGGGGTTGAAAATACAAATAATTAAGATTTTCGATACAACACACCAGTACCAGTTCCGAAAAAAAGGCAAAATGCCAAAAATGAGAAGTTCATGTAGCTTATAATATCGAACAACTCTTCCGATGTTGGAGCATCTGACGTGGATCTTCAATGTTGCATGTGCGTTATAGTTATGGCATGTGAGTCAAGCATATCAGTGCAAACCAGTCAACCATGGACATTGAACAATTCATAAAACCAAAAGCATAAGATATACATTTTGACTTCGGAATTATTATCGGCTTATCAAACAAGTACGAAAATTCTTTGTCAGCTATATTTCATTCAAGTCTCTCCATTTACCAATGCATCTCGGTCAAATAATTGTTGACCGATTATAGTTACCAAAATTGCAAGCTCATCCGCCACAATAAAAACTTGTCTGTTGCGAGGAGGTTAAACTGCTTAGTATTAGTTCTTATCTGCTCAGGAACATGAAGTGTGATTTCTGATATATGAATTCATCCACTGAATTAAAAACTTCTCAATTGTGTATTAGTTCAACCGCCTCATATTATTTCTTATCCCCTCGGCAACATAAGGTGTGAAAAAATCACACGAAAAACACATTTCACAGAACTGAGACCCTGATCTTCTCTCAAAACTTTCCTTCTTCAGTTACTGCAAACCTCGGTGATCTCACTACATTAATCATTCTCACAAACCCTAGTAAGTATCAGTGCAATGTCCATACTTCTCGCTATTATACTTTTAGGAATCCCGTATCTGGTGTTGGGTTCTTCATTCATTACAAGATAGGGTATCAAGTATGATACAATGTCTTCTACATCATACATCTACACTTACGACATCAATTTCTGGGTACACAACTGTTGTTAGAACATGCTCGGAGATGGAATATGCTACATCCAGGTCGTTCTTACATATTTGGAAGTGATGAAGATAGCTAGGATGAAAAATGATATTAGAGCGAAATATGATTTTTTTTATATATGCTATGACTTGTTATTCAATCAAAATACAATTTGTGTTCTTAGGAGAGATTGATAGAAGTTATATTAATAAGGTTAGATCCTCATTTTTGTGTTCCGGGGTGGAAGATGACACACTGACCAATGATATCTATAGTATTTGGTCGAACGACGTGTGTTACCACCACTAGTTGATAGCATTGGTCAGTGCTCCAAGTCCTCTTGGAATACAAGGTAATGCAAGTTACTTATTTATACTAGTCTTTGTCGTACTTTTGGTCGAAAACTATATGTGCACGTGTAATTTCTCTAATATCATTTCAAGACCTAATACGTTAATGTGTCATTGAAAGGTAATATCAAGAAGTGGTGCAAACACACGTCCTCTAGCCAATGACTGTACAACAGTACATATTTTGTGTACGAGAGCTAGAACATGAATGAGCTTAATTAAAGGAATGCAAATTAAAGGTAATGCAAGGTACTTATATAATGGATGTGTAGCTTGTAAATATTTTGGGACATAAATTATTGAAATATGTATATGAAGCTACATTTTTATATTGTTTACACTAAGTTAGAAGTGGATTTTTTTTCAAAAAAAAAAAGAATACCACTTATAATGGTGGGGGGTTTTGCGGGCCCTTACCTATTTATTAAATTAAAATAAAAGTACAAAAAAAGAGGGGGATATAAAGTCCTACCTCAACAAGAAGTAGAATTCATGATTCTAAACTATACAGAGCCCTATCAATCTAACCTGAAGAACATGGCCACTTTCAAAGAAATCAGAAAAGATACAAGTGTTACATTGAGTTCTTGTTTTAAAACGGTTCAAAAATACAACGTGGGAAACTATCTAAGATAGCGAAAAGACAATGCCTTAAGATGAATTTTGCATTGAATCCTTCTTGGTAAACCTACAAGCACAAAAGTGTTATTTACCTAATTTGAACATGCCGATTTAGCTAAGGAGTCTGCCCTCGAAATTGCCTCCCTGTGGATATGTGAAATGGTGTAATCCAGTTGATGTAGCAATGTCCATATCTGTCTTAGATCCTGCAGTATCAGTCATGGTGGCTTAAAACTTTTTCTGATGGAATTCACTAAAATATCGGAGTCATTTTCAATCTGAAGTTTGTGAATGTTGTGTTGAAGGTAGAGTTGAAATCCGTAGAGCATGGCCTTTGCTTCTGCTTGCAGGGAGGTAAATGGTAGCAGATTATTAATTGCTACTATTATTGTATGGCCTTAGTTATCTCAGATAATACATCCAGCTCCTGAAGCTATAGACTTCAGTGATGCTCCATCAGTGTTGAGCTTGAAATGTTGAGGTCTTTACCAAGAGACTCTTTTGAGTTGCTTTTATAAGCTCAACCCGTGTACTAATAATCTAGGGCCTAGAGCAGAGGACAGATCCCAGATACAAGGTAATCCCATACACAAAATAATATCATTTATATGTAGCATAACACATTTAAAATATAGTTACTGGAAGGCTGAGTCTCCTCAAATGTGTATCGGTTTCTTGCTTTCCAGCTGTTCCAAGTTACAATGTTTGGAATAGTTCTGATTAAAGGACTGATTTCTTTGTTCTTGGAAGGTATATTCCAGTATTGGAAGAACTTATCCCAAAGAAAATCTGTCTGAACTATAGATATGTTAAGAAATTTATTAATTCTGCCCTAGAGCTGCCGAATAATGTGACAAGAGTTTACAAAAAGGTGTATTGATTCAGAGCTTTTTCTAAAGAAGCAGCGAATAGAAAAAGCTTTTTCTAAGACTGAAATCTCCATTTGAGTTAGGTTTCCAAATCATGGTATCATCATAATTTGGATTCAAGGGGTGGTTTTGGTTCAGTGTTTGAGTTACTGATTGTGGTAGACCTGAGCTTAAAACCTGAGTTATAGATGTTTGCTCCTTCAAGAAATCAGACATTGTAATGTCTGTGAATGGGAGATCTGAATTAGAATCTCAAAGATTAGATAAAGGGCCCTGGTTTGTCCAATTTGCTTCCCAGAAATTTGACATTTCCCTAAAATTATCTTTGTGTTAGATTGGGAGATGTCATTAAAAAATTTTTTATTCTCTTCCAAGTTCTTGTTGTTTTATGATGTTCTAGTATAGACCACGTGAATTTTTTCCATAGGGACTTTCCCTTCTGTAGTTTCCACCATAACTTAATGGAGAAACTTTTGGTCATTGTGTGCAAATTCTTAAAGCCTAAACCATTTTCTTCTTCAGGATAGCATAGTTTAGTATATGCTTTCCAAATTCTTTTTGATTTTTTATTGTTTGAGTTAGAGTTCTAGAGAAATTTTTCCAAGCTTTTATGAATTAGGTCTATTACATGGTTTGTTGGCTTTGAAACTATGATTAAATGGAGTGGTATGGATGTTAAAATATGCTTAATCAGAATCATTCTCCCAGCAGGAGATAGCAATTTATTTTTCCATGTATTCATTCTTGATTTTATTGAAGTTACCATATTTAGGAAGTAAATGTTTTTTGCTCTCCCGGTGAAGATTGGACTTCCTAAATATTTGAATGGTAAGCTTCCTTTTAGCATGTGTGATACTGATTGAATTAGATTAAGTGTTTGTGGAGGATTTTTTTAGACATGAAGAAAGATGACTTTTCAAAATTAACTTTTTGGCCAGAGGCTAGTTCATAAGATTTAAGAAAGTTGATTACTGTCTGAAGTCCTGACTTAGTATATCTTAGAAATATGGTTGTATCATCTGCAAAGGATAAGTGGGAGATTTAGAGAATTCTTGGTGGTAGTTTGTAGTACTGAAGGGAGGAGTACTGAAAAAGGAAGTTTAGATTCCTAGAGAAAGCTTCAGCCACAATCAGAAAAGGCAAAGGGGATAGAGGATCCCCTTGCTTTAATACTATGGGTTCTTTGGAAGAATCCAAAGGGTGAGCCATTGATTAGTATAGATAAAAATGTTGAGCTTATGTTTCCCAACAGAATTCTTACTATATTATCTGAGAATCCAAAATTTAAAAGATTTTTTTCACGAAAGGTCCAAGAGACTCTATCAAAGGCTTTCATCATGTCAAGATTAATTATCATATTAAATCCAAGGTTTTTGGAATGAAGAAAATTAGTTACCTCTTGCATTAGAAGTACATTATCAAATAGTTCTCTGCCAGAGACAAAGGCTGATTGCTCAGGACTGATCCGTTGATTCATTAGTGGCTTAAATCTTTCAGCTAAGATTTTAGAAAAGATTTTGTTAATAAAATTGCATAGACTTATAGGTCTGTAGTCTTTGAAGGTAGAACAAACATCCTTTTTTGGGATTAAAACAATCAGAGTGGTAGAGATTTCTTATGTGATTTCTGAGAGATTAAGGAAATCATTAGATTCTGCTAATAAATCAGTTTTGATCAGCTCTTGACATTTTTGGAAAAAAATTCCAGTGAATCCATCAGGACCTGCTGCTGAATGTCCATAGATGTGACTATGTTGTGAAGCTCATCTATTGGATTGGTGAGTTTTAAATTTATTTCATCACTGATTAGATTAGGTATATTTGCTAGAGGCAAGCAGTGTTTATTCTAGTTGGGTCTAAATCTTCTTTTGTGAGAAGTTGAAAATAAAAACTTACAGCCTCTGATCCTATATCTTTTATATCTTGCAACCATTGACCATTCTTTTCTTTTATGTTAGAGATTAATTTTCTTTTGTGTTTTCCTTTTACTGATTGATGAAAAAAATTTAGTATTAGCATCTCCTTCCTTAAGCCACTTTAACCTAGATTTTTGTTTCCAGTAGGTGTCCTGATTTTTAAGAGCTTGTGTTAAATTAGCTTTAGCTTCCTTATAAGCTATTTGGTTTGTTAATTTATCATTTTGTTGCAAAACTTCTTCAACTTTGAGTAAAATTTCCTCACAAGTTTGGATTTTATCAAAACAAATTCCAAAAGTGTTCATGTTCCAAAATTTGAGGGCAATTTTAATATTTTTAAGTTTAAAAACAAACCTTCTCATTCAAGTTGAATCAGTGTGTATATTCCATGCTTTTTCAACAATATCCATGAAAGTATGGTGTTTTAACCAACATTCTTGGAATTTGAATGATTTAGGTCCAGATTGAGATGTATTTTCTGAAATTAGAAGAACTAGAGAGAAGTGATCGGACTGATCTCTAGCTAGTGTTCTGAATTTGGAGCTGCTAAAATCATCCCACCATTGAGGAGTTGATAATCCTCTATCAAGCCTTTTCCAAACTCTGCCTTTGGGTCTCATACTAGTCCAGGTATAGAGAATACAAGACGTTTGAATGTTTGATAGGTTGTTATCAGCTAAGAACCTATTTAAGTTTCTTATGTGGCTCTGTGCTAAAAATGAAGGCCCTAAATACTCTTCATTTGTTGAAATGACATTTAAGTCACCTATTAGGCACGGGGATTGTATTTTGGAATCTTCAATGATTTTCTGGAGTTTAAATTTTTCCTAAATGGTGTGCTTAGCATAAATAAATGCTAAGTTACATGGTTTTGTTAAATATTGGTGGTTAAAGTTTATCAAAATATGCTGATCTGATACTGATACAACCTTAATTAATAAAGATTCTTCCCAAAAAATCCAAATTTTCAATCAGGGTTGGAGTAATAGATTTCAAAACCAATGTTACTTGATGTGTCCTGAACTGAGTCAGACATTAGCATTGGTTCAATTAACCCCATTAGTTGAATTTTATGTCTTTTCTTGATGTCTTTTATCCTAATTTGAGTGGCTGAGTTTCCAAACCCTCTTGCATTCTAGGAACAGATGTGTAATCCCATCATTGAGTGGATTTAGAAGAAGTCAAAGAGGATCTTGTTAGGATTGTCTTAGGAGTGTATGTATGTTAGGATTGTCTTAGGAGTGTATATATGTTAGGATTGTCTTAGGAGTGTATGTATAATCCTTCCTATTATATTTTCTGGTTCTGGTTTTTTATCTAGTTCAGCTTGTTCCTTTTCTAAGTCTTTTATGAGGAGATTCAGATTGATTTGAGATTTAAGAAGGTTATTTTTAAATTCTTCAAAATTTAGCTTAGAAGATTCGGGTTCCTGATCAAGGCTTACAACTAAGCTTTCTGTGTTAAGCCATTCCAATGTGTTTTTTTTACTTTTGACCAGAAGTCAAGAGAGGCGAATCAACTCCATTGATTTCAATGAAATCTTCATTTCGAGTTAAAGTATTTTGGGATTCAAGATTTGTTTCATCATTATTACTTTCTGAGGTTTTATTTATGAGTGAAGCCTGAATAATGATTTCCTTATCAGAGTTAGTGATTCCTTGATTGATTAGTTGTGAGGCTTCAACATTTTCAGCTGCCTGGCCTTCTGGAGTCATGTTTTGGACAATATCATTGTCCTCAACTTCTAATGCATGAAAACCATTCACAGACAGGATATTCTCAGTCAATTGTGTGTTAATCAGATAAGATCTTTGATTAGGGACAAACTAAGGATTAGGAGTATTCTGAGATATATCTGGATTGTGATGGTTTTGATTCTGTGAATTAGAGACTGCAGTGTTACTTTGCAGGGCATTATTTCCAGAAGTAATTTGAACTATAGTCCTGATCACAGGATCTGTAGTTTTTCCTTTTGCTTTATCTTTTTCAGAAGTTTCTTTGGGGTGGATTTGTTCTTTAAAAAAAGCATATAGATTTTCTCTTTTGTTCCAACCCCTGAGCCTGAGGGTTTGTTAACAGTTGCATTTTGCTTTCCCAGATCAACAGAATTAGGATTTGAGTTCAATATTTTTCTTAAGCCAACAAGAGGTGAGTCTTTAGGTCTCTCGGCATTAAGTGTGCTTTTAGTTTGCTCAGCTCTACAGACAAGCTTTCATACTCAATATATTCCCAAAAACTTGATTCTCTAAATTCAAGAGATATTATTTCCCTTAGTGATTTAGTGATGTCTATTTCCACACAAACTTTAGCAACATGTGGTCTAGTTCGATTTAGTGTGGCTTTATCTACCTTAAAGAACTATTGTAGTAGGCCATATAAATAGATCCGGACAGGTACTATTTGTGAATCAGAATTGGGATCAAAATTAGGTGTCCATTTAGTGATTCTAATACAATACGGACCAAAATTCCATATTTTATGCATCCAACATCTATAGTATTCATCACTGAGAGAAAATTGGATTAAAACATGTTTGTTGTCCAGCAATTTATGTCAGACTGACCTTTGAATCCCGCAGTATGGAAATCCTATCTCAATATCTCCATAGTTAGGAGTTCCCTTGAGAATTTTCCTACCAGTGTCCAGTGCAGAGGGGCTTCCAATCGTTTGCACTCCTCATCAGAGATTTGAAGGCTAGGTTCTCTGAGATGGTCGATTCTCAACTTTGGATTGAATGGAGCTCCTGCAGAGTGTGAAAGCGTATCAATAAGAGTCCTACTAAGCATTTGAGAATAATAAAAGGGAGGAGCGTTTGGTGGCTCCGCCATCCCGGCGGCACCGGCGCAGCTCTGTCGAGCCGTTAGGGTTAGCGATGGTAGCGTTGTTCAGAGCGTCATGAAATTTCTGGCGAACATTGTTTAGACTCAAATTCACATAATCTCTTATTTGTGTTTTTTATATATAAAAAAAATATCAATCAAGTAAAGGAGTCAGAATACACAAACTCAGGGAATTTAATTAGCTAGATGTACAAGAAAAAAATCAAGAACATAACCATCAATACACATCTTTAAAAGCAGATAAAAAATAATACATTGATCTAAAAACTAAAGGAAATTATCACTAATTTATGAAAATAAATCTAACACTTATAAATTGTAAATATTTCCCCATCTTCCCGTATAATGAATATAATCCAAGTCGTGAGCTAAATTTCATGGCACAGTGTGTGTCTCTTGATTTTCAGTTATAATGATAAGTGCATAGGCATACTGAAAATATATAGTAAAATCATAAAGTGAATGATGTGACATTTTAAAAAGGATAAGTAAATCCATAGTTAGTTGCACCTTTCAACAAAAGGTGATTAGTTTAATGTCATATCATTTACTCTATGGTTTCACTATGAATTTTCAATGTGAATATCATTACTCTTTTAAAACCCAGTGGTGTGGGTACAATGGGTAGTGAGTTCTATGGGTAATGGGTTAAATGGGTAATTGAAAAATATGGGTCGGCCAGTTGAATTTGTGGGTTGACCATGGATATACCCATATAGGTTAAACCTGCAGGTTTATCCATATTAATTGGTATATAAACCCATATGGGTCAATATATGAGTTGAACCCACGGGGTTTATCCATATGAGTTGATATATAAACCCACATAGGTCAATATATGGATTAAAACCCACAAATTTTACATATAGGGGATGGTATATAGGCCTATATGGGCTCACATATGGGTTTAAACTCGCAATTTTACTCATTTTCACCCAGTGAGTTGAATGATTTCTAATATACACCTCCCTTAGCCACACAAATTCTAAAGCTAAAACAATACCTTGAACCCTGTGAACTAAGCAAAGGATGATTCGTAGGGTAAGAAAGATAACCTCGTTAAGAGCATGTGCAGTGGGGGTTTCATAGTGGTTTCAGTGGTGAAAAGAAACCACAATGAAACCACGAAATCCCACAGTGGGGGTTTCAATGTGGCCTCAAAATTTTGAAACCACTCATCGGTTTCCATTAACTGAGACCGTTCCTGTTATTATTTTTGCAAACCAGCCCATGCGCTTGACGCGCTAGCCTTTTTTTGTGCCTATAGAAGCCATTGTCCCCCTAGTTTTTGAAAAACCTTTTTGCACTCGTTGATACATTATTCAATCATGTGGTGCCACGTGTCCCAACAAAAGTTTTTTAAATGAATTTTTCAAAAATTGAAAACTATTTATGTTCATTTTATAGAAAAAAACTTTTAACCTTGAACATAATGATTGTACATTTCTTCGGGGCTGATATTTCTTTTACTAGAATGCGAAAAGCACCAACTTCACTGCAGTTATAAGAATACTCCCACATGTTTTGGTTTGGAGTTATAGTGTTCTAAATTTAGATACTTTTTTGATGAGGTGAAGCCCAATACAAACCAGACAATATTTCAGATTTTGAATCAATATAATGACATTATATTGGTTCAAAAACTGACAGCTAGTTGGGATCTCTCTACTCCTATTCCAAAGCTTTGTTTGTACAGGCTATACATGAAAGTAACCAGATCACGCACAGTAGGATGGAGGCACCCCAGCACCATTAAGATGAATACGGATTGATACGTGTTGAGTAACGAAAAAATAGGTTCATTTATTATCTTCAGAGACATAGAAGGGAAGCTTATTCTATCAGAGACAAAATGCTTCACTCCAAACTCAAGTCTACAAGTTGAATCCAAAGCAATGCTCCTTGGTTTACAACTAGCAGAGCAGCAGGGATTCACCAAGATGGAAATCAAAATCGACTCATTAATCCTCCTAAAAGTGATACGTAGAGAATTCAAAGTCTCTTGGAGTTGTTGCACAGAAGTTAGACACATATGGGACAAACTCAAATAGATAGAGCACACAACTTCATACATTTTTTGGTAAGCAAACAGTGTGGCAGACGCTATCGCAAAGCTGGGAAGCATGCAACAGGTAAACACTTACTTGATTTTGTGGGTCTTCCGAAAGATATCAAAAGGCAACTGCTTTGGATGTGACATCACGTCCTTACATTAGACATTAGTTTAAGCTCAATGTATAGTTTTTATTCATTCCACATCTTTGAAGATCAATGACTCATAGTTAAATAGGCTTAATGTAATTATTAGAGTTGTTGGTCTTAAATTGAAGTAAGGTTTATGACCCCCTCTTTTCGTGTATCTAATTTTTCATAATAAATAAATGTGTAGGGTTACGTCAAACCCCCCCACCATAGCAGGTGACTTTCTTTTTTTTAAGAAAATGTAGCAAGATAGCATACAATAATTTTCACATTTATATTCTTACGAATTTTTACAATTTTAACAATATCTACTTTATTAATGAATAGTGAAACATAACAGAGAAGTTTTTCAAATAGAAATTGTGAAGTTACAAAAAAAATGGGCTAGCATTGATAGCAATCGAGAATAAATTGTTGGAGAAAATAAATTATGAAAAATAAATCGATGATTTTTGCTTCAAGAAAAGCTAGGAGGATAGCACTTTTCAAATAAATTTTTAGTAGTATATTAAAAATTACATTGTACTTGAATAAATGTTTGATATTTAATAATTAATAAAAATAATCTATATGTATACATATATTATCTCTTATAGGGCCTCGGTTTAATTTTTTTGGAAGGGTCTCCGTAATGTTTGAGACGACCATGATCCCAGGTGAAATGAAGGTCTAGAAGGAATTCCCCGCATTAGTGGCACCGTCTGTGGGGATCAATTTTTTTCTTTTCGGGCCTTCATAGTACCCGGAGGAGGTCAAGCTCGGTACCAAAAGGAGGAGAACACTAAGAGAGCAGCTAAATGTATTAACGAACAGGTATACGATGGACACTCACAGTCAAGAAACGACGAGATACAAGGTCGTTGGAGCCAGCTGCAATAAAGCCTAAAGTTATTATCAGGGACGAACTAAGAAGGGTAGAACAATCAAGACTGGGCAGAAATAGGAAAGGGAACCAGCTATAGGACAAGACACGAACGAAAGACAACGCTAACAAAGCTAACAATGGGACGGCTTGGAAAGCCTTAAATAGGCAGGATCAAGTGAAGTGAAAGAGACAAAACATGTAAAGCCATATAACATCAACACATCACAAATGTATGTCGTCATAATAAGGTACGCTCACTCCTTGGTACTCAAAGTACAAACAACCATCTCACGTAATTTAAAGTTTAATTTTTACGCAGAACATGTCTATCAAGTAAAAACATAGAAATAAAATATTCAACTAGAAATAAAGTTAAGATTGCCAATGGCATGTACGATAAACAAATAACAATGCCCTTACAAAAAATTACACTCAAAATTTGACATACACAAGTACGGAAGCTCTGTGTAGAACCTACAAAATTGTAAGGAACGCAAAAGGATGAACTTTATCCCTTTAAGCTTGTTTAAGTAGCACAACCTAACTTAAAATTTTAATACATTTAGGATTAACAAACATACTACTACATACATTATAAAAAGATAAGAATTAATATTGTAAGCTAACCCATCCTGGTGCATATCCCTGCAGCCGTCGGACCTGCACCATAGGGGAAGCTACGGTGGAAGTGACATTAGTGTCACATTTAAAGCTCTCACACGAGGATGTTTGACCTGAAAGTGGGAAAGTATATACTCTAGACACTCTTCACGCCACCTGTATACTATACCTTGTCGTCACATGGTAGAAAGAGCACTGATGGCCTGTTAAGTTTTCACATCGCCCATGTAGCCTATTCATCCCTTAGAGCCAAACCAAAGAGAGTTTAGTCTTCCTCTCGCCTTGGTATTCCTTGACCCCTATTGAAGAACGTCGAAGCAAGGGAAATATACCACCAATTCCCACCCCCTAGTTTGCTAACCCCAATCGCCGATCCCAAAAAACAATATATGAAAGTATCAGCCACATACCCCGGAACTATAGAAAATAATGATTTAAAACAAAGCACTTACAAGCTCACAAGAATCTTTTTAGGAAACCCTACAAAGGATGTTACCCTAGTGTCTGTCACTGGCAGCATAAATTATTCTTTCAAATAGCCTATCCTAGATAGATTACTGACAAATCAATACGATCTCTAAGGAAAGATATCATAGCCACCGGGAAAAAAAATCATACTTATTAATAGAACTCTACAACTTACACACACCCACAGCAACTTTAGTAACAACACAACCAACTTAGCACAACAATAAAGACAAATTTGTAGAATAACTCATCATAGCATAAGAACAAACAAACTACAACTGAGTAGTCCACCTAATACAATGCCCCTTTTATAGAAGTAATACATGCATCGGAAAAATGAATACAATGATAATATTCCCTGGAAAGTTGCAACTTTGTACCTACCTACATCTATCCCACCCTGTACTTAACTGACAAATAGTAATAATTCATTGAGCAAACCTCAGAAAAAAGTACTTTGCAGGTTTGCCCAAATTTACCAAGTTAACACACGAAGACGACGGAAAGAATAATGTGGCTTTGCATAATTCTGCAAAAATACCAGCACAACGACACAAGCAACGTTCAAATCTGCCTTCGTTTAAATGCACATAAGAAGGAAGGAGATTGCGGCTTCTCATTCGCCTGGAAAATCACCAACCTTGCAACACAAGTAGTACTCATCCTTGCTTCCCACACACACGACGCATATCACAAAACACACAAGCAGAGAGAAGATTGCTACTTCACACACGCCTGGAAAACCACCGGCCTCGCGACACAAGAAGTACTTCTTCTTGCTTTCCACACACGATGCACATACACATTACATATCACAATCCACACAAGGAGACAGGAGATTGCGGCTTCGCATACGCTTGAAAAACAACCAACCTTGTGATGCAATCAATACTCCTCCTCGCTTTCCACACACGATGTACACACACATTACACACACAACACATCAGCAAAGAGGAGACAGGGTGTATTCTAGCCATCCAGAATCACATTATCACTTCAAATGTACATAAGGGTGATCTATTTACGGACTTCTACAAAGGTCTCTTTGGCACACCCTGTGAGAGAGTCCCTATTATCGGGATGTAATCCGCTCGGGTCCAGTACTGACAGACATGGATAGGGGATTCTTGATTCAGTGTATCTCGCGTAATGAGGTTAAACTTGTGCTATTTGCAATGAATGATGATAAGGCACCAAGGCTGGATAGCTATACTGCAGGGTTCTTTAAAAAGTAGTGGGACATTGTTGGAATGGAGATCACAGATGTGGTCCTAGAATTCTTTGACACTGGCAGGATATTGGCTCAGTTGAACCACACTTTCGTGGCCCTTATACTAAAGAAAAATGATAATCTTAAGGTGGGCAATTTCATATCGATAGCTTGCTGTAATATGGTTTATAAGATTATTACGAAGATCATTGCAAATAGATTGGAAGGCATACTACCCGGGATAATTGACCTATGCTAGGGAGCCTTCGTGAAGGGTAGGAATCTAACGGATAATGTCATGTTGGCCCAGGAATTTGTCCACAGTTATGGAAGAGCAAGGAACTCATCGAGATGTATGATCATAGTGGATTTACATAAAGCCTTCGATACAGTCTCTTGGGAATTCCTGGAGGAAGTTTTACTTGGACTGGGTTTTCCAGAAAGACTGAAGGATAGAATTATAATGTGTGTGAGTACCTTTTCTTTCTCGATTGCGGTGAATGGTAAATTATGTGATCACTTCAACGAACAAAGGGGAATTCAGTAGGGTGATCCCTTGTCTCATCTACTTTTTGTGATTTGCATAGAATATTTTTTAAGACTCCTTAAGAAGAGGACTGAATCAAGACACTTTACTTATCACCCGAGATGTGATGTCCTCAAGATTACTCACCTTGCATTTGTAGATGACCTCATGCTCTTCTTTAAGGCCAACACGAATTCAGTTCATATACTTATGAAGGCCTTGAATGATTTTGAGGCGCACCTTTGGACTAGCTATCAATGCAGCAAAGTCTAAGTTCTTTGGGGTTAAGGAGGACTTGAGTTTTACTGGCATTCCTTAGGCCACATTCCCAGCAAGGTACCCAAGAGTTCCACTTGATTCTAGTAAGTTGAAGGTGACTTAATTTGGGACACTTCTCGGAAAGGTGGATTCAGAGATTGCTAAGTGGAAGGGACACACTTTATCTTATGTGGGTAAACTGGAGCTTGCCAAGTCCATCGTGGGAGGTATTGCAGGGTTTTGGATTTAGAACATTGTTATACAGTCTACAGTTATGGATGCACTGGAACAGAAGTGTAAACGTTTACTTTGGGGGGGGTAAGCATAAGAGTAAGGTTTTGTGGAAAAAGTTGTGCACTCCAAAATCAAATGGAGGTCTCAGGCTTAGGGACTTCTTAACTTGAACTGGGCATCAATGACACAGAAGCAATGGGACATCTACACAAAGAAAGACAATATGTGGGTTAAATGGATTCATTCTTTTTACCTACAAAACGATGGACTTTGGTGGATCAATCATAGGCTCAAAAATGGCAAACTTGGAGAAAGGTACTCAAGTTACTTTGGAGATCTTTGCAAGAGATTAACTGAGGACTATGTTTGGCGGAAAGGTTTTTGACATGAGGAACTCTCTTGGCACTTGGGCAGCCTTGGGTAAGTTTACTAGTATAGCCTATCATTTTAGCATTGAAAAAAGTACCCATGAGTATATGAAGAACTAAACTAGCCACGAGAGAGATTGTTTAACACCATTTGGTGTGGATTTATCCCGCATAAATTCTCATTTATTGCTTGGTTGGCTACTATAAAAAGATTGCACACTAAAGACAGACACCGTGTTGTTAAGGATGATATCACGGATGGGATTTGTTCCCTTTGCCATTTAGAAGTGGAAACCAATGAGCATTTGTTCTTTAGGTGTGAATTCTCACAATTAATATGGAGTCGGGTGAGGAATTGGATTGGTTTAAGGTGGAGAACATAAACAATAGCAAGTTCAGAGATTTGGGTGAAGAGACAAGTGAGGGGTTCAAAACTACGAAAGAAGATTGGTCTTTTGGCATTGATAACTACGGTTTATCATATCTAGAGAGAACAAAATAATGTGGTAATAGATGGTATGCAACCTAGTTTGGCCAGGGTATACAAGCTTGCACCAATGATTGTTACATGGTCCTTAAATGCCTCTTCCCGGATGAGCATTTGTACTAGTATGATCTTGCAATGTTGGATACGGATCATTTTCCCTAAGCCTGGATTTTGGCCGCAGTAGAGCTCCACAACGCTTTGCCTAGATGCTGGGTTCTGTCTGCAGCAGCACGCTGCAGCGCTAGGCTCGGCGCTCGGCGCCAGGCGATGGGCTCTAGACTGTGGGAACTAGGTGCTAGACCTGGCCAGTGGACACTGGGTGCTGGTTGCTGAGCGCGGGGCACTAGGCAAGAGGCCTGGGCGCTGGTCTTGGCGCCACAATTTTGATTAACGCCAAGGTACTTTTTTTGGATTTTGGTGGATTTTGGTGAATTTTGTAGGAGGATTTTGTTGGTTTTTCTGGCTGGGAAGACATATTTGCAGCTTGTACATTTTTCCATGGGTCTAGCTGCTTTGGTACACAACAAAATTTGTCACTCTCACGAATGGCAAGCATGCAATTGGATTTAACGGATTATGCCGTATGACTTTCCATTTGAGTCTTAGGGCTAGAATGCAACTTGGATTTAACGGTTAGGATGTTTAATCATCAATTTTTCCAAAGGGTTTTCATGGAAGGGATATACGTTTCTTCTTTAATCACCTAGCCTAGGTTGCTACTTGGATTTGACAATCACTATGCATTCTATACCCATGCTACACTTTGTGTTAAATTGGCATAAAGTTATACTTTAGCTCAAAATGGAGTGGACGATTACATAATTGATACGCCTGACACACGCGGTACAAGTGTGTCCGTTCTCTTCATCTTCAGTGAGGTTATTTTGGTGGGACACACAAGAGTTATAGGCATGGCCTTACAACACCCTAACCCACTAAATTAACCTCGTTTCCACACACGAGAACGTTTGAAGGCCAATAACATCCCTCTTTCATCATCTTAGGGATGTATATAGTAGAAGCAGATCCTCAGTCATGTCAACCATGGCACAATGACAGCTTCAGCTTCACACGAATTTCTGCTCCAACTGCAAACCGTTCAAGACCCGAGATCATCATGCTCGGCTGCGCTAGGGGTTTTCAAATCAAGCACTTGAATGAAGCTTCATCATGGTTTCAAGGACGTACTCTTCACTCTCCATCAACATATCCTTGACACCACTCTCACAGACTTATTTTTAAAGACCTGATACACTTCTCGGCTGCTTTTAGGAGTCTACATGAATAACCAGTACATTTTTCTGGTTGCTATATATGGGTATGGTTTTTATCAAAATTTGGACTTGCATTTTGATTGGATATCACACTGCCGGTTTATAGAAGGCCTCGCGTGTATGAGGTAGATGCGGACTTATTGGTTTGGATAGTGAGTTTGTTCTCATTCCAATACCACTTATTCATGCTTTTGCTTTTGGTTTTCCCACATGTTTTGGGATTAGCATTTTAGTTCCCTCATCTTATCATCATTAAGCTAAGGGTTATCATGGCCATACTTGCATTTGGTGGGGGTGCCCTCAACGGCACCCCACCCTCGGACTTTCCCCCGTATTTTCTATTTACCATATTTACCCTCGAAAGAGGAGATAGCGTCTTTGCGTACACCTAGAAAATCACCAGCCTCAAACAAAAGCAGTACTCCAGTCCGTTTTACACACACAAAGCACACATAAAAAACAAATCACATCTTTAAAGTAATAAACCAATAAACAACAACACCTCGAAGCAAACAAGCTTACAGCCCTTAGACTTCCGCAGTATTATATATCCCTTGATAATTAAGTATAATAATAGAACCAAAAACCTACATTCACCCCAAAGGACCTTGCAGTGTAGCCAATACAGTCACTTAGCCCACTCCTAGTATTAGCCGCAACACAGAATAACCAAACAAGGTTATATCTCAGATACAAAAAACTTAAGCCACCACTACACATTAACTAGAACACAATTCTCACCCAAAGTGAAAATCTTACGGAATAGACTCACACCTTGATTTAGCATACCCCACTAGAGGAAATTAAACCTTGATCTAGTATTTTCTCTTGCATCACCAAGAAAAATACTCAACTTCAATATTATCCAGTAAACCAATTAGTTAAAATGAGATTATGCCTCATAGGACCACGAGGTGTCATCCGGATCTTCAAGAATTAACATAAGCTTTAAGGATTAAGCTTATTATGCAAATAACTTCACATCAAAGCTTATTCTAAATATCTCATTTAGTTAACAAGACCATACCTCGTAGGACCACAAGGGGATCATTACTATTATCCTATAAAAAGCTTTTAGAATGCTAAGACTAAACCACACATATGCAAAGGAACCCAGGCTAACACAATAGAAATCATGAATATATATATATATATGTATATATATAAATATATAAACACACACATATAACTTAAAAGGAAATTAAACATTAAATTCCTATACATAACAACACAAAGGCCATGAGTTAAAGATCTAATAGCATAATACAAAATACAAGTCCGGGTCACACTAAAACTTCCCTTAGAATCAACTCAGCAGCCACAATATTCTTCTATATTAGCCATATTCTCTTCTAACATCACTAACTCTTGACGAAGAGCCAAAATTAGGGATTTCTTTTCCAGACATTAGGTGTGCGACCTCTTAAGGTTAAACTCCAAAGTAGAACCCCTGGGCACTTCAACACCACATGAACCATTACCAAAATGATGATTTCCATGAATACTCATTCTCTTATTAGGAAAGGAACCATCCTTTGACCCTAAACCATAATAGCAATAAGGAAGATAAAATATTAAATAAATCACCACATCTCCCTAACAAAATATAAAATTAAAAACACCATACCTTCCCGGCCTGTAAATCTTTCAACCACCACTGCATACACAAGTATTTTGGTAAGAAAACCCATCCTACTTTCCCACATTAGTTCTCGACCTAAACCCACATTAGTTCTCGACCTAAACCCACATTATTGTTCCAAGATGACATCACAGTGGACTCTTTATAAGAAATAAAAAAAATAGCTTCCCAACCCTCGTACACATTGGACAAACATTTAACAATATTAGTCACCGAGCTCTTAGGTTTAAAGGTCACCTAGGGCTTGGTTTCAGAGACCCTGTCTAATAGATGGTAAGCGGAAAAAAAACCTAAGCTAAAAATAGGGGCGACCTCACGTCATATTTGCTCAAAACCAATCAATATCGCAACCCCGTGAGGGTACAAATGAGGTAGAGCAATGTTATATGAATTTAATGCTAAAAAATATTCAAGTTTAGGAAAAGTTAAACCATATTACAACTAACACCCAAAAACACTAACCATGCCTGCTGCTGCCTACATCATTGTATCATGGATAGTAAGAATAGCAACCTCATAGGCAGATAAGAAAGGATGAAAATCCCTAAAAAAAGGAGACATCAATTAAGGTTAAAACGCTACAGTTGGCCATTTCAATACTAGGTGAATGAAGGAAACCAGTACCTAAAAATAAGGACTAAGCTTAAAGCATGAACTTTTAAAAGAAAGTACAACTAGTCTAGATTAAATCCTTTTTTATATTATCCCATGGAAGTATAATTGCTACAGATTCCCTATTCTCTTTACCCAATGAGCCAATACTCACTACGCCGTCAACTACAAACCTCATAATGCACATTTAATGACTAAATGTCCTTTAATTTAACTTCAAACATGACTTCCGAGTTTGCAATGACTCCTTGGCTAAGGGGGCTTATGATATAGACCTCCCTTAGCCATGTAAAGCCCAAAGCTAAGATAATACTGTAAGCCCTGCTAACCAAGCAAAGGAAGGTTTGCAGGGGAAGAAAGATAACCTCACTCATATCGACACCTCACCTAGAGCGAGCCATCCTAGGCGAACCTAGAAGAAGAGAAAGTCCTTACTTATAACTTCACCACTAAAGCCATGATCTAAGAACATGGTTCACAATCTGCAAGGATTGCAGAACACATCGAGAAGTTAATCCATGCAAAAGAACATGCAACACATCTTTTCCAGAAATTACTTATACATTGGATGAAGTTAAGCATCAAGAAGTTAAGCATTGGAGGAAGATCCTAGGGACTTCTAGGGATCTTATCTTGCAGGTATTGTGAAGCTGGCAGGGAACATTAGGATGATCCCATGTGCAATGAAGGTTCAGAAGGAATTCTCCGCATCAATTTCAAGCCTTAGATTGATTGGGTTTCAGCCCGACTAGTTTTGACCCGACCCATTTTTACATGTCATAAAACCAGGTCAAAAGGGATCATATCCATATGTTTTAACTGCCTATATTACCCGACCCATGTTCACTCTGTCTGTCCATTTGCCACCTCTACGGAGAAAGTTCGAAAACATATTTATTCTGACTCACGTGGGCCTTCCCTCATGCTGACAAGGATGGATCTTGCTGATGCTCTTTATCCAAACCTAAATTACCTTCCATCATAGGGTCCTTCACCTGTAAACCAATATCATCTAATTTTGTCGGGGGTTGTGCCCAATTCATTAAGATCTATCACATCTCTATCATCTCGGTACGATCATTCAGGAAGTCCCTCCGAAGACAACTCGTTCTTATTCGAGATTGGGGGTGGGCAAGATAGAAATGGGGTCGTGTGGGACAAACTAATTCCAACAATCCATTTCTTACCAATTGCTCTTTGAAAGGTGCATCAATCTTTCATTCATTCTTGAATAAATTTAAAGCCTGTAATTTATAGATTTAGAATCTTAACGAGACATTAGTCAAGTAACCCCACTTAAATATGTTTGAAACGGATATTTTATTGTAACATATAGATGTATAAGTGCACTCTTGTGGATGAATATTGATGCACTAGTAGAGTTAAAAAATTGTTAACTTTTTCAATACATATTGGAGTACTAATGATGTACTGACAATATATATAAATTAATATTTTAAAAATATATAGTGTACTCACTCCATCCCTCTATCAGTGTTCTACTACTTTTTAAAAACTATTTATGGATGATTTTATATGTTCAATATCTTAATTTGCGCATAACAATATATATATATATATATATAATAGATATTTTAAAAATATACGATATAATGAATGTAGCAAACTTCACAAAATACTTGCTAAATTCTTTTGGCAATCACAAGAAACACAACCCCAAAAGTAATATATGGAGAAGTTATAACAATCTCTGCCACCCACTAGAAGAGATTGGACTAAAACCTGAAAAATCTCCATACAATGACACTCAGTTTTTCTCTAAAACTATAGTGGGAGCTACAACAATGCCAATCTCTATGGTCCGAGTTTATGTGGACAACCCATGATAACATGAAAACCACAAAAACTTGGAAAAGAATAAAAGGGTCCAAAACATAGCAATTTAAAACACATTTTTACAGTTAGGAGCAGGTTAATGCTTCTTCTGGGATTCTAATTGGACTAAACTGGGCCCTCTAGCCCATCTCTAGAATGAGGAGATTGAAACACCTGAACCCGACATCTTTTAGATTTTTAAACAAAAAAATCAAACTGAATATGTTAAAAGCTCTAACCAGGTCCAAAACATAGCAATTTAAAACTCATTTGTATAGTTAGGAGCAGGAGAATGCTCCTTCTGGGATTCTAACCTGACTAAACTGGGATCTCTAGCCCATCTCTAGAATGAGAAGATTGAAACACCTGAATCCGGCATCGCCATTTCAGATTTTTAAAGAACAACATCAAACTGAATATGTTAAAAGCTCTAACCAGGTTTTCCAGAGCAAGTACTATCCAAACTGAAGAGCAAATATGATATGTATCCTGAGTACAGAGACATGCTAGTAAGGAAACCAACTGAAACTAGACTCTTTACTCTCAAATCTGCATATGAACAGGTTAGACACGAGAAAATTAAGGTTCATTCATGTAAATACCCGTGGTCTAACTTTGCCAAAAATGATTAGTTCCATGAACTGGAGGCTATTAAATAGACTTGTCTCTGTGCATGATTTCCTGGAAGATTTGTCTTCAATCTACCCTCGAAGTGTTGTCTTTGCAAAGCCGACTCAGACACCATTCATCACACTTTCAACTCATGTTCGAAAATAAAGGATATCTGGAAACCCCTAGAAAAAACTTTTGACCTTGAACATAATTATTATACATTTCATTGGGGCAGATATTTCTTTTACTGGAATGTGAAAAGCACCAAATTCAATGCGCTTATAAGAATACTCCCACATGTTGTGATTTGGAGTATATAGTGTTCTAGATTTAGATACATTTTTTATGAGGTGAAGCCAAATACAAACCAGACGATATTTCAGATTCTGAATCAATATAATGGCATTATATTGGTTCATAAACTGGTAGCTAGTTGGGATATCTCTACTTCTATTCCCAAGCTTTGTTTGTACAGGCTATACAAGTAAGAAACCAGATCACGTACAGTGGCATAGAAGCACCCCAAAACCATCAAGATGAATACGGATGGATCAGTGTTGAGTAACTATTAAAAACAGGTTCATGTATTATCTTCAGAGAGAGAGAAGGGAAGTTCATTCTATAAGCGACAAAAAACTTAACTCCATGTTCAAGTCCACAAGCTGAAGCCAAAGCAATGCTTCTTGGTTTACAACTAGCATAGCAGCAGGGATTCACCAAGATGGAAATCAAAACTGACTCATTAATCCTCCTAAAAGTGATACGTAGAGAATTCGAAGTCCCTTTGAGTTGTTGCACAGAAGTTAAACACATCTAGGACAAACTCAAGAAGATAAAGCACACAACTTCACACATTTTTCGGTAAGCAAATAGTGTGGCAGACGCTCTCGCAAAGCTGTGAAGCACGCAACAGGTAAACACTTATTTGATTTTGTAGGTCTTCCGAAAGAGATCAAAGGGCAAATGTTATTGGATGCGACATCACGTCCTTACATTAGACATTAGTTTAAGCTCAATGTATAGTTTTTATTCATTCCACGTCTTTGAAGATCAATGACTCATATTTTAATAGGCTTAATGTAATGATTAGAGTTGTTGGTCTTAAATTGGGGTAATGTTTGTGTCCCCCTCTTTTCGTGTATATATTTTTTCATAATAAATAAATGGGTAGGGGTACGTCAAACCCCCCACCATAACAGATGACTTTATTTTTTAAAACAAAAATGTAGTAAGATATCATACGATTATTTTCACATTTATATGCTTACAAATTTTTACAATCTAAACAATATCTACTTTATTAATGAATAGTGAAACATTATAGTTATCGATGAATAGTGAAGCAATATTTACAAGGTAGTATCTAACAAAATAGTATCCTACATTGTATTGTTATCGATATACTCCCGTAATCAAATGACAAATTTTGGGAAACACCATTTTCCTATAGGCATATGGAAAGATGGAGATGAATTAGAATTAAAGAAAGGTAAAAGGCTTAAGTTGCAATATTAAAATATTAATAATGTAACATGCAGTAATTATAAGTTTATAACCCGATTAATGCAACCCAAAAATTTTATCTTGATTTTTTGTAATTTACAGTTTAAACCTTGGTCTTTCCATAACTTATGGAAATACCATCTTACAAGAGACGGACTCAATCAAAATTTATAGGGATATATACCAATATAACCCTACCTACTTAGTAAGTGCCAATATAACCCTCAAATAATTTTAAGTACAAAAACAACCCTAACTAGTTGATGAAAGTGCCAATATAACCTTAAGACACTATTTCCAGCGTTTACCGGCGTTGACTGCACATAAAATAACTAAAATGCCCTTTGCACTAAAACCTAAAAGTGTTAAGGCAATTTTACTGTCACCCCTCCCACAACCCACCACCTGGCCACCACCCCCACCCCCACCCCCTTCGCGCCACCTCCACCTGGCCACCACCCCACCCCCTATAGTCTACCCGCAAACAAGCCCTGCCAAAATCCTAACCCACCCGCCACCTAGCCCCCGCCACTCACCACCCCACCCCCCGGATCACCCGCAACCAAGCCCCGACTATTGTACGTTTGCCAAAAAATTTCCTCTACCCAGCTCTCGGCGTCGTCTTAGCCGCACCGCCATAGGTGGTTGTGTTTCACGTCTACTAGACTCGTCGCTTCCTCCAAGCTCCAGTCTCCCGCACCTCTTCCGCCTCTCGTCTTGTTCACGGTCCTTCGAACGAAGCCTCATCTACCTCCTCCAAATGACGTCATCTTTGCTGTGCCGCCTCCGTTCGTGTCTCTCGTTGTGCCACCACAGATCGTGCCTCTCACGGAGTATTAGGGTTGGACAGATCCGCCGCTGGGTTCCATTAAAGAATAAATAATAAGATGCAATAAGGGTTAGGGAATATAAGGGGTCAAAATCGTAAATTCATTTTTTTTGTTTTTTCTCAAAGGGATAAAATTGACTTTTCATCCAATTCTGCCCTAAATCTATCGGAATTGGTACATTTGCACTTACATCAACTATAGGGTTATATTTGTTCTTTTAATTATCAAAAGGTTATATTGGCACTAATGTGAAGTATGTAGGTAGGGTTATAAAATCACTTTTCACCAAAAATTATATTGAAACATCGAATGAAAAATTGGTTGAAAGTGTGCAATTTGAGGGAGCATGGATTATAGAGTATGTATAGACCACCCAAGGAAACGTTGTGAGGATGCTACATACTCCCTCCGTCCCAACAGTAATGACATATATGTTTTTTCAAAGTCAAATTTGGTAAATTTTAACCATAAATATAAATTAATATATATACAATAAATATATCATGTGAGATGTTATTGGATTTATCTTAACATATATTTTCTAAATATCAATTTTTATGCATAATTGGTATATGTAGCTACAGATGTTAATGATCATTGGAGACCGCAAAAAAATAAAGTGTGTGTCTCCTGACATATGGCATGTCCATAAACCTATGGACATACCACTTTATTTTTACTTTATGCACTGCATTTGTTAAATTATATACTCTCTTCATCCCAACTGAATGTGCACACGTTTTGGTCAACTTTCTCAGGTCATGTTTGACCAACGATAACTTTAATTACATATAATATTTAGAAAATACATCATGCAGGAATCCAACAATATCTCACATGATGATATTGGTGTCTATATACTAGTTGAAATTATGGTCAAACATGTCTTGAGAAAGTTGACCAAAAAGTGTGCAGATTCGGCTGGGACGGAAGGAGTACAAAATTTTAAATTGTTTAAAATATTTTTATACCATACTCCCTCTGTCTCACTCTAAATTACTTATTTGATTTTTCATTGTCTTCAATGAGTATGTTTGACCGTAAATATCTCTAGTTTCCTATAATAATACTGTATAAGAAATTGATATTTAGAAAGTAGATGTTAAGACAAATATAACAATACGTCACATGATATTTTTATTATTTATATATTATATATACGGTCAAAGTTTACAAACCTTGACCCCCAAAAAGTAAATAAACAATTTAGAGTATGAGGGGGAGTATAGATATATATATATAATTATATATAATTAAAATTCACTAATAGTGTGAGGGTATTTTATTGGGTTCCCCCTACCCTAAAAATAAATAATATAAGGACATTTTTATATTTTCACCTTCAAATATAAATTATTACTCCCTCCGTCCCAGCCAATTCTACACCAGTTGACTCTCGTCAGTTGACTCAAAAAAGTTTGATCATTGATATCTATAATTGTGTATAAATATAAGTTATAAAAAGTTGATATTTTAAAATTTTGTGCTATTACGAATCTAACAAGATCACATATAACAATATTCTAATTTATTTATCGATCCAAATTTAAGGTTAAAGTTAAGCAATTTTGACTAAATGGATAGTTAAATTACAGAAATAGCTGGAACAGAGGGAGTACTTGTTTTAACTTATAAAATATAATATTTAAATTTTATTAAAAAATTATAATATTAAAGATAAAAGTCTTATAAAAATGGCACATTTCCTAGAACTTTCTTTAAAATATGGTGGAACGGAGGGAGTATTCATCCTTTCTTCCCTCTTTCTTATGTGTATCAATAAATACGCATAGCAGTACGTATAGGAAAGAATACGCCAGCGGCATTAAAACCCAAAAAGAGAAGGATACTACTGGGAATAGAAGTCAGTATTAATGGCGTACACCGCGGAAAGAGAAAGGAGAGAGTAAACAGTGAACCAACGGGGACCAGACCAAGCAACGTTGCTTTCGTCCCACCATTTACTTCTTTCTGGTTTCGTTCCGTCACCCAACTCTACTCTCCATATAATACTCATCAACTATACCATTCACCGCCATTCACCTCTCCCTTTTCTCCTCCTCTCTTCTCACGGAAGCCCACGTACCCGTTTGTTCTTTCTTTCGTATGACTGTTTGGGCCCGAACCGGGTCGGGTAAGAGCTGAATCCTTGCTGCCAGAAATGGACCCCGTCGGAGATTTCCTACGTAGATCCCCGACTTCCGAGGTGGTTGTAACCGACTTCAATTGTCCAATTGGGGACGAATTACAACGCCTGATATCAGTGCCGCCGGAGACCGGGAGCTCCTTCACGGCGCTGCTCGAACTTCCGGCGAACCAGGCCATGGAGCTCCTGGTCAACTCGCCGGAGCAACCTCCCGCCGCCGCCGCTGCACCAATCATCTTCCCTTCCGAAAACTCAAGGGCGAAATTGGAAATCGTGAAGGAAGAGCCGATGGAGTCGGTTTCTGACCCGAACTCCAATTCGTCTCCGGCGGTTTCCAACCCGGCCATCGATCAGGTCACGAAGTCGGCGAAGCGAAAAGACAGGGAGAAAAAGGTAAATCATGGCAGAGGATCGAATAAGAAGAGTAAAAAACCTGTAAATGAAAGCTCCGACGGCAGCGAGCTCCCGTATGTTCACGTCCGCGCCCGCCGCGGCCAGGCCACGGATAGCCACAGCCTGGCTGAAAGAGTACGGATTAATTAACTTAATCTCTAATTAAGGATGCTGTCTGGTTGTACACTGTGCTGTAAGTATTGTACCTTGATGTTTAATTACGTTCTAAAAACAATTATAGGCAAGGAGAGAGAAGATTAATGCAAGAATGAAGCTGTTACAGGAGCTGGTCCCGGGGTGTGACAAGGTTAGACGACGTCGTTTTGCCATCCATTTAGTTAGCTAACCTTTGTTTTCATGATGATTAGAGTATATATCTGGCTAATTGGTTTTTTTAATTAATTCATTTTTAAAAAGTTGGGGTCATTGTCAACTCTTGACAAGGAAAAAAAGGTTTATGGCATTTTCACCAAGAATAGTGGTGGTGGCCAAAGTCTGCTATTGATGTTGAACTGTCCCTCTCCCAGTTCTTACAGTTTCTTTTTTTATTAATGAATTAATAATTGTTGCATCTTTTTAGCATTTCCTTTCTTGGAGGGTTAATTTTATTGGATGTTTGGTACAGTATTAAGTTTTTAAAAATTGGGTTTCTCTCACATCATTTATTTGTTCTGTTATTATGGTCCAAATTTTCTGCTAGAAGTTATGAGTGCTGGTTTGAGCTTTATTGGATTAGGTATGTTGGCTGTATGAATCAGTGTAGGTAATAATGCTGGGGGGATTGGGTTAGGTCTTTCTTGCAACTTGCATTTGCATATAAAGCTGTGGTGGTTAGGATAGCTATATGTATGTTCAATTGGGTGAACCTGGTTCCTATCTGCACTTCTGAAAGGGGAACTCGCCATTTAAATCGCGATTCTTATTCGTTCAGTTGAATTTTCCGGTAGATTTGGGAGACAACTACTTTAGGTAGCTTTTAGCTGGTAACAATCACCTTGATGAATTTTCAGAAGGTGGTTAGGTACTTCCTTTGGACCACCATCAGTAATGGTCCCCATAGGTCATCAAAAGTAACATTTGTTCTTTGCCTAAAGAGGTCCAGTGTTTTTGGAGCCAAACATTTGGTTGACATGGTTGATTTATGTTTCCAAATTGAAGAGGGTGTTAGTACTTGGTTGCCTTCTTTTTAACTGGAATAGCACAATGTAATAGGACATAAATGCTCAATAATTGCATAGGATAGCTGATTGCATTGCTTCTCCATTTCAATATGGCAATCATTGCACCACCATAAACAATTACTTATTGCTGCAAGCAGACTCTGGTGTTCTCTCATGAGTGAAGCAATGATTTTTTGACTGAATACAGTCATGTATTTTCCCTATTGTACTATCACAAAGAAACCCAGTTTTTGTTGGGCAATAGGTTCATATGTTAATACACTTATGGAGTAAAATTATACGTGTAAGTTTTTTATGGAGGTCTGCTCTATTTCTGTCTTAGCTTTCTATCACTCGAGATGCTAAACAAGGTCTCTAGTCTTTTAACAGGTTTATGACTAAACACTATTTGACTATTTGTTGGTGTGTGTATGAGAAGGAAGTGAAAAGAATATCATAGGTGTTATAGCATTTATTGTTTTGTTCCTTAGTAGGTTAAATGATTTTTTTTCCTTTTTGCAGATTTCAGGTACTGCAATGGTTCTGGATGAGATCATTAACCATGTTCAGTCCCTACAACGTCAAGTCGAGGTCAGATTTGAAATTCTATATCCTTTACTAGGAATCCATGCATGAGAACCATTCCATCTATATCTGAATATTATTCTCCGGGTTCTCAGAAATACAAATTGACAAGAGTAATGATACTTAGTGTAATTGCTTCAGTCATAGTGATTTACACAAATAACAATATCACTAATCACGCTCATTAAAATGTGCAATGTAATTAAGGACTTCTTTTTAGTCTGGATTGGTTCTGTTTTCTGCTCTCTCTAGAGAAAGGGAAAGTGGGGAAGAGGTGGGGGATCATCATGTTAAAAATAGAGTGGAAGAAGTGGGTGTTTTGGTGCCATTTAATATTTCCCCAATGCTTGGTGGGGATATTGATCTCTTTTTTTGTCTGTTCGGAATCTTTGGATCTTGATTGTCTAGTTACTTTGTGGAAAACCAGTAGATACATCAAGTTGACAGTCATCTGCGCTTTTGTTGTCTCGGTTGTCTCGGTTGATTCATTTGGTTTTTTCTTGTTCAGTTCCTGTCCATGAGACTTGCAACAGCTAATCCAAGAGTTGATTTCGATTTTGACACTCTTCTCCCGACAGAGGTATGCATTAGCAATCCATATGTGCTTATGGCTATTGTCTTGAAAAGTGACGCTGTACTCGATATATAGATTATCATTTTCACTGTGTCTTAAGATTCTGAGTAAATGGGAATTATTATATCATGGATTATTCATTTGGTACTCCCTCCCTTCCACTTAAAAAGAGTCTCGTTTCGAGTGTAATATTCAGTTGCATGATGAGCATTGCCACTTCTGGACCAAATCATTGCCCCTCTCTGAGATTTTTTATGTTCTTCTTGGTTCCGACTCTAAAGGGATCAACTTCTTTGGGACTACATAAGAAGAAATTATGCATCCTTGAGAAGGATGTGACTAGATGCAAATAACACTTGTATTACATTTGATTCACTCTTATAAGAAACAAAAAATGCATCAAGTAGATGGTGTTATATTTTTTGAACCGATGAAGATGTTAAACTAACCCTACTTGTTTGGCATTGTTGCATATCATTATGAGATTATAAGGTAGCATGTGATGTTCACCATTTAAATATCTGGCATTGCTATATGACCTTGGACTTCTGCTGACATATATGTTGCTTGAAACATTGCAGAGCGAATCCCCGGGTGAAATGAGTTTCCCAGGAATGCTGATACCTTCGGTGTGGCCTGATGGACAAGCACACATCAACAGAGAACAATATCAGCAGCTCTGGCCAGTCGAAGAACTCCATCCACCAGTTTGGGTCAGGGAAGAATACACTTCTAATTTCATTCCTCCAGATAATTCGCTATTGAGTTACAACTCTTCGGCCAATTCAGGTAAACTTAAAATTTAAACTCATCTTTTGTAGTCAGTATTCAATACTACTCTACTGGGTTGCCTTGTCCTTGCGCCACCTGACCAGACTAAACTCAGAACTTTAAATCAATGAATATGGTTAAATTAAGGAAACTAAACATGAGATGATTTTGTTAGTGCAGTTCAGATGCACCCAAACCAGCTGAAAATGGAGCTATGAAGGCTGTCGGGAAGCTATGCTTAAGCTAGCTCTGTATATATCACATATAGTGTTAGTAGATAGCACGGGGAAGATAGAAAGGACACGGTGTGGCCATTTTTTTGGTTTGAGCCCAGTTCTGTAGCTAATCATCAAGCAGAATACGGGGTGCATTATTATCTAAGGTAGTAGTGTAGCAGACAGTTAGTCGTCTGTTTATTATCTTCTTATGTATATGCCAGACGCTAACGTAGCTGAATGGTTCGATCCTGTTCTTGATGGCCCCAACCTGAGATTGATTTGATTCTTGCTGTAAAACGGAGATTGTAAAACAGTTGAACCATCTCTGTATTATTGTAGACTATCTTCTTGTTTGCAACATTTCAAGAACTTGTATTACTGTAATTGTATCAACATATATTCCATCAGCTTGTATCTAAACATTTAGTCAACCAACTTGCATATTTTCAGTAAATGGAAAGAAAGATTATACTATTGAGACTAGATGAAGGTACAATTAGCAGTTATCTTCAAAATGCCTGTGTGTTCATGTGAATGAGAGATTTTTCTACATTTCGGAGACCATCTTAATCAACTCAATCCAATTACCATTTATAATAAATAGTTATTTTCTTACATTCTCATCAGCAATATATTAAACACATTCATTTTCATTTTCATATCTGTTTCATTCCCATTAAAACTATTTTCATACCCATTTTATTGGGATGAATATAGGACAGAACTCTACCAAAATCTGCCCGTTGTCATGCTCACTCACAAAATGTAAGTTGGGATTTATCATACTCCGTTTGTCCCATGTTAAATTGAACACTTCACTTTATGTCACTGTTTACATTCCAACTTTGACCACATATTTGAATAAATATATAAACAAGAGTGGCTCTCCTAACAGGCGACCTGTTTATAAGCTTATGGATAAATAACTTATTTTTTACCATATACTGCATTAGTTAGATTACATACAAAATTTAAAACTTTTGAAAATATTTTTATATCATATATTTTTATACTATCACATTCAAATACATATTATTACTTGTTTTAACTTATAAACTACAAAATTTAAATTTGAAAAAAATTACAGCATTTAAGGTAAAAGTCACTGGGGATTGTCCATAACTTATGGAAAGACCGCCTTTCCTGAGACTTTCTCTATAAACAATAATATTATCATAGGTTATATGGTTGGATTCATTGTAACAATTGGTTTTCCAAAAGTAATTTTTTGTTTGCCGTTATTTTATGTAGGTAAACATATTAACGGTTAGACAAGTTTCTTGATGAGTGTGAAAAAGATTATGTGAAATTTGAGCTGGGCAGAAGGAGCGTACGATATCACAGTGGCCCGTTTCCTGCGCCTTTACTCTCCCATGCTCATGCTTGCTTCATCGCTTTGCTCCTTCCTCATTCTGCTGTAAACTGGTAAATAGTATATACGGTGGAACCCACGGTAGAGCCCGAAAAGAGCCCTACCAAATACAAAGCATAATCCAACCTTAGGTTATGTGTTAAACCTAAGGAGCAAGTCCAAGAGGGATGGAGTGGGAGAGGGGTGGATGAGGGAGTGCATGCCAAAAGGATAGCACTCCCCCGTCCTCCCCCCTCCCCTTCCAAAGTAAGCTAAGTACCAACCCAAAGCAGGATGAACCAGCAGAGTAATACAAAACAACCTGAGAGCACAGGCTTAAGGAAGATTAGACAGATGGGGTGAGGACAGAGTCACTACCCATTGTCATAAAAACTGCTTCTACCCCTAACACTTGGGGCCTTCTTCATTTGAGTTCCTTAATGCAGCCGAGAGATGTGAGACTCGGGTCTTGAGCAATGGAATTCCTAGCGCAGCCGAGAGCTCTCAGGTCTTGGGTATCACAAATAGTTTGAAGCCGATGGTCCTTGTTGTACCATGTGGGTACGAGGGGAATCTGCTTCTACCATGTACATCCCTAAGTTGGAGATAGAGGGATGTTATTGGCCTTCAATCATTCTCTTGGTGGTGCCGAGGGTGGTTGAGTGGGTAAGGGAGTGGTGAGGTCGTGCCTCTTTCCCTTGTAAGTCCCAGCCAAATCAACCTCCTGAAGATGAGAGAATGGATACACTTGTACCGCGTGCATCAGGCGTGGCGATTATGTAATCGCCCTCTCCATTTTGAGCAAAGGGACAGCTATATGCCAATTTAGCACAGAGTGCAGCGCGAGCATACGGCGCAAAAGTAACCGTCAAATCATAAGTAAAAACTAGGCTTTGGAGAAAGAGTACCGATAGCAAAGTCCCTACTCTTAAACCTCTTGCCTCACCGTGGAAACCATGGAAACCGCACTCCCAAATGAAGCCGAGGCCAGCTAACCTCCTCGAGGTCTTGGGAACAGCTTCGAGGCCTGAGAGGCCCTCGATGTGTCAAGCCATTCCCACCCTCCTAGCACAGTCACCCTTCGAGCAGAATAACCCTTCGAGAACTTCGAACCACAATAACCCTTCGAGCACCATAACCATTCGAGTACTTGAACCACAACATGCCCTCGAGGTCTCGGAGCACACCTTCGAGCACACGAACACTTAGATCACTTTAACCAGTCCAAACCTTCAAGCCACGACCGCCTCTCGAGCTCTCGAGCTACCATCACCGTGGAAGCATTGGAAACCGCGCTCCCAAATAAAGTCGAGACTAGAGAACCTCCTCGAGGTCTTGGGAACCTCCTCGAGGTCTCGAGCATTAGAGGCCCTCGATGTGTCGAGCCATTCCCACCCTTCGAGCACAGTAGCCCTTCGAGCAGAATAACCCCTCGAGCACGATAACCCTTCGAGCTCTCGAACCACAATGACCCTTCGAGCAAGATAACCCTTCGAGATCTCGAACCACAACATCCCCTCGAGGTCTCGGAGCACACCTTCGAGCACACGAACCCTTAGAACACTTTAACCAGTCCAACCCTTGGAGCGTTGAACGCCTCTCCCTTCGAGGTCTCGAACCGGTATATTGCCTTCATATCTCAAACCAAGCCGGTATAGCCCCTCGATGTCTCAACCCTTTCCCGCCCCTCGAGTACATGAACCCTTAGAGCGGTTCAATGCCTCGAGGTCTCGGGCCATTACCACCTTTCGAGCACTATAAGACCCTTCGAGCCCTCTAGTACAGATGCTCTTCTGGGTACAAGCGGTTGATCACCATGAAACAATCCTTCATGATGATTCTTACCACTCGGTCGGCGCTGGGTTGAGCACCATTCATAACAACAGTATTTCTCTCCATCCAAAGGCGATAAATCGTTGTGATCAAAGCTAGGATTCCAAGCTTTTTACGAGCGTTTGAGCCCTTTATTTGCCTCTTAACCCAGGTCATGGAGCTTGCAATTGTGTCCGTACGCCTCCTGAGCCCAATCCAAGTCCTGATGCGCACCCATACGGCTTCTGAGAATTCACATTTGAAGAACAAGTGCTCATTAGTTTCCACCTCAAGATGGCATAGTGAACATATTTTGTCCGAGTTATCCTCCTCCTCCGATCGATACTTGTCTTTCGTGTAGAGTCTCTTGATTGCAGCCAGCCATGCAATAAAAGCAAACTTGGGCGGTATAAAACCACGCCAGATGGTATTGAAGACTTTTTCCTCCGAACGACCTTGGACATAAACATTTGGATAACGATGCCGATGCATGAAGAAGTAAGCCTTACTTGTGAACTTGTTTGAGGTAGCCCATGAGCACAAGTGATCTTCTAGCTCCTGTATACTCCCATGAAACATTCCTATCATTTCGTCCCTTAGCTTACACAGGTCACCAAAGTAACTCGAGAATCTCTCCCCAAGCCTACCATTTGATATCCTCGGATTTAGGGACCAGAATTCCCCATCTTAAAGATAGAATGAGTGGATCCATTTGACCCACAGGCTTTCCTTCCTTGTGTGGATATCCCATAGCCTCTGGGCCATCGAGGCACGGTTCCATGTGATGAAATCTCTCAGACCGAGACCCCCAAAAGATTTCGGGCAGCATAATTTTTTCCATGCCACCTTACCTTTGTGCTTGCCTCCCCATAGGAAGCGTTTACACTTTTGTTCGAGAGCGTCCATGACCGTAGTCTGTATGATGAATTTTTGAATCCAAAATCCAGCTATACCTCCCACAATCGAGCGAACAAGTTCCAGCTTTCCGGCATACGAAAGGGTGTGGCCCTTCCACTTGGAAATTTCCGAATCGACCTTCCCTAACAGGGCTCCAAATTGAGTAACTTTCAGCTTACTAGAGTCCAGTGGTACCCCCAGATATCGTACTGGAAAGGTAGCCCAAGGGATTCCCGTGAAGCTTAGATCCTCTTTTATACCGACTCTGAAAATTTTGGATTTTGTCGCATTGATAGCCAGTCCCGAAGTGCATTCAAATTCATTCATAGCACTCATTAGAATGTGTACCGAATCAGTATTCGCCTTGGAGAAAAGCATAAGATCATCCGCAAAAACTAGATGGGTGATCTTGAGTACTTCACACCTCGGGTGATACGTAAAGTGGTTAGTCTCCATTCTCTTAATCAACAATCTTGAGAAATACTCCATGCAAATGACGAACAAGAGAGGCCACAATGGATCCCCTTGACGAATCCCCCGTTGCTCTTGGAAGTGGTCGGAAAGCTTGTCATTGACCACAATCGAGAATGAATAGGTGCAGACACATGTCATGATTCGCTCCTTGAGTCTTTCCGGGAAGCCGAGTCCTGTTAGAACTTCCTCCAAGAACTCCCAAGAGACCGTATCAAAGGCTTTCTGGAGATCAACCATGATCATGCACCGTGGGGAGTTCCGAGCCCTTCCATAGCCCCGAACGAATTCTTGAGCTAACATGACATTATCAGAGATATTTCTACCCTTTACGAAGGCTCCCTGGCACGGGTTTATAATCTCTGGCAGAAGTCCTTCTAACCTGTTTGCGATGATCTTGGTGATAGTCTTGTAAACCACATTGCAACACGCAATTGGTCTGAAGTCACTCACTTTTAAATTGTCAGGCTTCTTTGGTATTAGAGCTACCGACGTATGATTTAATTGTGACAGTAATTCGCCTGTCCGGAAGAACTCCAGTACCGCCTCTGTAACTTCATCCCCCACCGTATCCCATTGCTTCTTGAAAAAGCCAGCCGTGTAACCATCCGGACCCGGAGATTTGTCATCCGCCATTGCAAATAAGGCCCTTTTAACTTCAATTCTCTCCACTTCCTGATCCAAGAAGGCCCTATCAATATCCGAGAGGGTGTTCCCTGAGTTGATACTAATCGGATCCATGGGGACCCTGTCTCTTTTCAAACCAAATAAACCCTTGTAAAAATTTGCAAACAATTCTCCTTTGCGGCTGTTTGATGTCACTATTCTATTTTGACCATCTATGATTGCTGGCATGCTCCCACCTTTTCTCTCCGAGACCATAGTGTGGAAATACTTAGATCCCTTGTCTGCCAAAGAGATGTGATTGATCCTGCCCTTCTGTGCGAGGAACGATGATTCCGCATTATAGTAAAGCATAGCTTTCTTTTTGGACAATCTGAGTGCCTCAATTTCCTCGGGCGAGGCGGTCATGGCATCAAATTGGTCAAATGCCTTGCTGTACTCCATATCAGCATTCCGAGCCTTCTCCGAAACGTGGTGTAGGTCGACATTACCCAAATATTTCAGTGGGTGCTTCATCCTTTTCAACTTACGAGCCACCGAATATTGACTGGACCCTTCCACCGTTGGCGACCAGTAATCTTCCACTAGTTGCTTACAGTTCGGGTGGCTCAACCACATGTTTTGAAAGCGGAAGGGCCTCTTCTTGCCATCAATTTCTTGCGCCATATCAACCACCATTGGAGCGTGATCAGATTGAGCCGAGATTGGGAGGAAAGTGGTGCGGCAAGCATCGCCATCCCATCCATGATTCAACAGGACTATCAAGTTTCCTCCAAATCTTCCAGTCGGCATTGTGCCACGTGAGGTGCTCTCCAATGGAAGGTGCATCTTTCAAACCGCACTTCAAGCAGACATCCTGGAACTCCTTCATTGGATATAAGCTGGGTATCGTGGCTCCATAGTGATCATCAACGCTCAGTATAGAATTGAAATCACCAAGGACCATCCAAGGGAAATTAAGATTAGCACCAAAAGCTTTCAACTCCGCCCAGAGTGGCAAACGCGCCACCCTACCAACACTATGACCATACACATATGTACAAAAGAATTCAAATCCGGAAGATAGATTGCGCACCTTGAGATGGATGCATTGTGGAGACTTTCCAAGGACATCCACCAAGAATCCCTTCGGATCCCATATAATGAGTATTCTCGAGTTCTGCCATAGTTCGAAATTGTGCATGTTTCTCCACCCTTTGAATCCCTTCAAGAAAATATTTAATGCCTTGTCTTCTAGCTTTGTTTCCAATAAGCCACACAGTCCCACCCTATTAGCGGAGATGATCTTTTTCACCCATCTCCTCCGTACAGGGGCCGATAGACCCCTTACATTCATCGCTGCGGCATTCATTGGGGACCGGAGGTCCCTTTTGGCTTCGGACCGCCGCCTTCAGAGTTCTTGCTACCCGAGGTGTCAGAGTAGATCTTGCAGCATGTAGCATACGTTGGAAAGGCTTGTGAACTGCCTTCACTTGTTCCTGAGTACGTGTTTTACTTTTGTTCCGTGCTCTGGTTTGTGCTCCTGTAGCAGTAGGGGGCCTGCTTTCGCTCTTTCCTCTGTTCAGCCTTGGGACCTTTAATCCACGGATTTCAGGATGAGTCATTTGCTTTGGTAGTTTTCCAACTCCTGGAATTGGCTGGTCATCAGTACCAAACGCCAAGAGCCGGCCGTCGGGTGGAAGATCCATGGCTGAGTTTGCCGATTTTGAGACCCGGATTCTCCTGGACTCAGTTCTTTCCGCACTCCTGCCACGGCCCAAATCTTCTGCTGCATCAAGTTTTCCAATCTCATCTCTATCCCTACAGGTTCCAGGGGCTGGGATCGCTTGCTTAGGCCTTGTAGCTGACATTGGGGAGCTTACTGGCAAGGCCATTATCAGTTGATTGGTATCGTTTCGCCCAGTACCGATAACGATCCCTTTTCCCCGATTTACAGTTATGGCATCCACTTTATTCCTTTCCGGCTGGTCCACTGCTTTGTCTGAAGTTTCATTGTCTGAAGAGACATCTTCAATAGTCACATTGTCATCTCTTGGAGCTGAGACTACACTTGGAGCTTCTCCAATATTAATGGCATGCATCTTTTTTACCCATAGTTGGTCTCGGCTCCGATTTTTTGTAGGTGCCTCTCCCCTTGCCATTTGACCCCCATTTTCCCTCATTCCGTTAGCAATATCTAGCCTCTCTTCTTTATTCTTCCAGAATTCCACGCAGCCTTCATTCAAGTGATTGTTGTGGCCACAATGAACACACCACGGGCGATGATAATCGTAGATAATTTTTTGCACATGTACCTCTCCATTTGGAGCACGGAAAGACACTTTTTCCTTTAGCTCCTTGGAAGTGTCTATCCAAACCAGGAGGCGTGCATAGAATCCCCTAAGCTCCAAGGTTCCATTATCCATAAGAATCGGTTCACCTATGGATGTGGCAATCTTCTCTAAGGACTTTTTGTGCCAGTAGGACTTTGGTAGATGCTCCATCCTAACCCAAACTGGTTTGGTTGCTTGAATCGCCGAATCGTATTGCCTCGATTCCTCAATCTTCAGCATGAATAATTTTTTCCCATGGAGAAAGCGGTCTGGTCCGTTCATCACCATATCCCTGTCCTCGGCACTTGTGAATTTGAACATGACATATCCATTTTGTTTGCTCTGTACAGTGCATGGAACCTTCCACTTTTCTACCAAGAGAGAGCGGATGGCGAACATTCCGGGGAAGAATCCCGGGAAGACACCCAGGAATCCATAGAATGGCTTATGGAGGTCCTTGTGAACCTCGTCTTCTGTAAGCACAAAGTCAATCAAATCAGCATTATCTTCAGGAATCTCTATATTTGTCTTGCTCATGAGGATGTCCGGATCATCCCATGACCTTCTCCTTTCAAGCATAGGGTCATTCCATTCCCTCGGAAGGACTCTTTGTGGCTGTCGAGGTTGGTTAGCTCCATCACCAAATCCCTGATTTTTGGGATTGGTCTTGTTGTTGATGCTAGAGGAGGAACCTTCTTTTGCCACCATTATGCCCACAGTATCAGTCCGCCACAAGCATGGGTTCCGAAGAAAAACAGTTCGGAATTGCCGAGTTAGATAACAGAACAAAGAACAAAACAAATGCAACGGAACGGAACACCAAGAACAGAGTACCAATTAGTTATCACCGTACAAACAGAAAATTGACCAATAGGAGGCGGCAAGCCATGCATGCAGAATGTGGAAACAAGAGTAAACAATCTGGATTGAGATAAGGTATCTTAACCTGGATATCGTAGCTCCTCTGATCCTAGTCAAAGGAGTTGGGCCCTTTGAGTGGCTTGCTCCAATCTGCCAAATCCTTCAAGCACTTTCTATGTAGGTCGAGGGATCTGAGTAGAGGCAGAGAGTACCTTTCTCAGAAACGAAGACCAACCAAAGTTCGTGCTTATATGCGAAATCCCCAGCTCAGGCGTGAATCCCGAGCAAGAAGAAAAACCAGTTTCGAATCCAAATCTGAATATGAATCCGAAGCTACTAAGAAGATAACCCCAATCGATCCGCCATAGAACTTCAATCGGGAAGGAATACCTAGCTCCGAGGCCGAATGAGATCAAAAACCTGTCACAAATATCATATGGATGTGTGCGGAATCCAGTGGGGAAACCGATCGTCCATAATCTATCGGAGAATGGTTAGTGAAATCGAAGAAATCAGCCTCCAACAAGTGGAAGAAAGGCTTCGCCTTTTTTCTCCTATTTTCGCCTCAGAGTCGTTATTTCTTGAGAGCTCTTTCACTTTGAGAGCTCTTTCGCTATTCTGAATCTTCCCACTGGTGGTTGTTGGTGAACAACAATTCTCCGGTGTTCGGTTGCCATTGTGAATTCACCCACTTCCTTTTCCCCTTCTCCTACCTACTTGTTCTTTTCGCCTCTTCGTCAATTTTCAGATTTTGCCAGTCTCCAGTTACCTCCTCCCCTATTAAGGAATTAGAATATTACTTGTAATTGTAATTATATTCTATTACCTTTTCCTAGCTTGCATAGGTATTATGTACCACCATATAATGTATCATGAGATCATGAATAAAGAAACACAATTATTACTCTTATTTTCTACATGGTATCAGAGCCTAAAATCATGAAACCTAAAACCTTTTTTTTTGTCGTCCGTGCGTGACCTCCATGCGTCGTCGATTCGAGCATCCTTTCCTCCATTAAAAAAGCTGGGTGTGGCTGGTTCACCACCACCAGCCCGCCACCGATCTTGTGTTCAGCTGCTCCGATCAAGTCATGGTGAGCCTCAGTTCTTGCTTCTCCGGTGCCAATTTCAGTTTCCGTCGCCGCCATCATTAGTTCTCCGATCAAATTTGGCGACCTCAGCTCTCGATTTTTGTGCCTCCAGCTTTTGCCACTGCCGCTGCCTTTGTTTTACGGTGGTCTCATTTGCCTCCGCTTCGATCGGTGATATCAGTTTCCGATTAGGGCCTTATGACTTTGACGATTCGTTCAACTCCATCAGGGCCTTCAAGAAACGCGTGCATTCACGCACGGATACGCAGACGTGTGCCCCATCTAGAAGCATGTGTTTCCATGCATTATGACTTTGACGCGCCCTCCATTCTGGTGGACCATGCAACCACACGCCTGGTGTCTCTTGCTGTTGTTTGCCCTGTATTGCAACCATGCGCCTTGTGTCCATTGTTGTTGTTTTGCCTAGTGTCTCTTGCTGGTGATTTATTTTTATTATTTATTTAGTAAACAAACTAAATATTTTGTGTTAAGGCTATTTTCACCAGCGCAGTGACATTGCCGCGAGGGTTTGCGGTGACCGCCTTCTCCGGCACCCCTACTCGATATGATTTTGGTCCTGCTTTGTCGGACGACCAATAGAGTACGACCCTACATTTGTTTAATCAATGTAACTATTTGTCTGACCATGGTTGGATTCTTGATTCGGGAGCCTCATATCACATGACTAGTAACAAGGGTTCTCTTACTGATATTACTACTGCTACCAATTCTGTGAATGTTATATTGCCTGATGGATCTGTGTCGTCTGCTACATAATATGGTTCTATTTTTTTTGGTGATGTCACCCTTACTCACGTGCCCTACATACCTAATTTGCAATACCATTTATTATCATGCTCTAGATTGTTATCTGCCTTACAATGTCTAGCTTTGTTTACTGAAAAATTATTGCATTTTACAGAAATAAGTACGAAGACTGTGATTGGCGTGGGTGAACAGCAAGGGGGGGTTTATTGGCTTCGTCTGATGGATACTCGTGTTCGTCCTCATATCCTGCAATTTGTTTTGACAGTTGCTTCAGTTTCTTCATCCAATTTATGGCATCAATGTTTTGGTCATCAATCATTTGCGGTGTTTTCTTCTGTTCCTACTCTTGATTTTAACACAATTAATACTACTATACCTTGCTCTGTATGTTATAGAGCAAAACAGACTAGACATAATTTTCCATTGAGTTCTAAAAATGCTACTGCATTATTTAAATTAATACATTGTGATGTTTAGGGTCCTTATAGAACACCATCTTCTAGTGGTGCATTTTATTTTTTTTAACAATAGTTGATGATTATGCTCGAGCTGTTTATGTTTATTTATTAGTGGCCAAGTCAGAAGTTGCTTCTAGATTTTTGGAATTTTGTGCTCTGGTCAAGAATCAATGGGGCCGAACTATACTGCGTGTCTGGGCTGACAACAGGACTGATTGTTTGCCTTTGAGATCTCATTTTGCTGCATCTGGGATCATTTGAGACATCTAGGATTGATACACCACAACAGAATGGTCGAGTTGAACGAAAGCATCACCATTTACTCAACGTGATGCGTGCCTTACGGTTTCAAACCAGTCTTCCAGTTGATTTTTGGGAGAATGTGTTCTTACTGCTGCTTATCTGATTAACCGGACACCGACAAAACATCTCAATGGCAGTACTCCCTTTGAGATGCTATATGGATGGGCTCCAAATTACTCATCTTTAAAGGTATTTGGATGCTTGTGTTTTGCTGCTCACGTTCCCAGATACCATGACAAATTTGCAACAAGAAGTCGGCGATATTTGTTTTTTGGTTATCCTACCGGAAATAGAGGTTATCGCTTTTTTGACCTGGAATCCCGCGTCATCTTTAAAAGTTGGGATGACAATTTTTTTAAGACTAGTTCCCGTATGCAACAACTCTAAAATCGGCCTCTTCAGTATATCCCAACGGCACCACCACCTCACCGCCGGCATCATTTTCACCGCTGCCTGAGTCACATGCCCAGATCGCAGCACCACCTGTCCCACCGACTGCCGCCGACCTTATGGCGTTGGTTGTCACCGCTCCTATCCCACCGGCCGTCGTCGTACCCTTAAGGCCGGATGGCACTGCAAGTATACTGCAAGCCGCTTCTTCGGTTCTGGCAACGAACCCAGATCACTGGCAACCTTTGTCGGTCTGGCCTGATAATGCACCACCCGGGATACCACTGCTTCACACGCTTCACGCGCCACCAGTTCCAATGACTTCTTCTGCTCCGCCGCCTGACACGATGTCTCCCGTCCCGACTAATTTCACTCACCGTCTGCTTCTATCAACTCTGCCGCCTGTTTTGTCGGTTGTTTCGACGTCTCCTCCTGGCACTGAGTTACCTCCTTTTAGACAGAGTGTTCGCGCTCACAGAACTCCTCCTTATTTGGAAGATTATTATTATGATGATTATGCATGTGCTCTTACTAATGAAGACCCCCCTACTGCTACGTTCACTCATACGTCGTCACTATCCTCAGGTGTTCTCTATCCTTTTACTGATTATGTAAATCGTGATAATTTTTCTATTATGTATTCTAGATATTGGGTGCAGTAACATCTGGTGAAGATCCCACCACTTATTCTGAGGCATCAAAGCATACTTATTGGTTAGATGCTTTGACTGAAGAGCATACTGCTCTTGAGCGCAATCAAACTTAGACTTTGGCCCTCCTGCCTCTGGATAAGAAGGCGATTGGTTGCAAATGGGTTTACCGTATGAAGTTTAAGCCAGATGGTACTATTAAACGTCATAAGGCACACTTAGTGGTTGAAGGAATTGATTATACTGAGACATTTGCTATGGTTTCGCTTATTCTTATCTATTGCGGTCATTCGTGGTTGGGAACTACATCAGATGAATGTCTATAATGCTTTCCTGCATGGTGATTTCCATGAAGAGGTTTTTATGCGGCCCCCACAGGCTATGCCGCACCCCATGATCTTCGTCAGGCTCCTAGAAATTGGTTTGCCAAATTGGCTCATGCTTTACGAGTATTTGGTTTTGTTCAGAGTAAGGCAGATTACTCTTTGTTTGTCTTTCCTTGTGGATCAGTTTCTTTGCATGTTCTGGTTTATGTGGATGATTTGGTCATTACTGATAGCTCTTCTACACTCATCTATGAGTTCAAGAAATACTTTAGTTCTTGTTTCCATATGAAAGATCTTGGTTTACTTAAGTATTTCTTGGGCATAAAGATTGCTAGAAGACCGGAGGGGATGTTTCTTTTGCAAAGGAAATATACCTTGGACATTTTATCTGATACATGTTTATCTGTTTTTAAACTGACTGACTTTCCAATGGAGCAACAACATGATCTGACGCGTGTTGAGGGTCCAACTTACCATGATCATGAGCAGTACAGACGTCTGGTTGGGCACCTGATATACTTGACTATCACACGTTCTGAGCTTAGTTATTCGATTCATACACTTGCGCAATTCACGAAGTCTCCTTGTGTTCCTCACTGTACGTGAAGAGTCATCCTGGTCAAGGTTTATTTCTCTCTTCCATTAGTTTGTTACAGTTGACTGCTTACTGTGATTCAGATTGGGCTGCACGCCAAATTATTCGACATTTTCTTTCTGGATATTTTGTGATTATTAGTGATTCTCCGGTTTCTTGAAAGACCAAGAAGCAACCTATGGTTTCTCGGTCTTCCGCTTATGGTTGTTACCTATTGTGAGTTGTTATGTCTTAAGTCTTTACTGAAAGACTTAGGGGTTATGCACACTTCTCCTATTGACTGTTTTGTAACAGTCCATCTGCTTTTCATATTGCGGCAAATTCAGTGTTTAATGAACGCACAAAGCACATTGAAGTTGATTGTCATTTTGTCTGAGATCTTATTCAATCTGGCACTATTGTTACTCAGCATATCCGCACCTCAGACTAACCTGCAGACTTGTTCACTAAGGCTCTCGGACGCAACCAGTTTAATTCCTTGCTTGGCAAGTTAGACATTTCTAATCCCCATTTGCCAACTTGAGAAGGAGTTTAGAATATTACTTGTAATTGTAATTATGTTCTATTACATTTTCCTATCTTGCATAGGTATTCTGTACTACTAATAATGTATCATGAGATCGTGAATAAAGACACACAATTACTACCATTATTTTCTACGTCCCAACACCTGCCTGTTTTGGACCGCCCTCTTTCCCATCATTGGTACGTGTCGTTCTCCTCCTCCCTCCACGGGTCTTCGCTTAAGGTGCTCACCTTTTCATTGCCCTTTTTATTGTCACCTTCTGCCATTTCAATTTCTATTTCTCCCTCCTCCGCTTCGCCTACAGGTGAAGAAAGGTTCAACTGCAATTGAAAAGCTTCAACTTCAACTCAGGTGATTGAACCTAAACTGCGGTAGAATCTTTCGTGTCTGCTTACTTCATGTTAAAGACTTTTAGTATCTACGTACTTAAACTTCGCTTCTCTTGTTTAACATTAATTTCTTGGTCACTACTTGCTCACACGAACTCAACTGAGGTCATCAATTATTCCAGCTTTTTAAAAAATTATTCCAGCTTCTTTACTGCACTTATATTGTTCAGAATATGATTTGTTTGTCAAATCTTAAGAGCAAATACTGTGTAAATACCTAGATTGATGTTCACCAGTCTGCATTAAGGAATGTAAAAACTCCCGAAACCATATCAATTCTGTCTTCGCTGGATTATGTTCCTTTTTTTAAAAGCCCCTTTTACGTGATACAAAGTTGAATTTTTCTATGGAATTGCTAAGTTATTTCTCACTCTGAGAATTTTGATTTCCTGCCTTCTTAGCATGCGCCTTGTCTAGTTGGGGATAGTGCTACTTATCAGAGAAAAAATGCTTCTGGGGTAGAGGTGTCAATTCGGGTTATCGTGTCGCATTCGTATCGGGTTTGAAACGTGTCGTGTTGAAACGTGTCGGGTTGGGTCGTGTTGATTTCATTTATCGTATCGGGTTGGAAACGTGTCGTATTGAAACGTGTCGGGTTGAATCGTGTTGCTTTCATTTATCGTGTCGTGTCGGGTTGGATTTGGGTTTTATCGTGTCGGGTTGAAAACGTGTCAATTTTTTTCTCGGATCGGGTCGTGTCGGGTTAAGTTAATATCGGGTCGGGTTAGTGTCGGGTTGAGTAAATATCGGGTCGGGTTAGTGTCGTGTAATTTTTATACTCGGATTAGATCGGGTCGGGTCAGAATATTGTCGGGTCGGGTTGGATTGGATCGGGTTATTGTCGTGTCCTTTTTTGTACTGGAGTTTTGTTCGGATCTGATTATGTCAATTATTTTTCATAATGTTTCACATTGAATTTAGATATATTTTGGGTTGGTTCACTTTAGATCGGGTTTCATGTCACCTGATTAAATTTGGGTTGATTTAGGTTATATTTCAATAATGTTATTGTTACAACTGCACTATTATCATGTATTGTTTCGTTGTAACTTGTAACTTGCAAAATGTAAAAATTTGACTCGTAACTCCAAATTAAAATCCGCTCGAAAATGATGCTACCCTATACACCCCCATTGTATTTTCCAAGTCAATGGCCAAAATAATCCCCAGTCACAACATACTCATCGATTTAAATAATGTAATAATAAATGACAAAATCTTGGAAAATACCGTCTTTCCATTATTCCATAAGCTTATGGAAAGACAGAGTTTAATTATAATAATACAAAGTAAAAGATCTTAGTTGCAATATTAAAATTTTATTATGGAACGTGTAGTAGTTATAGATTTTATAACCCGATTCATTCAACCCAAAAATTTTATCTTCATTTCTTCTAATTTGCATTTTAAACCATAACATTTCCATGACTTACGGAAATACAGTCTGTCAAGAGACAGACTCAAAATAAATTCAACCAAAAAATGCAATAATAATTAAAGGGAAAGTTGGAAAATTGGAAAAGTTAGGTCATGTCAGTTTATTAAATTTCAATGTTTCAAGTCAATGTTTCATACTATTGATAAAGGATTGTCCAGTTAAATATCAGATTAGAATTAGATCTTTCCTTAGTCTAGTAGTCTATTTATGGTAGAGTTAGACAAGGAAAGAGTTTGATAGAAGGCAGGATTGCGAAGGATATAAAAAAAAGAAGATACAACGCAATCAGTAAGCGACCAAGAATTCATCTCTACATGAGAAGTGTTTGAGCGATCTGCCTGAGGTGTTTGGAGGAGTGTTGATTCATCCGACCAAGTTCTTAAAGATCAGAAACAAGGAAGTCTTAATTCCTCGGGAGGAGGAGATCCAGGGAGACGTGTTGATCGTGAGGGTTCAACGACGTAGGATCGACAGTGAGGGGAGCTCACGACATTCACTCATAGGTTAGCAATGGATTATTATTCAAGTTAAGCTTCTTGTACTAAAGACTGCTTTCTAGTGGATGGTTTCTGATCTGGGCAAGGCCCCGCAGACGTAGGTGTATTTGCACCGAACTGCGTAAACAAGTTGTGTGTGCACTGTGTGTTTTATTTCGTGTTCCAACACCAAACGATAAACAACTTGGCATAAAAGTATAGACTTTAGGTGAAACAGAATTTCAAACTTAATCGTAATTTTGCATTTTAAACTTACCCTTGCGCGCTAAAATTTATGACGAGATGAATTTATGTAATTATATTTGTAGATTTTTAATAAACATAAATCTCACTTTATTCTCATAAATATGTTCAACCAATATATTAGCCTAACATATAACCAAGTTTATTTAGTTCCATATTAATGTCAGTAGACTTTATATAGTTACATTGTTAATGAGTTTTACACACTAAACTATATCCCTATACAATTATATAAATTGTGTATAACTAACAGAAATCACAAATCAACACTTGGTTATATATATATATATATATATATATATATATATATATATGTGAAAATTTTCACATAACTATATATTTATCTAACAAAGCATAAGTTTCATTTGTATAGACACTAATTTAAATTCAACATCTAATTTAAAATGATCATTTAATTATGACTTTTTGCAATAACTCATAAAATGGTTTATATACATCAATTGTCTTTTTAATGACTACTGTTGTCTTAATAAGTGAAAAATATATTTAACAGTAATATATACGGTTATTTTCCGGTTATAAGTACATATAAGGTATATATAATATATATGATTTTCCTTTGAACTAGATGTTATGATTGGAAATTTGTAATGCAATAATGCAATGATATAATAAGGTATAGATGTTACGATTCTAATTAGCATTCTTAATCATGTAGCTGCATTCTTACATGAGAAGTTGATTTTGTTTTGAATAAATGCATTTATATCTACACTGATTATCCTTTATACCTTTTTTTTATAAACATTTCAATTTATAACTAGTTTGGCACTAATTAATTAATCTTTAGTTGATATTTCACAAATAACATACTTGTAAAATTTTTACTGTTTTTGCAGTACTTTATTTCAATTTTTACAGTTTAGCATATCATTAATTAAATAAATTTATGAGTGAGAATCCATAACAAAGCTTAAATAAATTTAGAAAAAAGAAATGAAAAAAACTGAATTAATTAGAAAACAAATAAAAAAATAAAAGAAATTAAATTAGGTTAAAAGGTAAGTAACAAATGAGAAAAGAAGAATAAATTAGAGACAAATTATCTCAGCCGTTGATTTCAACTAGGGTTAATCTGTGGCGTTAATTTTTTAGGCCCATAGTATAAAAGCCTTCGAGTGTCTCTCTGAAACGGTGAAACCCTATTCCTTTCTCTCTCGAACTCCCTGAACTGAAACCCTATCTCCCTCTGCTCTCCTTCCTCTCTGCTCTCACTCCCTCTGCTCTCCCTCTGCTCCCCCCTGGTTTCTATCCCATCTCTGCTCCCCCTCTCTTATCGTATCTGTATCTGCTCTCCCTATGTTTTCTTTTTTTTGCTCTGTGTTGTTTTAATTTTTCGAATCGTCTTTGCTTGTTTGTTCTAAACATGTTATTGTCTATTTTTTGGCTACTTTATCAGGTCTGGAATTTTGGTTGATGTAGAAGTACTGTGATTAGGGTTTTGTTGGATCCGGTTGCAATTGTGGTTCTGCTCTCCCTCTGTTCTTGTTTACTAGCTTGCTCAGAATGTGTGCTGCCTGTTTATGTTAGAGTCTGTCTATTTACTGCATGTGTATTACCTGGCTCGGATCTGTTTGCTTATTAAACAAATTTACGGACATGTTTATCAGGTCTTGTTCATGTTGTTTTCTGTTGCTTAGAGTCTGTCTATTTAGTGCATGTGTATTTTTTGGCTTAGATCTGTTGGCTTATTAATCGAATTTATTGACATGTTTATCTGGTCTTGTTCATGCTGTTTGCTGTTCCCCTAGGTCAGATAAATATGTGATTAGTCTGAATGCCATGTTTACTGAATGTGTTACTCATGTACTGTTGGGATTTCTGAAAATGATAAGTTCTATTTTTTGGCTACTTTATGAGGTCTGAAATTTTGGATGGATGTAGAAGTACTGTGATTAGGGTTTTGGTTGGATCCTGTTGCAATTGTGGTTCTGCTCCCCCTCTGTTCTTGTTTACTAGCTTGCTCAGAATGTGTGTTGCCTGTTTATGTTAGAGTCTGTCTATTTACTGCACGTGTATTACCTGGCTCGGATCTGTTTGCTTATTAAACAAATTTACGGACATGTTTATCAGGTCTTGTTCATGCTGTTTTCTGTTGCTTAGAGTCTGTCTATTTAGTGCATGTGTATTACCTGGCTCAGATCTGTTGGCTTATTAATCAAATTTATTGACATGTTTATCTGGTCTTGTTCATGCTGTTTGTTGTTCCCCCAGGTCAGATAAATATGTGATTAGTCTGAATGCCATGTTTACTGAATGTGTTACTCATGTACTGTTGGGATTTCTGAAAATATTGTTCTCCATTTTCTGGCTACTTTATGAGGTCTGAAATTTTGGTTGCTGGATGTAGAAGTACTGTGATTAGGGTTTTGTTGGATCCTGTTGCAATTGTGGTTCTGCTCCCCCTCTGTTCTCGTTTTAAAAAAAAGGCTTCTTTGCTAGCTTGCTCAGAACTGTGTGCTGCATGTTTATGTTACAGTCTGTCTATTTAGTGCATGTGTATTACCTGGCTCAGATCTGTTGGCTTATTAATCAAATTTATTGACATGTTATCCGGTCTTGTTCATGCTGTTTGCTGTTCCCCTAGGTCAGATAAGTATGTGATTAGTCTGAATGAGTTGCAGTTATGGAGTTTGGTGTTGCCATGTTTACTGAATGTGTTACTCATGTACTGTTGGGATTTCTGAAAATATTGTTCTCCATTTTTTGGCTACTTTATGAGGTCTGAAATTTTGGTTGCTTGATGTAGAAGTACTGTGATTACTGATTAGGGTTTTGTTGGATCCTGTTGCAATTGTGGTTCGGCTCCCCCTCTGTTCTCGTCCCTGCTCTCCCTCTCTTTTCTTTTCTTTTTTGCTTTGTGGTATTGAAGTGTTGGCTGAATGTTATAGTTGATCATATTTATTCTGATTGTACTGTTGTCCGAAGCTTCACTTCTTGTTAAATCTTTCCTGTTTGTTTTTTAAAAAATGGCTTGTTTACTAGCTTGCTCAGAACTGTGTGCTGCCTGTTTATTCGGGAGTCTGTCTATTTATTGCATGTGTATTACCTGGCTCAGATCTGTTTGCATATGAAACAAATTTACGGACATGTTTATTAGGTCTTGTTCATGCTGTTTGCTGTTCCCCTAGTTCAGATAAGTATGTGATTAGTCTGTATGAGTTGCAGTTATGGAGTTTGGTGTTGCCATGTTTACTGAATGTGTTACTCATGTACTGTTGGGATTTCTGAAAATATTGTTCTCCATTTTTTAGCTACTTTATCATGTCTGAAATTTTGGTTGCTGGATGTAGAAGTACTGTGATTACTGATTAGGGTTTTGTTGGATCCTGTTGCAATTGTGGTTCGCTCCCCCTCTGTTCTCGTCCCTGCTCTCCCTCTCTTTTCTTTTCTTTTTTGCTTTGTGGTATTGAAGTGTTGGCTGAATGTTATAGTTGATCATATTTATTCTGATTGTACTGTTGTCCGAAGCTTCACTTCTTGTTAAATCTTTCCTGTTTGTTTTAAAAAAATGGCTTGTTTACTAGCTTGCTCAGAACTGTGTGCTGCCTATTTATTCGGGAGTCTGTCTATTTATTGCATGTGTATTACCTGGCTCAAAAGTACTGTGGTTAGGGTTTTGGTTAGATCCTTTTGCAATTGTGGTTCTGCTCCCCCTCTGTTCTCGTTTCAAAAAAAAGACTTGTTTGCTAGCTTACTCAGAACTGTGTGCTGCCTGTTTATGTTAGAGTCTGTCTATTTAGTGCACATGTATTACCTGTCTCAGATCTGTTGGCTTATTAAGCAAATTTATTGACATGTTTATCTGGTCTTGTTCATGCTGTTTGCTGTTCCCCTAGGTCAGATAAGTATGTGATAAGTTCATGCTGTTTGCTTAATGTTACTGAATCTTGTTACTGAATCTTTTTATGCAGGTGGTGATGGATGAAACTTCTAGATCTTTTGAAGTTAATGCTGAAAGTGTCGTGGACTTAAATTCCCATGTAGGTAACAATGTTCTGGAGGAAATACCAGTTGATGACAGTGATCGGAAGATTTTACTAAAGCGTTCAGAGGTATGGGCTCACTATAATTTTTATAAAGAAGTTAAAGATGGGGTAACTTTGTTGCGTGCTCGCTGTAAGTTTTGCTGTATGACATACCCCGCTGAGGGTAAAGATGGTACTGGAAATCCAAGAAAGCATATACAGGTTTGCAAAGGTAAAGCATCATTAACTGAAAAAGAGTGTTCAAATTCCGCTCCATTTGATCAAAAAATCTATTGTGAATTATTTGCACGTGCCATTACTTGTCATGCATATCCCTTGAGAATAGTCGAGCATGAGTACCTTAGGAAAATGCTTACCTATTTGAACCCCAATGTGATACATGTGTCTCGTAATACGATGCTTAAGTATTGTATTTCAGAACATGAAAAGTTCAAATGTGAGTTTCTTAAGACTTTGACTACTGATGTTCCTGGTAGAATTAGTTTTACTACTGATTTATGGACTGCTTGCACTAGTCGTGGTTATCTCACACTTACCGCTCATTATGTCGATAAAGATTGGATTCTTAGGTCTAAAATACTGAATTTTAGATATCTTGAGCCTCCTCATTGTGCTGCCAATATTAAAAATTTTGTGCTTGATTTATTAAAAGAATGGAAACTTGAAGAAAAAGTTCTATCTATGACACTAGACAATGCCCGCTGTATGGATAATATGGTCAACTCTTTGAAAACTGAATTGAATAATATGACACCTCTACCTTGTGGTGGAAAATTTTTCCATGTTCGTTGTTGTGCTCATGTGCTGAATCTTATTGTTCAATCTGGTTTGAAGTGTGTTGATGCTAGTGTTTGTAAACTACGTAATATTGTGAAATTTATTGATGGGTCGGATTCTAGGATTACATCATTTGAACGAGTTGTGACTGAAGTTGGGTCTAATTTTTCATGTAAATTAATACTTGATGTGTCGACTCGATGGAATTCTACATTTGCAATGCTTTCGAAAGCTTTACAAGCCAAGGAACCATTAAACTATTTTGTTGTCCGTAATATGAATGTTGTGGATAGATTGGATGAGGAGGAATGGGAAACTATTGGAAGTATTTGTGAGTTTCTTGAACCTTTTTCTTTTATAACTAATTTATTTTCTGGCTCCTTATACCCTACTGCTAATCAGTATTTTTTGAACATAATCATGATTGAAGAAAATTTAATGCGAGGGCACTTGGATCCAAAACTAAATGAGATGGCTAAATCCATGCTTGATAAATTTCAGTCTTATTGGGATAGTTATTATGTAATTCTTTCTGTTGCTGTTGTTCTTGACCCTCGTTACAAGTTACAATTTGTTGCTTCTATGTATAGTCGTCTATATGTTGACTCAGAGTGTCAATTAAAGGTAAATCAGGTTAGGCTAGCTTTAAAGGATTTGTATGATTATTATTCATCTCTATCATCCACTTCTAATTCTTCTCGTCAAGTGTCATCTACTTCTGCAACAAATGCAGCGATAAGTTCTTTTCGACCCTTTAAAAGGGCTAACATACTACAGGTATAAGTTTTTCCTTGTGATTTATTTGTCCAGTATTAGATTTTGTACCATGTACTTACGTTACTTTTTGTTGTTGCTACCAGGAATTTCAAAATAGTTCAGCCGCAACAATGACCACTCAATCTGAAATTGAGCATTTTTTGTTAACTCCACTTGAGCCTAAACCTGTTGATGTTGATCATGATGATTATGATGTCCTTAAATATTGGCAAAGTCAACTTGTTAGTTATCCCGTGCTTGCTGTTTTGGCTAGAGATATTTTAACTATCCCAATTACTTCAGTTGCTTCCGAGTCAGCTTTTAGCATGGGAGCACGTACCTTGAGCAAATACAGATCTGCTCTCTTACCAAAGAATGTTGAAATTCTGGTCACAACTCAAAATTGGCTGCATGGATATGAGGAAATTGAAGAGAATGTTCTCGAAATAGGGAATGAGCTTCAAAATGAGTCTTCTTGAATCTTGATTTATGTTGTCATTTGCAATTTATTTGAGGTCATTGCCCTTACATGTGATAGTGACTTCATTTTGAAGTTGCCCATATGGTATTTGCTGGTGATGACTTTTCTGCATTGTGACAACTAATGGTGGGTGGTTTTGGTAGGTCTCTTGTGCAAAGATTACTAATACGTTGTCATTTGCAATTCATTTGAAGTTATTGCCCTTACATGTCATGGTGACCTCTCCGCTGTGGAGTGATGCCCATATTGTATTTGCTGGTGATGGCTTCTATGTTTGCAAATTGTCAACCAAGAACTCTATGATGATCATTCTTGTAATAAACCTAGGAAATTTTCCTTACGGTTAATTACTGGATCTGAGAGCTTCATATTAAACTACTACAATTAGTCATTATTAATTTGTTGTTGACTGTAATTTTTCTTCCTTGTTTTTGTAGGTGAAATTTTGGGCTATTGCGGTCATTAATGAGATTTGCGGTGATGAAGGGTTCTATAACACAGCATTTGAATTCTTTGATAGGCTTATGTAATGTTTCCTAGTTAATTACTCATTGTTCATTAGACATTTATGAATTCCAAATTAACTATATCTGGTTAATATGAATGGAGGATATATCTGATGTGTCTTTTACATATATTATTTTTTTATTTTGGTTAACTACATTTGTACAATTGTCGGTTCTTAATGTCCATAAGGGCGTACATATTTGAACTGTTAGTTTTCCAAAAAAGTGATCCAATATACAATTCTAAATTACAAAAAAAGGCTTAACATGTTCAATTCAGAATGCAAAAAAGAAGATCCAGTATACAATTACACACCATAAGTCATAAAAAGGCAACTCATTAATTAAATTCAGTATGCATAAAAGCACCCTTATACATAATTTAAAATCACAAAAAGCATCCCAATATGTTAATTTTAGGATGCAAAAACCGTTCTAATATGTTAATTTTAAGATGCAAAAAGAAACCCAATATGTTAACGTAGGATGCAAAAAAGCATCTCAATATGTTAATTTTAGGATGCAAAAAAGCAACACAATATGATAATTTTGGGATGTAAAAAAGCGATCCAAAAGTACATAACAGAACGCATGAAAACAACCCTAAATCTTATCTATAGTGTCGCTCATAGTTTTATATGGTTATTTTGTTGATTTATCGGGTTGAATATTGTTCAGGATAATTGTGAGCCAAGTTGAATCGTGTTCAGGTTCAGATTGAGTTTCTGGTTGAGTCTGATCATGTCGGGTTTGGGTGCGGTTTAAGTCTTGTCGTGTCGGGTTCGAGTTCGGGTTAAGGCTGGTCGTGTCAGGTACGGGTTCGGGTTAAGGCTGGTCGTGTTGGGTACGGGTTCGGGTTAACCCTGGTCGTGTCGGGTTCGAGTTCGGGTTAAGCCTGTTTGTGTCGGGTTCGGGTTCGTGTTGATATCTCTCAGGTCGGAATCGGGTCTCGGTTTGAACTTAGTCGTGTCGGGTTCACGTCGGGTCGATCTTTCTCGGGTTATATTCGGGTTTCAGGTTGAGTTCGGTCGTGTCGGCTCATGTTCGGGTTGATTTCTCACGGGTTGAATTCGTTTTCGGGTTGAATCGATCGTTTCGGTCCGTGTCGGGTTTTCGGTTTGGGTCAGGGATTGACAGCTCTATTCTGGGAACTGGGGATGATGTAGTCATTGTTGCGTAAGTTATGGAGGATTTGAATTGGTTCAGTAATGAATCGAGTGTACTGACTTGATTTTCTCACCCCGAATAATGTGTTGTGATGTACAACGCTTTGCAGAGCAAAGCATGGGGATCTCAACGATACTATTTGAAATTTAGTTTTACCACTTTTTCTAATACTTACTAGTGTGTTCCAACATGCTTAGTTTAACCAAGTGTAAAATAACGTAAAACGTAAAAGACACACAACTTGGTTACGCAGTTCGGTGTAAACCACCTACATCTGCGGGGCCTGGCCCAGTTCAGAATGAATCCACTAATTAGAAAGATACAGTACAGAGTATAGTTTACAAAATACTTATCATTACTAACTATGACGTGTGGACTCTGCTAGCTCCCCTAGCTACCGATCTGCCTTAATCAGACTCCCTCTGACCTCGAACTCCGTCGATGCAAGATCTCCTCCTCCCGAGGAATTAAGGTGCACGATTTTGAACTTAGTGCAGCAGGACAGTGTTGGAACACAGTATATTGGCTCTTGCAAGTTTCGTAAGATCTCAAAATCTGGGTGCAGATTTTGCTCTATAAAATCGTTGTTTATGCAGCCGTGTTTGTCCCATATATATATCTATGAATCAGATCTGAATATTCTTGATTATCTCCATAATATTCCTATTCCAAGTCTGATTGTTGAAGCATATCCAAATCCCATAAATAAAGGGATTTACCTTATCTAAACTCTCTCATATATTCGAATGAATCTTCTCCATATAAGGATTTTCCATAAAACCAATTATGCTTCACACGCCTAATATATAGCCAAATATACAATTACCATAAATTCCAAAATACTTCAATATATCGGCTTGAATTCTGTTAAAACCTTTGGCGTAAAACCTGCTCCAGTTCTGCTTCAGCACCATGTTCCAACATGGTCTGTATATCAGTTCACAAATACTTAACACAAAATTGCCAATTAAATAATTTCTTGACTTTACAATCTCCCCCTTTGGCATTTTTGTGGACCCATAATATTTTGGACTGCAATCACATAATCAACTACATTCAACGAGCAGAATAATGATCATAATACCAGAATTCAAATAATGAAAGCCGAAATCCAGAATTTCAGAAATCCAAAAATTATACAACCAAATTGAAAACCAAATATCAAGAATCCAAAATTACTCCCCCTGGGACCACATAGAGGCCAAAGAAACGTCAATCACAAAAGCATAAAAAACTTAAACCCAGTTTTTAAAACTCCCCTTGAATTAATCAACCTTCCAGCCTTGATTTTTCTTCTTCCAACCGTGCTTGCTCTGCTTGTAAGGCTGCAATTGGAATCCCTACAGCTCCAAGTCTAGCATTAATAGCCATCAATCAAGTCTTCTTGTCTGCTGTTGCTGATGAGGAGGTTGACCCAGAAGCTGTCCATGGAAGATCATGCACAGGACGAAGTCCGAATGTCTTCTTGTTAGGCCGCAAGAACTCCGTATCAATGATTACATCAGAGTCCTTCCCCTTCACCTTTGCACTTTTGGCTAACGCTGAGATTAGACATGGGTATATTACAGCATCATTCACCTTAGGAGCTGTGGCTTGTCGAACCAGATGTTGCTGAATTAATAACCCTAGATTTATTTCCTGTTGTGTTCCAACACAGTAGAGCAGTTTGGCCATTTCCCTGGTCAATGCAGTAGTATTGCTAGATGGTAACCAGCAGTGAACAACTATCTGATACAGCCCGAAGAATCTGGAGGTCAAGCATGATGCTTGCGAGTATCCTACTGCCGGCCACTTCTTCTTATATTCTCCAGAAATCACAGCCAAAATTTCATCATCAGTCATCTCCAAATCGTCCGGAAACACTCCCCCTATCTCTGGAGTTTTCAGCCCAAATAACATATTGATTCTAGTAGCAGACAGTTCTACAATCTTTCCCCGAACATATACTCTACCGAACCACGGAGATGTAATATCTAGATTCTCAGGCATGAGATTAGCATATACCTCGAGAACCACCCGTCGATTGAATTACCTTTGAATTGTGGCCGCCTTCATCATCCCCATTGCCTTTAGGAAAGTTGTGAACCCACTCTCCTGATAAGCCTTCAAGTCCAACGGTCTCTCAGCAATAAACTTCTTCTCAGAGAACAATTCTTCCATCTCAGCTCCCTTCTTGTCAAAATAAACTGCAGAAAAAGCCTGAGTGACAGATGGGGGTGGCAGAGCCTTCCTTGGCTTGCTATCCTGTCTCTTCTTACTTCTTTTTGCTGCCTCAGTATTCATGGCAGAGCTAGCCTTCCTTTTTCCTTTTGCCTTCTGGAAAAATTTATCCAGGACCTCGTCACTGGAGTATGTCAGGTCTGGGGCATCCTGTGTTGGAACACTGTCAGCTTTTTCTTCTTCTGAATCAACACCCTGACCTGGCAGATCTTCATCAGCTACTTCCATCTTCTGATTCCCATCATCAGCAGACTGATCAGGGGCTTCATCATCCAGATCTTCTTGAACTACATCACCCTGTGTACCCCCCAGATCGGCATCAGATTCTTCCTCCATATACACAGATTCTTCCTCCTGTGTTGGAACACTGTATTATCATCAGACAGTTCAATAATTACAGGTTCTCTCAATTTCTCCATCCTCTTTGCATTCTCCACATCAAAAAATCCAACCTGTAGCTTGTCTCCATACCTTACTGTCTTCATCCCAGCAGCTTGTTCCTCATTAATTTCTCTTATCCACACATAACTATGAGCAGTCATACGACAGAAAACATGAAATTTGTCTTTCCCTTTACCATTCAGCTGACCGTACATCCCTCTCAGATACTTCACAGTCTTATATTCAATATCCCACACATCAGGAAAGTGCCCAGAAACAATTTCCTTAATTTTGACATGCAACACTTCTAAATTCTTTCTTATACTCCTGATTTTGCTTAGATCCACGGAATATCTATTTGCTTGTAACCACTCAAAAATATCATCCACACTTCTACTTTCAAAACCCAAGAATTTCAATGGCCGAGGGTCAGGACCAGTTACCTTAGGTTTTTTCTGTTTCTTGCCTCCAGACGCTTCTTCTTGGGCATCGGAATCTTCACTCTGTTTCTTGACAGAAGCCTCTTCCACTTCCTTTTCCTCTTCAGCTTTATCAGGCTCTGCTCCAGCTATCTCCTCATTCTCCTCATGGTTAGCATTTACTTTGTTCTGATCTTGAGTTTGTGACTCAGCCAATTCAACATATCTTCTCGGCTCATCAAACACTACCAATTCCGAATTCACTGAGCTCCGGTCTTCCTCCATAATTTCTGGCACTGAAGCTTCTTTTATCGGAGAATTTGGGTTTGACATTATTTGGTACAATGCCGAGATAGAGGAGAGTTTTGAGTATAAGATTTTTGGCAAGAGTTTTGGGGAAAAACCGGGCCAAGGGTAATAGAATGCGAAAGGGATTTTAGAGTTTGAAACAACTTTCAACTCTTCATGAACTTACCTCTTTTCCCGCGAAGTGCCCTTTTTAGATTTCCCAAAAATTGTAATGATATCCCTTTCTCTTCTTGTCACATCACTTTGTCTTCCTTAATTAACTTCCAACACACCTTACTTAACTACTCCTATTTTGGTAAGTCTTTACTTCCTTCAGATAATTTTTTTCTTTTCTAATTTTTGACGTAAATAACAGAAAACAAAATTATTTACACGAAAAACTAATCAAAGGTAAAAGTTACCTCAGATTTGACAAACACCTAAGTGTTGTCGAAGGCTCTCGAAAGTGGTAGCATCAAGTGGCTTTGTAAATATATCAGCAAACTGCTCGTGTGTTGGAACATAGACCACTTCCACTTCTTTTCGTTCCACCAAATCTCGAATAAAATGATGCCTTATGTCAATATGTTTGGTTCTTGAGTGTTGAACTGGATTCTTTGAAATATCAATGGCACTTGTATTGTCACATAAAATCTTCAGGGGTTCTTGATGAATTCCATAATCCTTCAACATTTGTTTCATCCATAGCAGTTGTGCACAACAGCTCCCTGCTGCAAGATACTCTGCTTCCGCAGTAGATAGGGAGATTGAATTCTGTTTCTTGCTATACCAAGACACCAAATTTGTTCCAATAAAGAAACATCCACCTGTAGTACTTTTTCGATCATCAGCATTACCAGCCCAATCAGAAGCACTGTACCTAATCAACTCTGAATCTTGATTCTTAGAATACCAGACACCATATTCTGAAGTTCCACTTACATATCGAATAACCCGTTTCACTGAAGTAAGATGAGATTCCTTAGGATCAGCTTGAAACCCCGCACATATTCCAACACTGAAACATATATCTGGTCTGCTTGCAGTTAAGTACAGTAAGCTTCCAATCATGCCTCTATATAACTTCTGATCGACTGAAACTCCTTTTTCATCTTTCACTAGTTTATCAGAAACTCCCATAGGAGTTCGAACTGCACGAGCACTACTGAGTCCGAATTTCTTAATCAAGTTCAAGGCATACTACTTTGATTAATGAATAGACCATTCCGTCCTTGTTTGACTTGTAATCCCAGAAAGTAGGTCAATTCTCCAACCATGCTCATTTCAAATTCAGATTGCATTGTGGTGACAAACTCTTGTACCATAGATGGTGAAGTGGAGCCAAATACTATGTCATCAACATATATTTGAGCAATTAGAAACTTTGAGGACTTGTCAAGCACAAATAAAGTGCGATCTACTCCCCCTCGATGATAACCTTTCTGAAGTAGAAAGGTAGTAAGTCGTTTATACCATGCTCGAGGTGCCTGCTTTAATCCGTATAAGGCCTTCTTGAGACGATATACATGATGCGGATAATGGGAATCTTCAAAACCTTTAGGTTGTTCCACATAAACTTCCTCATTCACCACTCCATTTAAAAATGCACTTTTAACATCCATTTGATACAAAGTAAAGTTCAAAGAGCAGGAAATAGCTAGTAGAATACGAATAGATTCTAACCTGGCAACAGGTGCAAAGGTTTCATCAAAATCAACACCTTCCACTTGAGTATATCCTTGAGCAACAAGTCTGGCTTTATTTCTGGTGACTAGGCCATCTGCATCGGACTTATTCTTGAAGATCCATTTCGTACCAATGACATTAATGCCTTTGGGGCGGGGAGTAAGATACCAAACATCATTCCTGGTAAATTGGCCGAGTTCATCTTGCATTGCAGCAATCCAGTATTCATCAAATAAGGCTTCTTTATAGTTCTTGGGCTCAATCAGAGAAACAAAACAGTGTAGACCAGCCATTCGTCGATAATCAACTCGAGGAACTGATCGAGTACTTCTCATGGTGGAGCCAGATTGATCGAGTGTTGGAACATGGTCGTCAGTAGGAGGTGACTGTGTTGGAACATGGTCGTGTGTTGGAACATGGTCGTGTGTTGGAACATGGTCGTGTGTTGGAACATGGCCATCTTCAGTAGAGTTAGGGTTCTGGTGATCATTTGGGTCAGTAGAATCTGCTGAAGACTTTGCTTTGTCTGAACATTGAGACTGTGTTGGAACATGAGTGTTGGCAGATTCTTCCTCTACAACTTCTGGAGGTTGTTCCTTTTCTGAATCATCCACAATAACATTTATGGATTCCATGAGAGTGTTGGTTCAATGATTAAAAACTCTGTAGGCACGGCTGTTGATGGAATACCCGAGAAATATCCCTGGATCACTTCGATTATCGAATTTTGCCAACTGTTCTCTATCTCTGAGAATATAGCATGTACTTCCGAACACATGAAAATATGAGACATTTGGTTTCCTGCCCTTCCAGATCTCATAGGCTGTCTTGTCAGTGAATGGTCGAAGATACACTCGGTTGATTGTATAGCACGCGGTATTGATCGCCTCTGCCCACCATTTCTTATGAACATCCTTTTCTGCCAACATAACTCGAGCCATCTCCTGTAGAGTTCTGTTCTTTCTTTCAACAATACCATTCTGTTGAGGAGTGATAGGAGCCGAAAACTCATGTTGGATTCCTAGCTCATTGCAGAAGGAACTGAATTGTTCATTTTCAAACTCTCTGCCATGATCACTTCGAATTCGGATTATCTTTCCTACAGGACTTCCCTTTTCACTTTGTAACTTTACTACAAGGCTTCGAAATACCTCAATCGTATCAGATTTTTCTTTCAAGAAGGCTACCCAAGTAAATCTGGAGAAGTCATCAACACACACAAAAATATATTTCTTTCCTCCTATGCTAGGTGTATTAACTGGCCCCATTAAGTCCATATGTAACTGGCCCCATTAAGTCCATGTGTCCTGTTGATCCAATCTGTCGCTGGTTATTGTACATGCTCCTAATCTGTACCTGATTTTACAATATGTCTGGCTCAGAAGAACAGACCCATTTTGATGCTCCTGAGGGTTCTAAGCTTCAGGATATGAGTGGTTATGATGTGATTACATCTTTACTTCAGCAGCTGCAGTTGCAATCTGGCCCTCGTACTACTTTACCGATTAGTCGTATGTCGACTGATCCTTACTTTATTGGTTCTAGCGATGGTCCAGGTTTACAACTTATACCGACCATGCTGAAAGGTCAAGAAAATTATATTGAATGATCCGATGCAATTTGTCGTGCATTCCTTGCTAAGCACAAGATTGCGTTCATTGATGGATCCATTACCAAACCCCAGGATGGTCATCCTGATGCTGCTGATTGGCCTGGGGTTAATGCTACTCTTGTCTACTAGATCTTGCAAACCCTGGATCCGGTATTGAGATCTTCTACAAGTTCGTTTGCCACAGTTAAGGATCTGTGAGATGACCTGAAGGCACGATTTATTCTCGCCGGTGGTATGAAGCTTTTGCAGACCCAAGAAGCCATTCAAAGTTGCAGGCAAAACGGTCAGCCCATCGACATCTACTTTGCCAAACTGAAGAAGTTGTTTGCAGATTATCACTGCATACGACCTCCCCTGATTTGTACTTGTGAACATTGCAAGGCATTATGCCAATGCAATCTTGCTGCGAAAGTCTTCCAAGAGAGAGAGAAGGATTTGATCTACCAATTCATCTTTGGCCTCGACGAAGGTTTTCACACCTTGAAATCCCACATCATGAGCATTGATCCAATGCCATCTTTGAGAATCATAAAGCTGTCATTTGAGCTCGCGAGCCTTCTTCTAACTCCATGGCGTATGCTGCCCAACGTTCACCACCTGCAAGTTCTTCGCCAGTTGTTCTTTCTGCAGCTGACCGCAAGAATCTTGTTTGTACCCATTGTCGTGGCAAGGGTCATGATAAAGATACCTGTTTCTAGTTATATGGTGTACCCGACTAGTTCAAAAAGAGCAAGAAATCGGTGCCACCTTCCCAACCGTCAGTCACCGCCACCGATCTCCCGCTCCCGCCGCTGTTTGCCGAAGCTGCCTTATCGCCGCCTAGTCGGGTGGCAGCGGCTTCCTCCGACAGTGTACCTGCATGCTCCGATTTTGGCCCTGCTCTGTCCGATGACCAATGGAGCATGACCATGCACTTGTTTAATCAGTTTAATTCTCTTACTGGCAATGAGTCTGGTAAGCATACTTTACCATGGATACTTGATTCGGGAGCCTCATATCATATGACTGGTGACAAAGGTTCTCTTACTGATCTTACTACTACTATTGATGCTGTGAATGTTTTTCTGCATGATGGCTCGGTGTTCTCCGCTACTCAATATGGATCTATTTGTTTTGGTGGTTTTATACTGCCACATGTTTTATATATACCTACATTGCGATGCAACTTACTGCATGCTCTAGATTGTTATCTACCTTGAACTGTCTAGCTTTGTTTACTAAAAATTATTGCATTTTACAGACAATCAGTATAAGGAGGGTGATTGGCGTGGGTGAATAGAAAGGGGGGTGTTTTGGCTTCGTCTGCTGGATGCTCATGTTCACCGTCCTTTCCTGCAGTCTCTTCCTACAGTTGCTCATTATCTTCTTCCGATTTATGGCATCAGCGTTTTGGTCATCCATCTTCCACGGTGTTGTCTTCTATTTCTTCTGGCATTACTAAACATTATGTACCCTGCTCTATATGTTATAGAGCCAAACAGACTAGACATAGTTTTCAATTAAGTTCTACAAATGCTACTGTATTGTTTCAATTATTCATTGTGATGTTTGGGGACCTTATAGAACACCATCTTCTAGTGGTGAATTTTATTTTTTGACCATAGTAGATGATTATTCCCAAGCTGTTTGGGTTTATTTGTTAGTAGCTAAATCTGAAGTAGCTTCTAGATTTTTAGAATTTAGTGCCTTTGTAAAGAACCAGTGGGGCCGAACAATTCAACGAGTTTGGGCTGATAACGGCACTGAGACATCTATGGTTGATACTCCATCTAGGATCATTTTTGAGACATCTAGGATCATTTTTGAGACATCTATGGTTGATACTCCACAACATAATGGTCGAGTTGAAAGAAAGCGTCGTCATTTACTCAATGTGGCGCGTGATTTACGGTTCCAGGCCAGTCTTCCTATTGAATTTTGGGGAGAATGTGTTCTTACTGCTGCCTACCTGATCAACCAAACACCGACTCAGCTTCTCAACGGTAATACTCCCTTTGAGTTGCTCTATGGGCAATCTCCAAATTATTCATCATTACGGGTTTTTGGATGCTTGTGTTTTGTTGCTCATGTTCCCAGATATCGTGACAAGTTTGCACCACGAAGTCGGTGGTGTCTGTTCCTTGGTTATCCTACAGGAAAGAAAGGCTATCGTCTTGTTGACTTGGAACCCCGAGTGATCTTTAACAGTCGGAATGCTGATTTCTTTGAAGACCAGTTCCCGTACTCTGTAACTTCGACGTCTGCTTTATCCGATGAACCTGGTAGTGCCACCACACCACTGCCGGATTCCTGCTCCTTCTCGCCGGAGCCGTACGGAATTTTGGTTTCGCCTTCCACTGCCGATCCACCACCGCCAATCGTCGTTGGCCTTCCACCGTCCGCCGGTGGCCAGCTGCTACAGTCTGTTGTCTCGCCGGTCACCGCTGGCCAGTGAACGCCGGTCAACTCCTGCCAGTCAACGCCGGCAGTCGCCGGACAGTCAACTCCGGACCAAGCCGGCCGGCAGTCGCCGGCCAGTTACCGTTGGTAATCGCTGGCATTCACCGGCCATTCTCCACCGCCGACACCGATACTTCCATGCCGGCCACCGCCGGCCTACCTTCACCGTCCGCTGCTGGTAATTCTTCGCCAGTTGCCACCGATGCTTTACCAGCCTCTCTGGTACCAGATAGTTCCACCTCTGAGTTTCCACCTACAAGACAAAATGTTCGATCTCGTCGTCCTCCATCGTACTTGGCAGATTAAAACTGTGATGATTATGCTTGTGCTCTTACTACTGAAGACCCACCCCCTCGACTATGTTCCCTCATGCGTCGTCACTTTCCTCGGGTGTTCTCTATCCTCTTACTGATTATGTAAATTGTAATAATTTTTCTAGTATGCATTCTATATTTTTGGGTACTGTAACATCTAGTGTAGATCCCACTACTTTCTCCGAGGCTTCCTGTTATTCTCATTGGCGGGATGCTATGGTTGAGGAAATTGCTGCGCTGGAGTGAAATCAGACATGGACTTTGTCTCCTTTTCCTGCGCATAAGAAGACAATTGGGTGCAAATGGGTCTACTAGACGAAGTTTCGTTCCGATGGTACTATTGAACGCCATAAGGCGCGCCTCGTGGTTCTTGGTAATCGCCAAGTTGATGGAATTGATTGCACTGAGACTTTTGCTCCGATTGCAAAGATGAGTTTTGTTCGATTGTTTCTATCTGTTGCAGTCATCCGTGGTTGAGAACTGCATCAAATGGATGTTCATAATGCCTTCCTGCATGGTGATTTTCATGAAAAAGTGTTCATGCGTCCTCCGCCAGGCTACGCTGTTCCGCCTGGTCAGGTTTGTTGCCTTCAGAAATCTCTTTATGGTCTTCGTCAGGCTCCTAGGAATTGGTTTGCTAAACTGGCTCAGGCTTTACGGGCATTTGGTTTTGTTCAAAGTAAGACAGCTTACTCTTTATTTGTCTTTTCCCGTGGATCAGTTTCTTTACATGTTCTGGTCTATGTGGATGATTTGGTTATTGCTGGTAGTTCTTCTTCGCTCATCTCTGAGTTCAAGAAATGTTTGGTTTCTTGTTTTCAAATGAAGGACCTTGGTTTGCTTAAGTATTTTTTGGGCATAGAGATTGCTAGAAAACCGGAGGGGATGTTTCTCCCGCAGAGGAAATATGCTTTGGACATCTTGTCTAATACAGGTTTATCTGCTTCTAAACCAATTGATTTTCCGATGGAGCAACAACAAAATTTGGCACGTGTTGAAGGTTCATCCTACCATGACCCGGAGCAGTATCGACGCTTGGTTGGGCGTCTAATATACCTGACTATTACTCATCCTGAACTTAGTTATTCAGTTCATACTCTTGCGCAATTCATGAAGTCTCCTTGTGTTCCTCACTGGCAAGCTGCGGTTCGTGTGTTGCACTACCTGAAGAGTCATCATGGTCAAGGTTTATTTCTTTCTTCCCGTAGTACTTTACAATTGACTACTTATTGTGATTCTGATTGGGCTGCCTGCCCGATTACTAGGCGTTCTCTATCTGGTTATTTTGTTATGATTGGTGATTCTCCGGTTTCCTGGAAAATTAAGAAGCAACCTACTGTTTCTCGGTCTTCTGCTGAAGTGGAGTATCGTGCTATGGAAGTTCCCTGCTGTGAGTTGTTATGGCTTAGGTCCTTATTGAAGGACTTAGGGGTTTCACACTCCTCTCCTATGAAATTGTTTTGTGACAGTCAATCTGCTCTTCGGCCAATCTGGTTTTTCATGAACGCACAAAGCAATTGAAGCTGATTGTTATTTTGTCCGGGATCTTGTACAAACTGGCGCAATTGTTACTCAACATATCTGTACGACATACCAACCTGCGGATTTGTTCACTAAAACTCTCGGATGTAACCAGTTTCATTCTTTACTCGGCCAAGTTGGGCATTTTCGATCCCCATGCTCCAACTTGAGGAGGAGTGTTAAGGAAGTAGAATTAGATTTGTATTCTTATCATAATTGTAGATGTAATTGTATTTCATTACCTTTTCCTAGCTTGTATAGGTATCATGTACTACTATATAATGTATCCTGAATTCATGAATACAAACACACATTATTACCCTTATTTTCTACATCTTTTGGTTACCTATCTACCTAGATAATTCAGGTGTTTGATTTGTTGTTGCGTAGGTTTGCAGACGATTTAAGGAATTTTAAGGATGTTTTCATCTTTCCGAAAGATGACACTTTTGGCAGCAAGTTTAGATGTTACGTCACATTGCATTCCACGCTGAGGACTGCTAGAGATAAGACAGGAGCTGTTGGAGATGTCGTTAAAAGTTTAGGGGAGGAACTGATTCCAGGTACAAGAAATGAGGTAGTTCATCGTTAAAACGCTGAATGATACCATTGGAGCTGTCATTACTCATTTCAGTGTACCATTCAATTTGGTAGCAGATTCTCTGGCCAAAGTTTTTCTAAAAACCAAGACTGACTCCTCTATGTTTAGGTTCCATAGGTTATCCAATGCTATAGAGGGTCTAATTAGATTGGACCAAATAGGTACACCTTCTATACGAATGGTAAATTGAATGGATGCTACTGATTACCACTGTTATTTGCAGGTTATTTGTCCTTCATTGCTGGTTCTGTTCATTTGCTTGATGCTTGAGGGATGCTACTAGATGCTTCATGGCTGCTCTCGGTTACAGTGATGAGTTGCTTGATGGAACTTTTTTTGGATCTCGAAGCTTTGCTTTCCACTGTTTATCTTTGTAGGGGATAAGCTTCTTAGTTTAGATGGGGTGATTTTGACTGACCAATGTTTCGTCATTTCGATCCACTAATAAGTTCGATGATCTTCATTTTCAACTAAGAGTTTTAGTAATCCTCTCACAATTAGCTATACTCTTTTATTCATTTTAGAAGCAACAATTGTTGCTTCAATGAGCCTATGGGTCACAAATGTACATATCAACTAAGCCAATGGCTTCTCTCTTTCTTTACCTTTCAGTTTTTATTATTTTACGGTTTGGGAAGGCCTAATATAATTTCCCCCATCTTAGGATAGTTTAATTAAAAAAAAAAAGCAATACCATTCACTAAGTATGGATAGTATATGCCTTGAACTAGAAAAGGTAATCGAAGCCAACTGTCATAGGATTTCTTTATGCATGGGAATTTCTAGTAATAATAAACATTCACCAAAAAATAATGCTTGAACAGATTGAAGTATTTCAAGTTTATTTTGAGCTGGTTTCTGGCATTTCATTTCTAAATTTAATTTGCATAATAGTGGGCATACCCTGTTATGTCAATTTGTGCATTGAGACTTACGTGGTGAGTTGCCTCTGATGTTTGAAAATTTTCGGTTAAAGATTGGTATATTTGTTAGTTACCAACTTACCATTTCTAGATTTCAACTAGAACATGGTTGGAATCACATGGTAGTAATACCTTTGGGGCTGTATTAGGATCTTGGCACCACGAATTACTTCTACCTGGAATGCAAAGTAAGGTTCAATTTTTAGTTGTCTGATCCAGAAAATTTATTCACTAAAACCAAGTACTCCCTCTGGTCCTCTTATATTGGCCTACTTTCTATTTTGGGATGGTTTTTTATTTATGTCTCCTTCTTCTTTTGGTAAATTCTAGAATGTTTTCATCCACTCATTTTACTTTTTACGCTTCCAATACAATCTCTACCATTCATTTATCTTTTTGAAAAAATTTGTGCCCAAAAGTTGAGGCCAATATAAGAGGACCAGAGGGAGTAAGTTTTTTTTTTCCCTTTTCCCATTATTTCAATATTTATACAATTATTTTGTTGGACAATGGTTCCTGAAATGAGAATGTCTTTTTTTTATATATAGAAATAACAAGAAAGATGATCCCCCTGGCCCCTGCCCAGGATTCTATAGTCTGCAATAGGGTGGTAGGCGTCTACTATCCAAGCCTCCATTCATAAGTTTTGCACTGAGCAACGTGTTTTTCATTTGCCTAGAGCTGTTATTTTCATAGTTATGAGTCATCATATCCTTATAACTTGAAATTAGCAAGGGAAAAATCTGTGTTTCCAATCGTTTGAAATGATTTCAAAGAAATCTGTGTCGGTGCTGCATAGTAAATTGACTTTAAATATGTGTTTTCAATCGTTTCAAAGGACTTTTCATTTGTTATGACTTTAAATCTGACTGAAAATTGACGCAGAGTGCAATGGGCAAACACTGACTACAGTTTCAAATTATAAGCTTTTATTTCCTAGCTTACTTTTAAGAGTTCTCAAGACAAGATTCTTCAAATGATTTCAATCGTCAATATTCTATACTCCCACTGTCTCATTTCAAATTGCACAGAATTTTTTGCATGCTTATCAAAAAAATGTGTCTAACAGTTAATATGTTTAACTGCGTATAATTACGGCAAACAAAGCATCACTTTTGAGAAACTGTTTATTATGACGAATTCAACCATATAACATATGATAATATTATTGTTTATATGTCTGTTCAAATATGTGGTCAAAGTTGGACAGTGAATAATATCATTAAGTGGAGTGTGCAGTTTGAGATGGGACAGAGGGAGTAAGCATGATACCTAAATGCAATGTATTTATTTAGATTATGAAGAAAAACATTGACGTATGCTCAAAGTTCCAGCATTTGTTGGCCTACACTACTAATTGGGTATGAGTTGAGCTGTTACAAGTTGTCTTTGTTCCCAATTTTCCCGCTACCAATTAACTTAGGGATTTTAACTCATCGGCAGTTGTGTATGCAGGTTCAAGAAGTGTTGTTTTATGCATGGTCCACGAACATATTCTGCACCGTAACTGTATACGGATTGTGTATAGTTTGTGGCTTATCATAGAGTGAGTTACAAAGTAACGATTCTAGAGTTAGGACCATCTTCGTATGTCAAGATAATCCTTTCAGAGAATTTGCGGTAGAATTAGAAATATATCTATACCGTGAAAGAAGTTTCTTAGCAAGTTTGTGTTTGTAAAGCCCTTTGGAGTTGGATTTAGTTGTGGCATATTGTGCGAACTTATGTTGTGGTGTTTTAATACCACTGCTATCTAGTTTTTCCCGACAGCAGCTTTCTAGCCACGATTTAAGGAGCAAATTATGGAAGATAATCATGCGATCAGAACAGAATATTGTGAAGATTAATATGTGATTCCGTGGCAATCTATTTCTGGTAACCGAATATTCATGTAATAGTTAGGAATTAATTAAGTAGTTTATTTATGGTACAACTCCTATTGATAAAGGATTGTCCATTTAAATACCAGATTAGAATTAGATCTTTCCTTAGTCTAGAAGTCTATTCTTGGTAGAGTTCAACAAGGAAAGAGTTGTGTACAAGGCAGGATTGCGAAGATGATAAAAGGAAGAAGATATAACGCAATCAGTAAGCGACCAAGAATTCATCTCTACGTGAGAAGTGTTGGAGCGATCTGCCTGTGGTGTTTGGAGGAGTGTTGATTCATCCGACCAAGTTCGTAAAGATCAGAAACAAGGAAACCTTAATTCCTCGGGAGGAGGAGATCCAGGGAGACATGTTGTTCGTGGGGGTTCAACGACGTAGGATCGGCAGTGAGGGGATCTCACGACATTCACTCATAGGTTAGCAATGGATTAGTATTCAAGTTAAGCTTCTTGAACTAAAGACTGCTTTCTAGTGGATGGTTTATGATCTGGGCAAGGCCCCGCAGACGTAGGTGTAATTGCACCGAACTGCGTAACCAAGTTGTGTGTGCACTGCTTATTTTATTTCGTGTTTTAACAACAAACGTTAAACAACTTGGCAAAAAGTATAGACTTTAGGTGAAACAGAATTTCAATTGGTATCAGAGCACGGCACTTGCTGACCCCTATACAGGGAGAGTGAGATCAGGTTTCACCATGGCACCAAAGGAGGGGGCTTCGGTCATGCGACCACCGTTGCTGGAACAAGGAAACTATGCCTATTGGAAGGAACGTATGAAAGTGTTCATTGGAGCACTAGATGATCAAGCCTGGAACTATGTCATAAATCAGTACACTCCACCTTCAAGTGATGAAACTGAGGGATCAAGCTCATCGACGGCTAAACCATTTTCTAAATATTCTACCGAGGAGCACAAAGCACACGTGTCCAACTCAAAGGCATTAAATGCCATCTTCACGGCAGTAGATGAATATCAATTTAAGATGATTTCAAATTGTGAGACTGCGAAGGAAGCGTGGGATGTGTTGCAAACGTATCATGAGAGGACAAGTTCCGTCAGAGAATCTAAGTTGCAGTATTACACGTCAAAATTCGAAGAACTAAAGATGCGCGAAGATGAGACTATTTCCGAGTTCAATGGACGAGTCTGAGATATTGCAAACAAAGCGTTTCAATTTGGCAAAAAGTACAAAGATCAAAAGCTTGTCAAGAAGGTGCTGAGGGTGTTACCTCCACGTTTCAATATGAAGGTCACAGCGATTAATGAAAATGGAAGAATAGGGACAATGACTCTTGATGAGCTTATGGGATCTCTGGAATCTTATGAGATGGAAATGCTGCAAACCAAAACAGGAAAGAAAGAGATGGCTTTTTCAAGCATAAATTCTGGAAAGTCAGAAGACCATACAGATAATGAAGATTCTGATGAAATTGCAAACATAACCAAGAACTTCTCCAGATTTATGAAGAAGATGGGCAGGAAACCACAAGATAAGTCAAGTGGGAGCAAAAATCTTAACGCAAACTCCACTCCAAGATTTGGTCAAGCAACTGGTGTTGAAACACCAAAGTTTAAATCGACAAATCCCAACCTGAACAGGCAAATCCAGTGCAGAGAATGTGAAGGTTTTGGACACATACAAGCTGAGTGTGCCAAAATGCTTAAAAGACAAGGAAAATCGTATGCCACAACCTGGAGTGATGATGACGTAGGAGATGATGTTAAGGATGGAGAGGAGTATACAAATCATGTTGCTTTCAGTGTGTCAATGGTGGAGTTGGAAGACACTTTTGAGGAAGGTCTTGGTGTGCTGAATGAAGATGAGAGTTGTAGCTCAGATGAAGAGGCTAGGAGCATTAGTGATGATGACATTCGCAAGGAAAGTATGGAGATGTACAAGATGTGGTTAAAAGTGGCGGATGAGAACAAAGAGCTCAAGTTTGAGAACAAGAGTTTAAGTGAAAAGGCTAAAGTGAACGAACTTGAAAAAGAAAAGGCAATTGGTGAACTGGAAAAAATCAAGAAGGAATTTGCTGAAGTGGCACAACGAGCAGAGGCAGCAGAACAAGCTATCAGACGTCTCAATACAGGGAAAGCTAAGCTCGAAGACTGTCTAAGAATGGGACAGACGACCAAATACAAAATTGGTTATAAAGGATCAGTAAATTTGTGGAGAAACAAGGCAGATCAAGGTGCACCAGCCCCAAGAATAATCGAGAGGAATTTTTCCACCAAGAGGATCAGACGATGCGGATACTGTGGAGCTCTAGGGCATGTCAGGGATAGGTGTTTTAAGCTTCTTAGGACACTGTCTATTAACACAGCAGATCGGAGTTTCAACACCATGCCAGGATATGATACGAGGCATCGTCTTAATACTGGAGGATACAGAACCGGATTTCTGAACACACTTGTCAATCAAAGTCCGAATCACATCACTCGACCAGTAAGCCAGGTATGGGTTCAAAAATCTCAAGATGTTTGTCTTTCAAGTTTCGTCTGTTTTGGGGCACATACAAGAAACTCCTGGTATTTCGATAGTGCGTGCTCAAGGCATATAACTGGAGTACCTGAATTTCTTCAAAAATTCAAACCTGGATTTGGTGGCCATGTTAGATTTGATGATGGGAAACGCAGTAGAATAATCGGCAAAGGTGAGTTAGCCATCAAAGGGCTTCCTGTGTTCCAAGATGTATTACTGGTGGAAAGTCTGAAAGCTAACCTGTTGAGCATTAGCCATATATGTGATAATGAAATGACGGTGTTTTTCGACAAGGAGAAATGTGTAGTCAACCATGGAACTGAAGTATTCACTGGATCTAGATCAATGGATAACTGTTATTTTCTCGACCAAGACGTCACATGCTTCAACTCGAAAAAGGAAATCAGTACTCTGTGGCACAGAAAATTGGGACACATAAATTATAAATCCTTAGCTCGTATTTCCAGACTGAATGCAGTCAGAGGTATTCCCGAAATCAGTGACAACAAGGAGGTAGTTTGCGGATCGTGTAAAGAAGGAAAGCAAACTCGGATACCACACCATGCTGTAAATGATGTTTCAACGTCAAGACTTTTGGAGCTACTACATATGGGCTTGATGGGGCCAGTCAATACCCCAAGTGTGGCAGGAAAGAAGTATATTTTCGTCTGTGTAGATGACTTCTCGAGGTATACGTGGGTATCATTTCTCAAAGAGAAGTCAGAGGCTGCTGATATTTTCAAGAACTTGGCGCACAAGCTACATGTAGAAAAAGGAACCACTCAAGTAAGAATTGCACGTATCAGGAGTGACCATGAAAAAGAATTTGAAAATTCTAAGTTTCATGACATTTGCGAGACACTTGGTATACACCACGAGTTCTCTGCCCCCATAACTCCTCAACAAAATGGTATAGTAGAAAGAAAGAATCGAACACTGCAGGAAATGGCACGAGCAATGTTAGCCGAGAAGAAAATTAATGCTAGATACTGGGCTGAGGCTGTACACACTGCATGCTACACCATCAACAGAGTATATCTGCGTCAGTTTACTGAGAAGACACTATATGAGATCTGGAAAGGGAAGAAACCAGATGTGTCGTATTTTCATGTCTTTGGGAGTAAGTGTTATATTCTGAAGGACCGAGAGCCTTTAGCTAAATTTGAATCTAGAAGTGATATCGGTGTATTCTTGGGTTATTCTCCTACCAGTCGAGCTTACCGAGTGCTTAATCAACGCTCTGGAACAGTCATCGAGTCTATTAATGTGGTTATTGATGATTCCGAAGAAGACACAGTTGGTGAAAGTGATATCCTCGAACCAGTGAACCCTACTGGTGTTGAAACACCAGCATCATCAACTGGTGTTGAAACTCCGGAAACTGGAACAGGTGAATCTGAACAAAATCCAGCTAGACATATGCACTTAAGGGATCAACCACGGGTGAATTACAGAGAATTGGCAGGACTATCATGTTTCATCTCTCTTACTGAGCCAAAAAATTACAAAGAAGCTCTGCTCGATGAGTATTGGATTTCAGCAATGCAAGAAGAATTGCAGCAATTCGAGAGAAATAGTGTTTGGTATCTTACCCCACGACCTGCTAATGTGAATGTGATTGGAACCAAGTGGATTTTTAAGAACAAATCTGATGTGGATGGTAACGTCACAAGAAATAAAGCGCGACTAGTTGCTCAAGGGTACACTCAAGTAGAAGGGGTTGATGTTGATGAAACTTTTGCACCTGTAGCCAAATTGGAGTCGATCAGAATGATGTTGGCAGTGTCCTGCATTCTGGACTTTACTCTTTATCAGATGGATGTCAAGAGTGCATTCCTGAATGGCCTAGTAAAGGAGGAAGTTTACGTGGAGCAACCTAAGGGGTTTGAAGACCCACATTTTCCTAATCATGTCTATCGGTTGAATAAAGCATTGTATGGACTCAAGCAGGCACCTCGTGCATGGTATGAGCGACTGACAACCTTTCTGATTCAGAAGGGATATCGTCGAGGGGGAGTGGACCGTACACTGTTCGTGCTGCATAAGGGGACAAACATTCTGATCGCACAGATTTATGTGGATGATATTATTTTTGGATCTACCTCTTCAGTATTGGTAAAGGAGTTTGTTGACTTAATGACTAAGGAGTTCGAAATGAGTATGGTAGGCAAATTGTCATATTTTCTAGGATTACAGGTTACTCAGGAGAAGAATGGTCTTTTCATCAACCAACGGAAATATGCTGAAAACTTGATCAAAAGATTCGGACTTACAAGTGCAAAGACAGTACGCACTCCAACGGCTACCACCGACAAGCTTACAAAAGATGAACTGGGTCAAAGTGTTGACCAAAAATTGTGCAGGAGTATGATTGGCAGCCTGTTGTATTTAACTGTAAGTAGACCAGACATCTTTTTAAGTGTTGGTATCTGTGCCCGCTACCAAGCTAATCCAAAGGAATCACATATGTCAGTTGTGAAAAGGATTATTCGGTATATAAGTGGAACGGTGGAGTATGGAGTATGGTTTTCTCGGAACAAGGATTCGCAGTTGGTAGGGTTCAGTGACTCTGACTGGGCCGGGAATGCTGATGATCGTAAGAGTACCACTGGTGGGTGCTTCTTTGCTGGATCAAATCTGGTCAGCTGGTACAGTAAAAAGCAGAATTCTATATCATTGTCTACGGCTGAAGCAGAATACTTAGCTGCTGGGAGTTGTTGTGCACAGCTATTATGGATGAAGCAGATGATGAGAGACTATGGGTTCAATGATGTGAGTTTGACAGTCCTATGTGATAATAAAAGCGTCATTGATATTTCCAAGAATCCTGTGCAACACTCTAGGACAAAGCACATCGATATCCGACACCATTTTATTAGGGACTTGGTTTAAAAAGGAGAAGTCACAGTCCAGTATGTACCGACATCAGAACAACTGGCTGATATCTTTACAAAGCCTCTGGATGGCGAGACGTTTGAAGGCCTCAGACATCACTTGGGTGTGTGTCGAATGTAAGGTACCCAGATCTGTCCATTATGTTGTATTATTTACTGTTCCATTTTTTTTCTTTTAAATATAGTTGAAAAAGAAAAAAAATTTAGAAAAATCGAAAATCTCAAAAATATGAGAAGCCGTGTTTAAACACCGAGGGCTGGTGGTACTGAAAAAAATTGCTTGATTGGGAAGTAGATCAGACGGGCTAACCTTGGGCCAGAAAGTTATGATGATGGGCTTAAATGTTCGCATGATGGTATTCTGAAAGAAGAGAAAGTAGAGTGGCTTTTTGGTTTTCGAAAAAGGAAAGTGAAAGTGACAAGTGGTTGATTCCCACACAAATTGAAGTTCTTCAACTGTTCATCTTCCTAAACAGAGCTCCCGCACTTGTCTTCCTAGCAAACCTGAAATTTTCAAAAACCCAGAAACCGCATATCCCACACAAAACCTCGTAGAAAATGGTGAACTTTACCTTCAAGAATGGTTTGGGGGTTTCTCGAGTGTGCGAGTTCCGGAGAATCCGCATTTTGAAGAGCTTGACCCCCGATGTAGACGTGGGAGAATGCCCTGGAGGTCGAGAACAGAGGGTAACTAAGTGGGATGGAGTAAATCGCCGACGCCCTAAGGCCAGCTTTGACCATTCTTTTGTCCATGACGGGATTTACTTTTACTCTATTCTGGAATTTATTGCGTGGATGGTTCAGAATAGAGATTATGTTGATCTTCGGAAATTCAAGAATTTGCATGGAAAGATAAATGGATTTGATTTGAAAGAACTGTTAACTGGTGGCATTGAAGAAATCTGTGAAATTAGTGAATTTTATGCCACATTAGTTGGAGTAGATTTTGGTGAACAGTACAAAGTAGGGGAGGAAATAGATCCGTTTTTTACCATCTATACGAGAATAGGTTCGCTGCACAAGCCTGTTATTAGAAGCCTAGGGAATGATGTGGTTGTGCAACCCTGGGTTAAAGTGGTTAAATCCACTGATTTTGCTAGAGCAAGTGGCAAAGAAATAGAGTGCTTTAATGGGTCTATGTTCCTGCTTCAAGAATCGTTGAGACGATTGCCCATCCCAGTGGTGGAGATCAGTGATAGTGAAGAGGAGGCAGGGTGTGCAGGGGGAGCTGATGAAGCTGAGACATTTTCGATGATGAATGAACCAGAGAATGCCTCTGTGCTGAGTGAAGCTCTTTCAGAGTTTTTGAAGTCCAATTCTGAGAAGGAAGATGATGAAAGTATTGCTGTGGAGAGTGTAGATGGTGCTGATATGCCTGGTACTGGTACTCAAACACCAGTTGTGAACCTGGCCGAGAGGGAGCAAACTCCTGATGGTCCTGACGTTGGTGTTGAAACACCATCAGAGACAAGACAGACACGTGGGCTCAAGAGGAAGAGTAAGGAGGTGGGTGTTGAAACACCAACAGAGTCTGGGGAAATGCATGCCACTCAGATGTCAAAGAAGGCCAGGGATAGTGTGGCCTCTGCTTCCAAGGGTGCTCGAAGGTCGAAGAGGTGCAGAGATAAGAGTATGGCCACTAGTGAGGACAGTGATGAGCCGATTGGGCTGAAACTGAAGAAGTTACGTGCAGACCGGCAGCAGAGACCAGTTGAGCCTCAGGCACTACCTGCACCTGAGGTTAGTGATGCTATTAGCACTGAATTTTATGATGAAGAAAGCCAAGAAAAATGGGAATTTATCTGTGGAAGGAAGATACTGGCGGAAAGGCCAGCTGATTCCGAGAAATACCGAGACTGTGGGTTCACAGATTATTTACACTATCTAAAGGTGTTTAGGGCTGCTACATGCTTTGGTGATTATAACAAGCAGATAGTGTTGGAATTTTATTCCAACCTGAAGGAGGAATGTGAAGATGAGGAATCTCCTTGGTTCCATAGGGTGTATGTGCGAGGGGAAGTTTTTGAGTTCTCCCCAGAGGCAGTGAATCAATGTCTGCAGCGTGGCACTTCCAGGAATGACAAATCGGTGTTCAAACACCAGTTGCCAGAAAATTTTGATGAAGTGGCAGTGGAGCTTACCGGTGGCGTGGAGAGTACATGGCCAGTGACTGGTAGACAGCAGATACCTGCATCCAACCTTACCTTCAGGTATTACTGCCTGTATATGGTGGCAGTACACAATTGGATTCCTTCAGTCAATAATACAAGTGTCACCAAAGAAATGGCTACACTACTATATAGTCTAGGAGCACGGTATAAAGTCAATATGGGAAGAATGGTGTTTAATGATATCATGGATTGTGCTCGCAAGACTAGGAAGGAAGCATTGGTACATCCGTGCGTCATCACTTTGGTGTTGCAAAAATGTGGAGCAGTAAAAAGGGATTCTGATGAATTGATTTCTACTCAAGCTTTAAGTCCGACTCTCAGGACATTGAGTGGTCGGATTGTAAAGGATTTACCCTGGACACCACCGGAAACAGTGAGCTCAGATGCTGGTGTGGCGCGGGTAAGCGCTATTGAGGCAAGAGCGGCAGTGTGTCAGGAACTGCTTGAACGACATCAGGCTGCTGTAGTGAAGATTCAGGGGGAGTTGGCTGCATTGGAGGCTGAAAGAGAAGGTTTGTTGGCGGCAGCGACTCAGGATGCTGTTGGTTCAGAGGATGGTTCGGATGGGTCTGATGTCTAAATCATGTCTTGACATATTCATGAATTCAGGGGGAGAAATTTGGAGATTTTGAGTAGATGTTGAATGCTTTAACTTGAACGGATTTTGATGATTGATTTTGTATTCGATTTGGATGTTCTGAATATTCGTTGTTGTTTATGCTGTCCGTGTGTGCTGTTGAATTCACAAATATGCCAAGGGGGAGATTGTAAAGCCCTCTGGAGTTGGACTTAGTTGTGGCATATTGTGCGAACTTATGTTGTGGTGTTTTAACACCACTGCTATCTAGTTTTTCCCGACAGCAGCTTTCTAGCCACGATTTATGGAGCAAATTATGGAAGATAATCATGCGATCAGAACAGAATATTGTGAAGATTAATATGTGATTCCGTGGCAATCTATTTCTGGTAACCGAATATTCATGTAATAGTTAGGAATTAATTAAGTAGTTTATTTATGGTACAACTCCTATTGATAAAGGATTGTCCATTTAAATACCATATTAGAATTAGATCTTTCCTTAGTCTAGAAGTCTATTCTTGGTAGAGTTCGACAAGGAAAGAGTTGTGTACAAGGCAGGATTGCGAAGATGATAAAAGAAAGAAGATACAACGCAATCAGTAAGCGACCAAGAATTCATCTCTACGTGAGAAGTGTTGGAGCGATCTGCCTGTGGTGTTTGGAGGAGTTTTGATTCATACGACCAAGTTCGTAGAGATCAGAAACAAGGAAGCCTTAATTCCTCGGGAGGAGGAGATCCAGGGAGACGTGTTGTTCGTGGGGGTTCAACGACGTAGGATCGGCAGTGAGGGGATCTCACGACATTCACTCATAGGTTAGCAATGGATTAGTATTCAAGTTAAGCTTCTTGTACTAAAGACTGCTTTCTAGTGGATGGTTTCTGATCTGGGCAAGGCCCCGTAGACGTAGGTGTAATTGCACCGAATTGCGTAACCAAGTTGTGTGTGCACTACTTATTTTATTTCGTGTTTTAACGCCAAACGTTAAATAACTTGGCATAAAAGTATAGAGAAACAGAATTTCAGTGTTCCATCCACGTATTGTAAGAATGTAATCTTGAATCCGGGTTAAGGTTAAGGTTGCACAAAGTGCATCTGCCCACTCTAGTTCGACGGTAAAGTGTACAAATGTTGTTCGTATGAAGTGACATAGCAGCCTATAAAATACAGTCAATTCATCTGTGATAACAAGAAGGCAATCATTGACTTTGATCTACGCGCCGAAAGAATGCTACCACACCGCACACTACTTTTCCTCGCACTAACCACCGCCGTGATACGATGCCCCTCCTCCATTATCCAATCGCCACCGCTCCTCTCCTTCTCCGTAAGAGACTTCGGCGCCGCCGGTGACGGCATCCACTACGACACAGTCCCCATCCAGTCCGCGATCGACGCCTGCTCAGTCACCGGAATCCCTCGCTGCGACGTCGTGTTCCCGCCAGGGAAGTACCTGACGGCAACAGTCTACTTAAAGTCCCGCGTGACTCTAGACGTCCAGCGAAACGCCACCGTCCTGGGCGGCGCCGAGATCGGAGACTACCCGAGGGAGCCAGAGAGGTGGTACGTGGTGGTGGCGGACGGGGCGGCGGACGTGGGGATCACCGGCGGCGGAGAAATCAACGGGCAAGGGGTGAAGTTCGTTAAGAGGTTCGAGGAGAGGAAGAATGTGATGGTGAGCTGGAACGAATCGGGGGCGTGTTTGGGAGATGAGTGCAGGCCCAGATTGGTGGGGTTCATCGGTTGCAGGAATGTCAGAGTATGGGACCTCAGTCTCGTGGACCCCGCTTACTGGTGGTGCGTCTGCTTCTCTACTTCTTCATTTTTTTCGCTTTTAAAATTTAATTATTTCCTTAAAATTCCAACTGTTTAGTTTTTTTAAAAACTTTTGGATGTGGTGGTGAGCTGGTGTCTTATCCACGCAATCTGGTCAAAGTTTGATGGAGTAACGATAGTAAAAACAAATTAATATGGAAGAAGGTGAGTTGCAATTAAAAGAAATATTGTACACCACATAATGAATATACTCCATTTATCTCACTCCTTCGTTTCTTTATTATTAGCACACTTTTTTTTGAATTATTTTTTTAATATTGGTACACTTTCTATTATTTTTGTAAAATTCCTTTAATTTCATCAATTTGTTATACTTTTCACTTTCTACGTTCAATTTCATTAGCTTATTTTCTTCACCTAAATTCAAACACATAAACATATTGTGACACTATTAGTGAAATCGAGGGAGTATCATAAATGCCAAATTATTTACTATATTTCTTTTCTTCCATTTAATAATGTTTTAAGCATGGTTTACGAGTAGAATGTGTATAATTTTGATTAACAATATTAGTCCATCTGACTCATCCTATGTTGTACAGAATCTTTTTTTTTATTGTAAAAGATGCCAAACTTTGACCACATATTTGAATAGGTATATGAACAATAAATTTATCGTTTGAAATATGTTTAGATTCATCGTAAAATGTAGTTTCTAAATATCAAAGTTTTGTGTCATTATTGTTCGTAGCTACACATATTTACAGTCAAACATGTTTATTGAAAATCGTGAAAAGATTTTGGGTAGAAAAGTTTGGGACATAGGGAGTAATAAATTTATAATTAAGAATATCACCAATATGAGTTAACTTTTTTGAGTTACTAGGGCTGATTTTGGGTGTACTATGTCATTGTTTTGTCATGAATTTGTTTATGTTTTTTGTCTTCCCTTAATTATAATTTTTGTATTATAGAAGTTGTCTTGTTTTCTTTTTACCTTCCATAGGTCGACAAATTGTTGCCAAATGTGACATGATTGCAGACACTATAACATATTCATATGTGATTATTAAAAGGCTTTTTAGGTCTAGGGAGTGAACTGAAAATTCTGCTATCATGTCAAACATGTGTCTTAAGATTTTCTTTAAAGTAAAACATGCCATGTTCTGTTAAAAAGAAATTTAACATCAGGATTAGTAAGAAATGCATAAAGAAAACACTGCACTGTTACCTACATTCTAATTGTTAAAGAAAACACTGCTGCCCCACACTAATAATCCCATGAATTGGTCCACTCAAGTGGCAATAGTTCTCTGCATAAGAAAATTACAGTTACCTAATATACATGAACAAATATGAGACACATTATTGACAGTTGACACTGCAGTTTACATATTGTGCGCTCAGAAAACACAAGAGTGGAAGATGTTTCAATACTGGGGAACTTCAATTCTCCAAACAATGATGGCATAGATATCGAAGATTCCAACAACACAGTCATCACCAGATGCAACATTGACACCGGCGATGATGCTATTTGTCCCAAGACATACACAGGGCCTCTCTACAATCTTACCGTCACAGATACCTGGATTCGTACCAAATCTTCTGCGATCAAACTTGGCAGCGCTAGCTGGTATCTCTTCAATGGTTTCTTGTTCGACAACATCACTGTCTACGAGTCCCATCGAGGGCTCGCCTTCCAAATAAGAGATGGTGGTAAGACTGAAACATATTATCTTCTCCTTTCCAAGAAAAGAGTCTTGTAGCAGTAGTATTGCAAACAAATCTTATATCAGCATAATGCGATCTGATTAATGGAAGGAGGTTTTGTTAATGCAGGAAATGTTAGCGACATTACATTCTCCAACATCAATATCAGCACAAGATATTATGATCCTTCATGGTGGGGAAGAGCAGAGCCTATATACGTGACAACCTGCCCAAGAGATCAGAATTCAAAAGTGGGCTCGATCTCTAATGTACAGTTCATCAACATTTCAGCATCTTCAGAGAATGGCATCTTCTTATCAGGCTCCAAGAATGGAGTCCTGAGAAATTTGAGGTTTGTCAATGTGAATCTGACCTACAGGAGATGGACTAATTATGCCGGGGGATTGCTTGATTATCGGCCAGGATGCCAAGGACTGGTTAATCACAGCACGGCCGGGTTTGTGATGGAACACATCGATGGTTTGGATGTTGACAACGTAAACATGAAATGGTCCGATGATAAGTCCGGAGGTTGGGACAATCCTCTTCAGTTCAGGCCTTCAACTGTAAATAACATATCTTTCCTCAACTTCCATTCCGGTTGGTATTCAGGATGAGGGGCTTGGCAAGAATGCATTATACTGATTAGACACAGTAACTCCAAATCAAAGATATCACAGATTCAAAGGCCATGAATGGAAGCTCAGAATTTGAGAAGATTGTTGTAGTATAGAGTGGTCCATTACATGGGAGTCAATTCATTTAAAGTACTGGGAATACGTTTTTAATGTTTGTCAGTTTTGCAATATCTGAACTATCGGGAAATAATACGGTTAAAAATAATACTACTAGAAGATAGCATCATTTGTTCTTTTCTCACAACAGCTAAAGTTTCTCAAGTACGAATCTATGACAATGATGTATTTGATGTAGCTTGTGAATCCCTTTACTTCTCTCCCCCAATTTAGGGAAGCCAGTTCAGCTTGATCATAAAATAGGGCTACCAACATAAGAACGATCAGTGCACTACAAAACTGAAACTGAATAGCAACATGCACCAAAATAAACATCAATCGAATGAACACGACAGCAAGTTGCAACATGGGGCAAACAAACACAATCTACTCCATTTGGTAGGTAACGTTTTCCATTTGAAAATGAATAGCTCCATCACTAACAAAACAACAAAATCGTGTACAAAGCATATGTTGACTCGTGTAATTCAGGTAAGTATACTAACTGCACAGATTACAAATCCTGACTAATAGCACCGAAGTCTTAACTACAAAGAGTGCGTGAAGAGGTCTGATGAAGCTACCCATTCACTGGATCCTGCGATCGGATTCTGTGCTTTGATGCTCTGATTATGGAGGCCAACAAAAGAATATCGAGAGCTTCCATTCAAGTTGCTGGCGATGAATGGATGATTCAATATATATAAATATATAAAAATATAAATATAAATAAATACATATATAAATATAAATATATATATATTCACATAAATATAAATATATACATATATATACATACATCTATATATATACATATATACATATATATAATATATGTATGGGTATATATAAATATAAATATAAATATAAATATGTGTATATATATATATATAAATATATACATATATATATATAAATATTTATATACAAATATAAATGTATGGATGTATTTATATATAAATATAAATATAAATATAAATATGTGTATATATATATATATATATAAATATATACATATATATATATATATAAATATTTATATACAAATATAAATGTATGGATGTATATATAAATATAAATATAAATATACACACACATATATACATAAATATAAATATATATATATATATATATATATATAAGATATATATATACATAAATATATATATAAATATATATATATAATATATATAAATATAAATATAAATATGTATATATATATATATATAAATATATACATATGTATACACAAATATAAATGTATGGATGTATATATAAATATAAATATAAATACACACACATATATACATAAATATAAATATAAATAAATATATATATAAAGATATATATATACATAAATATAAATATAAATATATAAATAAAAACATACGTAAATATAAATATTTTGCAATATTGTCAGAATTAGTAGTAACAAATACTGATTATAAATATAAATGTATGGATGTATATATAATTATAAATATAAATACACACACATATATACATAAATATAAATATATATATATATAAAGATATATATATACATAAATATATATATAAATATAAAAATATAAAAATAAAAACATACATAAATATAAATATAAATATAAAGATATACATATATATATATATATATAAATATAAATACATACATATATATATATATAAATATATACATATATACATATATATATATATAATATATATAAATATAAATATAAATATGTATATATATATATATATATATATATAAATATATACATATGTATACACAAATATAAATGTATGGATGTATATATAAATATAAATATAAATACACACACATATATACATAAATATAAATATAAATAAATATATATATAAAGATATATATATACATAAATATAAATATAAATATATAAATAAAAACATACATAAATATAAATATAAATATAAATATAAATATAAATATAAAGATATACATAAATATATATATATATATATTTATATGTATATATATATTTATATATATATATATGAATATATTTACATATATATTTATTTATATTTGTATATATATATCTTTATTTATATTTATATTTATATTTATGTATTTTTTTATATTTATATATATGTATATTTTTATATTTATATATATTTTTTATATTTATATATATTTTATATGGCAAAGTATTGGGAAAGACGGTCTTTCCATAGGCTTATGGAAAGACGGGGTTTAACTAGAATAATAAAAGGTAAAAGGTCTTAGTTGCAATATTAAACTTTTAGTATGCAACATGTAGTAGTTATAAAATTTATAACCCGGTTCATGCAACCCGAAAATTTTATCTCCATTTCTTCTAATTTACACTTTAAACCTTGGTCTTTCCATAACTTATGGAAAGACCGTCTTTCAAGAGACGGACTCATTTTATATTTATATATCTTCATTTATATTTATATATATGTTTATATACATATATATATCTTTATTTATATTTATATATGTGTATATATTTATATTTATATATTTATTTATTTATATTTATATATATATATATATATATTTATTTATATATATATATGTATGTACATCCACACATTTACATGTGTACATCCACACAATTACATGTATGTACATCCACATATCGTGACGTTCGAGCGAAAAAAAATACGTCCTCCACTATTAAAAAAATTCATGAGGACGTATTTTTAAAATGCATCCTCCAATATTTTAAGCTAAAAAAAATACTGTCAAATTACTGAAAAAAGGGCTGACGAAAATTATTAAAAAATCCTTGAGGACGCATTTAAAAAATGCGTCCTCTAATTTTCTGGACAAAAAAAAATTGCAACCTGAGGACGCATTTCAAAAATGCGTCCTCTAATTTTCTGGACAAAAAAAAATTTGCAACCCGACGACGCATTTCAAAAATGCGTCCTTCACCTTGTTGGCCAAGATTCAAATTTTCACCGTATCGGAAGCCAAGATTCAAATTTTCACAACAATAAAATCAAGAACTCAACTTTCCATCGTCAATTCCCGACCCTGATGTCTGAATTTTGGAAACGAATGAAACTGTCGAAAATGCAATCACCGAAGAAAACCCTAATAACTGGAGAGATTCTAATATCCTAAAAGGAAACGGAGAATACAGGGACTGATTTTGAGGAGGTGTGAAATGAGTCAGTGCTATCCTACGTTTATTTATAATGGCTCCTCCGCGTTCACTAACCTAATTAGCGGCTGATCCAAAAGGCGGTGGGATTTGATAGCCTTTTTACGATTTTAACCTTCTATTTTCTGAATTGCTTTTTTAACTTAACTATTTCACAATTCAACAAGGGTAAGTCTCAGAAAAGGCGGCCTGTCCATAAGCTTATGGACAGGCCAGGGACCAATTTGTAAATTAGAGAAAGCAAAAGAAATTCAAGGACCATATTTGAACAACAGTAGTTCTACTTTCAGTACTAGCACAATCAATGGGCATGTCCAACGAGCAGCGATTCAAAATGGTCCCCAAAAGCTTCCCTAAGTTTTGAACCTTAATCACTGCCGCAGCATTGGCGTCGATTGCCGATGATATCCAATTCTTCATCAACATAGAATTGACAGCCCATTCGTTGTCCGGAAAAATCAAGTACTACCACGCCGGCGTAGCCTCCATCGGTTTCGCCGCTGTTGCATTCGACAAACTATCTACGCCTCCTGCTATCTTCCGTAGAAAAATCCCCCTGTATCCTATTACATCTTCCGCAGATGAAACCAACATGACTACTGATTACTTCTCCCTCGAAATTGGCGGCAAGAATGCTACAGGCACGTCAGTTCGCACTCCGGTGGCTTCTCCGGCTGGGATGCCGGCGGTGAAGCAGCGGAGAAGACTCTTGAAGGAAGCTGGTTCCGCACTAATTGCCGGTTCAGAAGCCCCATGCTTCAGCTTCATAAAGGTATTCATAAGTTAGCTCAATGCTTGAGGTTAACCGAACACGAAAGTGAATATGATTCATGTAGCCGACTTGTTGTTGTTGATGTTGTTTCAGCTGTGTATTTTTCATCTATGTGTATGTTTGAACATTGATGTGTTACCGTTAATAAGATAAAGCAACAGTACTACTAAATTTAATCCCACTTAGAACGGTAACTTCTTGATTCACTACATACATTGTTGCTTTTCCGTGCTAAGTTTCTGAACAAAACTTACCAGATTGTGGACGATCCTGCCCTCGATAATTTGATCTCCTGGAACGATAACTGCTCCGCCTTCATCGTGTTGCGGCCTGCTGAATTTGCCAGGGATTTGCTGACAAAGTATTTCAAGCACAATAGTTTCTCCCATTTTTTGCGCCAGCTGAATACTTACGTAAGCAATTGAATCGAGAGATCAATTCATTTGAATTTTTGTCCCTTTTGTGTGTGTTTTCTTCTTTTTCTGTGCAAATTCTAATTGAGTTTTGGTTTCATTCTGTACAATCAGAAACAAGCTTGCTGCTTAGAAACTTGGATGGCTTTTGTTCCCCGGGAATCTACTATCTAGCTAATCTTTCTGATATTCAGAGTAGCTCTTTTCAGCGGTGGCATGGTGGAAATTGCATGTGAGAATCAAGATGCCTTTGCGCAACGTAAAAGATGCCCTCGTGGGGAGGCTCTCAAGAAGAACTAGTGTGTTAGGTCGCGACGCGCAGATCACGGTTACAAGTTTGTGAATGCTTGTAATGACCTCATCTACTTTTCTGCGCCCTCGACTAATGATCCTGTTGCAGTATGCAATCCAGTTAATGATGAGTACATCAACATTCCTAAAGCCCATGTCAGTCTCGAGGATAGTCGCGTGGATTGTGGATTTGGCTTCTGCCCAACTACAAACTAGTACAAGGTGATCAGATTAGACTACTACTTGCTTAGTGCAAAGAGATCAGCAGAGGTACTCACATTAGGGACACCGGCTTGGAGAACCATTGCTGTTGCCAAAAGAGACAAATTATTAGGTCTGAGTTAGACGTTTTCAGTAAGCCAATTTTTTTTCTAAGGACTTGATCTGAATTCTTCCCGATTTTTTAAATTTCTATCAAGTCTCTGCCTTCCTTGTTATGAAATAGTTGCCACTTTTCTTTAGCTCGTGGATTATGAGGTGCATTAGTTTGCTTATATGTTGCAGCTGTTATTATCCAATGTGTACCTGTTAGTTGTACTGTGAATGGCCATTTTTTTCTTCTTCTTTTTTGCTGATAATTTGTTTTGAATTACGAGTTGCATATGTTTACTTATATGTTGCATATGTTAATATTCAATGTGTACTTATTAGTTGTACAATCTATGACCTTTTGTTTTCATATGTTATTAGTTATACGTTTTGAATATTGAGTTGTATCTGTTTACTTATATGTTGCATCTATTAGTATCTCGAGTGTACTTTTTAGTTGTGTTCAGTATGACTTTTTTTATAAAAAAAATGTTGGTTTTTCATTTTAAATTAGGTACTGCGTTTGTTTACTTATGTATTGCATATGTTAGAATCCAGTATATACTTGTTAGTTTTATTACGAGGTGCATTAGTTTTCTTATATGTTGGAGATGTTATTATCCAACGTGTATCTGTTAGTTGTACTATGACTTTTTTTTCTTTTTTTTGCTGATCATTCGTTTTGAATTACAAGTTGCATATGTTTACTTATATGTTGCATCTATTAGTATTTAATGTGCATTTGTTAGTTGTACCGTCTATGACCTTTTGTGAATGACTTTTTTTTCTTCTCTTTTTTGTTGATAGTTCATTTTGAATTACGAACTGCATCTGTTTACTTATATGTTGCACCTGTTAGTATTCAATACTTGTTAGTTGTATTGTCTATGACCTTTTATTTTAATTTGTTGCTGGGTGTACGTTTTGAATTGCATATTGTATCCTACTTATATGTTGCACCTGTTAGCATTCAATGTGTACTTGTTAGATGTGTTGTCTATGAACTTTTGTTTTTCATTTGTTGTTAGTTGTGCGTTTTGAATAACGAGTTGCATCTGTTTACCTATATGTTGCATCTGTTAATATCCCGTGTGTACTTGTTTGTTGTGTTGTGTATGATTTGTTTTTTTTATAAAAAAAGTTGGTTGTTCATTTTGAATTAAAAAATGCATCTGTATACTTATATGTTGCAGATGTTTTTATCCAATGTGTATTTGTTAGTTTTACGGTGAATGACCTTTTTCCATTTGTTGTTGATTGTTTGTTTTGAATTACGAGGTGCATCTGTTTACTAACATGTTGTACATGTTAGTATTTAATGTGTACTTGTTAGCTGTACTGTCTATAACCTTTTGTTTTCACTTGTTAGTTGTACATTTTGAATAACGAGTTGCATTTGTTTACTTATATGTTGCATATGTTAGTATATCGTATATACTTATTAGTTGTGTTGTGTATGATTTTTTTTATTAACAAAATTGTTGTCGGTTGTTCATTTTGAATTAAGAACTGCATTTGTTTACTTATACATTGCATGTGTTAGAATCCAGTATGTACTTATTAGTTTTATTGTGTTTGGCTTTTATTTTCATTGTTGGTAATTGTCGTTTTGAATTAGAAATTGTACATGTTTGCTATATTGCAACTGTTAATATCCAGTGTGCGACTTTTTTCAAGAGTTGGATCTATACTTTTTTTGTTTTAACTTTTAAGGAATCGAACAACATTGAACATTGAACTACACAAGACGTTCCGACACGGGGATGATTCATATGAAGATGACACTGAACTTTAAGGAATCATATGCGTATTTTTATTTAAACAATACATGTTGAAAAGTAAATAATGCAGAGTTGTCAAATTTTAGTCTCCTCTATCCGTGTAAACTATAACATATACTAGTTGCAGACTAACATATTCATATTTTAATAAAACAAAAACAATTCATAACTTAACTTGTACCCAATTCACAACACTACCATGCACAAGAACCAAGGTCAATCGCTGGATTTCTACCAGTTGAAAATAACTAAGGAACAAGGAATCATTTGTAACCTACTATTCTAACCATTTCCAATTCCATGGCAACGAACAACAAAACTACAATCATTCACAGGCTCGCAGCACCCACAGAGTATAGAAAGATTTAAACATATCATGTTTTATTAAAAGTAGAGTGAACAATATGAAATCATGCACGGAGATATTCTATTGAAGTGAAAATTCAACCTAAGAATGGTTCGTGATGATGAACATGTATAAAAATGACCAAAATCAGAGAAACCCCAGGCGAAATTCTAATCTCTCTTACTGTTGTAACTTTTGTGTATGCAAATCAACCTAGTGTAGAACCATGTTGTGACAACTCACAACAATTTCATCATTGCGAATGACTACTGCACCAAAGGGACCTTCGTGTCCACACTCTACTCCTTTATAAGCTTTTTCCACCGCTTTTGCCAAAAACTTATGATCCCTATCCTACACAGCTGAAAGAAACCAAAAGAGCATCCAAATCAGCAATTACAAATCTACCAGAACACAGAGAAGGTTATTCGTGTATGGATCTCCAACCCAACTCTAAATCATTTCTTTCAAACTATAAGGGCACTCAGGAAATTAACTACGGCTGAACTTAAGTAGTAGAAACACAATAAAATTGACCGGCGACTAATGCGACCATAGGAAGGATTAGGATTACCTTGCTGTTGACCAGCGAATGCAGAAGCAACAGAAACTGCTCATGTCCTTAATTTGCTCATGAAACTTATGCATTAGATCAGAATGTGTGCTCTCTGGAGGAAATCTGAGTATGTCAATTTAAATAGACTAAGGCCAGAACTATTTCTGCTACCCCAAACCATGAATCTCTTTCCTCACATAAACCAGACTTCCAGTACAACAAGAAGAAGCTCTTTGCATACCAAAACCTGTAAACAAAACCTGTGCAATTAAGCATAAGACTCAGAGAATGAGAATCCATTGAACAATGTTGAGGTAAAGTCCCTCTTTTCAGTTTACGTTGCAAAATTCGCTCTCCAGTTAACATATCATCGAAACCATTGCAGTAAATAGTAAAGAAGCTGTTCAAGAGTTACAACCAATACAGGGAGTCAAAGACAAATGGAGTGTACCAATAAACACTCCATACATGGTCATTTCGCGAGATTATAGAAAGGTGATTAAGTGTACCTGATGAGCTTTTGATTCTTCCCTGCTTCTCAGCAGCACAGTTTTTCAAGGCCTTATCAAGGGACACTCCCAGTTTTCCAATTGATCATCGAATACAATGGCATATCGAACAAGAAAAATATCTAATACAACATATAGAAAACTACAAATCAAACACAAATCAAACCAAGCCCAATCATCGAAACAAACGACAACGTGAACATAAGCATCATTTACTCACCTGACAAGCTTTCAACATCATCATCAACCTCCTGAAGAGTGGATTTCTGATCATGTACGGAACTTTTCCATATTTCTAAAACAAGTTGTCATACATATCATCAGTGTCTACACTAGTATCCTGCAATTAAATTCACACTAACCACAACTTTAATCACATAAGCAAATCGATGCCTCAATTTATCCTGTAAACAAAATGCAAAGGGGAAAGTAAACTACGGAGGCAATAGCCAGAAGGCGAGGGATTCGAGACACGGAAGTAATGCGACTAAGACGAGAAAGCTACCGCTGCTTCCGTAGCGTCGGCATAATCAAAATCTGAGTCACCGTTCTCCTGCCGCTCGGGGTCTGACATAATCCAAATCGCGCCTTCCGACATGCGCTCCATTTATTTCTACCCTCTGGACACGACGAAGATGACCGCGAATTGCGTCTTCGAGGATGAAGAGCCGAAATCGGCTTCGGCGACGACGGTACGAATCAGCGGCGCGTTGAGGAGAAGGAAGAAGCAATTAACCCTCTTTGCTGACCCGATATTTGATGGATCTCAGCAACGAATTTTGTTATAATTTTTTAATTGTAAATTAGTCCTTAGCCTGTCCATAAGCTTATGTACAGGCCGCCTGTCAGGAGACCCACTCATTCAACAAATTCAAAATGCGACAATATCAATATGAATTTATCCAGCGGCCAGCATTCCCAAGTATTCAGTGCAACTTTGAAATTATAAATTACACATTTTAAATTATCCCAATACACAACCTATTGTAAGTTTTAAATGGCCAACAATTTTAAGGAAATGTTTTAGTGTATTAAATCTTAAAAATATTCTAAATGATCTGAAATCATTTTATACCGGAATTTCAATTTATATTTAATATTATGAATACATAGAAGGCAAAGTCTTTGGGAAAGACCGTTTTTTCATAGATTTATAGAAAGATAGAGTTTAATTAGAATAATAAAAGGTAAAAGGTCTTAGTTGCAATATTAAAATTTTATTATGCAACATGTTATAGTTATAAAGTTCATAACCCGTTCCATGCAACCCGAATATTTATCTTAATTTATTCTAATTTGCACTTTAAACCTTGGTCTTTCCATGACTTATGGAAAAACTGCTTTTCAAGAGACAGACTCTACATAGAATACGGTCCACTTTTTAATTATATACAATCAGGACTTATTAACTATTAAATAACAATGAAAATGAAAAGAGATAAGGGCCCATATGACCTTATATTTTGGTCGAAAGTGCCCATATAACCCTGTAAAGTCTGAAAGTGCGATTATAACCCTATTATTTGCTTGAAATTGCTAATCAAACCATGGGAATCTTAATTTGGCAGAAATTTGTGAATTGACTATTATACCCCTGTTTTAAAAAATAAATTTTAGAAAATGTGAAAGGACAGTTATGCCCTCATTGTCTATTAAACACAAACAATTTTCCTTTTCTATTGCTTCTTTCTTCCTCTTTTCATCCTCCCCTTTTTCTTCGTCACTTTTCTATCTCCCCACCCATCTTTTTCTTCTTAGGCAATAGGCGAGTGGGCGAACGGCGGTGTGAGGGTGCAGCATCAGGGGATGACTACCGGTGCAGGGCAGAGTAATAAGGGCTCAGTGGGTAGGGTTTCACAATGGTGATGTTGGTGGTGTTTAATCGGGGATATGGTTAATCTTCCGGGGCTTTGGCTCCACGGTGGGGTGGCAGTGGGTATCTTCTGGAGCTAGGGTTCCATGGCGGGGCAATGGTTCCGCATTGGTGGATTTCATCATCGTCTTTGTCTGCGGCGGGGGTGGCATTCCACCACTCTTCCTCGGCGAGGGTGGCTAGGGTTCTGTGGTGGGGTAAGGGTTCCACAGTGGTGGATTTCATCGTCGTCTTTGTCGGCGGTGGAGTGGCATTCCACCACTCTTCCTCGGTGGGGTGGCTAGGGTTCCACAGCGGGGCATGTAACACCCCCCAAACCTCAATACAAGTACCGGGTCGGGTTTGAGCGTGCTACCGAAAGGGCCAGTATTAATGAGCAATTAAAGTTTATGCGGAAGCGTTTTAAGTAATGTAAAAAACCTAATTCACTATTACAGTGAAAAGGATTTAATACAAATGTCAAACAAAAATTTCTCCCGGCTGTTACAGTATCAAAGTTCACATTAAAATTCAAATAGCCCGGATCTTTCCCAAAAGAAGTAAAGGCATCAAGCACTTTTCTCTTACTGTTCTTCTTCACCTGAAAAAGGGCTGTTTAACTAGGGTAAGCTCCTTGCTTAGTGAGGTTCCATCGCCAGTATTTACCCAGTTGAGTTTTAGTGATCATAGAAATAACAATTAACAACTAGCCACGTATATCCTACCACACAGTAAAAGGATACAGGTGGTAAATGCAGAGTTGCTGCCAAGTGCCTATATGGAAACTATGACTAACATACACGACATAACCCAGTCAGTGATGCCCGAAGGCAATCAGTTCAGAATTCACTTTCCCTTTCACGCCGGTGTTCAGTTACGAGCTCGTATCAGTCAGGTGGTTATGCTAGCATACCAAACTCCACGTGTAGTCGGTCTAATCAGATAGCCCGATTGGCACCGTTCCCCGCCGACTTCGACCAAACTACAATCGCGTCGGGGCCCCCAAAATTCACAGACAGGTAATCAGGTAGCAGGTAATTCAAGTTTGACATGGCAAGATAAAGTACAAGCCGGCATTTCACAAAAAATATCAGAGCAGTTCAGGAATTCAGTTTCACGATAACCTAGTATAGTATGATAAAATACACACTTAATTCAACAGTCGGTAAATACCATCATTTGAGTGTAACCATCATATCTCTCTCATGGCTAGAGTATCGAGTAAAAAGGTTCGAGTATCAGTTTTCGAGTACAGGGGTTCGAGTACTTACAGTTTGAGTGGTTGGGTAGGTGGTTCGAGCAAAGAACTCAACTGGAGAAGGTTCTAGTGGTATGGGTATCAGGTGGTACTGGTTCGAGTGGTAAATGGTATCAGTTTGAGTGGTGAGGTTTAGTTGGAGAGATTCTAAAGGTACGGGTTCAGTTGGTGAGATTCGAGAGGTAAGGTTCTAGTGGAACTAGTTCGAGAGGTAAGGTTCGAGAAGTAAAGGTTTCAGTAGTACTAGTTCGAGGGGTATAGTTCAAGAGGTAAAGGTTTCAGTAGTACTAGTTTGAGGGGTAAGGTTCGAGGGGTACATATTTGAGGGGTAAAGGTTTCAGGGAACTAGTTCGAGGGGTACATATTCGAGGGGTAAAGGTTTCAGGGATCTAGTTCGAGGGGTAAAGGCTTCATGGACACATATTCGAGGGGTAAAGGTTTCAGGGAATTAGTTCGAGGGGTAAAGGTTTCAGTAGGGGTTCGAGATGTGGGATTTTCAGTAGGGTTCGAGAGGTAGAGTTGTGGCAGGGGTTCGAGAGGTAGAGTTGTGGCAGGGGTTCGAGGGGTAGAGTTGTGGCAGGGGTTCGAGGGGTAGAGTTTTGGTAGGGGTTCGAGGGGTGGTATTTTGGCAAGGATTCGAGAGGTAGTATTTTGGCAGGGGTTCGAGAGGTAGTATTTTGACAGGGGTTCGAGAGATAAAGCTTCAGCAGGGGCTCGAGAGGTAAAGTTTCAGCAGGGGTTCAAGAGGTGGAGTTGCAGCAGGGGCTCGAGAGGTAAAGTTTCAGCAGGGGTTCAAGAGGTGGAGTTGCAGCAGGGGCTCGAGAGGTGGAGAGTTGCAGCAGGGGCTCGAGAGGTGGAGAGTTGCAGCAGGGGTTCGAGAGGCAGAGAGTTTAGCTTGAGAGAGTCAGGTTCTGATGGCATTATATATATATGTAAACATAAACTCACATTTTACTAAATTCGTGCTAGGGCGATACAACACTCACATTGGTTAGACTTGGGCTTAGGCAACTTCCGTTTCCTACTTTACCACTATTCACCACTGTTCTTTGGTAAGAACTTTGTTTGCTGTGTGAGAAGGTAAGAGTTGGGGATCTAATATTTATACTAGATAAAACATAGGTTCTGACACCTACTCAACCTAAAATTTTATCATGTAACCTCAAGCCTACTCCTCATGTCCGCCGTTCATTCCTTCCCAGTAATACCCCTTGCCCCAAAATTACTTTGGATAATTTTTCACATCCGCTGCTAGCTTTTGCCTTCATGGTAATTTCTTGCATTTATTTATTCCTTGGCTCATTTATTTGCTTATTATTACTATTGTTATAATATATATATATATATATATATATCTATGTATGATTATGTGTAATTTCTTCTTGGTAATTTCTCTTACTTATTCATATATTTATTCATTGTTATTAGTATTATTATCAATATATTTATATATTTTTTATTTTAAAAAATACATATATATATATACATATATTTATTTTTTTCAGAAAATTTAAAGGAAAGATGGAATTTTTTTTGATAAAATTTAATTATTACATGTTCTCTAATTTCATTTCGGTAGGGGTTTTCACAGGGCAAGGGTTCCACAACGGTGGGTTTTTTGTCTTCGTCTTTTTTGGCAAAAGGGGTTCCACTGTTTTCTGACCAGGGTTTCTACGACAATGGTGGTGTTGTGATTTGGTGGTGGACGAGGGTGTAGGAGTTCCATGTTGGTTTTTGGTCTTCGTCGGCAAAGGGGGTTCCACCGTTTTGAAGCTAGGGTTTCTACGGTGGTGGTGGTGTTGTGATTCGGTGGAGGGCGATGATGGATGGGTTCCACCGTGGGTTTCGGTCTTCACCGACGAAAGGGGTTCCACCATTTTGAGGCTAGGGTTTCTACGACGGTGGTGGTATTGTGATTTGGTGGTAGGCGAGGGCAGAGGGAGAAATGGTGGTCTGAGATGAAGGGCGGTGGCGGTTTGGTGAATTGGGTGGTTGGAGGGAGCGGTTTGTGGTTGAATGTTGTTGTTTATGTTGTTGCTGTTTCTTCTTTGTTGTCGTTTCTTCATTAAGTTTCTTCTTCTTTATGTTGTGTTAATTTTCTTCTCAGAGCAGCGGAGATTCGGCGGTGGTGGTGGTGGTGGTGGAATGGGTGAAGGTGGTGCTGGAGATGGTTTTGAAGATGAAGAAGAAGAAGAACCCTAGGGGTATTCACTACCATAGAGACCCCAATCTACCACCGGTTTTGAAAACCGATGCCCAAAATGTAATAGCACCATTTAAAAAAAAATTTAACACCGGTTTTTCATTTTAATACCAATTTTTTAAAAACCGGTGCTAAATATTTTAAGAATTCAATTTTCCTGCCAAAGAAATTGCCAAAAGTTTTAAAAATTCAATCTTCTCGACAAAAATTTCAAAACAATTTTAAATTATTTTTAAAAAAATTTCCAAAATTTTCAAATAATGTTACTAGAAATTTCATGGGCAAAGAGCAATTGCGCGCAGCCGCTTTAAGCTAATTTTTTTAAAACTTTCAAAATCGTTCACTTCTTTTGTTGACTTTAACTAATAACTAAGTTAAGTTAAATTAATCAACGATCAACCTTTATTGACCTAATATATATAAATAAGAATAAATTTTTTTTACATTAACTAATTAACGTTCAACCCTTATTTGATTTAGTATATATAAATACAATTTTAACTAGTCAACGGTTAATCCTTATTTGACTTTCAATATATAAACACTAATAACTAGGCTGTCTTTGACTGATCAACGGTCAAACTTTACTTGAATTTCAATGTATAAACACTAATAACTAAGTTGACTTTAACTAATAAACGTTCAACCCTTACTTTAATTTCTATATATAAACACTAATAACTACGTGAACTTTAACTAATCAATGGTCAAACTTTACTTGACTTTCAATATATAAACACTAATAACTAAGATGACTTTAGCTAATTAACGGTCAAATTGTACTTGACTTTTTACATATAAACACTAGTGACTAACCTAACTTTAACTAATCAATGGTCAAACTTTTCTCGACTTTCAATAAATAAACACTAATAACTAGGTTGTCTTTGCCTAATCAATGGTCAAACCTTACTTGACTTTCTCTATATAAACACTAGTGACTAACTTTACTTTAACTAATCAATGATCAAACTTTACTTGACTCTCTCGATATAAAAACACTGGTAACTAAGTTGACTTTAACTAATCAACGGTCAAACTTTACTTGACTATCAATATATAACCACTAATAATTAGGTTGACTTTGACTAATCAACGGTCAAACCTTACTTGACTTTCTATATATAAACACTAGTGACTAAGTTGACTTTAACTAATCAACGGTCAAACTTTACTTGACTCTTTCTATATAGAAACACTAGTAACTAAGTTGACTTTAACTAATTAACGGTCAAACTTTACTCGACTTTCAATATATTACCACTAATAACTAGGTTAACTTTGACTAATCAACGGTCAAACCTTACTTGACTTTCAAAATATAAACACTAATAAATAAGTTGACTTTAACTAAAAAACGTTCAATCCTTACTTTACTTTCGATATATAAGCACTAATAACTAGGTTGACTTTGACTAATCAACGGTAAAACTTTACTTGACTTTGAATATATAAACACTAATAACTAAGTTAACTTTAACTAATCAACGATAAAACTTTACTTGACTTTCTATATGTAAACACTAGTAACTAAGTTGACTTTAACTAATCAACGGTCAAACTTTACTTGACTTTCTATATATAAACACTTGTGACTAAGTTGACTTTAACTAATCAACGACCAAACTTTACTCGACTTTTAATATATAAACATTAATAACTAGGTTGACTTTTGACAAATCAATGGTCAAACTGTACTTGACTTTCAATATATAAATACTAATAACTAAGTTGACTTTAACTAGTCAACAGCCAAACTTTACTCGACTTTCAATATATAAACATTAATAACTAGGTTGACTTTGACTAATCAACAGTCAAACCTTATAAACACTAATTACTAGGTTGACTTTGACAAATCAATGGTCAAACTTTACTTGACTTTCAATATATAAACACTAATAACTAAGTTGACTTTAACTAATTAACGGTCAAACTTTAGTTGACTTTAACTAATTAACGGTCAAACTTTAGTTGACTTTATCTAATAAAAACTTTAGTGGGCTCTAACCAATAATTTTTTGGCCAAACCCCATGTCCTATTTTCATATACATGGCCCAAATTTGCTAATTACTTTCTCCTTGCCCCAATTTCATTCCCCCCTGATCGAACCCTATTTTCATCTCTCCTACACCCCTCACCGTCCCCCAGCCTCCTCTGGTTTTCTCCGCCGATCAGCCACCGCCCACGCCACCCCTCCGCTCGCCTACGGTTCGCTCTGCAGTCGCTTGCCCCCCTCACTGTTGCTAGCCCTGCCCCCAACGCTCTCCTCAGGTTCTCTCTGGTGCTACTAGCCAGAGACGGTAGAAGAGATGCTAGGACCACTTGCCTCTAGTTTTCTCTGCCACTCGCTAGCGATACTAGCCCCGCTCATCTCTGATTTTCTCTACCACCGCTAGCCAGAGATGATTGGATCCACCGTTCAACTACCTTCAATATGGTATCTGTTCAATCATGTATGATTCCTTGTAGTTTGGTAACTAGTTGTTCAGCTATGAATTGTTTTGATTTGATTATGGAAATTGGTACTTCCCCAAGGTCATTCCTTAAGGGAATTGAGATGTGGAAAGAAGAGACCATATTGAAGATAGTTACAGTAGTCTACCATTTTCTTTTGATTGGGTTGTGGACCATTTTATGTGGTAGGAATGTCAGGTGTTGAAATTTCATACGGAAAGGACCCCTCTTGAGGCTCTTGATTTCTAAGACTAATAATTGCCAGGCTTTGATTACAGAAAGTGATGGCGGAACAAATAAGGGCTGTTAGTTCTCACGGAGAACGTAAGTTTTTTAAATACGAGTTTGAGAATGAGTGAGAAGTGGTTCGATAATGGAAGCTGATGATATTCTTTCTTATTTTCCTTGTTTTAATCGGTTCTGCTAGACACTGAGTATGAGCCTCTGGTCCCCAGAGAGGAAAAAAACAATGCTGGTAATCTTAGGAATTCTTAAAAATACTAACTTTTCAGTTATATCATCACTAGTTGGTTGAATATGTGTAACTTACATTAATGTATATGTAATTTGTGTCATTTTAGCAAATTGTGATGTTAAACTTGAATTTAAAAAGATTTTCGGTGTTGGTGCTGGTATGGACATGCTTTCTGGTTCTGCGGATCGTTAAGGCAAGTTATATCTCCCTTTGGAGAGCTTGATTCAGTTTACTTAAAGCCATATTAAGTAACATTACTTGACGTTCGATTATTGATTGTTATTTATAGAATAATTTAGCGGTTTGTAGTGCTCTGTACTGGGTGCTATTAACCAGCTGGTCCAGGAGGGAGCAACCTTCTAAATGATGTAGTTGTTGCTAAAGGATAAATAGGTGTGCATCACCTTGTGTTTCCTTTTATTGCAATTGTAGTACATTAGCTGTAGATGCTATTTTACCTGATTGCAACTCTCACTTGGTAATGGTAGCTACAGTTTAGAGCATGTTGTCTAATGATGATGCTATTGTGAAATTTTACATGTGTGTTGAGTACATGTATGTTCTCACCGTAGTGTGGTTTTGTGTTATAGTCTAGAATCTGTATGTTGTGTATTGTATATGAGTTTAACACCGGATTTGTGAATGCAGTATTTCAAAAGCAACCCTGATGACAAGAATCCCCTTTACAACATTAAGAATAGAGTCTACGCTCAAGGCTAAAGATTGGACAATGTAGTGATATCTTGGGGGCATGATGATTACATGTATTTGGTACATTTTCTTCAATTTCTTAATGAGTAATTATTTTTGAGTAATTAGTTCAGATCGGGTGAAAAGTTGAGTATTTAGTTTTTTAGCATATGGTATGGTAGGGTACATTTGAGCATTTCTAAAGACCATAGATTCAAGATTAGTTGTGTGGTTTAACCTTGTGATTTGATGTGTACATGCCACATGATTCAATTGCTAGTTCAAGGTTAAGTTATGTTTAGTCATGTAGATAGTTATGTTTGGGATAGTTATGTTTAGTCCCATAGATTATTAATTTTGTAGCATACATTTTTTTGGTTTATTTCTATATTATCAATTTTGTGAAGTTAATTTTATTATTAAAGTAATGTCCTACTAAATTATTAATTTGGTATCTTATTCTCTTCTGCTGAAAGCAACTGCGCGGAAGAGTTTTTTTAAATCATTGTAAAAATTTTAACACCAATTTTTTGAAAACCGGTGCTAAAATTAACACCGGTTAAAAAATCGGTGCTAACAAAAAAAACCGGTGCTAACAAAAAAATGGTGCTAAAATTAACACCGGTTTAAAAAACTAGTGCTAACAAAAAAACTGGTACTAAATTAACACCGGTTTTTTGAAAACCGGTGAAACCTTTTCACCGCGCACTTAGGTACCGGTTTTTGGTTAAATAAATGGTGCTAGAACCAGAAAAAACTGGTGCTAGAGGGGGGATTCTGTGATAGTGATTCTTGTCTTTAATATTTTTAGTTTTAAGACTAGGGGTATTTTAGTCTTTTTATATTTGGTCAGTGACGGAACTTACAAAGTCAACGTCAAAATAGTGACAAAAGATTATATCGGCATTTATGGTGCAAATTTAGGGTTATGAAAGCACTTTCAAATTATGCAGGGTTATATTGGTACTTTAGGAAAATAATAGGGTTATATCTGTATTTTACCCAAGATAATGAAAATATAATTTCTTTGATTTTTTAAATTCTTTATTTCATAATAATTATTTTAGAATAATAATCAGCTTTGATAATGCATAACAAGGAAAATAATAAACCATTTAAAAATCATTAATTAAAGTGATTCATAATTAAAGCTTTAAATAAATTCTCCTAAAAGTGATTCAACCATAAACATCCTGAACCACCTTAAAAAATAGGGAAAGTCTTAGGACAGGTGACCTGTTTATAAGCTTATGGACAGGGCAGAGACCTACTTGTACTTAATAAAAAAAAGGAAACCGCAGGCCAAGGCCAAGTTTGTACAAATTTAGAAGAAAGAGTTCATGGAGATCCCGTTGACTTAAACCCATGGAGATCTTGTTGCCCGGAGATTTCCAACCGCGGCTTCGGCCCCAAAGCCACCAATCTAGATGGAATAGTTCCCTGGAATATCTCTCCGGCGTGGCACTGGACGATCTGATGCTCTAGAACATTTCCTGATAGGTCGACATTTCTTTCTCATTTCTCACTCTCTCTCTCTCTCTCTCACACACACAGTCATGCAGTGAGCAGAGCACGCACTTTGAGCTCTTGTGATCATAATTACCAAGCACACTGCCAGTACGATTGTTGGGATTATTGGTGGATTTCTGATTTCTTGCATGATGGTTTTGGATGTTTAGCTATAGTGTTGATTTGGGGACTAATTTTTTGTTTTTTTCTTCTTCAGGAAATGTGATTGCCTTCTTCCTGTTCTTGTCGCCAGCGTGATAGCAGCTTTCAACTCCTTGTTTCTAATTATTATTATTGCCTCATTCGTTTTGTTTTGCAGCGTGGGATTTCATTTTTCTGTTGCATTTTGAAGTTATCTGTGCAATTTTAATCCTCTTGTTTTTCTTGAAATCTAGATTTATCAGCTACATTTTGAAGTTTTGTTTGTGATTTTGAAGTTTTGTTGGTAATTTGAGTACATGTTTTGTTTGATTCATAGATGTTAATCATGTTATATGCCATGTTATCTTCTTCAATCCTAATCATTGATGCTACATTCCGTGCTTTGATGTATGGATGTATTCATTGTAATATCTGGTCCTGGTTCTTCTTGATGATGGCTATGAAGTGTACGTTTTATGAAATTACGAGATTAATTCGTTTATTTATATGTTGCAGCTGTTATTATCCATCGTGTATTTGTTAGTTGTAATGTGAATGACCTTTTTTTCTTCTTTTTTTGTTGATCGTTCGTTTTGCATTACGAGTTGCATCTATTTACTTATATGTTGCATATTTTAGTATTCAATGTCTACTTATTAGTTGTACTGTTTTGTGAATGACTTTTTTTCTTCTCTTTTTTGTTGATCGTTCGTTTTGAATTACGAACTGCATCTGTTTACTTATATGTTGCATCTGTTAGTATTCAATGTGTACTTGTTAGTTGTACTGCCTATAACCTTTTGTTTTCATTTATTGTTAGTTGTACGTTTTGAATAACGAGTTGCATTTGTTTACTTATATGTTGCATCTATTAGTATCACGTATGTACTTGTTAGTTGTGTTGTGTATGACTATTTTTTATAAAAAAATATATTTGTTGGTTGTTCATTTTGAATTAAGAACTGCATCTGTTTACTCATATATTGCATCTGTTAGAATCCAATATGTACTTGTTAGTTTTATTGTGTTTAACTTTTACTTTCACTGTTGATTATTGTTTGTTTTGCATTGCTGCACATGTAAATATCCAATGTGTATGACTTTTTGCTGGAGTTGGATATAAACTTTTTTTGGTTTTAACTTTTAAGGAATCAGACAACATTGAACATTGGACTCCACATGACATTCCGACACGAGGAAGATTCATATGAACATGACACTGAACTTGAAGATTCTAAGATGATCTCCTTTTGAAAATTAATAATTGATTCATTGTATTAAGGACTGCTAGTTAATCTAGATTGGAAAACTGTTGTAATAGTAACTTCCCTGATGGAAGATTTCTATCACAAGCACTTTATATTTCATTTTGTTTAGATGTTGAAAGTCTCTCTCGTTTTTGAATTTGACAAAATTTACATGTTTTTTATACAAAGTATGCTCATGTTTTTGAAACAAACACATGTTCTAATATAATTTGTATATATTGTAAGGTATTAAAGTATTAAATGCAGTACATATGAAAAATTTTAAAATTACAAAATTATGTGACCTCTTTCGTGTATACTATAGGAGAGTACTAATAGTAGGCTAACAGTATAATGAATCTAATAGTATCATATATAGTCGTATAATTACTTATACACTTATTGAATTTCATGTCAAATGAATTTTTAAAAAGTTAATGAAAAAGTGTACAATTACGGCTGAGAAAGCTGAGAACGAGGGAGCATTAAAATTGACCAATTTGTATACTTTGGGGTAATAATTGCACATCATATATTCTAATCTGAAGGATAAGTCATATCAGAGGTGAAGCATATCAGAATCCTAGAAAAAGAGGAGAGGAGAAAATATACAAAAAGATCTCCAGAGACTCCTTGACATGTTTATGGTCCTATAATTATCACCAGAAGACTTCAATCGGTGCAAAGTAACACCTTTAATGCTTTCTCTACTTTCTAGAGCACATCCATAGAATAATGTACAAAGGACAAAATTACGCCAATTAGAATCGTTTGTGCAAATACACGCAGTCCTATCACTTATCAGTTATCACTACCGCCCAAAGCAATTATACAACACCCACGTGTGTATCCCAATGGTTGGGAGATGGGTAGGATCACCAATTATTCCTGATTCAAAACTCGGCAGCAGCAGTGGCAGCGGCAGTGTGGGGAGCTCTTGCTTTGCAAGGCTCCCTTGTGCGCACCGAGTCTATGGATCGGCCCATTGGTCCTGGTGCTGGGCTACTGTGATTTACCTCTCATACGATGGCCGGGGTGTCGGTTGGTATGTGCCGCTGAGGGGAAGCGGTGATCGCCTTTAGCCAAAGCAACTATACAAACCTTTGAAAAGTCTACTGCAATAGAAACACACACAAGGCCAAGTAAAAATAGTATAAGTATGGAAAAAGGCAAAAGCAGTAGGGTTTTTTTTAAACAAACAGTCGGACTTTATATTATCATCAACATATTTTGGTGTACAAAACCTCCATCAATTACATGACAAGCTAAATTGTGAGCATTCATTACAATCGATCTTCGGACCTTCATTATATGGATTTTAGTGAAGACCATTGCTAACATTATAATATTTCTAATTAGTCCATGTAATCCTAGTGGTACGTTTGGAAAGTTGTTAATGTGGTTCAGAGCCATCTCACAGTCCGTCCTAGACAAATGTGTGTTATTCCTCGGGTCTTTGCATCCGCCATTGCTTCGTGGATTGCGATGAGTTCAGCTTAGATTCTAGATAGGACTTGGATGTTCCTCGCTCCATGCCACAAGTTTCCCCCTTCCTGCTGAGTCGCCCACCAAGCAGCTGCTGCCTTCCCGTCCTGAGTTCTGAATACTGCGTCTGTGTCAGTGCACGTCCAACTAGTATAAACCGGGTCTAGGTGATTTCCTTGTGAGAACCATAGTAACTGAATCTCACCAACTGTAGCCTTTTTAGGCTGACTGTCTTGTAATGAAAATGTCGCTTGTTCCAAGAGTAATTGATTGGAGTTGAGATCCTCCAAAGGTCTTGTATCCTAGTTTATCCCTTTTGCCTGCAAATCATTGATAATATCTTGGACCATGTCAACCCTTACTTCTTGTTGTTCAATTGTTGCTTTGTTTCTGACGCACCAGATTGCCCATATAATGATGCATGTGATGTTGATGTCTTCGACCTCCGGTGCTATCTTGAACCAGGTTATAAGCCATGCTTTAAGTTGAATTGTATTCCCCTGCTGAAAATCAAAACCCAATCTTGACAGTAGGCAGATTCTTCTTGAGAACTCACACTCGAGTATCATATGCGTTGGTGTTTCCCTTCTAGAGTGACACATTTGGCAGATAGATGAGACCTCCATATTCCTTTTTCTCATGGCAGGTCCTGTTGGTGCCGCATTATGGGCGAGTCTCCAAACCAGAAACTTTACTTTCTTTGGGACTGTAGAGTTCCACAGCCTCTTCCAAAGATGTTGATCTGGTCCCTTATTTCCAACAGGTGTTGAAGCCGAAGGTTTACGTTCAGCTCTTGAGTTCCATGACTCAAGGTAACTACTTTTGACTGTATATTTTCCAAGCCACTCTTTTTATCCCAATATTGGAAAACCTTTTGTCCGAAAGGTTGGACAGCTAAATGAATCCCTGCGATCTCGTTAACTATTTCTTGGCTGAAGAATAATCTGAGTAATGGCAAACGCCATTGTTTGGCATTATCAATGAGATCGCTCACCTTGAAACCAAGTTGTGGTAGTAATTGCCTGTCGTACCTTATAGGATTAGTATGGTTTGGGATCCACTCATCCTGGATATTTATGTCTTGTCCATTGATCACCTGCCATTTGATACCTGTGTTGAGTAGGTCTCTACCCCATATGATTCCCCTCCATCCCCACATCGCGCCTTGCTTGAGTTTGACCGTCTGGAAGTCTTTGTTCATGCAGTACTTATTTAGGAAAAACTTAGGGAAAAAGGATTGTTTGTCACGACTAGCTTCCACGCTAGCTTTCCTAATAGAGCTTGGTTCATTTGTTCCGTGGATCGCATCCCTAGTTCTCCTTGCAGTTTTGATTGGAAGATTGATTCCCAAGACTTCCAATGTATCCCCTTCCCATCAATGTTCCCTACCCATATGAATCTGGCTAGGTGGCTATCAATTTTCTTTGCAACAGTTGATGGTATTCGGAATGTACTGAGTGTGTATTGGGTTATTGATGCTAATACATGTTTGCTGAGAGTGACTCTTCCTATTACCGACAGGTCCCCTGTCTTCCATATCGAAGTCTTAGCTTTAACTCTCTGAATGAGCTTGTTGAACATTCTGACTTTTGGCCCTGCAAAATTCATGTCGTGACCTAAGAACTTTCCAGTGAGTAAGTCCCCAAAGACTCTGAATGTCTGGCTTAGGTGCTCATTTGTTCTTGGCCCTGTGTTTGGGCTGACTAGTAATGCAGACTTCTGAAAGTTTATTCTTTGTCCAGAATAAGCAGCAAAAAGATTAATTGTCTGCGCCAATTTTGTCGATCCTTCTTCCGATATGTTGAAGAATAGGATGCAATCATCTACAAACATAAGATGTGAGACAGATTGCACTGAGCATCCTATCCTGACACCTGGGCAGACTTCTTGAAAGGCTTTAGAGGCTATCATCGATGAGAAAGCTTCCTGGCATAGAATGAATAGGAATGGTGAAAGTGGGAATCCTTGTCTGATTCCTTGTTTAGGATGGAAGGATGTTGAAGTTAACCCATTTAGCTTTATAGAATAAGAAACAGTTGTGACACATTCCATGACCCAGCATATCCATTTGCTGGGGAACCCCGTGTGTATCATCATCTTCTCCAGGAACTCCCATGATACCCGATCATAAGCCTTACTCATATTAATTTTCATAGTTTCCATTGCCTGCTTTCCTGTCTTCTTCTTACGAATGTATTCGATGAGTTTATGCGCTATTAATGAATTATCGATGATGGATCTTCCCTGCACAAAAGTCAATTTATTTCATGATATGAGAAACCCCAAAACTCTTTTAATTCTGTTGGCAATGATCTTCGCGATGATCTTGTAAGTAACTTTACACAGGCTTATCGGTCTCAGGTCCGCTGGCTCTGTCGGACATTTGTTTTTCGGTATTAGAACAAGTTGTGTATGATTCCACTCACTCGGTATGATTGAGTTATCAAAAAACCTCGGTACCGCTGTTGTGACTTCATCCCCCACCTCTGACCATTAATCTTGATAGAAACCCGGTGGTAAACTATCAGGTCCCGGAGCCTTCCATTTCCCCATTTGGAAAATTGTTGTTTTAATCTCCCGTGAACTTACTGGATACTCTAGTTCCCTTTGTTAGAGTTGATCTACCCTCTTAGTGATGAGGTTCAGGATATCCTGCACATTCGAGTCTCCAAATGCATCTTGGGGCATAATAGATTCAACGACAAAAATAGAGCTTACATGGTTGTAGACTAATTGTTGTAAATCTTCTGCCTTGGAGATCCATTCCCCCATGTCATTCTTGAGTTGTGATATATAGTTTTTTCCTTTTCTTTTTTGGGACCATTGATGGAATAATTTTGTGTTTTTATCACCCTCTAAATGCCATATTGCCTTTGCTCTTTGTCTCCAATAATCATCCTGCATGGTCAGAAGTTCCTCCAACTCCTTTGTTTTCCAGCGCATGCCATTAACATCTTTCTATTTTTGCTTTGTTCCTAATTGTTCTTTGACCCTCGTTACTCTGTATTCCAGCTTGCCCACGTTTTCCTTGGCCCAATTGTGTAGCCTTTTTGTGGTCTCCTTTAGCTTCCTGTTAAAGTTGGATGCACTGTTATTCTCTGCTATTGTTGTAGATGATAATCCTTGTATTTGTGGTGATATATGTTGGACTGGTCTCCAGGCTCGATTGACCAATTCTACAGTTTGACGATATCGAACCCAAAAGGATTCAAAACGTCTTGTTGAAGAGTCATTCCTAGGCCTACTTCTTGGGTGTGTGTTGATGGTGAGAAGTCCGTGGTCTAATCTCATTATGGTGTGATCAGTCAAGCTGTGCCTCTGGAATATCTGAAACCATTTAGCGTTAGCAAAAGCTCGGTCTAGATGTTTCATGATCAGCTCCCGGTCTCTTCTTCCATTGGACCAGGTGAACCATTGTCTCTTGTGTCTAAGTTCACTCAAATTTTCCTCTCTCAACAAACCTTTGAGATCCTTCATGTCTATTGAGTGAACTGACCTTCCACCAAATTTATCTTTCTGATATAAAACCTGATTGAAGTCACCTGTGAAGAGAACCGGGAGGTTTGTATTCTGTAATACCTCATACAGAGAATCTCACACTGGTTTCCTCTGGGGTCTATCGGGGTGCCCATACACAAGGATCAACATTCATTCATCGCCTTGGGCGGTTGTAATATTGCAGCATACAAAATTTTGGCAGCTTTTAACTACTAATACTAATATATTTGACGACTAGGCTACACAGAGCCCACCACTTGCTCCTACTAAATCCACTATTCTCCAGCTAGTAAAATAGGTTATTCCTAGCCACTTACTAACCTTACTATAGTCATCCTTTGTTTCCATTAAAAAGACAATATTGGGGTTACAAAGATTGATGTTGTGATTTAAGAACTTTACTGTCAGAGGATGTGTCAGTCCTCTACAGTTCCAAGAGAGTAGATTCATGTACCTCTGGGTGGTTGTTTTGGACCAACCACCAAAGTAACACAGCAGTTTCCTTCAACCCCGTGAAACACTGTTTGTACCACTGCCTCAAAAGTTCTGGCTGTGACTATGACCATATCCCCTTGTTCCTTCCCAATACATTGGTCAATTTCTGGGAACATTAAAATTATCTGGTGCAGATCCTCCTCCTCCTGTTCCCCTGTGCATCTTCTCTTGTGGATGACTATTCCTCCTATCTCCTCTTGTAGTTGTCTCTCTCTATCTTAACTCAGAGGCCTTCCGCCACTGACATGTATTCCTCCATTGCCCAATTGATAGCCTTCTTCATTGTGTTCATTTGGGTCAAATTATCCATATGTGGTTGATCCGTGCAGTCCTATGTAAATGTATATTTTGGCCAGACTGTTGCTCCTCTGCTATTCCCCACCAAAACATGTTGTATGTTATCAACAATATTCAGACTCCGTACTCTTTCCAAGTTCTTCTCAATTAATATTCTAGTGGAAATTATTGATTTTGTAGGAGTAAATTTGATGTTCCCTCTCCTTCCAATGATACGAGTGATAATCCTTGAATCTTCTTGCCCGTGAATTGGTGAGGTATTCTGTGATTGGCTTTGTGACAATAGCTCCAAAACAGCTTCCTGGCCCATTAGCTGGCCCATACCCAAAAGCCCACACTCATTCTTTTCATTGAAATGAACAAAATCTCTTTCCCCTGATCCTCTAGCTTCAATTCTTCTTCGAGCAGAACAGGCTGGCGATTGTCCACTGAAACCTCCAAAATTATGTCTGTACCGTCGCCCCTTGTTTCTGGGCGATGTGCTACCTCCGAAAACCCCTTGTTTCCCGCAAAATTTTTGAACTCCATGTGTGTCCCTTTCCCTCTCAATTTTGTGTCATCTCTACCTCTTCCTCTAATGATTCTCCCTACAACCGTAATCCTTCCAGATCCACCTTGTCGGAAGTTCTACCTATTGCCCTTTGTAGCTGCATTAATAACTCTGAGCTTGGAGGTTTTCCTTCGTTCGTGGCCAAATCAGGTGTTGGGACAAGGAATTTTGAAAGGGATTGCAACTCCGTTCCGTTGAAATTAGAGACTTTAGGCAGCACAGAAACGTCCGGAGGTACAAAGCCTGTGAATGATCGGTTATTGGTTCCTCCCAATTGTGGATTTCCACTTATTCCCGCTTCAATTCCTACCTAGAGTGCTACCCATGGAAGAAGAACTTGGTCGCTGCTGGCCCAAAACTGATCCTGGCGAACGGTACCATCTCCTTCTCCTTCACTGATTCCCTTTTCTATGTTGCTATGATTATACAAAGGTTGACTTGGGGAATATATTGTGGTTAGGGATATTGGGAATTGGTTCTGAGTTTCAGGTTCTGAGTTGGTAATGTCTGGTATGGGCTTAGGTAATGGAGGGGGTAGTATGTGTTTATTCAGGACTGGGTAGTGTAGGCTTGGGGAGGTTGATTGATGTGTGCTTGAAAAGTTAGACTGTGTATTTTTATTGCTATGGTTTGGGTTATGCTGTGCACACTTTGAATTTGTTGGCCCATTAGAAAACAGTAGAAGGTTATTGGAGTTATATGTGTTTTCGTAGCTATCCAAAGGTATCACCCCTGTAGTCATTTGAACTCATCACCTTTGGCCTCAACTAACTTCCTCCCGCAATCACTGCCCATCACATCAGCTTTGAATTCCTTCCTCTTCTTTCCAGCATAAATGCTCTGTTCACCCCATCTTTTCTTGCCAGTTATCTCATCCCCTTCATCATTGTTATTTAGCCTTTGAGCCTGATGTGAGCCACTTGACTCTCCCTTCTATCTTGTTGGAGCATCCTTTGTGTCAAGAGCATCAGGCTCGGAGTCCGAGCTTGAGTACTATAGGGGAGAATTGTAGCTAGGCTCATTAATATGGATTCCACTTTGACATCATCGTATGCGTGCTTTGCTCCTCTCTAACTTGCTTAGTATGTAAGGTGATTTGACAAGCTTGCTCTTGCCCTTTCCATTCTCCTCTGTTTTGTCTTTCTCCTTCTCCTTGCCGTCCTTTCGTAAACTTTCATGTATGGCACTCTATAAACTCATGATGAGATCAGTCTCATCACCAGCATCACCAAAATTAATGGTGATGGCCATGTCAAAATTGAGCCCATCCTTCTGGTCAGAGTAAACAAAACAGGCTGGATCTTCCGATACTACCCCGTTGGTAAGGAAGGGTTCAGTTACTGTTCCGTCGGCCAATTTGAATTGTCTGAGTTGCACCATATTGGTGGTGGATCATCCCAGAGCTTCTTCCTCGGCAAAAATATACCTTCTCCCACCATTGACCATGTATTTCTCCGTGACTATGTCTCCATCATCACCTTCTACATGTCGTGTTCTGATATCGCCACTCTCCTGGTTATGTGTTTCCAATTACTGCTGAGAATGTTGTGGGGGGAGATGGCGGATTGAGATCCTACATTTCTATATCCTAGTGGCTAGTGGGTATGTTAATTTCTTCTTCCTCCTGATAGCCATCCCAGAAGTCTGGGACATCTGGGAGGCTCAGCAGTCTTTCTCGTGCCTCTGCTAGCCCCTGGATATGGATATGATTAATCTCATTTTGACGAACCATATCTGCCACAACATTTGTTGGCTCCTATTGTTCTTCATGTATTTGGTTTCTTTGTTGAGGATACTCAGGATTGTACTCATATTCTGCCTCTCCCAACTCCTCTGGAGTGGGGTAAATCTCCTCAACAAACTTAAAACCACCAGTGAAGACCTCCTCCGGCATATGTAAGAACCTGTGTTCATTGATATGAAAATAGTGTTGGGGAAACCTTGTGAACCTCATCATCGGCATATTCATGTGTACCTTGACATTTGGGGGGTAAGATCCTCCGATAAATCTCTATAGATATCAAGTTGTAAATCTTCCCCGAGGAGTGCAAATCTCTCATCAATGTGTTGCTCCAATGCCTGTATATCCTGCCACTGACATTGTGGATAGGTATAGCCTAGTGCACCACAACGTCTACACATTTTGTGATCTCGTTCATATCCGATTGAAATCCAGACCATTCCACCCTGCCTTAGCTTGAGCCAGAAACTGGAAACCAGAGGTTTCAGGACCAGTGTCCAAACTCACACACCTACATACTCTGCATGTTGTAGTAATAGTTTTCCAAAATCCACTTCTTCTGCTTCCCCTACCACTTTAGCAAACTTCCTGATTGTGTTATTTCCAAATTATTCCAGTGGTAGACCATAGATGCGTACCCATATGAGAACCTTGGTAAATCGCATATGTGATAGAACCATCTCTGGGATTAGTCTATGCGGGGCCATCAGACCTCCAGCTATGTTTACAGGGCCATTGTGCAACACTGTAAGTAGTTTGGATCTCTAATCGAACTGAATTACGTAGAATTTTCCATTTTTTGCTATGACATAAACCCCTTCTCCCCAATAGTTTGAAATAAGGAGTTGCATTGTTGTAAGTGCAAACTGACGGTAGTCGAGAAAGTAACCCACCGGGCAATCTTCTAGTAGCCTTGTCCTCTGAGGTATTCGGCTTCCTCTGGCCTAAAAATAACACCCCTCCTTGGTGGTAAATGTACCTCTTTGATAAGTTCATCCCCGAAGAGGACATCCCTCCTTTCCTCTGAGTTTTCGGATCCTTCTCTTGACCCTTCAGACCAATGATCCTCATGAACTCTGTTCGTCATTCTTCTCTTGAACTTCTATTACTTTGATATCCTTTATTGAACCAACTGATATTGACTAAGGTCAGGGTGTGGAATATTTTGTGTTTGTAGGAAATCTCATTGTGACTGCTTGTTTTTGTGGGATTTGATATGCTGATTATTGAGCAAGAACTAATACATGAAAATGGTGTTTTTGTGTTGGTTTCTGGCTTTGTTTGGAATGGTAAAAACTGGGTGGGAGTGGGATTATGCTTGGTTATTTGCTGCAAAGGAGGCCGACTGCAAGAGAAACACACTACAAAGTGTTGAATCTAACAAACCATTGTGGCTTGTTACTATGAACAAGGAGACAGGTTTTTGGAAATGCAACAGGTCTAGTGTACCAACAACATATGACGAGAAATATAAGATCCATGGACAAATTGATGTTTACTGAACTTTTTATAATCAGAAGGCTTTACTCAAGTAATCAGTTTTTAAAAAGCAAAGTACCATACCTATGACACCTGATAACACTATAATAAACGTGTCTGAACACTAGCAACCAGCATTCAGAAACTACTTGTAGTAACATAATCAGAAATCAGTGGAAACAATAATGAATCAATCAACCCAAACATAAGATAAGTCTACAGAGATAAAATGAATGGAATGGACCTTGGGTAATGGCTAACAGCTGAATCTAAACAACCAATGATCTGAGAAAGTTTCACCCGTGCACAATAATTTCTCTATCAAGATGAATTCTTTCAGTAACATCAAGCCATGTGATCTCATAGTAAAGAAAAATAAAAAAACCAACACAGTAAAACCTAATCAACTGTACAGTATAGCACATTCCATAGAAGCCAAAATCATCACTTCACGAGGCAACAACTCTCCACACACATTAACAGTAAACCTACAGACCTCTCTCAACATAGAGCCACAAAATCCCCTCTCCACAATCAAATTAATCACCAAATGAACAAAAACAAAGTAAAATAAGTGGGAATTAAATTAACATAGACCTCGCAACCAAGAAGGTTTATGAACAACCGATATACGTAACCAACGACCTCTCTCATGCATTCGTCGGATACTAACGTCAGGTAAGACGGATCCTAGCAGAGTTCTGATAATGCGCTCGGCTCCGTCAGGTCGCTCAATGTCAGGTAAGACGGATCGCATATGTTGAAGATGACTAGCGGATGAATTTTTACCGTTCAATTTGTCGATGCTTGGGGAGTTGCAACACTGTCGGACCATCCAGTCGCCATTGCTAGAGCTCCTGGCGAGACAGTAAGCGGCACAAAGAAATGGAAGAAGTAATTAAAATATAGGGGATCCACTTTTGCCTTATGACCCGGTCCGTGAATTTCTTCAATTTTCCCTGATCTGCAAATTGGTCCTTGGCCTGTCTATAAGCTTGTGGACAGGCCGCCTATCAGGAGACCCACTCTAAAAAATATTCCTCCCTATGTCTCTCCTTAATTTATATAGAACTATTTAGTCCTAATTGTCAACTTTGATCATAAATTTGAATAGAAATGTGAGCAATGGTACTATCGTTCTTCCTCTGTCCCATTTCAAAATGCAATTTAAATATTATTTAGTTAAAACTTTCTAACTTTGACCCTAAATTTGAATTGGTATATAAATATAAATATTTTTGTGTTATACATTTTTATATTCGTTATAACGTATATTTTCAAAATTTCATTTTTTTCATAAGTTTTAATTATCCTTAATGAAAGATGTTAAGGATCGAACATTTTTCTAGTCAACTGTTAAAAATCAAAAGGTGAAGTTTGAAATGAGACGAGGGAGTATGTGATCTAGTTAGATTTCTTAAAACATGTAGCTTCTAAAATATCAATTATTTGTACACTGTTATTATATGTACTTTGTTGGGTGTGTTCAACCCAAGTCCCACATTGGAAGCTGGAAGAGTGATTTTTCACCATATAAGCTAGAGACCCACCACATTAGTATGAGTCATTTTGGGGTTGCACCCAATAAAATTGTGCGAGCTTGGCCAAAAGCGGATAATATCATACTAATGTTGGTTGTGGTGGGTTTGGCAATCCCAACATAGTTACTTATATTTACGTTCATGTTTTTTGAAAATCATGATAAAAATTATGTGCAAATTAAAAAGGGATAGAAGGAGTAGTATTAAAATTTTACTCGTTGTTGAAAGGTTGCTTATAAGATGTCAGGTCCTTAAAATGCTAATGTGATAATTACGAAGTACCCTTCATAGCTCCTCTGTTGTGTAATATCTCTCATTATAATTAAAAAGAAAATATAAGCCCCTGATCTTTGATAAGTGTTGATATAACACATCTCTTACTTTTTTTAAAAAAGAAATGTTAATATAACTTTGATCTCATCGAAAAAATTGATCAACATTTTTGGTTTGATGAAAAAATATCAAATTGACCTTATAAATAAATAAAAATTACAAAAGGTAAAATGACAATTTTGTCTATCTCATCTTAACTTTGCTTTCTGCTCACCTACCCTCCAAACCCCAAACCGTAAATTCATCTTCTCCTTTCTTTGCTTTGTCCTCTCAGAAATTTGTACAAACTTCTCACACGCTAGAGAATGGTTTGCGGAAGGCTGCTTTATCATCTTACCTGATAAAGGACATGGGAAATGAAAACTTGAGTCGGTACCAGAGAAGTAGGGCGAATCTAAAGTGTTTCACCTACGTGTTTGTTTCGATGATTAGTGGGCGTGGGAGATGGAGGATGCGGTGGCAGATAGGGTTGCTTATGACGGCAGTGATGTTGGGTGGGAGAAGGTGATGATGGAGTGTTTTCAGAAGATGGACGATGAGGTGGTATCAGTGTGGCGGCAATGGTGGTAATTTTGTTCTAATATTTTTTTATGTGCTAATATGTTTCGGTCATATGTGCTAATATGACCCTGCAAGATCAGAAAGTGCTATTATAACCCTATGTTTTGCATCATAAGTGCCGATATAACATTTTGGAACTATTATGGCATTAACTTGTAATTCCCAGCGTTGACCTAATACAAAAGGACTAAAATATCCCTGGTTTTAATACTAAAAAATTAAAGACAATAATACCCCTCTACACCACCTTCTTCTTCTTCTTCTTCAAAATAACCTTTAGCACCACCTCTAGGTCACCGCCGCTCCACCACCACCGCTGTCGGATCACCGCCACTCATGGTACAACATGAAATATTCCTCTGCTAATTTCATGGTAGTTTTTAGCTGAAAAGATTTAAAACAAGATAAGCCAAATCAAGAACAATTAATGCATCAATAAACTGCAAATTTGGCATCAGTTCTAGACTTCTAGAAGTAATCCAACCCAAATATCACCAAAATTACTCATATTGAGCCCAACAAAAACAAGATTTTATAAGCATTCATCCAAACTCATACTCACTGAAGTTCCCGAGAAGTAACAGAAGCGGTGATCAGTAAATAATTAATCAAATAGATCGGCGATGGGAAGTTACATAGGCGGCAATCGAATCGAAAAACGTTACCGGGGTAAGCGAGGCCGATGGTAGAGGATGGCGAGGGTTTGGAGTGGACGATGACGAGCTTGAAGGAGTGGATCTAAAAACATGATTACTGACATCGAGAACATCGAGCAGAAACTCTGCCATCATACCATCATACCATAGAGGAGAAAGCACACAACCGCTACATCCTCAGTGTCGCGGTCCTGTCGACAGAGACCATCGACGAGGCCACAGGCATGTTTAACAGGGTGCGCGACTATTACGAGGTTTTCAGACAACCCCTCCATCCCGGGTTTTCAGACCACCCCTAACCATACCCGAGTTGCCACCACCCTTGCGCCATCTCCGGTGACTCACTCCACCGCTCGCCGCCATCTCTTTTCCTCCTTGCCGCCTCCCACCACCATCATCCCTCCCCCTTGTCGTCGATCACCCACCGATGTCTCCCCTCCTCCTCATTTTTCTCTTCAACCATAAGTAAGAAACAATGTGAATCAGTGAGAAATAAGCGTGAGTGAATCAGTAAGGGGCGGCGTGAGAAATGGAGCAACGTGAGTGATCAGCGAGGGGCACGTGACAAACAAAGCGCTGAAACCAGAAGAAGGAAACCAATTGAGGCATGCTCGTTCAATTGGACTCTCTCAATTAGTGGAAGGTTATGTTAATTGTTGAATAAGGGTATAAACATCTTTCCAATTTTGCTGATTTTTTTTTTATAAAAGGGTATAACCACCATTTCAAGTTTTCCGACCATATTTAGGCCTTCAGGATTATATTAGCACATTTAAGCAAATCATAGGGCTATAATATCACTTTCTGATCATGCAAGGTCATATTGACACATATGACCAAAATATAGGGTCATATGCGCACTTAACTCATATAATTATGCACTGGAGCCTTGATTTCTTTCTTCAAGTCTAATGTGCTCCCAATTGGGCCAGAAAGGGAAGTACGCAATTGGACAAGGTTGCATGGGATCCTGAACTAAGGTGGAAGATGTTATTTCAATAATGTACTAAAGCTAGTAATTCTTCCATCCCAAGATTATTGACCTATTTATTTTTTTAAAGTTAAATGTAGTAAATTTAATCTTAAATATAAATTAATATATGTATAATAAAAATATAATGTGAGATATTTTTTTATATTCATCTTAATATATATTTTATAAATATTAATTTTATATACAAAAATATTATACGTAGATAGAGATATTAACAATTAAACATGATCATTGAACATCGTAAAAAGGTAAATAAACTAATAATTATGGAGCGAATGGAAGGGAGTTTGTCAAGATTAGCACTCTTGGTGTTTTTCGATTATAAATGTTTCAAACCTTTTGGTGGAAGTACCCAAAAATTCTCTCTACAAACTTGAGAGCGTTAGGAAAACTTCAAATCCTAAAATTCTCATCTTCTCTAATTTTAGAAGCCTTACAACTTCAAATCTTCAAGCTTTACTCAGCCATACAAAACAAAATCACCAAACAATCATCTCATAGCTCTAGTCTTAGAAGAGTTACACAATCGAAATAACCTCTCAGCTTGCCAAAATCATAACATACCAGTGGTTACAGCTGAAACCAGTTTCTCTCAGGAAGGAGGAAGTTACCTACAAAAAAAAGCAAACAACAATCACTCAACAAACCATAGGAACCAAAGAAGAAGGAAAATAACAAAGTCAACATGCATATGTCGCATCGTCGAATACTGGAGGACCACTGGTCGGATGATTTGCGACAGGGATCTGAGTTCTTGGAGGAATACAAGGATGTTCCACTCGGTGCATATTTCAACCGTAGCATCTAGAGACCAGTTAGGAGAAGACCCATTATTGTCGGGGATGTGGAGGAATATAATGAGGGCAGGCACATATTTTTCAACTCCTTGGTGGGGGTACTTGGTGGACTATAGACACTTTAGTGTGGCACGAATGCAAGCACACGTGGATGAGTTTTGGAGTGGGGGAGTGGAGGTAATGGTCAAAGCAGGGAGATTTTACGTGTTCCGGTTTGACAGCAGGGCACACATGAATATTGTTCTGCACAATGGACCGATGGATGTGGAGGGAGGGCTCCTAGCACTTTGACGATGGAAACCAAAAATGCTGTTTTCACACATGCGTGTTACTTACGTCTTATTATGGATCAGGATCTATGGTCTTCCACTAGAATATTTTTCACCAAAAGCCATAGCTAGATTCACAGCTGTGGTCGGAGAGGCTGAAGAGGTGGTGTTTAGGGGATTATCAACAATAGAAAATGGAGACTATGCCAATGTGCGAGTCTGGGTTCCAATACATGAGACCTTGGTTTCAGGGTTCTTACTCCAGCTACGGGGGGGGGGGGGAGGGAGGGCATGGATGTCTATCGGGTATGAGAAAGTACACAATGTGTAGAAGATGTGGTTGTCTAGGGCATACGATGCCAGTATGCCACTTCCAAGATGATACAGCTCTAGAGTATTATCTAGCTGAAAGATTCGCAAGACTAACTCAGGAGTTAGGAGTAGAAATATTTAGGGATAATGCTGCTGAACTATTTCCAGCTACAATAAGAGTTCATCGAAACTTACCGGCAAGGAGGTTTACCAGAATTCCATATGATTTTCTCAGAATAAACGAACACTGATTCCAAGGGGAAATGAGGGATATACCGGAGGGGTTCCAATACCAAGAAGACATAATTTTTAGTTGGGAGGAGGTTCAGAACAGGAGTATGGAGTATAATAGGGATGTCCCCGGAATCCCAAGGCACGGCCAGGTACAATCATCTGTAATGCACGAGGGAGACCAAGGCAGTATGTGGGTAGATGAAGCAGGGGAGGATTACAACTCCTCCTCTCCGAAGAACTACCCTGACTTCAACATGACTATTGAAGCTCTCCCGGAGGAGGCACTAACACCAACGGCATCTCAGCCAGTCAGAAACCAGCTAAATGTGTAGGTGAATCCTTAACATTTAGTTACAAACCCTTATGCTGCTTTTGAACACGATGATATGGTAGCCACAGATGGAGTGATGGTTGAGAATGCAAACTCGGAGGTGTTGAAAATGTTGGATCAAAATGGGTCAAATGGAATAGTGACCATTGTAGAAGAGTGGACTCCGACGGGTGATGTGGCAAGGGATAACGACCCAACCTCATTGATACTTGAGACAATCAATAAAGACGGGAGACTAATCCATCATCCAAACAGAGAGCCAACTCATTCAATCGATCCGACATTGGACAAGCTACAGGAAAGAATGACTGAGTCAGCTTAAAACATTGATGAAAATAGGAACAAGAAAGTGGTGGGCGGTTTCCATTGGAAGAAGTCAAATCTTATTTCATCAAGTGAAAATTCAGACCCAGAAGAGGAGCCCACACCACAGGAAGCTGAAGTGGTTGGTGAGGAGGATAACGAGCATTCAATGGATAAGCCTTTAATGGAAAGTTGTCTTCAACGGGACATCAAAGGAAAAGGCAAAAAGCAGTGTGAGGAGCAACAAATGGTCAGGAAAAGGAATAAAGATAAATACTAGAGTAACAGGGGGGTGCAGCAGGTGGAGTAAATGGTGGAGAAGAATGTTCAGCGAGAAATGACAAGGAGCAAGTACAGAATTGTAGCTCAACAAATGCAGTTCAGGATAAACGGAGGGACTTCATAAATACACAAGCACAAGGTCAGTTACCCGTCTCTTCACTATTCCACATTAATATAGCCAGTTTCAAGGAACCTACAAATGAAATCAACATTCAAGTCCCTACAGAAATTGCCTTCAATCATTAACCAGATGCCCTTCCTAATTTATCATGGGCCAAAAAAATTAATGTATGCCCAAAGCCACCAACCAATACCATGGATAATAACCAAACACAACTTCTAACAATGAGCCCACACAACCTCTATAACCCAATTCCAAAAATCCAACAGCCCATAATCCCAAAACAGGATGAAGAAACAAACATCAAACCTGAAATTAAGGAAAGTATATACCCAATCAACCAAACCTACCTTCTCTAATGGAGATCAAAGCCGGAATGAACAGTTCAGAAGGAGAGGTGATGCGACAACAAGCCGATGCCAGATCCATGGAACACAACGCAACGGCAGCGCATCACAAGAAACACGATAAAACACCAAAACTAGAATCAATGTCGGAGAAGGCATATGGGAATAATGTTGAATCGCCTACAACGAGGGCCTCAATAGTTGTCATAGTTGAAGAAAGAGGATACAACAACTCACTGCACAAAGCAGAGTCGGGAATGACTATACGGGTGCCGGAGGACGAACAGAGTAGACAGTTGGAGGAGACAAACTGGAGAGGAACTGGAAGAAATAAGGAAGAAAATCCCTTATTGGCAGATGAATCGATCAATGGTATGCCTCTGCCGGCTGCCTAGTCAGTGCTCACTTTACATCTTAATTTTATGGAGGAAAAGGATTAGTTGTCGGATGGGAGAGATATTAAAGCTAATGAAATGCCCTTAGTAATGGACATCAACAAGAGTAAATGGGCCTTGGTTGGTTTGAATGAGGGTAAAACCCAAGTGGAAAGTGGAAAGGATTTGGAGAACAATACAAATAACTTCAAAGAAGAGTCTTGAACAAATCGGGGGAAAGTGCGCTTCAACAAACTGTACAGGGTGCTAATTCGTGCAACAACCGCAACGAGAATCAAGCAAGCTCAAGTAAACTTGTTGGGATATAGCGGGGGCTCCAGGTGGGGGTAGATAACTAGGTTAGCCACTTCAAAATCAACCATTGTAACAAGATTATTGATTGAGAGAAACTTACAGTGTCAAAGAGGTCCATTTTTCCTTTTTCCCAAAATGGTACCAATAGAGTCAAGTGATGTTGCGACTGAACAACAAGCGCAGTCGGAACCAAATGAAACTAAGTTTAATGTTCATCAAGAGGAAGCTCTCACTTGGGCTATGGAAGAACTCATGCCAGTGGCAGAGAAGCTGGGATCAACAAGGAAAAGGAAAGTACAGGTGGACTTGGGTGACGTAGCTTTCTATAAGAGATCACAGTTAAATGCGGAGGATGAACCACAGCTGATATAAGTGGTGGAGAATTTCCTTGACATAGATTACAATGATGGACTGGATCGATTAAGGGAAAATGGTCAATGTTGGTGCCCGGACCTATGAGGAGATCGTCTCAGTGGTCATGAAGTCCTGTGAAGAAAATACATGTAGTACTTCGGTGGTTGGTCCTGAACAACCACCAAGAGGTACATGAATCTACTATGCTGGAACTGCAGAGGGCAGACACACCCTCTGACAGTAACCACCCTGAACAACCTCGTATCACAGTATAAACCCAATATTTTATTTCTTATGGAAACTAAATGTAGTAGTAGTAAGCTGGGCAAATGGCTAGATAAGTCGTACTTCACTAGTTGGGAAACCGTAGATGCTAGGGGTACTGAAAGTGGTCTCTGTGTAGCCTGGACACCTGATATCCATCTCAGGGTAGTGAAAAGCTCCCAAAATTTTGTATTTTGTAATATCACCTCATTAACAAGGGAGGAATGGAAGCTTATTTTGTTGTATGGACATCCTGATAAAAGAAAGAGGGAACAAGTCTGGGATGAACTGAACATTGACCCACTCCACAATGCACTACCGATGCTAATCATAGAGGACTATAACCAAGTTATGGGGAATGAAGATAAGAGAGGAGGTAATATAGTTACTGAGCAACAGACAGCTACGCTGAATGAGGTCCTACAAAGGCACAATCTTCAGGAACTACACAATCAGGGCAAGTGGTATGCATGGTCAAATGGGCGGAAGGGAGATAAACTAGTAATAGAAAGGATGGATAGAGGATTTGCAAATAAGATTTGGGTTGACCTATTCCCAAATTATATGCTCAGGAACCTGCCAATGTCAAGATCAGATCATGGGTTGATGTTTTTGAACACACACCATTCCACAACAGGGAGAAGGAGAAAAGAAAAGCTAAAGTTTGAAGCATTCTGGATCCGTAAGGAAGAGGTCAGAGAAATAATCAAACACAATCTACAGAGAGGACGAATCCGAATTGGGAACCAAAGCGGAGAACAAGGATCGTTGATAGCCCAACACAACTATATGCCTTTGCTGGAGAAGAAACTTGAAGCCACAATGCTTAAGCTCAATAAATGGAGCAGAGAAAATGTTGGTGTACTGGACAAAATGATCCGAAGGAAGGAAAAAGAAATAGATACACTTCAGATGACCCTCAATTTTGAAGAAGCAAAAATTAGATTAGAAGAATTAGATGAACTACTAAAACAACAAAATAACTTCTGGAAACAAAGAGCAAAGACTAAATGGGATGCATAAGGCAATAAGAATACAAGCTTTTTTCACAAATGGGCCAAGAAGAAACAAGGCAGGAATCGAATCACACAGATGAAGAACATTAAAGGGAAATGGGTTACTGATCCGGACAAACTACGACAGATGGTGGTAGAACATGTAAGTATGGTTTTTGTCAATGAATCAATTATGCCGCAGGATGCATGTAACACCCCAAACCCCAACACAAGTTTTGGGTTGGGTTTGAGCATGCTACCAAAAGAGCCAGTATTAACGAGCAATTAAATGTTATGCGGAAACATTTTAAGTAATTCAAAAACCTAATTTACTATTACAGTAAGAAGGATTTATTACAAATGTCAAACAAAATTTTCTCCTAACTGTTACAGTATCAAAGTTCACATTAAAATTCAAATAGCCCGGATCTTTCTCAGAAGAATTAAATACATCAAGCACTTTTCTGTTACTGTTCTTCTTCACCTGAAAAAAGGTTGTTAACTAGGGTAAACTCCTTGCTTAGTGAAGTTCCATCGCCAGTATTTACCCAGTTGTGTTTTAGTGATCACATAATAACAATTAACAATTAACAACTAGCCACGTATGTCCTAGCACACAGTAAAAAGGATACTGATGGTTAATGTCGAGTTGCTGCCAAGTGCCTATATGGCAATTGTATCTAACATACATGACATAACCCAGTCAGTGATGCCCGAAGGCTATCAGTTCAGAATTCACTTTCCCATTCACGTCGGTATTCAGTTACAAGCTCGTATCAGTCAGGTGGTTATGCTAGCATATCAAACTCCACGTGTAGCCGGTCTAATCAGACGGTTCAGTCAGTACCGTTCCCCGCTGACTTTGACCAAACTACAATCGCTTCGGGGCCCCTGAAATTCACAGACAGGTAATCATGTAGCAAGTAATTCAATTTTGACACGTCAAGATAAAGTACAAGCCGGTCTTTCACAGAAAATATCAGAGCAGTTCAGGAGTTCAGTTTTATCATAATCTAGTACACTATGATAAAATACACACTTAATTCAACAGTCAGTATATACCATTATTTGAGTGTACTCGTCCTATCTCTCTCTCATGGCTTGAGTATCGAGTAAAAATGTTCTAGTATCAGGTTTTGAGTACATGGGTTTGAGTACTTACAGTTCGAGCAGTTGGGTAAGAGGTTCGAGCAAAGAATTCGAGTGGAGAAGGTTCAAGTTGTATGGGTATCAGGTGGTACTGGTTTGAGTGGTAAGTGGTATCAGTTCGAGTGGTGAGGTTCACTTGGAGAGATTCTAAAGGTATGGGTTCAGTTGGTGAGGTTCGAGAGGTAAGGTTCTAGTGGCACTAGTTCGAGAGGTAAGGTTCTAGTGGCACTAGTTCGAGAGGTAAAGGTTTCAGTAGTACTAGTTTGAGAGGTAAGGTTGGAGGGGTACAGTTCGAGAGGTGAGTTCAGGAGGCACAGTTTGGGTGGTACAGTTCGAGGGATACAGTTTCAAGGGTACGATTTGGGAGGTACAGTTCTAGAGGTAATGGTTCGGGAGAAGGTTTCGAGAGGTAAGGTTTCAAGGTACTAGTTTAGGGGGTAAAGGTTTCAGGGTACTAGTTCCAGGGGTAAAGGTTTCAGGGACACATGTTCTAGGGGTAAAGGTTTCAGAGTACTAGTTCTAGGGGTAAAGGTTCTAGGGACACTTGTTCGAGGGGTAAAGTTTTCAGGGTACTAGTTCGAATGGTAAAGGTTCCAGGGACACATGTTTGAGGGGTAAAGGTTTCAGGGTACTAGTTCGAGGGGTAAAGGTTTCAGAGTACTAGTTCGAGGGGTAAAGTTTCAGGGACACATGTTCTAGGGGTAGAGGTTTAGGGGAACTAGTTCGAGGGGTAAAGTTTTCAGGGTACTAGTCCGAGGGGTAAAGGTTTCAGGGTACTAGTTCGGGAGGTACAGTTCGAGAGGTAATGGTTCGGGAGAAGGTTTCGACAGGTAGTGTTTTGGCAGGGGTTTGAGAGGTAGAGTTTCAACAGTAGGGTTTTGAGAGGTAGAGTTTCAACAGTAGGGTTTCGAGAGGTGAAGTTTTAGCAGGGGTTCGAGAGGTGAAGTTTCAGCAGGGGTTCGAGAGGTGAAGTTTCAGCAGGGGTTCGAGAGGTGGAGGGTTCAGCAAAAGATGGAGGGTTCAGTTAGAGAGAGTCAGGTTCTGATGGAATTATATATATATATATATATATATGTAAACATAAACTCAGATTTTAACTCAATTCGTGCTAGGGCGATGCAACACTCACCTTAGTTAAACTTGGCTTGACAACCGCCACTTCTACTTCACTGCTAAACTTCTGAATTTTGGTACTCAAAGTACCTTAAGGCTGTGAGTTTTGGGGAGGATATCACTGGTATTTATACTAGGTAAAATATAGGGTTCTGAAACCTACTCAACCTAAAATTTTAAACTGTAAACCTCAAGCCTACTTGCCCAAAATTACTTCTCACGTCCGCCGTTCATTTCTTCCTGGTAATACCACTTGCCCAAAAAATTTCTTTGGATAATTTTTCACATCCGCTACTAGCTTTTCCTTCGTGGTAATTTCTTGTATTTATTTATTCATTTGCTTATTATTACTATTGCCGTATAATATATGTATGTATGATTATGTGTAATTTCTTCTTGGTAATTTCTCTTACTTACTTATTTATTTATTTATTTATTTATCGTTATTAGTATTATTATCATTATTATACACAAACACACACACATATATATATATATTATTTATAAAAATATATATACATATATATACATGTATATTTTTCTGAAAAATTAAAGGAAGGATGGGAATATTTGATAAAATTTAATTATTACATGTACTCTAATTTCATTTCGGTAGGGGTTTTCACAATGCATAAGGGGATACTACAATCAATGACGTCCTACAACTTATTAACCAAACGGTGACATCAGACCAACAAAGGAAGCTTTCAGCGGGAGTAACGACAGAAGAAGTTAAAGCGACAGTATTCCAAATGAGAAATTGGACGGCACCGGGACTAGATGGAATACCATCGGGATCTTATAAACACTATTGGAACAAATTCGGAGACGATCTCACGAAAGCAGTATAGGAGTTCTTCACAACTGGAAGAATGCTGAAAGAATGGAATGTCACCAACCTCTCACTAATTCCAAAAAAAAAGGTGCCTACAATACCTGCTCATTTAATACCTATTAGCTTGTGCAATGTTACATATAAAGTAATTGCTAAGATACTAGATAGTAGATTAAAACATATAATGGGGTATCTAATCTCCGGCAATCAAGAGACATTTGTTAAAGGAAGGTCGATAGTTGATAACCCATTAGTAGCACACGAGCTAATAGAGTAGCCATTGCAGCTTTGAAGATTGATATGAGCAAAGCATACGATAGAGTGTCTTGGGACTTTCTAAGGAATGTCATGGGATGGGTGGGTTTTCCAATTAAGTGGATTCAATGGATCATGGAGTGTGTTACTACAGTGTCATATTAGATTAAATTCAATGGGGAGCTCTCGGAACCGTTTGAACCCACCCAAGGATTAAGACAAGGCTGTCCACTTTCCCCTTTTTGTTCATTTTGTGCTAGGAAGCATTGTCGTCCATGATTGCTTCAACAACATTCTAACAGGCGTGGGAGGGCCACATGTCTCAAACCTGATGTTTGCATATGACTGTATCCTTTTCTTCGAGGTTATGGAAAGGGGTGTGCAAAAACTGGCAACTACTATAAATATGCTTGTAGCCTAATCGGGACAGAGACTAAATTTTGAGAAATCTTCTTTCATGATAAACCCAAATGCCAATCACTTTACCGAGAATCTGATCAAATTGAGATTCAACATAAAGCCAGATCTCCTGCAAGTGAAATACCTAGGCCATGACATCAATTTTAAGGGTTCAAAACTCAGATCGTTTAAAGGCTTGAAAAGGAAGATTATATCGAAGACTGCAGTGTGGAGGAAGAGCGACTTGTTGGTAATGGGTAGGATCACACTGTGCAAGCATGTACTTTGCTCATTATCACAGTACACCAATGGGACTTTTAGGATACCAAAAACAATTGCAAAAGAGATTGACAAACAATTGGCAAGGTTTGTCTAGGCAGGAGATCCGAAAGGGAGGGGAATACATTGGAAATCATGGGATAATATATGTGAATCGAAATGGTATGGTGGACTAGGGATGAGATCTACGTCTGAAATGAACCAAGCGATGCTCGGAAAGAAGGCATGGATACTCGTACAGAACAAAGAATCTTTCTTCTCAAAGTTCTTTCTTTCTTAATATTGCAGGAACAAAGACCTTTTACAGATAAAACAGAAGCACGAAGATTCTTATAGATGGAGGGGAATTGTTTGGGGACTTGAACTAATTAAACCCCACCTCAAGTGGAAGATTGTGAAAGGTGACACAGTGGATATTCAACAGAATTGGATACCAAATGCGATCAACCCAATCAAATATGAAGCAATTATCTTCCCATCTTTAGGTTTTAAAGTGTCTGACCTCATCGACACACACAAATCCTGGAGGATGCCTCTACTTTGAACTATATTCCCACCTGCCACAATCAGGGAAATACAAAAAATACATATTCCGATGCACAGTTTCGGGGATGTAGATTATGTGACGTGGGACAAAGAGACATTAGGTAAATATTAAGTCAAGATGGGTTATCACACAACAAGGGAGGCTAAGAACCGAGATAAACCCTCTTCCTCAACAACGCCACCACCAAATCACTTAGAACAAAAAATGTAAAAGGTGCCATGGAATGCTAATATCCCAGAAAAAAAATTAAATTTCTTATTTGGAGGATGATCAATGAGGCAAGCCCAATATCTCTGAATCTCCTGCAAAGAGGTATGATACTTTCCACAAAATTCCAAATGTGCTCAAGGGCGGATGAAACAATAGAGCATATGATGTTCGAATGCGACTTAGCCAGGAAGGTATGGAGGCATAACAGATTGGGATTAGATTTCGGCATGGGTATCCCAACTTCATTCAAAGTCTGGATCTATCAATGGTTTAACATCGCTCTGGAGAAGGAAGATCGAGAACTAGCATGTTTTATAATCTGGAGTATTTGGTGTGCGAGATGTTCTGTCACACTACAACAAGCACCTATTTCATTTAAATATATAATAGATGAAATACAAGGACTCACTAATAGAGCTACGATAAGGGATATGGATCGAGACCAGCACGATTCGGACTTGGATCAGGATCTCGCAGGTATAAGGCCTCACAATGATGCAGATGCCGAACCACTCAAAGAAACAATAAAGATCGGAGACATCACTCTCATGTGGCTCAAGAAGGATAGGTGTATAGACCATCTCTTTCCTCATAGCACAATTATCACCACTAATGCAGGGTTCTGCAGCAGCAATGGAGAAGGAGTGGCGGCGTGGTGTGCAAAGTCTTCCACACAACTTCGATGGAGTGGAAAAGAAACCATCCATGCAGTATCGGCGGTACAGGCTAAACTAATGGTGATATTCCAGGCTATTAAGCAGGCTAACAATAAAAGGAATTGGAATCTACTCATTAAAACAAACTGTGAAAATGTGTTACGATATATAACCAATTACCCAGATATTTCGCCAGATATAAGACAATTAGTGAAGGAAATTATAATCCTAGGGATGGTGTTCCAAAGGTTATCAATTCTTAAGGTGGATAGACTAGCAGTAGTTGAGGCTCATGATCTAGCACATAACCATGTAACATGTACCAATCTCATTATTAATGAATGAAGCAAGACAGTACTATTAGTACCAAAAAAAACCTTTTGGTGGTCTACTTGGCTATCATTGGCCTTTTGGGACACGTATTGGCTCTCTTTGCTAGTTGTGTGGGATTAAAAGTCAGTAAAATTGAGAGCGCACTGGATATAATGATTGTCCTGGAAGTCGTGTTTTAGATACTCCTAGAAGTTTAACAAATTACTTATTCTAGAATTAAAATATTGCTTGTAATTGTAATTATATTATATTATTTATATTTTGTACATATATTTTGTACCACTATATAATGTATTAT